>JARHVA010000421.1:2492500-3175000 GCA_037957365.1 Torreya grandis | reverse complement strand
CCAACTCACCCACACTATCAAATTGGTGAGGCTATATGATACTATAAATTCCAACCTAAAAACTCAATAATATTGAGTGATTTAATCACCTCAACCATACCAAAAATGTGAACCAACTACTGTAGTAGTTTGGCTTAATATAGTTTGAAAAAGTTTAATTGGTGGGTGGTGACAGTCCTTAAGAATGTTCTAAAATTTAAAATTGATTTGGATGTTAAAATATTTCTTAGGATCAATAAGCTCTGATACCACATGTTAGGATCAATAATATTTAATACCACATGTTAGAAAAGATATATCCTATAGTACAATTAAATAATGTTGAATAAAAACAAGCTAAAAAAATAGACAAGAGGGACCACATTACATAAGATATACATGGAAACCCTTGCAAAACTAGCAATGGAAAAAGCATGAGGCAATGACAACTTCCATAATGCATATTACATCACAATATCTCCTCTTCTACAATGGCTTCCTCCAACAACTCCTTTCAAAGTGCTAATAACCAAGCACTCAGGTGAGCCAAGCATACAAACCCTCTAGGCTCTAACCTCCAACCTCAAGGATATCCATGCTTACAACAAAGCATACAATAAATCCATGTGATTCCATTGTAATCCTTATGAATTTACCTTGAGTATCCTTGCAATATTGGGATTACATGCTTGTAGAGAGGTAGAGACTAGAGGTTATGTTGGTTGGCTTACCTAGATGCTTTGTGTGTAAGCATTATATGCATGCTTAGAGGTTAGTTTTTGGAAAAATGTGGAATGAAAATAAGCTATAAAACATGAGACAAGAGGGAACACATTACAAAAGATATACATGGAAACTTTGTCATGTGTAACAAAAAACCATAGGGTAAATGTTAGCTTCTAGACTTCATTAATTCAACAAATCTCCTCTCTACAACAACTCCTTTCACAGTGTTAACAACCAAGCACTTAGGTGAGCCAAGCATACAAAGCCTCCTAACTCTAACCTCTAACCTTAGGGATATATATGCTTACAATAAAGCATATAATTCATATAGGTAAGCCAATCTTACATAGCCTCCAGGATCTAACCTCTAAGCATGCATATAATGATTACACACAAAGCATCTAGGTGAGACAACCAACATAACCATCAAACTCTACCTCTATACAAGCATGCACGTCCAAGAATATATGGACCCAAGAGTGATCCTTAAAGGGATGAGAAATACAAAGGAAAGCTTATGCTTTTATAACATTTACAACATAGAAGAGAGAGGGAGAGAGAATCAATAAGGTGGCCCCAAAAATGTGCCACATTCCATGTGTTAAAAATGATCAATAATTTAGTGTTTGTCTTCATCCTGAAAGGGTCAACAAAGTAGATCCACTACTTTTGAAAAAATTCATACACCTCCATGTGCTTCCAAATATGGTGCTCCACTCACACATGTGGGGTCAATCAACAACAATGGTACTATGTCTTCTTCTTCCCATGTGCACACAAAGTCCAAAAGTTGTTACAATCACCTTTTGACTTTAACCAGGCATGCAAAATATTGGAGCACCATAAAAATGCACCCCACACCAACCCTTTCTCTTTTTCACCATAAGACAAAACCCATATGACTACTAAGGATAAACCCATGCACCTTGGTAAAGTGCTACACTCTATTCCCATCACATCAACTTGATCACATGTGAGAGAACCTTTATAGGACTTGCCACATCACCAATCAACCACATCACCTAAATGCCACATCACTTGCATGTCACATCTACTACATGTCACATCACCTATATGCCACATCAACATGAATAGGGAATATGAATAGTGAGTTCACACCTAACATACTCCCACTTGAAGTCAATATACATAGGGTTTTACCACACTTGAGTATTATTCTGTCCAACTATCAATCATGCCCTCTGCTGCCCTAACACAAACCCAATAGAAGTTTTGTTGCAATACTAAACTGTATCTACCCTAACTAAATTTTCTAACATCTACTCCTCTATAGTACATTACAACACCTGAAGTGACTCTTCACTTCTCCATAGACTAACCCTCCATCCATAATTCTACCATGAACCATCTCACAACTCCCACTAGTTAGATGTATCTGTTCTAGTGCACACCATGGATTTGACAAAGCTTCTTATTCATGATGAATCTAATATATAGGACACAACATGTCTTATCCTCTTCTCTAGGACACTCTTGGGAAGAAAACTCAAAATGCAAGAAGTGGGGTATTTACTTGCTTTCCCATCCTTGTGCATGTCCATCATTGGTTGGCTCCTCGATGCCACCTTCATCTCATGTGTCCTAGTTAACTAAGCCATCAAAACAATGATCATGTTGGGTCATGCATCAAACATGTAAACAACACATAGTAGTAACATAAACTAAAAACTTGGCTCTCTAACAAGGTACTCAAATTCATGTACAACATTTGTGACATCTACACCAACCATACAATGATTTCTTCAATCTATAAACTAACAACTCTTTGCCTCATCCTTGTAGCCCTCAAGCTCAACCATATCTTCATAAATAAATCACCATTTAGGAATCAAGCTACTCAAATTTTTGAATAATAACATGTGTAATAACACTCTTGATAGTAGTCAAAAGATCTTATAAAATCCAATACCATACTTCTTCACATAGCCTTTAGCTATCAACCATGCCCAAACATTACACAAGTTTAGCAGACCAATTAATAGTTCCTAAGAAGTCATCATGATACTCAGTACATCACTACACCTATCAAGTTTTCAAGCTTACATCTCAAATCCATCTTATTCTATTGAATGTTGTCAAAACTAACTCATGTGCCTGCAATGTTATTCCATGCATTGGTCTACCTAGCTAACACTGCAATTGTATGCACAACACTCTAACACCCTGTGTTATATGGTCAGCACCAACCTTCTCATTTTGGGAACATCATGTCTCACTTTTATTCTTCATCTTCCTAAACTGCTTCAAATAGGTACACTTTTAGGTTCCTATGTACCTCCTCCTTTGCATGGATTTTTATTTTTCTTCTTTAACATCTCTGGCTAACAAACATGTGGTCAATAGGATGCCACAACATATAACCCCCCATTTTTTTTCAAACATAGATGAGACAACAATAAGGTACATGCCTTTTCCTTATCCTCTACCTATGGATGCTAGCTTGCTCCTCGAGTTGTATAGTTGCTTCTTCATTAAGAACACTGTGATTACCGACTGTCTGACAAAGCTTTTTTAGCTTTTCCTCCTCTCATTTGTGGTCTTCTATTTAGTAACATTGAAGAGAATAGGATCTCTACCAAGACATCTTCCATATCTCCATAAAGATAACTTCCTACCATGAAAAATTTTTTTCTCTTTTTTTTCTCTATCTTGACCTTGGTCTCTCTTCCTATCACAGTAGCTTCCACTTGTACAAAACAACCCTTCAACAAAAAACACAAACAAATAGGATTTTTTCACCATGGATCTGATACCAATTATTAGGATCAAAATCTCTAACACCAGATGTTAAGAAAAATAACTCCTACAATGCAAGTAAAAATACAAAATAAAAATAAACTACAAAACATGAGACAAGAGGGAACACATTACATAAGATATATGTGAAAAACTTGTAATGTGCAAGGAAAAACCACGGATAAAGTGGAAACATCCAGACTATATTACCTTAACAAATATCCTCTCTACAAAAACTCCTTTGGCAACTCCTTCTAGTGTTAACCACCAATCACTCAATGCTTATAACCAAAGCATTCAAGTGAGCCAAGCTGACACAACCTCATGGTTTTTTCCTTGCTAGTTTTGCAAGGGTTTCCACATATATCTTGTGTAATGTGTTCCCTCTTGTCTATTATTTTGTATCTTATTTTTATTTCACATTATTTAATTTCACTATAGGATATATATTTCCTAACATGTGGTAGAAAATATTTTGATCCTAATAATTGGTATCAAGGCTTTTGATCCTAACAATATTAGGTGCACATTGCATAACTTATGAACCTTAGATATGTCTTGTTAGGAATATAGAATGTAGATAAATATTAATTAAATAAAGACATAAATAAAATGTAGAAAAACACAACACAAGAGAGTCACAAATTTAATGTGGTTCACCCAAAATGGGCTACGTCTACACAGAAATAGCCAATTCTTCTCTTACTCAGTCTAACAAATGAAGGGATAAAACCTGAAATACATCCATTGCAATATCCTTTGCACTCAAAAACCATTTTCCTTCATGATTACAATGCCCTCATATAAAGGAGGGTTACATATTAGGGAAAAAATGCACTAACATAATTTTTACCATTATATCTGTGACCTAATAGTGAATGGTCTAGATTTACTATGAAATAAAAAAATTTTACAATGCATTTTTTATAGCTCCCTAGGCCCCCATGGTGACCCTAGTCAGGGGCATTGTCTCCCCACACCCCGCTATTAGAAACTGAGCATTCTAATAAGATCAAGTTCTACCATCGAACATGTCTCATGCTGAAATTGTGTATAACAATGGTACCAATGCATATAATTTTGTCATAATTGTGAATCTAAATCATATAACTATGTGTTTTGGATAATTTAAAAAAACTAATTGTGGATAACATGCTTATAAATCATGCACCCACTATAGATGGAGAAATATGAAAACTGATATAAGTACCAATGTGGAGAACATGTTTCCAAAACATGCCCCCATTATAATTTGGAGATGTTGAATAATGCATAGATGTGGAGAACAAGCTTCCAAAGCATGCCCCCACTTAATCTGAGAAATGTGAATGTGCAGAAGCCATGTCCATGTGACATGATCCCACTAAATATAAAAACTGATATAAGTACCATATACAAGATTGAGTGTGGAGAACATGCTTCCAACACATGCCCCCACTAAATTTGAAAGTTGTGCCAAGTGTGGAGAACATGCCTCTATGACATGCACCTACTAATATTCCCCCTTTGAGGTGAGGGAAAGATAGGAATTGGTAGTTGCCTCACCTCAAAAAGATAAGACAACTATATAATTTGTGCATGTAGCCATGTAGCATATAAAAGGAACATGTCTAGGTAGATATATCATTAAAGCACATAGAACTAATGTGATCAAATGAAGGCCTAAGATGCATACATATCATGGCATGTCTAGATAGTAATAATATAATATCAACAAAAAAATCAATCACGCATGAAAGAGCACTCAAAATCAAGTTAAAAAAGAAATGGTCTAAGGAGATCACAAATAAGGGGCATGCTCAAATGCCACACAATCAAAAGGACATGACTTAGTCAAATGTCCATAAAATCAATAATGACATATTCAAATGTCCATACAAAAACAATTCCATATGCAAATGTAAAAACAAGCATACATAGGCATGTGGGCTGCAAGCAAAGGATCATATTAAAATGCTCGAACAAGGAATACAATATCAAGGTAAAACACTCAAGGAAGTGCATAAAGTAAAGCATAAACAACCAATATAAACATGTCATAGTAGCCTATGGATCAAATGTGTTTGGAAAAAATGTCAAGTGTATAACATGCCAAGTACCCTATGTAAGATACAATCATGGATAAAGGCATGTGTAAGTATATATTTAAGCTCAACCATGATAATGAAATGTGATCATCTAACCATATAAACTGTGTGTATCTAGATTAAAGAAGCAGATGCCCTCAATATCTTCATGACATGACTAGAGGGAAGGCCCAACATCCAAAATATGAATAGATCATGTATATATGTATGCCTTTATCATATTAAAATATAAGTGTGACACACATGTGTGTATGTAGATGTAACTGAATATGCCACCCATCAACATGGACCTAACACATAGATCCCAAAGAGTTGATAGAACATGTAGGTACAAAGAGTGTTTTTGGATTTTCGAATGTTTTTGAGTTTTTTGGTATTTTTGGAATATTTGAAGATGAAACATCATCCTATGATTCCATCCAATGGATGGTCATAGATATCTCCCTACTTAGATCCTAGTGCAAGGAATTTGTGGTGGTATCAAAGAGCGCATGTAGGTGTAATATTTGTCACTATAGTGTCTATGATGGTTTATGTATGTATGATAGGACTTTGTGGTTATGAAGGCATAATAAAATTAATAGGGGTTAATGGGACCCATATTTATATATTTTTTGGTTTCTTTAGAATAACAATAGTAGAAACATGTTTAGGCAATCTAGATGTTTGAATATGGTGTACAATAGAAGATGGGGATTCCATGGAAACCACTATATGTCTTTGATGTAATGGTCTTTAAAGTATTATCTGCTTAGTAAATGGGATTTCTTGTTACTTAACCTAAATTGGATAAGAGGCTATCCTACCTTGGAAGTTTAATAGGGTTAATAATATATAAATGATAATGCATAAGGGTGATAATCAGATCTACATCAGACCAATTAAATGCTAAACTCAGATATAAACATACACTAAATTTGTTATGTTGAGTATAGGCTAAAGATATAAAGTAAAACTAAGCTATGCATAGAAATAGAAAATAAGTAATATAATTATCTAGTTCTGATACTAACATAGTGTTGGATCTAGAATAGGTAGAAATCAGGGTGGAAGAAGATTCTAGAATAGTCATTAGATTCTATATTTGACACTTTTAGAGCTCTTGACACTAACATCGACATAGAATGGTTATGTCGATGCTACTATTTAAGTTTGACGTAAGTGCCATATATAAAATACTTATTGAAAAGGGATGTGACCACCTAGATGCTTCTAGGTTTATCTTTGCCTTAGCTCTAGTGCATTCAGATTTGGGTCATGGACCATCATTCCTCATGAAATGTCAAAACCCTAATTATTCATCTTCATTGTGACATTAGGGAAAAATGGGTTAGTGGGAACATGTTGTGGAGATGACCCCAAAGACCCCTTTGCTAGTGAGTTCTACCTACATATCCAATACTTCGAAGATGGCCTCAAATTGATGTAGTTCTCCTCTACATGTTATCTTGTATGTGAATTATGTAATACTGTGAAAATCAAGTACAACAGTGACCTAGATTGTAACTTGACAAATTAAGATCTTAGAATGTTCCTTTAGTAATTCAAACCTGTATATGTATTATACCCATGACTAGTATGGAAATAGTGAAGATTTATTTAATTGAATGCTTGATAGAGTGCTTTTGATAAGTTGCCTTGGTCTCTTTAGTCTTTTGCTAGGTTTTTTAGGTTTTCCCAGGTGAAAAGTGAATGAGGTTTGATCTTATATTTATATCAATCCCTTTAGATAATTAACTCACATAAAATCACTTAGGCCAACCAATAGGATACAATTATTTTAATAAGTTGATGACTTTAGGGCACTAGACACTGCATCAGGTTAGGACACTAACGTTGATGTTAATGTCTATCCCAAAAATTAGTGTCTAGGGAGTATGAAAGTAAGTACATGTTTAAAACTTGAAAATATGGAAGATAAATACATTTTAAGCATTCTAGGCAAGATAGAAGTCTTGGGTCATCAACATAAGACTGGTCATACTAAGAGATATAGGCCAAGGAGCATAATATAAAGCAAATGTGAGACTTGTAGAAGTGGAAAAAAAACTAGAACTGAGAGGAAAAATGAGGGTCTAAGTTTGAAAAATGTACAATACTGAGGTGCTATATAATCCATAAAAATCCTCTACAGTAAGCAAGAAAAGTAAGAGAATTTTGGTATTTTTTTATATTATTCAAAATTTGTATAATTTGAAAGGTCTCATTGCTTGAATTCCAATGCAACTCGTGGTTTTAAAATTGGACAATCAATGTTCAAGATATGTGTATTTGAAGTCCTTGGAGAAGGTGCATATTTCGTACTTTGAGTAGAAATTAGAAATCATTTCAACTTTAAACCTTTGAAAAAATTTGAGCTCTAAGTATAATAAAATAATACTGCATGGTAAAACCCCTTGACCAGTGTGATTTGATGTACCCCAGACAACCCTAGTTGGCCAGGATTTGATGAACTAATAAGTAGGTTTAACTGTCAATTGATTGGTAATTTTGATTTTTTTCATTTTGAGATTTTTTTTCATTTTTGGTGGGTTGACAGACATTTATCTTAAGGGTTGGGACACTTGTGTTGGTAACTTGATTCTAGTGTCTAAGTTTGGATGTAAACTTATAATATTACTATATTATTCCAAAGATAGTGTTTGACACTATTATCTTTTTATTTTTTTAAATACTAACTATAACAACTATATTTTTGGAGTGGAATGCAATCAACGATGACTATTTTTTTAGGTAGAAAAAGATGTACATATTTAAGAATTTTGGTATGATGGACATTTTTCTAATCTGGTAGAGCTAGGTCTAGATGCAATCGATTAGGCTATTATAGATTGAGTAGGGCTGGTTCATGTGGTCCAATTAGGTTAGATTCCATATGATGTCCACCTCTTCATATCCCTAGTTAACAGGTGGAACTTGAATACCTACACTTTCTAGCTCCCAATATGGGAGATGATGATCACAATAGAGGATGTGTATCATATTTTTCAACTTCCCAGTAGAGGTGAGAGAGTACAAGTTGTCAAAGATGGAAGCCCTAGTTATATTTAATGATCTCACATTTATTTCATTGGTAAGAGGGATTCAGATGTAAAGCCTAATAGGATGATTCATCTTGACAACATTATCAGAGGTGACAATCAACAGTTGTAAAATTTATCTATCTTATTTTCCTTATTCATAGTATTAAAAGGTGGCATGGTTGGGATTTCATATTGGATGTATCATATAGTTTGACATATTGACTTGGATTGTACCATATATTCTTATGGTTGCATTGTATTAGACCACTTATATATAGATCTATATATATTTGCATTAGTGATTCATGGTGGAGGTACTGAAGTAGGGACTCTCTTACATGTTTGGGCATATGACTACCTTGTAGTGGTACAATTAATTGGTTAATCCCTAGATGGGTAAACCCACCTATAAATTTTTATAGAGTGGTGGGTATTTTCTCATGGTAGACTACACACCATGATGGAGTATCACATTATTATAGATAGATTGACATTAGATTATATTATATGGTGTCTGTATAGGACATTTTTTGGATGGCCTAAGGATGGCCATGAGTTTGAGATGATCTAGATTAGCATGTGGTTATTTGATCAAACTACTAGTGTATATGATTTGTTAAAGTATGATTGTGTTCTATGACAGTTTGATATATAATAGGGAGTGCCATCGACACCCTACCCCTAGCATCGGACAATGTAGAGTGGGCATAGGCCCCATAATAGGCTATCACCCACACCTACAAATATAGCTTTGTGTCCTAGTGATGAGAGAGATATTTTGGTTCCCCTAGATGTAGGTCATGATGCATGATGTACAAATGGCTATATATAGTAGTGGGAAGGAGCCCAATGACCAATATTATTCCCTATTATAGTTACCCCTCTGGGTGTTATTATTGTGGCACAAGGAGATGCAGTAGGAGATATAGGTGGAGATACAAGTGATAGTGATCCTATGGGACTAACACTAGTAGATGAGTCAACCATTGTAAACACATGTAAGTATCATGGTTTAGTTTATCATTTGATTTTGTTATAATGTTAGATAAAGTATTTGATTCCATAGGTATAGATAAATAGTATTTTTTATTTTGTATCTGTAGGCAATTAAGAATGGGTGACTATGGTAGAATATGTGATATAGGCCCTTACACAGAGTGTAACCATGGATATAGTTGATAAGGGTTTTATTGAGAGAGTTGTAGATATTATAGGTGCCTATGCACTTTTTTTCAGTCCTGTAATGAGGGTTTTGGACGTGTATCATAATGCTTCCACTAATCATGAGGAGCTATGTGTCTATTTAGATAGATATAACATCCTGTGACATAATGCCACAAAGATCATATAGGTTATAGTTGATTTATATGACACTTTGTGACATGAGCATGAGGAAATGGTGTAGTGACTAGGAGCCTATGAGGAGAGAGTATGTGAGTTGTCTTGTGCATCAAGGCCCTAGTTGGACCATAGTGCCTCCACATAGAGAGGTTTGAGGTCCATGGATATAGATAGTGATGAGGAGTATATACTTGGGGATATGCCCTTGACATATGATTGATGTTTTCATTTTTATAAACTTTGTATCATTTGACATATGTATGACATTCTTCACATAATTTATTTTGCATCCAATGGATGTTCAATACCTAGCTCTTTATATTTAATGTCTGTATTTATTTCTATAATGTGTGCTTAGATATTGTAAATTATATAAAAAGTGTTTCAATTTAATTAAATGCTTGCATTATATTAATAACAGAGTAATCATCGTATGTAATGAAACCCAATAAGAAATAAGAATGGCCAACTATAATGATCATGTGGTAGTGTAACTATTGATCTTACTTCAGTGGCTAAATTTATTGTACTTATAAATGTCACTCTTGAGTCTATAAGTACCAATTTTGGCACCCAAATATATTGTGTAGGCACATCCCCTTCACATGTACCTTTATGAAGGCCGTGATCAACTAATGGTTCATTGGTAGGATCAGTGTCAGAGTGATCATACTTGGTATAGGGTACAATAGGAGAAGGACTTATACTGGTGGTCATCTTCTATAAAGGCTGATGGACCATGTGTTCTTCAAAAGGAGAAATATGGGATAGATCAACCCTCTTAGATGAGCCTCTAGGATAAGTATGTGAAATAGGTCTAGACATGTTTTCCTAAAATGGAATAATCTCCCAATCGACTAACTATTTAAAATTTTATTCAAAAGCAAAACACTCATTATATCAATGCCTATCAATACCATGGTAAGTGAAAAAGTGTTGTTTTTTTCCTTTTAAAATCAATGTGGTGGATAATGTGAATTAGGAGGAAGTGTTATAATTTGTTTATCTGATAGTGTGCACAATATATCATGTGGTCTATCTCAATACCAATCAAACTGAAGAAGTTGCCTTTTGGTAGAGGCATATAGTATAACTATGGGAGGTATTCTATAGGCATGTTCCTTTTCTTTGTTCAACACCTTTATCATTTGTTCTTTGACATATATTGATAGTTATGAAGAAGGTGTTTGAATTGGTTTGTGAACCTTATTAGGTTTCTTGTTTACCTTGAAAACATGATTTGTATCATGTTTGATTTTGGGTGGAGAAATAGGCAACTTCGTTTGTGTGTTCCTTAGGGTAAATGAATATTTATGCACTTCCCAATATAAAGTCTCGAATGAAGTAAAGGAATTATGAAATACTCACTAAATATAAATTACATTTCCAAATTTGAGAGTCCATAGTTTAATGAATATAAAGTGTTCTTAAATCAAATAATATAGTCTTGCATAGGCTCATTCTCATTTTGTGTCAATGTTTGAAAATGCTCTAATGGTAACTTAGGTAAGGTATAGCAATGAAAATTTGATAGCAATACATCTTAAAGTTTTTTAAAAGTTGATAAGGAACCATTTGGGAGGTTATAAAACCAATCAAGAGTCCCTTTGGTTAAACTATGATGGAATACCTTTAATATAAAGCTTTTATTTTGGGTCTAATGTCTAAAGGAGTGTATATATTATTACAAATCAATATCCAGATCTCCTTGACCATTAGGGATGATAAAGTTTGAAGGATAAGGATACTCAACCACATCTCTTGTAATAGGTTGCTCTGTTAAAATATTCTCCTCGACAATACCCTCATGAAAATAAACTTGTAACTTAAAAGTGTTAACTTGTTGCAAATCTCCCATGGTAGTCATGATAAATAACATATCACAAGGATAGGTTGAAGCTTTGGTTAGAGGCTATAAATTACCATTGACACGAAACATGGGAATGATAGAATCTTTACCACTTTTGAGAGTAGGATAACACAGAGGTTGATACCATTATCATTACAATGTGTGATGTTATTTGAAACTTCGTGACATACAATAAGATTAGAGGAAATAACTTCACTTGTAAACGTTTGTTATTTTTTAGCAAAAAATGCAAAGGAGGGAGGAAAATAATCATATGCTAGTTCATGTGCAACATTGTGAGAGGGAAGATTGCAACTTTCACTTTCATTTGTATTTTTCAAATAAGGGATAGAATATGGAATGCTACTTTTGATTTTCTGAGATTTATATAACTTGAGCTTTGAAAGAGATGAATCAAATGTACTTGGGACTTTACTTGTGTCCCCAAATAATGCATATTTTATAACTACTTTCTTATGACTGTCACATGCACTCTCATTTTTCCATTTAAGGAAGAAAGGGAAAGAAGTAGTACATGCATTTTGCTCATTGAAAGTTAAATAAATAGAAAGAATTTCACTATTTTCCACTGAGTCATCCAAAGAAGGGATAAAATTTTGAACATGAGTATCATTTTGAAAAGAAGGTACATACTTGATTTCATCAACATTGGCCTCATAGGAGATAGGAGATGAACATTAATTTTTTTGAACATTTGCATCATTGGAGGGAGAAGAAAACAATCAATTTTTGATGCAACTAAATAATTTATGCATGTAAAATTTTGATTTGCAACGTTATGAATGCTACCATTTTGCATAACTATTTTATCATTGTTTTGCAAGGGCTTAACAAAATGCACCATTGTTGACTCCTGAAACCCTTCATCATTGGAAAGAAAAGAAACATGAGGACTAGATTTCACATACCCAAGAGGAATATCATCACACTCATAATCATATGAACATATTAGATGATCATTTCCTCATTTATTTATACTTACATTTTCATCATTAGTTATTTCATTATCATAGTTATAATCAAAATAAGGGGTTGGATCCTATTTTTGATATTTCATAAGATGTTCATATGTAATACATTGATCATTAGGCATATTGAACAAGCAATCCAAAGGACGAGGCTTTTTTGACAACCTTCAATTAGTGACTCCATAAGGATATTCACTTTGTAGAAAATCATAAAACACACAACCACAAGAACCAACACATAGATATAACTAAGTAATCCTAAATTAGGACCATGCAATAAAATTAGATCTAAAAAAAAAATACAAAAAAATGAAATGAATTTTTGAAGGAGAAAACCCTATATGCAAATTAGGGTTTTAGCTCAACAAACAGAGGAAGGGTTCACCATATGTTTTTATGCCTTTTTGAGTTCAAAAGAAAACATGCAAGCAATACAATTTATTTGAATACAATAAGATAATATTCATAATTCAATGGTATACAATAGAATTAAAGCAATTCACCCTTCACACATACACAATAAATACAACAACTAAAAAATAACTAAGGGATAAAGAGATCATATCTTATTCAAAGCTCTGATCTAAACTATGATAGTGATCTGGGAGTCATTATCGAATAGGCATTAAGTTCTGAGATATGATCATTATTAATTACACCCAATAGATGCTTAGGTCAACCAAGGATAGTGGCATTGATGCAGACATCTATCTCCGACATAGGTGTCCAATACTAGATACACATAAGAACGGATCTAGATTTTTGTCAAGCTTGCATTATCATCTATATAAATGTTCAATACCTATGGATATATTATTCTATGCGTGAGATTATTACAATAAGTAAAAACCCTATTTTATTTTCCTTGAGCCTTCTCTAATTTGGTAAAAAGGGTTAACACATGATTCAAGCTAACCCTAACAACCCTGGTTATTGTTAAGTGTTTCCTACATAACCAATACTCCAAAGATGGTCTCAGAGTAGCATATAATTTCCCCTCCTAGGCACATGTGTGTAATTGTAACTATGCAACTATATGTTCTTTCTCCTATAGTAACCCTTGGTACAAATAATGTAAGCATATGGTGATCTTTTGAGTGCTTCAAATGTTTAATTCAATATTGTAGTACAATTTGATAACTGGTAATGTAAAATACTTGCTAATTAGAACTTGCTTGATCAAATTTATAGGTAGTGTAATAAAACTATAACCTTTGTATATATAGGGATCCCTTTATTTTAAATTAGGACCTAGTGGTGCACAAAAATCTGATAATAGTATGAACAAATGGAACTAAAAATTAGTCACAAAAGTGAATGATATGGAAAAATATGAAGGAATAAGTTTGAACACTTGCATTATGGTTGGATACTAGCTTCGACAAAAGTGTCAAACATGGATGCAAGTGTTCACAGGTCAAAAACATAGAAATGACATAATAACAAGCATGAATCCTTGGAGAACGATGGATAGAAAGGCGTCGCCATGACATACAGGCCCAAGGGGCAGGTACAAGAAAGTAAAAGAGAATGGAACGAAAGAGGTCCATACAAGATGGTGCCACTAGACATTTAATTTTTATTTAATAGGTCTACACATATAAAATCTATAATAACACACTATGAACTATGTTTGTACTAAATATGGGTATTTGCAAAAGAAAAGTTAGTCAAAAACCCCCTCCTAATCTTTCTTTACCTTTTAAATTACTTGTTAATGCAACTAGATATTATCATGTCATTGATCAACTTAAAAACACTGTAGCAAAATTTTTTATATTAAAATTACTCAAAAGATCCACTATCTTTAACGACATTCTTTACACATCACAACATGATGTAATTTTTTTCAACAATATATAACAAACTTATTTTACATCTATTGTTAATACGTTAAAGGATAATAAAGAGGGATTTTATTTTAATAAACAATATTTGCCTATTCAACATACTATGGATCAAAATCTCCCACTTTTTATTTAAGTACAAATTTTAAATAAGGGGGTTAAGTATGTGCTTACAAGTAATGGACTAGGAATGAATATTTTTAATATCATGTTTCTTCAAACACTTGGGATCAATACTAAAATTATTCATAAATGAAACAAAAATATAAGAGGTTTTGATAATGTACCTCACCAAGTGATAGGAATAATTACTTTGGATGTATAATGAGGCCTAAAACATGAACTACTATATTTCATGTAATGTCATATCATTTGTATTATAATATACCCTTAGTAGACCTTGGATTCATGCAGTTGAAGCTATAACATATAAAGGTAGTGAAATATTACCTTGATTGTGCATGGAAAATTCCAAGAGCAAAGAAAGAGAAATTCCCTAAACAAAAAAATAGATGTTTATACTCATTTGAAAGCTGGTACAATGTTTATTATGTATTTTTTTTTGTAAATTTCAAAATATATAATGCAAGACTATAAAATGTTTACATTGACTATGATGTGGAAGGTACTCACTATATATTGAAGTGCATTTACATTTACTTAAAGTGATGTATTTCAAAATTTCATGTTAAAGAATTGGTTTTATTTGTTATATTTAGATTTTTTTTTTAAAATATTTGTTTCCATGAATTTTGTTACTTTTATTTGCAGTATTTGCTTTTAAAGCATGGATTTCAACAAAATAGTTGTAACTTTAACCAAAAAAATCATTCCTTGCTTATTCAAAGAATTCATTGAAATGAAACCCTTTATCCAAATATTAGAAGTATGCACTATTTGTTTTCTTTGAGTGCCAACATATGGTCTGTTGTGTTTGCATTTCTAATGGATTGCACTTTCAAGGAACTCTTTTGGCAAAAAAATTAAGTGCTTGTGTTGCATCATATAAAATTCAATAAAGATCCATCGTAAAACCTGCAAAATTTCTAAGCTGGTCAAAAATGAAATGTAAGTTGTTGCCTTCTTCCCCCTTTCACAAACAAGTAATGTATACCTTTTTGATTTACTATCACATAATCATTTAATTTTTTTTCAAACATGACTATTCTCCTCTTGGACTTACAAATTATTACATTAAAAACTGATAAGATAAAAAAAATCCAATATGTATATCGAATACATGAAATAATGAGTTGTAACTAGGCTCATCATCAACCAATACATCTTTGCATAACCAAATGTGTGTAACAAATTCTCTTGTTAGACCTAATATGGAAAAAGATATCACAAGAACTATTTTACCTATCAAAGAGTTAATTGTTAGAAAAAAAAATATTTGGTCGATAAATGGAAAAGTGCTTACAAAATCTTCCATTTAATAGTATGAAATAAAATAAATGTAGAAGATTGTTTGGATTTCATTTTGTTGACAATGGGAGGGGGTGGGGCACGAATACATGTGATATTTTCCCATGAGGTTGCTAATAGATTTTATGACCAAATTGAAGATGTAAAAATTTACATGTTGTTTGATGGAATGGTTATAGAAGCAAATAAATTGTACAATCATTTTAATAATCCACATGAAATAATTTCACACTTTTCATTGACATTAAGTTTTTGTACTGAAGACACTAAAAACATATTGTTTTATGAATTTTATTTCAAAAACCTAAGTGACATACCACAAATAGCTAACATATTTATAGTGGACATTATTGATGTTCTTATGTTGATTTCTCCTTCTTCCATTTTACATTAGAAATATGGATTGAAAGGTACAAATATAACATTACAGATGAAAGACATGTCAAAAAATAGAGTTGTTGTGATGTTATGGGATCCACATCTCAATGCATTGGTTGCTGACATATGTGAAGTTCTTTGTGGGCCAATTGTTCTTGTTCTTACAATAAAAGAAAACCATATGTCATATTTTGGTGGAACTCCTATTAAAACTACATCTAGTAGTAAATGCTTTGTCAACTCTACAATGAAGAAGAATGAAAACTCGTGTACTTGGATTACGTCTAAAAACTCTAATTTTCTATCGCCTTTGATAACAATAAAATACATTCAATTACAATCATGCTTAACTATCAAATCAACTTTGTTTGAAATTATTCACATTGAAAATATTAAAAATATAGAATTGGCTTTGGTGGAAGTATGATTTTCAAAGGTTCTCATGGATAATTTATTTTACCTTACTTGACAACTTATGGTGGGTGATACACATTGCAAGAAAAAAGTGATAAAAAGAATATTCTACTTGGTATTAATTTAAGTGCAAGATACATATCCCTTATTATAATTACAAGTATGGTCTTCGTATTGAAATAAAATAAATGACGAGCAAGCTAAAGCCAATGGTTGCCTTTGATGAAATTATATTATTCTTTATGAGAATTGGAATGCAAGATTTAGATTTTTTATTGTGGATGAGGAGACAACTCAACAAATCATTGATCACATTATCAGTTAACATTTTATTTTCACAATATCAATAAATAAATAAATATACAATGGTGAAGTGCAAGTTACATATGTCATTTTTAATTTAGAAAAACATGACCAATATGCATCCACAAGTTAACTTGTATTTGTTCCGATTGTTGTTACCCTTTCTTGATGTATTTTTTTATTTACATATTTTTTGATAGTTGGGATGTTGTATAATATTTAATTTGTTTGACGACTGTTAAAATAAATTCTCTATCTTATTATAATTGCAAAGTGTAACGATTTTTTTTTGTATTTTTACCTTTGATGTATAGGCTATAATTATATTACGTTTTAAAAGAGTAAGTATGCGTTTAGATTTATATAAACTTGATAAAAGGTTAATATTGTTTTAAAATATACATCTTGAAATTTAATCATAAATGTCATTTTGATTAAATTATTTATTGTTATCTGCATAAAATTGGACACGTGAAATATCATATATTACTTATTATACTTAAAGTTTTCCAAAATTATTGTTGTTTGCATTATTATAATTTTAATATTTAACAAAAATCACATTTTCTATGCATTCCTTTGTTGAGCAACATGTAATTATATAATATATAAAAATATTATTTTTATATCTTAATTTATTGAAACTTGATAAATGGTTTTAACATTTTTTTTAATGTATGTCTTTCACTTCCCATTTTTTTTGGTTATAATTTCATAAGTCAATGCAAATGTGAAAATTCAATTGTTATTGTTATCATATGTTGGTAAAAGCAACAATTAAATTATTTTATCGAAAGTGATATATCTTGAGATTTGAAATTGTTGATATGCTGCTCAATTTTTTTCCATTATATTATATATTTCACACACCTTTTATCAATGTAAAAATTTAAAAAAAAATTGATACTGATTGCTATTCTTTTGGATTATACATCCTTTCAACTGATTTATTTATTTCTTAAATCAATCCTACAAATGTCTACTCCTCAAAATAGATAACATTGACACGAGTATTATGAGAAGTACAAATATCGTATTAAAGAATAACAATGTTGAGAATACCAAATTTATACATATATCATAAATAAACATAAAAGGGAAAGGCCACATCCATTGAATACCCATTTACATTTGATTGTTGCAAGTCAAGAAATATTTCTTGCAAATCAACATAAAAATACCTAGTTGTAATCCACCATTTCTCAGTATAGTTTTTAAAACGTTATGTTTAGTTCTTAAAAAAATACTGAACTTTTGCCTTGCAAATTCATACATGAAAGATTTCAAACCTCCCATGAATAAATCTTAAGTACAAATCATTTTTTTTAAACTAGTAAATCTTCATTGTCTCAAACATGTAACACTTTATCAAATGAAGAACGAATCAATTCTCCATTACACACTATTACAATAAAGGCATACACATCACTTGCTAATAGTCGTTATAATTCAAAATTTGAAAAAAAATATAAAAACTTTCATGAAAGGATAGATCAATTATCCTTTGTTCAAATGTGCTCTATATGCATGAAAAATTATCCAGACATGAAAAGTATTATATCAAACATGGTCTTCATTTATTATAGATGTATTTATAAATGATATGGTCATTGTTTATCCAAATGGAATAATATGGAACCTGGAGATAAACTTGCAGTTTTATGAGTACTTACTTATGCTGAGTAAATGCTTAGAGTAAGAGTAAATCCAAATTTTCAAGTGAAACAAGTGTGGTGATGTCAGTACAAATATAAAAGATGTACCATTTGCTTTCCCCGAAAAAATAGTGTGATTGTAAAATATCTTCTATGGAGAATTCACTAATTGGATATAATGTAAGTCAAAAGACAAGGTCCTCAACAAAAAATGTATGATTTTTATGTTAGTAGATCATGTGTCTTGCAAGCCTTGAAATACAAAATAACACCTGATTCACACTTCAAGGATGCGTTTCTTGATGAAAGCACATGGGCATCATTTCTAACTAAACATGCATATGTTTATTTCATGCTTCCAAATGTATCTATTAACATTTCAAATTTTCAAAAAACAAAACCATCTTTTGATAGATGTGAACATGCTTATTCTAATTATACAAAACAACCACCTTCATGATTTGTGCCTATACTTCCTAATACAAGAAGAAAATTAGAAGAGACCCAAAACTACTTGTATTCAACATATCAAACATCACCACATATTATGTCATGGCCAACACTTGGACTATCTCTTGTAAATGAATACAACATAAAATGATTGTTTGTCATGACATTTATTACTTTTTTTCCTATATGTCAAACTATATTCAAAAAACCTCACTTCAAAAAGATTTAGATACATGAATACACACTTCATTTAATGTGTTATCACAATAATAGATCTATTGGCCATCTTCGATTCATTTTTCTCTCTTAACCTGATGATGTGCCATCGTAACCAAGGAACAACTAGTTAAAAAAAAAAAGACAACCTGCCAACTATTATTACAAATCTCTATCAATGCCTTCATGATTTACCCAATGACAGACTTGTTGAAAACTTGATGAAATTTGGATCCAATTTGTGAGGAACAAGATCATATTGGAATTTTTTTTGTGTTGAACTAGCTGACATGATTGCACAAATAGGTTTTCTTACTTTATTATTCACACTCAATGTTACTGACATAAAATGGTCTGACTTGCACAAAACTATTCCTTCTAAACCCATAGAAGATACACATAAAGCTTATCATTTGAGGATCCAATGTATTATCTTGAATCCACATCGCACAACTCTGTATATGCATCATAGATTTACAATCTTTTACTAAGAATTTTTTTAAAAAAAAAATTGAGTAAAAGAATACTAATATAGGTACGCAGTAACAAGCTTTAATTTTCCTTACATTTTTTAGCCTTTTTTTTTCATGAACCTAATATAAATACATGTACTTGCTAGGTTTGAATGGCAAGATAAAATTTATGCAGATATTCATGGTTTACTTTGGCTATGAAATGTTCCTAATATTGACACATTGGTTTGGGAAAATCAAAATGTAGTTATTGATGTTAAAGACTACTTTGAAAAATATGCATCAATCTAGAATTCACAAGATAGCTTGCAAAGAAATCAAATGGTGCGTCATTCTATACTTAGTGATCCATTTTATTAAATATAATTCTAATATTTTTCAAGCGATCCTTTTCATAACTATGAATAAATTTTGAATCATGTTCAAAGGCATAATAAATGCACTAAATAAAAATGCTTGAGGAAAAAAGGAACATCCATTCAATATCGGTGCAAAGCCCCTTGGGAATTACATCAGGTATTTTTCATGGTCATTGAAAATAACTGAATATAAAAATGCATTCCTTCATGTAAGGGTGATTGTTTGAACACCCACAACCTAGACATTTTCAAGTTGGAGTGTAAATGTGGATTGCCAACCTGTTCATTCATGCCAAATTATGATGAAATATATTGATACGTATTCAAAGGTCCAGAGAATTAGTTATAAATTTATCATGGATATGTTATCAAGAATTTGATAGGGTGAAAATTCAGATGAACCATCTTCAATTGCATCTAGGAAGCTTTCAACCGATTCTCTATCAAGATATCAGTGCATAGGAGGCTTGCCATATGTTGAAAAAACTCCATCTTGTTATGTGGATCCAATCATTTGTTTCATTAAATGTTGGCAAAATGATTCTATGTTATGTCTCCCAAATTGAAGCTAATTCAATTGTAACTTCAAGATTCATTGATGCATACATGAAGTGACCTTCTTTACTAGATCTGTTATCACTTATAGAAACATCAAGGTGTTGGTCCTATGGAAAGCATCATCATGTTCATAAATGGAACACAAGAGAAGTACTAGAAGTTATTTTTGTCTACCCTCAATATTATGTAATTTTGTCAAAATATTTGAATACTTATGCATCTTTCTATTGGAGTGAGTTCTGCCTTTACAAACCATTCTAGAGCATCATTGCAAACATTGGCATCTCCACTACAAAAATTGCTCCAAATTGGAAAAGCATGCAAATTTATTACCATCCATGGCACAGTTATTGCACACCTTTTGAGAATGAAATAAATTCAGATGATGAGCCTTAAAATGATGACATCTTTCATACTAGATTTGAACAACTTGATGAGTGGAAAGTGTTGTCATAACTCCACCTGAACAATGATATCCAGATAAATGAACTTGATATGCTAGGGCATCATGATTTTAACATCTATCATAATTGGGACATTAATAATTTTCCCTTGTCATTATAAGAAACAACTGCCTCTTTTATAGAGATCAATCGGGCAACCTATCAAATTTTTAAAGTTCATTCCTTTGTCTTGTCCACTTATGGTACTTTGTGTTTAAAATAATATCTCGCAATTGATGTTCCTTTACACCACCACACTCAAAAAAATATAAGGCTTCCATCGAAAATGATAATCAGAATTAAACATGCATGTTTTTTTTCTTTTTCAGACCGGCCAACAGATCAGAAATAAACTGTCGATTTTGACCGGCCATTTTTTTGGCACAGCTCCAGATTTGATTTGAGAGTTGATAATCAAAGTAAACCGTAATATTTGGATTTTTAAAAAATCTTCCATATAATTTAAATATGTAAAATGAAATATTTAATTTATTATGAAATTATGATTTCTTAAAGTACATTCAAATGATTAAAATAACCCCTGTATGATTGTTAGGTTTACAACTTTCCCATAAAAATTTAGTCATTACATATCCCATTGTCTTCTGGAAAAGTGTATTCTATTAATTATATATAAAATATAATATTATTTGTAAAAAATAAGGAAGACTTTCACTCAAAATTGAGAAAGGAGTTCTAATAAAATTTTACATAATCTTAATTTTCATTATTTTAAAATATAATAAAGTTTCTTAACATCTTACTTATTAGAAAATACTTTTCAATAAAAAAAGATAAATTATTAAGAACACCATAATAAAATATACATTGGCTATCCATAACACAAAACAAAAGGCCATTAAGTAACAAAAGCAATTAAACTAGATGGAAGTCATAGAGGATCCTGTAGATGTCAACCCAACAACCACTACTAAGAGGATGTATCATATTAAGTACAAGGTTCCACCTATTGTTAATGATTTATTTTTTCTTGTCTTCCTCTTGTGCGTCTTGCCTAGTTGGGGAGATAACACATGCTATCTAATAAAATTTTCCTTCTTGTTATACCACCTGTTGACCAATTTTGCCCACAGGCAAAATCGTGGTCACCTCCTCCCCTTGCTTTTTAAAAAAACAATCATTTCAGTCTACACAGTTCAATGCCAGTGGTTCTCTGCTTGGTTCAACACGATTGGTTCAGTCATTTGGTTTAACTGGTTGGTTTATCGGTATTTGTTTTATCTTCTTCAAAGTCCAATGGCCTTATTCCAACTCAGTTCAACACTTTGGTCATTGGCCTAGTTCATTGGTTCAGTGCCTAGTTCATTGGTTCGGCCTTGGTTCATCGGCCTAGTTCAAGTTCATGTTCATGCCCTTGCATAAGGCAAGCACTTCAAACATGCACAAAAGAAAAGGATCTGGTTTGGCATGGCTCAAATCAAGGGTCGGGGGCATTACTAAGCAAAGTCAGAGCCTGCGCATATAAAAGCTAAAGCAAAAGAGCTGGGAGAATTTCTGTGGACTTTTTGTCCGCAAGGAAATGCCCACGAACAAAATTTTGTGAAGACCCAAGAGACCATCCAAAGGACCCACCGAAATATACAAGGCAGAGGAGCTGCTCGGGAGGGTGCTAAGACTAAAGCAAAGCTGCAGAAGAAATCATATGAAGAATCGATGACATTGCGATGGGGACGATGACGTCCCAGAGGATGTCAAAATTAACATAACAGTTTAGTCTTTGGTTTTCAAAACATGACGGCCATACGAACGTCAAATTTCACAAAGATAAATGGCCATTTGTCTTTAAAAGCAAAGGAAGTGCTAGCCATGGAAAAGGAGCTCAGAGTGCAGGGACCTGCCAAGATTTTTGCCCCAGGGGCCGAATGAGCCAGATAAAACAAAACTGAGAAAAGACAAAGCGACAAGCAAGGAATGAGTAAGCAGTTAGTCCAAGTGGCACCAATTTGAGAAGTGACTCTGGCAAGTGAAATAGTGCCAGTGAATTGATCATTTGGGATGCAAGTAGCTAGCAGTGCAACCAATTCCTCTGTTTCACATTAATGAGTAGACAAATCGTGTAAGTCACCTAAAAGAGAAAAGTAGATTTTGAGCAGACAAAGCAGACGGCTCATTAATGTTTTGAGCGACTTGTTCTTCCTAATGAAGGGACGCGATTGCCACTTGTAAAGAGGGAGTGCCAAATGGACCTCCTAGTTCTCCTATATATTACGAACTTGGTCATTTTGTAATCATCTTTTCACAGTTTTACCAGGGTCAACCCTACTAAAATTTCCACTTAAATCAAATACAAGCAATTTTACCTCTTCTTGGATGGATATTCTGTGTATGTCTTGAGTGTTTTATTTGTGTTCAGTCATTTTCTTTTAATGCTCTCACAAGTTCAAACACCAACACACCAGCTATCTATAAGGTGCCATCTACAACTGACAGGAGAAGAGTTCCATTTGGAAGTGTAGAATAGAGGAGGTCACTTACAGTATGTATTTCACAACATCTTGGTGAGTCCCTATTCTTGTGTTTTCATAAGAACCTCCCTGCCATTTTCTTGTAGCCTGGTCTTTCTACCAAGTCTGAGTGTATGTATGTTTCTTTTGTTTGATTCTGAGTGTGGATGTGGGAAGGTCGACTTATTTTGGTGTATCACCTCCTTAGAGTAGTTTGTTTTCCTGCATTTCTCTTTCTCCCTTTTCATCCCCCCATTATATCTATCTATATATATATATATACCTATATTTTGCACTTGATGGAACAAACAATGATACATCAAAGGGAGCTAGCCCTTATCTAGAGACTCTCCCCTCCAGCTTCACCAGTCCCACAGGTGAGAGGGGAGTTTCCATGTTGCGAGGAAAAGGCAGGAGTTCGACCTCCTTGCCCCAGGTGCAATTTTCTGTCGTCAATAGTTTTGGCTAGCCTGGTGGGACACACAGTTTGATAACTCAGTAAGGTTTCAGGATTGATGTTGGTCCTGTCACAGCAAATTTCAAGTTTTCCAGCATCTGGCAACTCCACTGGTAAGAGCTTCAGTTCTCTAATTAAGACCAGTTTCTTAACCTTTTATGCCTAAAGTCACCACAAGGTCTGCTTCAAAAGGGGTTCCTTTCGATTTCGTTGAGTTGCCTTTGAACTATGCTAAAAGACTACGATTTGAGAGAACCCATCCTTATCCAACAAATAATCCTCCTAGACTTGTTGAAAGGGATGCATTCACAGCAGAACCCCAGTTACAACCAATCCCAGCCATGGCATTGCCTTTTATAGCTTTTCGTGGTGAGAGCCCCTTGAATCTCCCACGCTATGATCTAATTCTGGGAATAGCTCTAAAAATGTGCCTTCTTTCAATGGAGTGGGGCCCATTACAGTCGTTGAGCATATTAAGAATATTGCTAACCTCTGCAATATCCACAATGTAACAAAAGAAAATATTGCCATCAGATTGCTAGCATTGTCTCTGAAAGGTAAAGCTCTTGACTGGTATGGGACCTTACCTGTGAATTCAATACATTCTTGGAATGAATTGGGCACTCAGTTGATAGACCGTTTTGGAGAAAAAAGTGATGATCTCTCGCTTGCTGAGCAGCTGACGACCATAAAAAGAGCTCCACACGAGTATATGCAAGATTTTGACATGCGGTTCCAAAAGACTTGGGATAAAATTCCCATCTTGGTAAGACCAACCCCCAGCTATGCTTTCTTGTACTATTTAAAGGCATTAAACAGTGATATTGCTATGAGGATCCAATCTATGGGAGGGCATATACTTCCTGATGCTTATGACATAGCCATAGCAGTTGAAAATTGCTTAGTTTAGGCTGGGAAAATAGCCCCTAGGCCTCACATTCCACTTTTCCCAAAAATGTTGCCCCCAGCTCAGACCATTGCTCCCACATTGGCTCCTCTGCCTACCATAGAGAAACTAGCTACCGCTCTGTCTAATGAGCTTCATGAGGTTAAAAGCCTATTGCAAAGCATGTCAAATTAACTTGTAGCTCTTAAAAGGTAGCAAACTCAAAGCAACACGCCGAATCAGGGATATCAGCATTATGGTCAAGCCCCTAGACCCCCTTTTCAAGGCTATAATCAAGGACATGGTCAGCTCACTCAGACCAGGCCTTCTCAAAATTACAACTCAGGCCCCCTTTCATCATCTAAAGTCATGGTGCCAGTTTAGAACAATCTAGTACAAGAGTAGCCAGGTTGTTCGACCATGGGATATGGTCAAGAACAGGTTGTTTACACGAATGAGATGATGAACTATTTTCAGAATGTAGATAACCAAATAGCTGCTCAATCTTAGGTCCTCAAGCCTTCAATGTAACCCAGCATGAATAGCAATCAGGCCCAGCCTGATTCCACTCTCATGAATCATATGGAGGGGGAATTTTATTCAGTGAATTATGTGGGCATTGCAGACAATCAGGTTGATTGTGTTGCAGCCAACACAAGGTTTAAGAGAAGGATAGTGACAGAGGCCTAAGCTACTACTTAGGGAGAAGCAACACCTTCTCTGTCACACTCCAATTCAAAGGTCCCAAACTTCAGGCAGCCATCTATACCTTCAGCCCCTCAGCCTGCAGTTTAGCTTGGGATCAATCCCAAAGAGAACTTGAAGGGAGGCAGTCCTTAAATCAATATAGTGGACCAGATGAAGAAGCTGCATATGAATATCTCTTTATGGTATTCATTGTCTCTTCTAAGTCAGAAGGACATATTGAAGAAGGAATTGCATGAGCTGGATTGTCAAGCTATCCCAGCAAGCACTGATAATGTCTTGATGACAAATGGATAGCCTTCCACTTCAGGTCAGGTAAAGAAGGAAGAAAAAACTCCCCCTTTCTATGTATCCTTGGTTATAGGGGATTTCTTGGTACACAACTGCATAATTGATAGTGGGGCTAGTACTTCAGTGATGCCCAAGTGTATAGCTGACAAGATGGGATTGAAGTATGAAGAGATGAACAAAGGAGTCCTACAGCTAGATGGGATACTTGCAAAAATAGTTGGGATTGTGAAGGGTTTAGGCTTGACATTGCATGCTTGCCTGAGCTTCTCAATTCCCCATGATATATTGGTAGCGGATGTTCCTCCTTATTTCACAATTTGCTTGTCTAGGGACTTCACATCAAAGATAGGTGGTTATCTAGTAGCGAATTGGTCATATCTATTTTTTAGAACCAAGTATGGGACCAAGGTAAAAATTGAGTCTGAGCCACTCTACAAGGACCATCTAGAACTATACACGCCCAAGGCAGTGAATGTCAGTTACACAATCATCAGCCCAAAAGAGTCCCAGATAGACCAAGCTCCATCTTCTGCTCTTGAAGGAGTCGCAGACCTACTCTTGGATGAGTGGGGAAATGATAACTTTGAACATGATCCGTACAAGTTCATTGAGTAGGCAGACCTTGGAATCTATTATACGCACGAAGAGGGTGCCTTCATGCCAAATTTAATGAAGGTAGGCCAAGAGGACCTTGGCCTATGGCAACTATTTTTTGATGGTTCCAAAAGTAAGCTAGCCACTGGAGGTGGGGCGATGCTGGTCTCCCCTTCAAAGGAAAGGTACTTTTTAGCTTTTCATTTCCAATTCTCTTGCACAAGTAATGTTGTAGAATACAAGTCTCTTATACATGGCCTTAAATGGGCAAGAAAAAGAGGGATTAAGAAGTTGCAAGTTTTGGGAGACAATGAGCTAATTGTAAATTAGTGTAGAGGCCTGAATCTGACTAAGAATCCCTTGCTAAAGTCTTACAAATATAGAGTCTGGGACTTGGTGGAGGATTTTATTGCTTTCAATATCACCTCCATTCCCAGAGAGCAAATCAAACAAGTGGATAGGCTGGCAACAATTGGTGCTCAATTTGACGTTTTAAAAGAAATAAGTCGAGACTGTGGTTCGTGCCACTTGAAAGTGGTGGTTCGGCCTTCTGTCCCGGACAACATTGCAAATTGGTAAGTTTTTGAAAGTGACCAACATATAGCTTTCTTCCTGCAGGAGGAAGCTAAGTTTACAACATATAATCAAGTGAAATTGCAGTAGCAATACTGCAATCAGATTGTTCAGTTGAAGAAAAATAAGCTCCCTAAAGGTCTGGTCACACTTGAGAGCATCTTCAATAGAGATGACCAATTAAGAAATGACAAGGCATGCATCACAACCAAAGAGGAGAATTATGAAAGGGTTGAAATCTTTAAGGACAAGCTTCTTGCGCTTGGAAAAGTCTACACATTTCAAGAAAGGTAGGCTTTTGTTTTGTTGTGTCAAGAGTTTTTCAATGTCTTTGCTTGGGATTACAGACTTGAAGGGTTTTGACCCAAGACTCACCCAACACACCATTGAATTAGAGGAAGGCACTAGGCCAGTCACACAGAAGCAAAGACCTGTCAATCTGACAATTGAGCCCCTCATGCAGAGGGAATTGGCCAAATTGATTGAGTCTAGAATTATATTTCCAATTAAGCATTCCTCTTGGCTAGCCAACCTTGTTCCTGTTAGAAAGAAGAATGGGGAGATCAAGCTGTGTGTCAACTTTAGAGACCTTAATAAAGTCTCTTTAAAGGATCACTATCCCCTGTCGACCATGGAGTGGATCCTTCAGAAGGTAACAGGTAGCGATCATTTCTCCCTCTTGGATGGTTATTCAGGGTATAATCAGATTCTAGTGCAAGGTTGTGATCAGCACAAAACAACCTTCACCACTAAATGGGGAAATTTTGCCTACAAGAAGATGCCTTTTGGGCTATCTAATGCTAGTGCTACTTTTTAGTGAGCCATGGATATGGCTTTTGGAGGCTTGATAAACAATAACGTGCTGGTCTACCTCGATGATGTGATGGTATTCTCTAAGGAAGTGAACCAACATATAGAACACCTCAGGCAGATTTTTGAAAGGTGTGGGGAGTTTGGCATCTCTCTTAATCCAAAGAAGTGCTTGTTTGTTGTTTATGAAGGGAAACTCCTTGGCCACATCGTGTCCAAGGAGGGCTTATCCATTGACACTAAGAGAGTTTGCTCTATCCTGGAGATGTCCCTCCCAAAGCACAAGAAAGGCTTACAGAGTTTCTTTGGCAGGATAAACTTCATTCAGAGATTCATTCTGAATTTTGCATAGATAGTCAAGACACTCACCCCTATGCTGAGAAAGCGTGAAGAGTTTAAATGGATAGCTCAAAGGAAAGATAGCTTTGAAGCCATCAAGCAGGCCATAACCTAGGTTCCCACTTTGATCAGCCCTGACTTCAACAAAGACTTCAACCTCTACACTTTCAGCAATGAAGAGGTGATATCCGCCATGCTTACCCAAGCTAACAGTGATGACCTTGAATAGACACTTGCTTTTTTCAGCCAAGGATTAGAGGATTTTGAAGTCAGGTACATGTATGTAGAGAAGCAAGTCCTAGTAGTAGTGCGGAGCTTGAAGAAATTTAGGCATATGTTGTCTAACAACAAGATTCACCTCATGGTCCCACACCCTGGCGTCAAGGATTTCTTGACCAATAGAGACCTGAATAAGAAGAGGGTAGGGTGGATTACCAAAGTGATGGAATATGACGTAGACATCAAGATCACCAAGCTGGTGAGGGGAAGAGGCTTGTGCAAATAGCTTGCTGTAGACTTAAAGAAAAAAGGGGAGGAGAGCTTGTTAATTCATGATGTAGCCACAGCAGAAGAGCCAGCTGTCATAAAGGATTAGATGTTGGACCTGAGGCATTTCCTTATCACTGGTGAGTGCCCACAGGGTCTTGATAAGACCGGAAGAAGGTATTTCAAACTCCAATCTCTCCTTTATGTCTTGGTTGATGAAGTATTGTTTAGGAAGGATTTCTCCAGGGTCCTCTTAAGGTGCATTGACCTAAACCAGGCTAATAAGGTATTGGCTGAGTTCCATGATGGACCAGCAGGTGGTCATTTTGCTCCTAGAGCTACTGTAGTAAGGATAATGAGAGCTGGCTATTTCTGGCCTACTCTTTTCAAGGACACCCATGCTTGGGTAAGAAAGTGCCAGAAGTGTGAAATTTTTGATGGAAAGCAATGATTGGCTACCATGCCTCTATAGCCTATTCAAGTTGAGCAACCATTCATGTAGTGGGGCCTGGATTTCATAGGGATGATCAATCCTCCCTCCAGTGTTGGACACAAGTGGGTCCTAACTGCTATGGATTATTTCACCAGGTGGGTGAAGGCCATCATCCTGAAAGAGGCAAATGAAACCACAGTCCTAGAGTTTTATGAGGACCTGGTAACAAGATTTGGGGTCCCAGCCACCATAATCTCAGATAACGCCTTGGCTTTTCTAAGAACCAAAACTAGTGAATGGACGCTAAGGTATGGCATATACCTCAGCACTCAATCAAATTATTATCCACAGGGGAATGGGCTGGCTGAGTCCACCAACAAAAATTTAATCAGAATCATAAAGAGGACCATGGAAGAAAATTAGAGGACTTGGCATGCCAAGCTAAAGATAGCTCTATGGGCTGACCAAATTACTCCAAAGAGAGCAATTGGAAATTATCCATATATGCTTGTATATGGAAGGGAAGCTAGGCTTCCCATCTCACTGGAATTGCCAGCATTTGATCTCACCCGCCAGATGCAGTTAGAAGAAGGAACTAGCATGGAGGTCAGGCTGTGTGAGCTAATGGAGCTCTAAGAGGTAAGGGACTGGGCTATGGCTTCTACGACCAGTCACCAACAACAAGTAAAAATACACTTTGACAAGAAATTTTTGTCAAGAGATTTCTCTGAAGGAGACATTGTCCTGAAATGGGACGAAGATCAAGCTAAGCCTAGAAAGCATGCAAAATTTGATGGCCTATGGAGTGGCCCTTACATAATCACTCAGTGCAAGCAACATAATGTGTTCCAAATCTCCAAGTTGGATGGCGAAGAACTACGTATCTCAGTTAATGGGATACATCTGAAGTGTTGCCACTAATTTTTAGTTCACTTGTACATATTTTCCCTTGTTTTCTTTCCTGTTTTCCCTAAGTACTGTTGCACAAGTAGTTTTCTTAGTTTTGTGTGCATTTTCATTTCCTTGGAGGTAGATCTGCGTGATTGGTTCTAAGTTTTAACAGAGTTGTTGGGTTTTCAAAGTTACTATCTGACTCCGTACCCAATGGATTTTCAAGGCAGGTAGCTTCTAAGCATAGCAGGCATGCTTCCCCTGTAAGTCACCAATCTGTTGACCAATTTTGCCCACAGGCAAAATCATGGTCAACTCCTCCCCTTGCTTTTTGAAAAAACAATCATTTCAGGCTACACAGTTCAATGCCAGTGGTTCTCTGCTTGGTTCAACATGATTGGTTTAGTCATTTGGTTTAACTAGTTGGTTTATTGGCATTTGTTTTATCTTCTTCAAAGTCTAATGGCCTTGTTCTAGCTCAGTTCAACACTGTGGTCATCAACCTAGTTCATTGGTTCAGCGCCTAGTTCATTGGTTCGGCCTTGGTTCATTGGCCTATTTCAAGTTCATGTTCATGCCCTTGCATAAGGAAGGCACTTCAAACATTCACAAAAGGAAAGGATCCGATCGGGCATGGCTCAAATCAAGGGTTGGGTGCATTACTAAGCAAAGATAGAGCTCACACATATACAAGCTAAAGAAAAAGCACTGGGAGAATTTTTGTGGACTTTTTGTCCAAGTGGTGCCAATTTGAGAAGTGACTCTGGAAAGTGAAATAGTGCCAGCAAATTAATCATTTGGGACGCAAGCAGCTAGCAGTGCAACTGGTTCCTCTATTTCACATTAATGAGTAGACAAACCATGTAAGTCACTTAAAAGAGAAAAGCAGATTTTGAGCAGACAAAGCAGATGGCTCATTAATGTTTTGAGCAACTTGTTCTTCACAATGAAGGGATGCAATTACCACTTGTAAAGAGGGAGTGCCAAATGGACCTCCTATTTTCTCATATATATTACGAACTTGGTCATTTTTTAATCATCTTTTCACAGTTTTACCAGGCGTAGCCCTGCTAAAATTTCAACCTAAATCAAATAAAAGCAATTTTACCTCTTCTTGGATGGATATTTTGTGTATGTCCTGAGTATTTGATTTGTGTTCAGTCATTGTCTTTTAATGCTCTCATAGGTTCAAACACCAACACACCATCTATCTACAAGGCGCCATCTACAGCTGATAGGAGAAGAGTTCCATTTGGAAGTGTAGAATAGAGGAGGTCACTTACATTATATATTTCACAACATCTTGGTGAGTCCCTATTCTTGTGTTTTCATAAGAACCTCCCTGCCATTTTCTTACAGCTTGGTCTTTCTGCCATGTTTGAGTGTATGTATGTTTCTTTTGTCTGATTCTGAGTGTGGATGTGGGAAGGTCGACTTATTTTGGTGTATCACCTCCTTAGAGTAGTTTGTTTTCCTGCATCTCTCTTTCTCCCTTTTCATCCCCCCCAATTATATCTATATCTATATATATATATATATATATATATATATATATACCTATATTTTGTACTTGCTGGAACAAACAATGATACATCAAAGGGAGCTAGCCCTTATCTAGAGACTCTCCCCTCTAGCTTCGCCAGTCCCACAAGTGAGAGGGGAGTTTCAATGTTGCAAGGAGAAGGCAGGAGTTCGACCTCCTTGCCCCAGGTGTAATTTTCCACTGTCAACACCACCCACCCATTAGACTCACAAAATGTGTGCCCAAAACTACCACTATGACTAGGCGATGGTCACTGAGAAACTTCAACAACTTTTTAAATGGAACCAACCATGACCCCTATGACTATGACCTTTTTAAGGTGATCCAAAACTTATAAGTTTTGATTCACAGATATTTCAAGAACATGAAAATAACATAGTAATAATGAATTCTCTGAGAAGAGATGTTTTATTACTCAAAAATGTAATACCATTATATGCTTACCTCTGGGAAGAGATGTCTGATTTTCCTTTCGGGTTACATCTTCATTTATACATATTTTGAAAGTAGGAGGAGGATGTGGAAGGTCACCAATCTCAAGGGAGATTAAATGGTTTGACTTCCATGATTTAAAACAATACAGAATTTGAGGAATTACTATTTTTAAACTGCACTACTAAAATTGAAATTCGGGGCACTTCTATTAGGTTTTCAAAGGTCAAAACCCATGAAGTAAAGCTCATGCCATCTCACTACATTCTCCTCATTCTTAGCTTTTCAATGGTTCAAACGGTGAGTTAATTAGAGCTACGATGCAAAAGTTATGGCTCCCAAAAGTTGCATCATCAATTGGGGTAGAACCATCATCTGAATTATCGCCTGAATTGTTGCCCAGATCATTCCTCCCTCCTTGAGAAGCAATGGTACCCATTGAGTCAATATTTCTCATCAAGTGTGGTAGTTGTGTCTTAATTTGATTCTCTGTGAGCCACTCACCTTGGTGGCTAAGCTGACCCCTTTTGACCACCTGATAAAGTAGAATAGAGCATCCTCTTGTTGTCTTCATCCAGGTGTCCACAATCTGATCCTCCTCTACTGGAGCAAAACTTTGTGGATCAAGCTCGTCAAAGTCTAGTTGTTCTACTATGATTGAAATGTCCAATAGAGGTGGATGATATGGTTTAAGGAGCTCCACATTGAATATTGGATGCAGACCAAGGTAGGCTGCTAGGTTCAACTCAAAAGTATTTTCTCCAAATTTTTTGGTGATGATGTAGGGACCATATCACAGAGGCCAATTTTTTTTGTGTGGGCATGCAAGTCATTCTTTTGAAAGCCGTAACCAAACCTTGTCACCCATAGCAAAATAGTGTGCAATCCTATGTTTGTCATGGCATTGCTTATACTTCTAATTTATCTTCTCCAAGATGTCATGAACTTGTTGCTAGATGTGTTGCATTTGTTCAATAAACTTTGTTGCTTTTGCTGCCTTAGATCTTCCATGAGGTGTGTATTCCATGGTGGAGAATGGAATGGCTATATTAATTGGTCCCATGGGTTGGAACCTGAAGCATACTTAGAATGGACTGTGTTTGGTCAAGCTATGCAGGGCCTGATTATATCCATGTTGTATGAAAAAAAGCCCCTCATCCCATGTGCATGGATGTTTGGAGTGATACATCTGAATCATGTAAATAATCAAGCAATTCACCACCTCTGTCTGACCATCAGTCTATGGATGGAAGGCTGTGGACTTCATCAGCTTGGTATCCATCATCTTCCATAGAGTGGACCAGAAGATGCTCACAAACCTACTATCTTGATCTGAGATAATGGACATGGGGAGACCAAAATGGAGCCATACATTACTAAAATATAGTTGAGCAATTTATTTAGTAGATATATTTTTCTTACAAGCAATCATGATAACCATTCTTGAAAAATGATCAACTACAACAAAAATATAGTCCTTGTCATGTTTTGAAGTGGGAAAATCTGAGAGAAAATCTATTGAGATAGATTCCCAAGGCCTGGTTGGTTCTAAAAATGGTGTGTATAATCCTTGCTTCTTATTTGTTGGCTTGGCTATCACACATGGGGTGCAAGATTTGAGATACCTTTCCACATCCTTTCACATATGGGGCCAGTAGAAGTGTTTTTGAAGAACTGCCAATGTCTTTTCTACACCAAAGTGTCAAGCTATCCTACTAAAATGTGCTTCCCATATAATTTTATATTACTTTATAGCTGAAACATAGATGTGCCTCATTATGATAGAGGACATTATCTTGAAAGTAGAAATCAAAAACATGTTTACCTTTTTTGAAGCACCTAATATGTACCAGCAAAGGTAGGATTTGCTTCATACAGAGCACTCCAAGTGGTAGTCTCGTGTCCACATAGGTCAATAACTATTGTGAGTGTAGTAATTGGTGGGTGGCTTAGATAATCTATCACCGTATTTGAGCTCCTCTTTTTGTGTTTGATTATCAGATAGAATTGTTGCAGATATGTGGCCCACTTTTGGTGCCTCTCATTTTATAATTTGGTCTGTGTCTGGATGAACTCCAATAGTCTGTGGTCAATGTGGATGACCATCTATTTCCTTAAGATGTAGTGTTTCCATTGTTTATAAGCTTGCACAATGGCATAGAGCTCCTTATCATACGTCATATATTTCTTGAAAGTTTCATTAGGATATGCAATAGGATGGCCATGTTTCATGATGATAGCTCCCATGGCATATTCAGATGCATCTATTATCAACTCAAAAGGTTGATGCAAATCTGGCAAGGCAAAAACAGGGGTTGAGCAAAGTTTGTTCTTCAAATTCTCAAATTCCCTTTGTTTTATTCCACCTCAATGTAATGTAGCTTTAGTTCCTCTTTTAGTCACTTGGGTTAGTGACCAAGCAACATGTGAAAATCCAAGAATAAATCTACAATAGAAATTTGTAAGACCTAAGAAACTACAAAGTTTTGTGAGAGTCCTTGGTGTAGGCCATTCTTGAATAACCTAAATCTTTTCTAAATCAACATGGACCCCTTCCTCATTCACAATGTACCTGAGGTACTGAATTGTTTTCATCCTGAATATGCATTTGTCAAGATTTGCATACAACTTGTGCTCCTAAAGAGTTTGAAGCACCTTACAAACATGTTGCAGATGTTCCTCCCATGTTATGTTGTAGATGAGTATGTCATCCAGGTAGACAACCATGAATGAGTTGGTGAAGGGTCACATGATGTCATCCATCATCCTCATGAAGGTTTCAGGTGCGTTAGTTAAGCCAAAAGGCATAACCAACCATTTGAAGATCCCCTCCTTAAATTTGAATTTAGTCTTATAGACATCGATAGGATCAATGGAAATTTTGTGATATCCATATTTGAGATCAATTTTGGTGAAGAAATTTGCACCACGAAGTTGGTCCAGTAGGTCATCAATTATGGGGAGGGGGGTAGCAATTCTTCACGATGATTTTATTTAGGGATTGATAGTCAATGCAAATCCTCCATATTCCATCTTTCTTTGGTGCCAGGAAAATTGGACTACCACAAGGTGAAGAGCTTGGCCTGATGTGATCCTTTTGGATTAATTCTTGAATCTATCTTTTTATCTCATCATTCTCCAAAACTGATTTGTGATACACATAATTTTTAGGAAAAGGTGATCCTAGGATCAAATTGATAGAATGTTTTACTTGGCAATGCAATGGAACTCCTGTGGGTGACTTGAATAAGTCATCATATTCTCCTATACTTTATCCCATCTGCTTCTGTTATTGTGTTGATTATGTAGTCAGGAATGCAACATCGGCCTTCTTGGATTCATATGGTTTGACCACCATGAGAATGAATTGCTTTGTCTTCTCCACCAATCTCTTACATTTCTTGGCACTTATCAAGGATACATATGTAAGAGGTAGTACCTTTGATACCCTATAGCACTGCATTCCAAGAGTGAGGGTGATTCTTTAGGTTTATGATTCATAGATGCCATGTTGATAATACATAAATGACTGACCAAGGAGTACATCACAAAAATATAGATTGACCACATCACAGAAGACTTCATCTTGGAAAGGTTTTATTGTATATGAAAGAAGACACTGATGGGTGACACATAGGTCTCTCCCTAGGTTTAACCATCCAATAATGTATGGCTTTAGGTGAGGCTTCATGGATAGATTTAGAATTTTCATAACTTTAGTAGAGATTAAATTCTTTTGACTCCCACTATGAAGAATGAAATGCAGAGGCTTACCTTTTACCCATAATTTGGAGTGAAACAATCTTTTCTTATCATTTGGCCTTTCCTCACGGGTCTGTGATGAAGCAATGATGGTGTTGAGCTTAGCATCTATAATCTCTTCTTCATCCTCTTTGACTATAGGTTGTGTATGAGATAGAGTAATAGATGTCTAGTATTGTGACTCAGAAAGCAGTGACTTGATGGCTCAACATATTTCTTTAGAGTGAGTTCTAGTTTTGTGGTAACCATACTATTTTCCAACCTTCCCCTTCTGGGGTTTCTTATCTTGAAACTTTTTTTGCTTCTAATTGGCCTCATGTTTGACCTTCCTTGTCACTTTTCTATTTTGAAGGCTGACTCTTTATATTCTTTCTTCCATGCTTCTACTCAATCTCAATTGCAAACTTGTATGCCTCATCGAGGGTTTCAAAATTGAAGAGTTCTATTTCCCCTCGTATGTACCATTGTGGTCCACCATGATATTTGAGAGGCTTATGTTTCTCACTTTATTGGATGCCCAATCTTGCAGAAAGAGAATGAAAAATGTCTGTGTAATCTTGAACAAATTGGTCCTTACCTTGGCAAAGTTGTTGCCATTGTATGTACAGATCATCATATGCTCCAATGAGATAGTATTCTTCTTTTACTGCTTCCATGAAATTATCCCAGGTAGGTTCCACCATAAGGCCAATGTCATATGTACTGAACCTCTTTTTGTACACTTTCCACCAATTTTTTATGAGCAATGATGCTTTTAAAAGAGCAAAAGTGATCTTTTCTCCATCGGTGAATTTATTTACAAAGAAGTAGGAAGACAATTGATCTAACCAATTTTATACTACGTCAACATTTATTTTGCCTTCAAATGTAGGAATATCAAAATTCACCTGAACCTTGAAGGGTGTTGGGGCACTGAAAGGACATTCCATGGATGAAGAGATAGGAAGTGTAGATGAGGAGCCATAATTTCCTATTGAGAGTTATTGGAGAAGTTGGGTAAATTATTGCAGCATCTATGCTTATTGCCATTGGAGGGATTTATTTACCATTTATTTGAAAGGATCAGATGTCTCAGTGTCATCCACCATTTGAAGTCATTTGGAGTGAGTATGTGGATAGTTTGAAAGCTCTATTTTTTTCCACCCAAGCTTCTTATAGCCTAACCTCATCCTCAGGATCATATACTCTCAAGACAAACCACTATGATACCACTGATCCAAAACACATAAGTTTGATTGAAAGATATTTCAAGAACATGAAAATAACACAATAACAATGAATTCTCTGAGAAGAGATGTTTTATTATTGAAAATTGCAATACCACTATATGTTTATCTCTAGGAAGAGATGTTTGATTTCCCTTTCAGGTTAAATATTCATATATACACATTTTTAAATTAGGAGGAGGATGTGTAAGGTCACCAATATTGAGGGAGATTAAGTTGTTCAACTTCCACAATTTAAAACAATATAGAATTCAAGCAATTACTATTTTTAGAAACTTACTATTTTTACCCTGCACTACTAAAATTGAAATTTGAGGTACTTTCATTGGGTTTTTAGGGATCAAAATCCATTTATCAAAGATCAATGCTATCTCATCACATTATCCTCATTCTTAGCTTTCTAATGGTTCAAATGATGATTCAATTGGAGCTATGGTGTAAAAGTTATGGCTCCCAAAAGTTTTGTCATCAATTAGGGTAGAACTGTCACCTGAATTGTCGCATGAATTATTGCCCAGATCATAAGGAGACCACTAACATGTATAATCATGTATCAATTTTTTAATATTATATGAGGCACTCCCCCAACAACCCAAATGAGATTGCAAATGCTCCACCTCCACATGAAATTTTTATCTTGTACTTGAATCTGAAACATGATATTGGAAATGACTAACAACATGTTAATAATTAAAAAACAACTATCAATATAAGCATGGTTAAAGATTACATTAATTTTTCTCACACTAAAAAAAATATGAAAAATTTAATTATACTATGTATGTAACATGGTCAAATCCCCCAAAAGAACCACTTTCCTTGAGAAAACTTCTAGAAGCAAGGGTTTAAAAAAGGGCATGAATCCATCTCTAAGTTGATTGGACAGGCCAAAAAAATCAAAAGTGGTGTCTAACAGTCTTTCACTAATGGCAAGTAGGACTAGAGAGTGGGAAACCCCTATGTGTTGAAGCCAATATATAATAAGAGCTTTCTTGGGCTCAACAAAATATTTCCAAAGGTTTTAAAAAGATTAGAGTCTAAGTAGTTCAGAAGAGTGCAACGTCCAATGAGCATTGAAGGTTTTAAATTGAATGTGCTAAAGGCATAAAAGATGATAATTGATCCATGTTTTTTTTATTAAAGAGCGTATCTATATATCAATCAAGCAATATATGGTACAACGCTAATCATACAAAAAAAAGTGGGTGGAAAAATCACACCCCACGAGCATAATCACACTGAGGGCGAAGGTGTAGGAAAAATCTAAAAAGTGGTCAAGAAATGACCACACCCAAAAAAAGGAAAATCACATCAATAGTTTTACAACAAAACAAAGAGAGCAAAGAACAAATAACAATAAAGAGAACAATTAAGTAGCCACAATAAATATGGACATCGGGGGAGGCAGTGGAGATAATGGGTCCTGAGGCTTACCACCCCATCCTCTCAAGGCAAGAGGATCTTAATCCATAGGTAAGGGTTCCCAACCAATGTTTTATTAAGCCTCTAATGTCTTATCTTGATTTATTCTAAGATATATTTACAAATCCAATCATATAAATTTGCCTTGAGGAAGAGGACCCTAGCCCTTGATGTCACCATCATGAGACGAGGGAGGAGATCCCTAGTACCCATCATCATCTCCAGATCTAGAAGAGCCACTCAGACCACCATGATGAGGAGAAGCCCAACAAGTTTTTGACTGATGAGGATAATTACTCATGTGTCTAGTTCTAGAACACTGTCAGTATGGCCCATGCCCTCATCTTCAGGGAGGCATATGATGTTGTGGGGGCTCAAGTGGGTCATGGCTAAACATGCATGAGGAATTTCCCCAGTGGTCGAACAAATGCTAGAGGTGGTTGAGTTCTAAGCAAACTTTGTCTGTTTAAATTTGAATTTGAAGAGTAACATTGGATAGAACAATAAATTTTGTTAGTAACAGAAAAACCACATTCCATCTCTTCATGATTTTAGCAAGAATAATTTATAACTTTACATATTTGAAATAAAATATTAGCTTGAAAGATCTGCTAAAATCTATTGTATTTTACAAGAAACAAAGTTTGATTCCCCTAAGAGAGCCATTTTCCATGTGAAGAATTTAGGTCAAAAGGGCTAAAAAAGGGAATGAATCCAATGCCACTCAGATTTTATGGGAGAGTAAAGCCAAAAAAGGTGCTTAACAGTCTTTGGTTGCTGGCAAGATGAGAAAGTGGGGTTGGACACTCCTAGATGCTTGAGTCAGTCACCCACAAGCAAGCCTTGATAAAGGAGACACCATAAAAAATGAGCTTTTTTGGGCTTAATAATAGTAGACCACACAATGTTAAAGTGTTTGGCCCAAACCCCATGTCTGGAGTGGAGATTCCATTTGAGGTTGAGCATTCCATCTTGAATATGCTAAGGGGATAGTAAATTATAACCTAGCTGAAGAGAACATTTGGTGAAGGGGGTGGTTGTAGGCTAGTGCCAATCCTTCCACCAAGGAACAAGGGAGTGGACCCCTATTTTGTGCAAATACTCATTAGGTATGGAACCTTGAATTTATGTTATAGCCTCTGCATTTGAGTTATTTAAATGAAATTTATTTTGAATTTGTTTCCAAGTGAGCTAGGCCCAATTCTCCTTGAAAAAAAGATCACTAATAACCTTTACACCTTTCTTGAAAAGCCTTAACCCTTTAACCCAAAGGACTAAGGCAAAGGAACATTGTGAAAATTTAAGCAAGGTGACCACTAGAGAGATTGAGAGTTAGTGGAGAGGCCATTCTTGAAATCCTCACCTACACAATTAATATGAGGCTTAATCTTCTCCCATGCTTTTCATAGGCTTTGAATCACAAAGGTACATCATGATCATCCTAGTCCAACCCATCACCCAATCACTTATCCCATCATTAGAAAAGACATCATAATAGAGCATGTAAACACTTGTGTGTGTTACTTGTTTTTTCTATTTGTCTTATTTGACTATCCTTTATCATATGTGTCTTATGTGTGTTGTGTCTCTTTTATCTATTGGGAAATGAACGAGGATGTTATGATGTCACCAAAGCTACAATAATGCTTTTAGGTGTCCTCGATGATGTAGAGTTTGCTACTTGCAGATGTACTTTGGCACCACATTCTCTTAGTCATGTCTATATCATAGGGCATGCTACCAAGTTGTATATTTATCAAATTGCTTAGACTATGATGAAACTTATGACAACTGTGATGGCTTGATCACCTACACTCTCATCATTTACCTAATTATATAATCATCCTTATTCCCATCACCCATCTCGATCCATTCAATTAACATACCCTCATCTCAATCACATCCTAAGATCACTAGCATCATCCTTTAATCACTAATCACCATCATCATCTTTTAGTTAGAACTACATCAACCTAAGGTTTTTTTATTAGACTATGTAGACATCACTTGGCCACTTTTTAGTGCCCAAGGATAACCCAACCACTATCTCCACTATCACTCCCTTACACGTGTCCTTATCAGGGGAATCATCATTAATCACATTAGGGATCATTGATTTGATGCAATATAGTCCAATTCTTTTCCCCTAATTTTTGGTCACTCGATCATATTAATTATTCTCTATCATCACCTAAATCATATTGATTGATTTAGCTTTGAGCTACACCCATCATCAATCTTATCAAATCATCATCTTATCCTCGCCTATATCTCTCCCTTATATGAGTCCTTATTTTGGATACATCTAAAACATACGGCATTTTAATCCTATCATCATCATGTTACATTTGATTCCCTTGGGATGTGTCAACAATCGTGATAAAGTCATCTCTACTCCCTGTGCATATATCTTTGCCAGGGGCATCATCAATTTGTAGCTCATTACTCAAGTTGAATCCTTCATTTTCTTCACCATACATCTCACATTTATCATTCCATCCCCTCTTCTATCCATCACATCCCACCCCTCATTTTCTCTTTCGAGTGGCCATCTATCTCAATCTTCCTAGCATGTCCCTTCGAGGGGGCATCATATCCCCTAACATCATCTACTAACATTCATCTATGACATGGTTTTTATTTGAAAGATTATTTATCCTTCCACTTTGCTTCACTCGTAATACCCTTTCAAAGAGGGGCAAAATATATGCACCTAAATTTTCTCACCTTCATTATTGTCACTAATATTACTATTAATCGATATTAATTATGCTTATCTAAGTTATCCTCTTTTTATCCTGCTAATTTTTCTCCCTCTTAATCATTTATCTAATGTCCCCCCTCAATATTTCTTCATTCACTAACCTTATTCATCCCCACTAATCAATTAATCTATTCTAAATCCCTATTATCCCATCCTAATCTTATTTACCTATTATTTAAAAAATTTAAATTCCTAATGACGCACCTAATAGTCTATGTATAGGCTCTTCTACACTCATAGTCCCAAATCACCTATATAATCCCCATCTAATCATCATTAGTCCTAAGAAGGATTGTAGAACCCACCAAATCTAGAACCTTCTCTATTCTCATCCCTCCTCTCTAGAAGCATCTAAATCTAGAGGCTTCCAAGGAATTTTAAATTCTTTGGATAATTCCCATCCTTTGATCTCCTCCAACCAACTTCAAATCTCCACCATTGATCTCTCCCTCCAAAATATATTTAAACAAATCAATTCCTCTATGGAAGGCCATCTAAAGAATTCATAACAAATCCATGTCAAATTAATCAACAAATCTTAGAAGTCCATAATCAAGCATCCACCATTCTTGATCCAGCATCCATGTCCAAAATCTGAAAATAAGGTAATCAATCCAAATCCTTTTGTTTTATTTCATCAGCTTGATAATGGTTTGGAGCACTTAGATTTAATATTCTAGTGTTGTTTTCAATGGTTTATTCATCTATTTGCATTGAATTCTAATGGCTCTATACTTTACCTAGTAGTTTGAAATTTGACTGATTAAATTAAGTAGTTTAATCCAATAGCTCAAATTTTAGGCTACAGTATGAATATAGTTATGTACATGTCATATATATAATAAAAATATCTATATGAGGACTTAGGTATTCATATAAACATATAACATATATTGGTGTATTGGGTCATGTGCCTATATTTATAGTTTTATTGACTATTAATAATAAGTCATAAAATCTTGAGGGACAAGAAATTATAACTATATGAATGTAGTCTCATAAAACATAACAAGATGTATAAATGAAAGATTATGTTCATGTGAGATATGACTTGATTTATGAATTATTTGATTCTCTGAAATTATTATAAATGGTTGTTTGTAATTGAGTAGTTGTACATATAAATAATAGATAATGATATTGTTGTTCATCATTTAATGTACTATATTGAATATACTTATGAAAATTAGAAATATGTAGTCTAAATATAAATTATACTTGTTATGTTTATTATGTACGTGATAAATAATATAGTGGATATTCATTCATATGTTTGATGGACTAAATGTATGCATTTTAATTATTCTTATGTTTAGCATGTTTTATGCTTGCTAATAGGAAGTAATCTATATAAATTTGTTGGTTGTAATTATATTAATCAAAAATCACATTGTTGGTACTAACTAAGCAGTGAGATGGACTTCACTAGCTTACTAGCATCACCAATGCCAGATAAAGGCAATCTGATCAAGTGGTGTGTATAAATTTGATTGATTTTTGACATCAATAACTATTTAAAATTTTTGGCCAAAGTAATGTTTAGTTAGACATTGTTATTTCATATGTATGATTTACATGTTTGAGTGATATCATACTAGAACATATATTTTTTTATGGTACAAATCATGTATTAGAAATCTTATAGCACACCGGTATTAGCTTGTCTCTCTAGATTTTCACACCATCACTATCTACTCATTTGTGAAAGAAGGGCCATTTCCTGATGGTGCATTGTGAAAGGTATCGATGGTTCATGGTTGGTGTAGAAAAGTGATCAGATGATGCTCTCCTTTCCTAAATAGTACTTATTTTCAGACTACACTTGAGATTTCCATAGATACTAGTGTTCGGGGAACTCATGCTCCGTGGAGACTTTTATCTTATATTGAATTTCTTATTATTGAGAAATTATTTTTGATGAAATGTAATTATTTACTCATTGAACAACAACAACAATAGTTGTATGTTTGTACCAGCCATGGCTAGCAAATTTGTAATTACTTTATTTATTCAGTTATGTGTCTTTCGTATGATGCTAGTGATCAGTAATAGGTAGATGTTTAATGCTTATTTTATGGTTAACATATTTAGAGTGTTATACTTGGATCACTAATTATATTTTCATGGTGAATTCTAATGAAAGAATATGTTGATTAAATTTTATAAAAAAAATCACGTTCTTCTAAGTAAATCCCAGTGGGGTTGTTACAAAATTCACAAGGGAAGCCATCAATGTTAGGATTCTTATCAGTATCCATTTTAAATATTTCCTTATTGAATTTTTGGAGAGAGAAAAGGTGATTACAAACAACTCTTTGTGCATTGAATAACTAGAAAGCATTGCTTGAGGGCATAATTACATGCCAAGAGGTTGGTTGAGTGGCAAAGACCCTATGATAATGGGCCAAAAAGCCCTGTAGGATGTTTGTAAATCTGCTAAGTCATTGGTTGGCCTTACAAATGGCATATACGTTGTCCATTCCCAATCAATACCAAATAAGCATGAATATATCTTTGGAAACCTTGTCTTTGATCTTTAATTTATATATATATATATATATATATATATATATATATATATAGGCTTGAAGCCAAGAGCCACAAGCTTTGTATGCCTCTTCAAATATGAGCTTGTGCTTCCCTTTGGACACTTGTTGTTTTAGGTCCCCATTGAAATGGGAAAGATATATATCCTATAAAGTTCTAAGGAATTTGTGGTTTGAAATGTGAAGCCTCATGTGCTCATTGCCTAAATATTATAGCTTGACCATAGATTCAGATGGAAGCAGTGACATTTGAGAGATAACGTCTAACCAATCTCCCTAGAGGGATGCAAAACCAAATTTCAATTTTTCTTAAAGTGGTTAAGCATTCATTCATAGGTCAAAAATGGATGGGGGCGTGGACAAAAATAACTACTTCCAAAACCACACTAATCAGGGGATCATAGATGTTGGTGAAAGAGAAGAGGTTCTACTTTACTAGCAACACTCGATTTAAATGTTTCAATACCATGTAATTATTCTTTTGTATTAACATTTCATTAAATCTAGGCATATGTCTAACAATCTGGACTTCTTATATCACCTTTAAATTGGAATTTTTAGTATACTTGATGAACTGGTTGTCCTCAGACTGCAATTCATCTTCATATATAAATCAAAATGATGACCTGATATCTTCCTTAGACTGATAATCAAAACACAAAATCATAATGATATAAACATGACCCTGTAGAGTCCGTAGATTCTCCTCTTCCTACACAATCCGTAGATTCAAGCTTACAACGATCTACAATAAGGAGGCTACGTTCATATGGAAAATAACTTTAGGTCTACAGTATATCCTCGACAATGGCACAAATGGCCCTTTTCGAAATAGTAGCTTTCTACATTCACAACCTCTATCAAAAATAGGTGATCTATGAAAAACATACATCGATTAGACTCAATTTTGGTCTCCATTCGGGACTCATCTTCTTCGAAGCCATCCCTATCAAGCTGTATGCAGTTTAATACAATTCCCGGATCCAACCCAATAATGAGTCCAATTATGGCCTATGTTTAGTAGCCTAGTTCGTGGGCTTTCTAAAATGGTTCCTCCTCTATCCAAGACTACATTCTCCATACTCATTTGGGTCTCCCATTCAGCCTAAATGGTAAGCTTATTCTATGTTATCCAAAATAGACGGACCTGCAAGCTTCCTTATCTTCCATCGGCCTAAGCCCAAAATCTTATCGCACAGCCATACTCCTCCAAGCCTACCCTCCTCACGCCTATTCGGGTCTGATTAATAATAATACCTTCCTTCTTTTGAGCCTTTTTGTGTATACACACGTGGGCAGAGCCTCTAGAATTTGTGAGTCCAAGCCCGCTAAACTGAGGAGAAATGATCTGAACAGAATTAATAAACACGATTCAAACAATTATACATTGTTTTACTCAGTCTGTGTGTATTCTTGAAATGTCGATCCATGCCAGCACATTGGTTCCTCACTTGCAGGGCAAACAAGCGTCAAAGCTAAAATCTTGAATCACACTTTCTTTACGAGTTACAAAACAATAATATTAATCGATGCAATGATGGATACTCTGGCTCAGAAAATGCAGCAAACTATAGATTTTCATAGTGGTGATGCTTATGAGTCACCAACAGCAATAACTCCGCCAGCAGCTAGCACAGTTAATGACCAACACACACACATAGTCCTCACCTGTCTCTCTCTCTCAACAAGCTTCTTCATATTCATTTAATTCACAATCAAGTTCTTCATATCAGAATGAAAATTACTCTTCAGGGATGTCCTCAACGCAATAGAATGAATATCAAAAGTTCCCACTCTATGGGCAGGGGTCATACTTGGACAAATCTGACCAGGATTTGCAGTGGTCAAATCCAACAGGGAAGTTCCTAAATCCACAGTAGCCAACACCTTTGGGCTCTGGTAATTTATACATGGGCTCGGTCTTTACAAACAAGAATGAACAAAATAGACTTACCTCTTATCCTCCTCTGCAATCCTTGCTACTGCTTCTTCTTTCACCATTCATTTTTCATCCTTCTGTCCTCTCTTCTTCTCTTCTACGTACTCCTCTATCCTCCTCCTGACTGAATTCTCTCTTTTTTTTCTTACCAACTGATCAGAGACATTCGTTACATATAAAACTCTTTTCTTTTCAATTCCTATGTCCAACTTTGGAATCTAAACAAACGTACATGATTTTCTCAAACAGCCTACTAATTGAGAGAGATTATCTAACCTATACTTGGGGGATTTCAACTATTTCCTTGATCCTCTCTACAAGCCAACGTAGGAGATTCAAACTAACTATCATTTTGATTTTTTTCCACCTTTTACATTTACAATTACTCCTCCTCTAAGACAACATTTTGGAGGGACAATACACTAAATTAAATTTGAATGTAGATGCTCCTGCATCATACTCTCCCTCTAGAAACAATTTGAACCTTAGTTCAAATGAAATGCTTCCTCCTTACTTTAGTCTTCACTTGTATACCTGGATCCCAATGTCTTGTTGCCAATACCAATGCTGCTATTTGTCTTTGATAGACTTTGTCCTTCATCTTCTTGCTTTTCTTCCTTTTCTGGTATGTTCTTCTCCTCACTTCTTTCTCAGCTACCATGTCTCGCTTCCAGGCTTCTTCATCTTCATACATGTCTTCTAGATCTTCTTGTTGTTCTTCTTGTTCCATGAGCTTCTCCAAAGACTCATGTATGTCATTCACTTCAGCAACCTTCATACCTGCATACAAAACATTCAAAGCCACCTTAGAATCAAAATCTTTAGGCCATGAAGCCTCTTGGCTGTCTCCACGTTCTTGTTCCTTGATCAAAACTGTCTTGACCTCTTTGCTTTGCTCTTGTCTTGTTACACTCTTCCCAATGGTGTCTTCACCATGGCTTGTACCTTCATTCATCTCTCTTGAATAACCAAACAGCTCCTCCAACATCTTCAACTCTTCCTTTAGTGAGATCTCATCTATCTCACCATCTTCATCAAACTTGGGCTGGTCACTCACAAGGATTACTTCTCCTTCACTAACCTTACTCTTCATCTCATCCTTTCTTGGCTTGTTTTCATAAAAATCAAATCCTTCATTAATATACTCATCAAAAACAATTGGAGCAATATTACCTTGTATCTCTTTACTCTTTACAATCATGTGAACTGATTTCACATCTCCACTTTCATCATCCATCTTCTTAGAACTTTCACCTTGCTGAATATTAGTCCTCATAGACATTTTACATTCCTCATTTTCCATAAAAAGAGCATTAAATGATTCAAAAATATCATTATCCCATTCATTGCAAGCAATTGACTTACCTTTCCATGTACTTGTGTCATCCTCACGCCTTTGGTTGCTTGTGTCAACCTTCACCTTCCTCCATTGATTTCTTGGTGTTATTGCCTCAACACTCACATCTTCTCTCTTTACCTTCTTAGGCACCCACATTTGATTCTTCTTCTTATCTCATGTCTTCTCAAACCATGTAGGCATCCTGCATCCATGCTTTTGTACCAGCACCTCCTTTTGCTTGGGAGTTTGCTTCTTCCACCATTTAGGCATCAAATATCCATACTTAAATTCTCTTTTTGAGGGCTCTATCATCTTTTTTAACTCTTGCACCTGTACATTAGCAGCTTGCTCATAATAACAATCAAAATCAGGTCTTAACACTTCATTTACCTCTTTGATAGCTTGATCCATGGAGCAATCTTTCCCTTCCTTTATGCTTCGCTGCTCTCTTTCTTCCTCTTGGCATTCAATGGCATCTTGGAATTCAGCTTCATCTTCTATCTCTCCCCTTACTTGTATGGGCTCTTCAACACCTTCCTCATGCATTAACCAATGCATCTCTTCTTCCTTATCAACAACAACAAACTTACTTCTCTTTCTTGCACATTCACTTGTGCACTTGGTGTCTCCTCTTGCACCAATCTCTTCATTCTTCAAGGCCCTTCTCTTGACCTTCATAAGGTTGCTCATACCTGCATTTACCCATTCAAAGACAACATTAGATGTAAAAACAAGAGACCACAAGGTCCCTATGAGTGTTCTCTTCATCAACACTCCTATCTTTTCAAGTGCTCTTCCTGGCACTTCATCTTTTCTTTCTTCTCTTCTCTTGTTCTCCTCAATGAGAACCTTCTTCACAACTTCTTCTTCCTCTTTTTGTTGCTCTCTTGGCAACCTTTTTATCTTCTTCAAGCCTCTATGGGCTTCTCTCTTCTTGGCAATCTCATTTTTCCTTCTTCTCCTCTTCCTTAGGAGATCTATTCGCCAATTCAACCTCTTCCTCATTAGCCATACCCATGCTTGCTTGTCCATCTGCATCCAAGACTCATATCTATTTGCAAACTTAGCTAAATCTCTTTTCAAACTAGCAATCTCTTTATCAAAGTCAATAATATTCATACCTCTCTTCTTCCTGATGCTTGCTTCCTTCTTGGTGCCCTCTTGTATCTTGCTGCTCTGTAGTGCCTTCAACAGTACTTCCATTTCTGAGATCTTCACCCAAGTCTTTTCCACCTTGGTCTTTTGATCCCTTGTCTCACCCAAGCCTTTTCTCCTTGACTGGTCTTTTGACAATCTCCTTGATCTCACCTAGGCCTTTTGCATCCTAGTCTTTTGATCCTTTTCTCAATCCTGCAGCAACTCTTTATACAACATTTCAACAAACACAAATCACAAATCCAAGCTTACCTTGCTTTGGATCTTCCTCTTGAGCATTCACTTGCTCCCTTACTTTTGAGCTTTCCAAGCTTCTCTTCTCAATTCTACATCTTTTACCTCACCTAAGTATATTTCACCTTAGTCTTTTGGCAAACTATCCAAGCTTATTCTTGGATCTTCATCTTCTTCTTCTTCTTGAGCAATTCACTATGCTCTTCTTCTAGAGCTTCTCTTGGCTCTTCACTAAGCCTTCCTTGGCTTCTTCTCCTCTTAAGCCTCAATGGCTTGACTGCCTTCCTCTCACCTATTTACTTCTCAAACACAATAAATTCAAATCAAACAACAAAGATTACTCATACCTTTTCTTCAGCAGATCCCAAGAGCTTCAAGCTCTGATACCAAATGATGAACTGGCTGTCCTCAGACTGCAATTCATCTTCATATATAAATCAAAATGATGACCTGATATCTTCCTTAGACTGATATTCAAAAAACAAAATCATAATGATATAAACATGACCCTACAGAGTCCGTAGATTCTCCTCTTCCTGCACAATCTGTAGATTCAAGCCTGCAACGATCTACAATAAGGAGGCTACGTTCATATGGAAAATAACTTTAGGTCTATAGTATATCCTTGACCATGGCACAAATGGCCCTTTTCAGAATAGTAGCTTTCTACATTCACAACCTCTATCAAAAATAGGTGATCTATGAAAAACATACATCGATTAGACTCAATTCTAGTCTCCATTCGGGACTCATCTTCTTCGAAGCCATCCTTATCAAGCTATATGCAGTTTAATACAATTCCCGGCTCCAACCCAATAATGAGTCCAATTATGGCCTGTGTTCAGTAGCCTAGTTCGTGGGCTTTCTAAAATGGTTCCTCCTCTATCCAAGACTACGTTCTCCATACTCATTTGGGTCTCCCATTTAGCTTAAATGGTAAGCTTATTCTGTGTTATCCAAAATAGACGGACCTACAAGCTTCCTTATCTTCCATCGGCCTAAGCCCAAAATCTTATCACATAGCCATACTCGTCCAAGCCTACCCTCCTCACGCCCATTCGGGTCTGATTAAGAATAATACCTTCCTTCTTTTGAGCCTTTCTGTGTATACAAATGTGGGCAAAGCCTCTAGAATTTGTGAGTCCAAGCCCGCTAAATTGAGGAGAAATGATGTGAACAGAATTAATAAACACGATTCAAACAATTATACGTTGTTTTACTTAGTCTGTGTGTATTCTTGAAATGTCGATCCATGCCAGCACATTGGTTCCTCACTTGCAGGGCAAACAAGCGTCAAAGCTAAAATCTTGAATCACACTTTCTTTACGGGTTACAAAATAATAATATTAATCCATGTAATGATGGATACTCTGGCTCAAAAAATGGAGCAAACTATATATTTTTTTAGTGGCGATGCTTATGAGTCACCAACATCAATAACTCCGCCAGCAGCTAGCATAGTTAATGACCAACACACACACAGTCCTCACCTATCTCTCTCTCTCAACAAGCTTCTCCATATTCATTTAATTCACAATCAAGTTCTTCATATCAGAATGGAAATTACTCTTTAGGGATGTCCTCAACCCAATAGAATGAATATCAAAAGTTCCCACTCTATGGGGAGGGGTCATACTTGGACAAATCTGACCAGGATTTGCAGTGGTCAAATCCAACAGGGAAGTTCCTAAATCCACAGCAGCCAACACCTTTGGGTTCTGGTAATTTATACATGGGCTCGATCTTTAATAATGAGAATGAACAAAATAGACTTACCTCTTATCCTCCTCTACAATCCTTGTTGCTTCTTCTTCTTTCACCCTTCATTTTTCATCCTTCTATCCTCTCTTCTACGTACTCCTCTATCCTCCTCCTGACTGAATTCTCTCTTTTTTTTCCTACCAGCTGATCAGAGACATTCGTTACATATAAAACTCTTTTCTTTTTAATTCCTATGTCCAACTTTGGACTCTAAACAAACGTACATGATTTTCTCAAACAACCTACTAATTGAGAGAGATTATCTAACCTATACTTGGGGGATTTCAACTATTTCCTTGATCCTCTCTACAAGCCAACGTAGGAGATTCAAACTAGCTATCATTTTGATTTTTTTCCACCTTTTACATTTACAATTACTCCTCCTCTAAGACAACATTTTGGAGGGACAATACACTAAATTAAATTTGAATGTAGATGCTCCTGCATCAATACCTTGTATTAGAATCAGATTATTTTATATCTAATTTGGAAAAAGTTATAAATTGGAGTCCAATAATTTAAAAATTAAATTCATATATTGATAATATTAAAACATAAAACATATAATTTTAGATTTTATTTAGACTAGAATATGTCAAGATTTAATGAAATGATGGTTTAATTGGACTAGAGGAATCAATTTGAGTTAGAAAATTAATGCTTGTGATCATTAGGGTCAAATAATGATGCAGGAGCATCTACATTCATTTTCTTGGCAAGATGTGGTTACATTGGGATGATTAAATTCAAATTCCAATTATTATATTTTGCCTCCAAAATGTTATAAGGAGGAGTAATTGTAATTGTCAAAAGTAAAAAGTGAAAAGATAAAAAAATAATTGTTGGGGCTGTTGAGGAAATAAGGGAGGAGTGGTTGAAAATATTTCAACCTTAGTATATTGTTAAAAATTAAAAACTATTTCTTGTTTAATCCTGAGCCCAAATTGGGCGTAGAAGTTAGAGAGGAGGCTCTCAAAAAACAAAAATATAGCAAAAAAAAAAGGGGGGGATGAGAGGGATGTAGAGGTGAGGAAGGACAGAAGAAGAATCCCTCATTCAAGGAGAGAGGGAAAATGATCAGAAGTATGTAAGAATGCAGGTCTGCAATAAAGAGAAAATGGAGGATTGGATGTGAGAACAAAAGAAGGTGTGAAAATGTCTAATAAGGCCATTGATCATGGTCATGGATGTATTGATTCTTTTCTGTGTAAGTGCTCTTATTTGATCAAGAAAAAAATGATGTTGATTTGTATGTCATCTGTAGAACTCTGTTTCAGCTATAAGTAGACCTGTGTGTAGATAATTTCAATAATGGTTTACAATCTAAGTTTATTTTAATCTTCTCAGATACATAATAGTGTCCAGTGAAATACACTCCAATACAGTCAAATTAAATCATGTGATTACATTGCTATGTGAATGGACGTTCGAATATATGAAGGATCGAGTAATAGTTCTAAGGTTATTGACAAGATCTGATTTGGTCATTCCAATCCCACTGTCCACAATGGTTATTTTATTGTTCGTCTTGTCTGGAATAATATGAATAAAAATCTTTGGCTGCGCATCTGGCTTGCTCTTATCCGTGAAGGCCTCGAACTGAATCTTAAGTGAAGAATTTGAAGAATCTAAGGAAAGCACCGATCAAAAGTTTCAAAAATCTAAGGCTCCTGCATCCAAAGTTACTCAATCGAATACAAAAATATCAATCTCAAGAACTTATAAGAATGTACCAGTCAAAGTTGCTCTAAAGAAGGAAGCGAGCAGTTCAGAAGAATCTGAGAGTGAAGAATCAAAGTAGGTGAAACCTACCCGAAGGAATCCTGTGGCCAAACCTGCCACTAAACAAGAAAGAAGCAGCAGTGAGGAATCCTCTTCTGAGGAGAGTGATGAAGAGCTTGCACCTCCAAAACTGATACAAAAGAAACCTACGGTCAAACAAGCTGCCAAACAAAGAAAAAAAATTAGTAGTGAAGAAGAATCTGAAGACAGTGACAATGAATTTGTGCCTGCTAAACAAGATTCTGAGGCAATTAAAATTTGACAATCTACAAAACAAGTGAAGAAAGATAGCAGCACCAAGGAGGATGAAAGTTTAGAAGAGAGTGACGACGAGCCAAAGCCCAAGCAAGGTGTTAAGGTAGAGATGGAGAACATGAAGCTGCACCTACATCCAAAATTTGAGCCATGTTTATGAAGGTAAATGATTTCTCAAAGCTTTTCAGAAATCTACGAACTCTGCAGGTTCATATCTACGGACTCTACAGGGTCCTTTCTATGATTTTGTATGTAAGGGACAAAATCTTGACTGAAATGAATGGGTTGAAACAACTGAGATGAGAAGAATGGTGGTGGTGTATCTCTTGGGATGGATGTAAGAGACATATGTGTCTAGTATAAAGGTTTTAAAGTTGAATTTTATGCTCCATGATGTGGACACTGCAAAAGAACTTGTTCCGTCAATGGAAGAAAGTTGTAAGCTGAAGAAAGGAAAGGTGAATTTTGGTCACAAAAAAAACTAAGGTGAGAAAAGAGTCTGATGACAGCACATCATTTGGTATCAGAGCAGTCTAAGGACTGTTTCATCATTTGGTATCAGAGCTTGAAGCTCTTGGGATTTGGTAATTGATCATGTTTGCTAATAAGTTGTTGCAGTGAAGAAGTTGCAGGTGAAAAGGAAGGCTTAAATCCATTGAGGCTTAAGAGGAGAAGAAGCCAAGGAAGGCTTAGTGAAGATCCAAGAAGAAGCTTGGATAGTTTGCCAAAAGACTAAGGTGAAATAGACTTAGGTGAGGTAAAGGATGGAGTTTGAAGAATTGAGAAGAGAAGCTTGGCGAAGCTCAAAAGTAAGGGAGCAAGTGAATGCTCAAGAGAAAGACCCAAGGTAAAGTAAACTTGGATTTGTAATTTGTGTTTGTTAAAGTGTTGTATAAAGAGCTGCTGCAGGATTGAGAAAAGGATCAAAAGACTAGGATGCAAAAGGCCTAGGTGAGATCAAGGAGATTGTCAAAAGACCAGTCAAGGAGAAAATGCTTGGGTGAGACAAGGGATCAAGAGACCAAGGTGTAAAAGACTTGGGTGAAGATCTCAGAGATGGAAATATTGCTGAGAAAAGAGCAGAGCAGCAAGGTACCTGAGGGCACCACGAAGAAAGCAAGTATCCAAAAGAAGAAAGGTATGGACAGTATTGCAATTGATAAAGAGATTGATAGTTTGAAAAGAGATTTAGCTAATTTTTCAAATAGATATGAGTCTTGGATGCAGATGGACAAGCAAGCATGGGTATGGCCAATGAGGAAGAGATTGAAGTGGCCAATTGATCTCCTAATGAAGAGGAGAAGAAGGCAAAATGAGATTGCTAAGAAGAAAAGAGAAGCCCATAGAGGCACGATGATGAGTAGGTTGCCAAGTGAGCAACAAGAGAAAGAGGTGGAGAAGAAGGTTCTCATTGAGGATAACAAGAGAAAAGAAAGAAAAGATGAAGTGCCAGGAAGAGCACTTGGAAAGATGAGAATGTCCATTAAAAGGACACTCATGGAGACATTATGATCTCTTGTTTTTATATTTAATGTTGTTTTTGCATGGATAATTGTAGGTATGAGCAGCCTTGTGAAGAAGGTCAAGAGAAGGGCCTTGGAGAGTGAAGAGAATGGTGCAAGAGAAGACACCAAGTATACAAGTGAATGTGTAGGAGAAAAGAGAAGAAAGTTTGTTGTTAAGGAAGAAAAGATGCATTGGTTAATGCATGAGGGAGGTGTTGAGGAACCCCTGCAAGCAAGAGAAGATATGGAAGATGAAGATGACTTCCATGATGCCATTGAATGCCAAGAAGAGGAAAGAGAATAGCCAAGAACAAAGGAAGAAGAAAGGACAGATAATCAAGAAGCTATGCAAGTCGAAGAACTAATGGAGCAACCCATTAAGGAGGTAAAGGTGAATTCAAAAATTGATTTTCCTTATTCGTATAAGCATGAAATTGTTGATATGCATGTTAGAGAAGCAAATAGAAAGGTGAAGTTTCCAATTAACCATGGATATGCGATGCCTAAATGGTGGAAGAAGCAAACTCCCAAGAAATGGGAAGTGTTAGTCAAAGAGCATGGATGCAGGATGCCTACATGGTTTGAGAAGGCGAATATAAAGGACATAAATCTCAATCAAGATGATGACTCAAGCAAGAAGCAAATACAAAGCATGAAGGAAGAGGTAGAATGCAAAGTGAGCAAGGCCAGCTATCAAACAAGACAACATGAAGATGTCAAAGAACATAAATTGGTTGGTAAATTGAACAAGTGTCATCCTAAAGCTATGAAGAAGGTATGGATGGCTAAAGGTGAGAAAGAAAACTTCTCAAAGACTAATGAGGTAGAGCATGAAGATATAAAGATGAAAGGTAAGTCAATTGCTTGCAATGAATGGGATAATGATGTTTTTGAATCATTTAATGATCTTTTTATGGAACATGAGGTATGGAAATTGTCTATGAGAACTAATATTCAGCAAGGCAAAAGTTCCAAATGGATGGATGATGAAAGTGGAGATGTGAAATCAGTTCACATGATTGAAAAGAGTAAGGAGACACAAGGTAATAGTGTTCCTATTGTTTTTGATAAGTATATTGATGATGATGAAGAAGCTGATTTGTATGAAGAAACCATAAAGTGGATGAATGTATTTATAGAGGATGAAAGACAATTTGGTCCTAAGTTTCATATAGGACATGAAGATTTGGATGATCTTGTGTTGAGTGAAGAGATGAAGAGGATAGAAGAGTTGTTGAATCCTCCAAGAGAGTTGTGCAGAGGCACATATCAATATGGTGGCACCATTGATCAGATGGAAAATGAATTGAGGCAAGAGCTAAGAAAGGATGAGATGAATAGTAAGGCTAGTGAAGGACAAGTAATCCTTGTGAGTGATCAGCCCAAGTTTGATAAAGATGGTGGGATATATGAGATCTCACTAAATGAGGAGTTGAGAATGTTGGAGGAGCTGTTTGGTCATTCAAGAGAACTACATACAGGCACAAACCATGATGAGAACACCATTGGTGAGAGTGAAGCAAGAAAAGAGCACACTAAAGAGGCAAAGGCAGTTTTGGCCAAAGAGCAGAAGAGTGGAGGCAGCCAAGAGACATTATGGTCTCAATTTTTTACTTCTAACATTGCCTTTGATGTTTTGAATGCAGGTGTTAAAGTTGTTGAGGTGAATGAAGTCCATAGTTCAATGGACAAATTTTTGAACCAAGAAGAAAACCAAGAAGATCTTGAAGACATGCATGAGAATGAAGCATGGAGATGGGACATAACAGCTGAAAAGGAGATGAGGAGAAGAACATACCAGAAAAGGAAGAAAAGCAAGAAGCTGAAAGACAAAGACCACCAAGGACAAAGACAAGCATTGGTATTGGCAACAAGACCTTGGGATCTAGGAATATAGTGAAGGCTAAAGCATGGAGGCAGCTGTTCATTTGAACTAAGGTTCAAATTGTTTCTAGAGGGAGAGTATGATGCAGGAGCATCTACATTCATTTTCTTGGCAAGACGTGGTTACATTAGGATGATTAAATTCAAATTCCACTTATTATATTTTGCCTCCAAAATGTTATCTAAGGAGGAGTAATTGTAATTGTCAAAATTAAAAAGTGAAAAGATAAAAAAAATTGTTGGGGCTGTTGAGGAAATAAGGGAGGAGTGGTTGAAAATATTTCAACCTTAGTATATAGTTAAAAATTAAAAACTGTTTCTTGTTTAATCCTGAGCTCAAATTGGGTGTAGAAGTTAGAGAGGAGGCTCTCAAAAAACAAAAATATAGCAAAAAAAAAAGGGGGGATGAGAGGGACGTAGAGGAGAGGAAGGACAGAAGAAGAATCCCTCATTCAAGGAGAGAGGAAAAATGATCAGAAGTATGTAAGAATGTAGGTCTGCAACAAAGAGAAAATGGAGGATTGGATGTGAGAACAAAAGAATGTGTGAAGATGTCTAATAAGGCCATTGATCATGGTCATGGATGTATTGATTCTTTTCTGTGTAAGTGCTCTTATTTGATCAAGAAAAAAATGATGTTGATTTGTATGTCATCTGTAGAACTCTGTTTCAGCTGTAAGCAGGCATGTGTGTAGATAATTTCAATAATGATTTACAATCTAAGTTTATTTTAATCTTCTCAGAGCCATAATAGTGTCTAGTGAAATACACTCCAATACAGTCAAATTAAAGCATGTGATTACATTGCTATGTGAATGGATGTTCGAATATATGAAGGATCGAGTAATAGTTCCAAGGTTATTGACAAGATCTGATTTGGTCATTCCAATCCCACTGTCCACAATGGTTATTTTATTGTTCATCTTGTCTGGAATAATATGAATAAAAAGCTCTGGCTGCACATCCAACTTGCTCTTATCCATGAAGGCCTCGAACCGAATCTTAAGCGAAGAATTTGAAGAATCTAAGGAAAGCACCGATCAAAAGTTTCAGAAATCTAAGGGTCCTGCGTCCAAAGTTACTCAATCGAATACAAAAATATCAATCTCATGAACTTATAAGAATGTACCAGTCAAAGTTGCTCTAAAGAAGGAAGCGAGCAGTTTAGAAGAATCTAAGAGTGAAGAATCAAAGCAGGTGAAACCTGTCCGAAGGAATCCTATGGCCAAACTTGCCACTAAACAAGAAAGCAGCAGCAGTGAGGAATCCTCTTCTGAGGAGAGTGATGAAGAGCTTGCACCTCCAAAACTGATACGAAAGAAACCTACTGTCAAACAAGCTGCCAAACAAAAAAAAATTAGCAGTGAAGAAGAATCTGAAGACAGTGACAATGAATTTGTGCCTGTTAAACAAGATTTTGAGGCAATTAAAATTCGACAACCTGCAAAACAAGTGAAGAAAGATAGCAGCACCAAGGAGGATGAAAGTTTAGAAGAGAGTGACGACGAGCCAAAGCCCAAGCAAGGTGTTAAGGCAGAGATGGAGAACATGAAGTTGCACCTACATCCAAAATTTGAGCCATGTTTATGAAGGTAAATGATTTCTCAAAGCTTTTCAAAAATCTACGGACTCTACAGGTTCATATCTACGGACTCTACAGGGTCCTTTCTATGATTTTGTATGTAAGGGACGAAATCTTGACTGAAATGAATGGGTTGAAACAACTGAGAAGAGAAGAATGGTGGTGGTGTATCTCTTGGGATGGATGTAAGAGACGTATGTGTCTAGTATAAAGGTTTTAAATTTGAATTTTATGCTCCATGATGTGGACACTGCAAAAGAACTTGTTCCGTCAATGGAAGAAAGATGCAAGCTGAAGAAAGGAAAGGTGAATTTTGGTCACCAAAAAAACTAAGGTGAGAAAAGAGTCTGATGACAGCGCATCATTTGGTATCAGATCAGTCTAAGGACTGTTTCATCAAATAACCCAAGCTTGTGATGCATGTAAAACTAAGACTCTCTTTTACCTATGCACCACCTGATAGGAAGAAGCCCTTCTTTGTCCTCCATGGACTCCACCATGTTGGTGTCATCACATAGAATCTATTGGGAGTCAAGAAATGAGTTGGAAAGTTATCGCTTAAATCCCTCCCACCTCATAACATCATTAGAGGCATAAGTGAACTCAAAATACCAAGGGAGCAACTGGCAAAATAAAAATGCATCCGCACCACATAATGAGTGGGGTCAAATCCCCCAATTAACAATATGTGATGCCAAATCTAGTGAAAGTAATGTGACCAGTCTTCTACATTTATTTCATGGTTGAACACATGGCTCAATGCTCCTATCCAAATGGTTATGGCGATGGATTGGAGTAAAATCCCCATGATCTTAACTTCTTGTATATACAACAACTTTATATTGGTAAAATACTATTAATTATCGATAATCATATACTTACAGGATAAGTCAATAAATTCATGAACATTATAGGAATAAACCATCATAGAGAAACATCAAGATTCATGTTTTATCCATCTTCCAAGCCATCTAAGGTAACATAATTATTAGCCAGATATGTTTATTGTTTGCTACACATAAAACACCTAATAAGGGCATGTTTTTGTTTGGGTGTAGATAAGATTAAAAGAATAAGGTAGAAAACTTCTTTTTAATAATTCATTATGTAATATTTGAAGGTTTTTATTTATTTATGATTATGCACAAAGAAGTAGTTTTTAGTATTTTTTTAAAAGTAGATTTCAATTTAAGTGTATAGAACAATAAATAATATATAATTATTTTAAAACAATTGTTGGTTCCAATTTATTACATATTTGAGTGTATATAATAGTAAAAAAAACACATTTTTAATTTTTTTAAAAAATAATTGTTGGTTCTTTATTATTGTATAATATTTGAAAGATGCTATTCATTATATCGAGAGGTATTTTATAATGGTATTTGGGTAGTAATAATAGATTATAATGTAATGAGTGTATTCACTTTTAATTATAATAGTAAATTTGATGTTTATTTGAATGTCACTTTGAAAATTTTCTTTTTTGTTTGGTCATTGAAAATAACCGAATAGAAAAATGCATTCTTTCATGTAAGGGTGATTGGTTGAACACCCACAACCCAGTCGTTTTCCATTTGGAGTGTAAATGTGGACTGCCAACCTGTTCATTCATGCCAAATTATGATGAAATATATTGATATGTATTCAAAGGTCCAGAATATTAGTTAGAAAGTTATCATGGATATGTTATCAAGAATTTGATAGGGTCCAAATTTAGATGAACCGTCTTCAATTGCATCTAGGAAGCTTTCAACTGATTCTCTATCAAGATATCAGTGCATAGGAGGCTTGCCATATGTTGAAAAAACTCCATCTTGTTATGTGGATCCAATCATTTGTTTCAATAAATGTTGGCAAAATGATTCTATGTTATGTCTCCCAAATTGAAGCTAATTCAATTGTAACTTCAAGATTCATTGATGCATACATGAAGTGACCTTCTTTACTAGATTTGTTATCACTTATAGAAACATCAAGGTGTTGGTCCTATGGAAAGCATCATCACGTTCATAAATGGAACACAAGAGAAGTACTAGAAGTTATTTTTGTCTACCCTCAATATTATGTAATTTTGTCAAAATATTTGAATACTTATGCATCTTTCTATTGGAGTGAGCTTTGTCTGTACAAACCATTCTAGAGCATCATTGCAAACATTGGCATCTCCACTACAAAAATTGTTCCAAATTGGAAAAGCATGCAAAATTATTACCATCCATGGCACATTTACTACACACCTTTTGGCAATGAAATAAATTTAGATGATGAGCCTTAAAATGATGACATCTTTCATACTGGATCTGAACAACTTGATGAGTGGAATGTCTTGTCATAACTCCTCCCAAACAATGATATCGAAATAAACGAACTTGATATGCTAGGCCATCATGATTTTAACATCTATCATAATTGGAACATTAATAATGTTCCCTTGTCATTATAAGAAATAATTGCCTCCTTTATAGAGATCAATTGGGCAACCTATCAAATTTCTAAAGTTCATTCCTTTGTCTTGTCCACTTATGGTTCTTTGTGTGTAGAACAATATCTCGCAATTGATGTTCCTTTACACCACCACACTCAACAAAATATAAGGCTTCCATTGAAAATGATAATTCAAGGGACTACTAGTACAAGAAAATCACACCTTATCAACAAAACCAAAATGTGTTAAGTTTGCAAGCATCTCAAAAAAGCTCACCCTTACTATTGTTCACCTCGACTGGGATTGCAACATTTAACATTAATGCTTCAAAATTAATTTTTGCGGATTTGCATGCCTATAAGGGAAATGAAATCTCTAGAGTGGAAAACACTTAAAGCTCTGACATAATATTTGAAACATATCTGCCACATTCTATTGACGAAATGAGTTTCATAGGGCCAACATTGTTGACACGTATTGACTAGTGTCAACGCCAGGCTTTCCCACGACAAAAGTTAGAACAATTTGGCGTAAGATCTATCATTATCATTAGTGACTTCACATGGCTATTGTAAAAATATGAGATAAATTTATGATAAATATGAAATAAATAAAAGTAAATAAATAAGAAAATTTATCTTCACATGGCTATTGTAAAAATAAAAATATTGTATGGTGCAAATTTATTGTTGAGACGGATCTAGTAAGTTGGTGCATAAAATGACGGTGTAAGATGCCAAAGTGGTTTTGAGATGATTCTATCAAGCTTGAAAAATAATATTTATATACATACATAAAATATTTTGTTATAACATAAAATTCCTTGTGATGACAAAAATGAAACCGTGCATTAAACCATCGTTGAACGTGTTCAATACTTGTCATACTTAAACTGGATTTATATACTAAAATTGAAATTGTAAACTAGATTCATGCACATTGAAAAAAACATATTCCAAATAAAATCCAAATCAAAAGTTAAGAGTCCAAACTTATTCTCATCTCGATCCAGAAAATTAAACATGCATGCTTTTTTCTTTTTCAGACCGGCCAACAGATAAGACATAAACTGCCGGTTTTGACCGGCCGGTTTTTGGCACAGCTCCAGATTTGATTTGAGAGCTGATAATCAAAGTAAATCGTAATATATGGATTTTAAAATAATCTTCCATATAATTGAAATATGTAAAACGAAATATTTAATTTATACTGAAATTTTTGATTTGTTAAAATACTTTCAAATGATTAAAATAATCCCTGTACGATTGCTAGGTTTACAACTTTCCCATAAAGATTTATTCATTACCTATCGCATTGTCTTCTTGAAAAATGTATTCTATTAATTATATATAAAATATAATATTATTTGTAAAAAATAAGGAAGACTTTCACTCAAAATCAAGAAAGGAGTTCTAATAAAATTTTACATAATCATAATTTTCATTATTTAAAAATATAATAAAGTTTCTTAACATCTTACTCGTTAAAGAATACTTTTCAATAAAAAAAGATAAAATATTAAGAACACCATAATAAAATATACATTGGTCATCCATAACACAAAATAAAAGGTCATTAATTAACGAAAGTAATTAAACTAGACGGAAGTCGCAGAGGATCCTCTAGATGTCAACCCAACAACCACTACTAGGAGGATCTATCATATTAAGTACAAGTTTCCACCTATTGTTAATGATTTCTTTTTTCTTGTCTTCCTCTTGTGCGTCTTACCTAGTCGAGGAGATAACACATGTTATCTAAGAAAATTTTCCTTCTTGTTACACCACCCACCCACTAGACTCACAAAATGTGTGCCCAAAACTACCACTATGGCTAGGCGAAGGTCACCGAGAAACTTCAACGGCTTTTTAAATGGTGCCAACCATGACGCCCATGAATATGACCTTTTTAAGGAGACCACTAACATGTATAATCATGTGTAACTTGGTTAATATCATATGAAGAACTCCCCCAACAACCTAAACGAGATTGTAAATGCTCCACCTCCACATGAAAGTTTTATCTTGTACTTGAATCTGAAGCATGATATTGGAAATGACTAAAATGTTAATAATTAAAAAACAACTATCAATAGAAGCATGGTTAAAGATTACATTATTTTTTCTCTTACTACAAAAAATATGACAAATTTAATTATACTATGTATGTAACATGGTCAAATCGCCCAAAAAAACCACTTTCCTTGAGAAAACTTCTAGAAGCAAGGGTTTAAAAAAGGGCGTGAATCCATCTCTAAGTTGATTGGGCACACCAAGAAAACCAAAAGTGGTGTCTGAGAGTCTTTCACTGATGGCACATAGGACTAGAGAGTGAGAAACCCCTATGTGCTGAAGCCAATATATAATGAGAGCTTTCTTGGGCTGAACAAAATATTTCCAAAGGTTTTGAAAAGATTTGAGTCTAAGTAGTTCAGAAGAGTGCAACATCCAATGCGCATTCAAGGTTTTAAATTCAATGCGCTAAAGGCATAAAAGCTGATAACTGATCCAAGTTTTTCTATATTGAAGAGCATATCTATATATTAAAAAATATATATATGGTATAACACTAATCATACAAAAAGAGTGGGTGGAAAAATCACACCCCACGAGCATAATCACACTGAGGGCAAAGACACCTCAAGAAAAATCTAAAAAGTGGTCAAAAAAATATCACACCCACAAAAAGGAACATCACATCAATAGTTTTACAACAAAATAGAGAGAGCAAGGAACAAATAACAATAAAAAAACAATTAAGCAGCTGCAATAAATATGGACATTAGTGGGGTAGTGGAGATAATGGGTCCTGAGGCTTACCACCCCATCCTCTTAGGGCAGGAAGATCTTCATCCACAGGTAAGGGCTCCCAACCAATGTTTTATTAAGCATCTAATGTCTTATCTTGATTTATTTTAAGAGATATTTCCAAATCCAATCATAGAAATTTGCCTTCAGTGAGAGGACCCTAGCCCCTGATGTCACCATCATTAGACGAGGGAGGAGATCCCTAGTACCCACCATCACCTCAAGATCTAGAAGAGCCACTTAGACCACAATGATGAGGAGAAGCCCAACAAGTTGGTGACTGATGATGATAATGACTCCTGTGTCTAGTTCTAGAACACTGTCGACGTGGCCCATGCCCTCATCTTTGGGGAGGCGTAGGATGTTGTGGGGGCTCAGGAGGGTCATGGCTAACTATGTATGAGGCATTTCCCCAGTGGTCGAGCAAACGCTGGAGGTGGTTGAGTTCTAAGCAAACTTTTTCTGTTTGACTTAGTAACATTAGATAGAATTTTTAGTAATAGAAAAACTACTTTCCATCTCTTCATAATTAAAGCAAGAATAATTTATAGCTTTACATATTTAAAATAAAATATCAGCTCGAAAGATCTGCCAAAATCTATTGTATTTTACAAGCAATAGAGTTGATTCCCCTAAGAGAGCCATTTTCCACATGAAGAATTTAGGTCAAAAGGGCTAAAAAGGGGAATAAATCCAATGCCACTCATATTTTATGAGATTAAAACTAAAAAAGGTGCTTAATAGTCTTTGGTTGCTGGCAAGATGAGCAAGTGGGGTTGGACACTCCTATATGCTTGAGTTGATCACCCACAAGCAAGCCCTGATAAAGGAGACACCATAAAAAATGAACTTTTTTGGGCTCAATAATAGTAGACCACACAATGTTAAAGTGTTTGGCCCAAACTCCATGTCTGAAGTGGAGATTCCATTTGAGGTTGAACATTCCATCTGGAATGTACTAAGGGGATAGTAAATTATAACCTAGCTGAGGAGAAATTGGGTAAAGGGGTAGCTGTAGGCTAGTGTCAATCCTTCTACCAAGGAACAAGGGATTTGAAACCTATTTTGTGCAAATACTCATTAGGTATGGAATCTTGAATTCATGTTAGAGCCTCTACATCTGAGTTATTTAAATGAATTTTTTTTGAAATTGTTTCCAAGTGAGCCAGGCCCAATTCTCCTTGAAAAAGAAATCACTGATAACCTTCACACCTTTCTTGAAAAGCCTTAACCCATTAACCTAAAGGACTAAGGCAAAGGGAACATTGTGAAAATTTAAGCAAGGTGACCACCAGAGAGACTAAGAGTTAATGGAGAGGCCATTCTTGAAATCCTCACCCACCCAGTTAAGATGAGGCTTAATCTTCTCCCATTCTTTTGATAGGCTTTGAATCACAAAGGTACATCATGATCATCCTAGTTTGACCCATCACCCAATCACTTATCCCATCATTAGAAAAGACATCGTAATAGAGCATGTAAATACTTATGTGTATTACTTGTTTGTTCTATTTATCTTGTTTGACTATATTTTATCATATGTGTCTTATGTTTGTTGTGTCTCTTTTATCTATTGGGAAATGAATGAGGATGCTATGAGGTCACCAAAGCTATAATAATGCTTTTAGGTTCCCTCGATGATGCAGAGTTTTCTACTTGCCCATGCACTTTGGCACCACATTCTCTTGGTCATGTCTATATCATAGGGCATACTACGAAGTGTTATATTTATCATATTGCTTAGACTATGATGAGCCTTATGACAGTTGTAATGGCTTGATCACCTACACTCTCATCATTTATCTAATTATCTAATCATCCTTATTCCCATCACCCATCTCGATCCATTCAATTAACATACCCTCATCTCAATCACATCCTATAATCACCATCATCATCCTTTAATCACTAATCACCATCATCATCTTTTAGTTATAACTACATCGACCTGAGGTTTTTTTTCAGACTATGTAGGCAACACTTGGCCACTTTTCAGTGCCCAAGGATAGCCCAACCACTATTCCTCTATCACTCCCGTGCGTGTGTCCTTGATAGGGGCATCATCATTAATCACATTAGGGATCATTGATTTGATGCAATATAGTCCATTTCTTTTCCCCTAATTGTTGGTCACTTAGTCATATTAATTATTCTCTATCATCACCTAGATCATATTGATTGATTTAGGTTTGAGCTACACCCATCATCAATCTTATCAAATCATCATCTTATCCAGGCTTATAGGTCTCCCTTACATGAGTCCTTGTTTAGGATACATCTAAAACATACAGCCTTTTAATCCTATCACCATCATGTTATGGTTAATTTCCCTCAGGATGTGTCAACAACCATGATAAAGTCATCTCTACTCCCTATGCATATATCTTTGCTAGGGGCATCATCAATTTTTAGCTCGTTACTCAAGTCGAATCCTTCATCTTCTTTACCATACATCTCACATTTATCATCCCATCCCCTCTTCTATCCATCACATCTCACCCCTCATTTTATTTTTAAAGTGACCATCTGTCTCATTCTTCCTAGCATGTCCCCTCGAGGGGGCATCATATCGCCTAACATCATCTACTGACATTCATGTATGACATGGTTTTTATTTGAAAGACTATTAATCCTTCCACTTCGCTTCACTCATAATACCCTTTCAAAGAGGGGCAAAATGTATACACCTAAATTTGCACACCTTCATTATTGTCACTAATATTACTATTAATCGACATTAATTACGCTTATCTAATTTATCCCCTTTTTATCCTACTAATTTATCTCCCTCCTAATCTTTTATCTAATGTCCCCCCTCAATATTTCTTCATTCACTAACCTTATTCATCCCCCCTAATCAATTAATCTATTATAAATCTCCATTATCCTATCCTAATCTTATTTACCTATTATTTGAAAATTTTAAATTTCCAATGACCCATCTACTAGTCTATGCATTGGCTCTCCTCCACCCCTAGTCCCAAATCACTTATCTAATCCCCATCTAATCATCATTATTCCTAAGAAGGATTCTAGAACCCTCCAAATCTAGAACCTTCTCTATTCTCACCCATCCTCTTTAGAAGCCTCTAAATCTAGAGGCTTCCAAAGAATTTTAAATTATTTGGATAATTCCCATCCTTTTATCTCCTCCAACCAACTTCGAATCTCCACCATTGATCTCTCCCACCAAAATATATTAAAACAACTCACTTCCTCTATGGAAGGCCATCTATAGAATTCATAGCAAATCCATGTCAAATTAATCAACAAATCTTAGAAGTCCATAATCAAGCATCCACCATTCTTGATCGAGCATCTATGTCCAAAATTTGAGTCTAAGGTAATCAATCTAAATCCTCTTGTTTTATTCATCAGCTTGATCATGGTTTGGCGCACTTAGATTTAAGATTCTAGTGTTGTTTTGAATGGTTTATTCATCTATTTGCATTAAATTTTAATGGCTCTAGATTTTACCTAGTAGTTTGAAATTTGACTAATTAAATTAAGTAGTTTAATCCAATAGCTCAAATTTTAGGCTACTTTATGAATATAGTTAATATGTACATGTCATATATATAAGAAAAATATCTATATGAGGACTTAGGTATTCATATAAAAATATAACATATATTGGTGTATTGGGTCATGTGCCTATATTTATAGTTTTATTGACTATTAATAATAAGTCATAAAATCTTGAGGGACAAGAAACTATAACTATATGAATGTAGTCTCATAAAACATAACAAGATGTATAGATGAAAGATTATGTTCGTGTGAGATATGACTTGGTTTAAGAGTTATTTGATTCTCTGAAATTATTATAAATGATTATTTGTAATTGAGTAGTTATACATATAATTAATAGATTATGATATTGTTGTTCATCATAGAATGTACTATATTGAATCTACTTATGAATATTAGAAATATGTAGTCTAAATATATATTATACCCTGTTAACATAAATTGTACTTGTTATGTTTATTATTTATGTGATAAAAAATATAGTGGATATTCATTCATTTTTTTGACGGATTAAATGTATGCATTTTAATTATTCTTGTGTTTAGGATGTTTTATGCTTGCTAATAGGAAGTAATTTGTACAAATCTGTTGGTTATAATTATATTAATCAAATATCACATTATTAGTACTAACTAAGTAGTGAGATGGACTTCACTAGTTTACTAGCATCACCAATTCTAGATAAGGCAATCTGATCAAGTGGTGCGTATAAATTTGATTGATCTTAGAGATCAATAACTATTTAAAATTTTTGGTCAAAGTAATGTTTAGTTAGACATTGTTATTTCATATGTATGATTTACATGTTTGTGTGATATCATGCTAGAATGTAATTTTTTTATGGTACACATCATGTATTAAAAATTTTATAGCACACGAGTACTAGCTTGTCTCTCTCGATTTTCACACCATCACTATCTGCTCATCTGTGAAGAGAGGGCCATTCCCTGATGGATAATTTTACAAGGGATCAATGGTTCATGGTTGGTGTGGAAAAGTGCTCAGATGATGCTCTCCCTTCCTAAATAGTACTTATTTTGAGACTACACTTGAGATTTCTATAGATACTAGTGTTTGGGGAACTCATGCTCCATGGAGACTTGTATCTTATATTGAATTTTTATTATTGAGACATTTTTTTTTAATGAAATGTAATTATTTACTCATTGAACATCAACAACAATGGTTGTATGTTTGTACCAACCATGGCTAAATTTTTTGTAATTACTTTCCTTATTCAGTTATGATCTGTTTCATATGATGTTAATGATCAGTAATAGGTAGATGTTACATGCTTATTTTACAATTAACATACTTAGAGTGTTATACTTGGATCACTAATTAGATTTTCATGGTGAAGTCTAATAAAAGAATATATTGATTAATTTTTTTAAAAACAATCACATTATTCTAAGTAAATCCCAGTGGGGTTGTTACAAGATTCACAAGGGAAGCCATCAATGTTAGGATTCTTATTAGTATCCATTTTAAAGATTTCCTTATGGAATTTTTGGAGAGAGAAAAGGCGAACACAAACAACTCTTTGTGCATCGAATAACTGGAAGGCATTGTTTGAGGGCATTATTACATGCCAAGAGGTTGGTTGAGTGGCAAAGACCCTATGATAATGGGCCAGAAAACCCTATAGGATGTTTGGAAATTTGCTAAGTCATTGGTTGACCTTATAAATGGCATATACCTTGTCCATTCCTAATCAATACCAAATAAGCATGAATATATCTTTGGAAACCTTGTCTTTGATCTTCAACCAATATATATAGGCTCAAAGCTAAGAACCAAAAGCTTTGTATGCCTCTTCAAATTTGAGCTTGTGCTTCCCTTTAGACACTTATTGTTTGAGGTCCCCATTGAAATGGGAAAGCTCTATATCCTATAAATTTATAAGGAATTTGTGGTGTGAAATGTGAAGCCTCATGTTCTTGTTGCCTAAATATTACAACTTGACCATAGATTCAGATGGAAGCAGTGACCTGTGAGAGATAACGTCCAACCAATCTCCCTAGAGGGATGCAAAACCAAATTTCAATTTTTCTTAAAGTGGTTAAGCATTCATTCATAGGTCAAAAATGGATGGGGGTGTGGACAAAAATAATTGCTTCCAAAACCACACTAACCAGGGGATCATAGATGTTGGTGAAAGAGAAGAGGTTCTTTTTTGCTAGCAACACTCGATCTAAATGTTTCAATACCATGCAATTTTTTTTTTGTAGTACCATTTCATTAAATTTAGGCATATGTCTAATAATCTAGTCTTCTTATATCATCTTTAAATTGGAATTTTTAGTATACCTTGTATTAGAATCTGATTATTTTATATCTAATTTGGAAAAGTTATAAATTGGAGTCCAATAATTTAAAAATTAAAGTCATATATTGATACTATGAAAACATAAAAAATATAATTTTAGATTTTATGTGGACTCGAATATGTCAAGATTTAATGAAATGATGGTTCAATTGGACCAGAGGAACCAAATTGAGTCAGAAGATTAATGCTTGTGATCATCAGGGTCAAATAACCCAAGCTTGTGATGCATGTAAAACTAAGCCTCTCTTTTACCTGTGCACCACCTCATAGGAATAAGCCCTTCTTTGTCCTCCATGAACTCCACCATGTTGGTGTCATCGCATATAATCTGTTGGGAGTCAAGAAATGAGTTGGAAATCTATCGCTTAAATGCCTCCCACCCCATAACATCATTAGAGGCATAAGTGAACTCAAAATACCAAGGGAGCAACCGACGAAATAAAAATGCATCCACACCACGTAATGAGTGGGGTCAAATCCCCCAATTGACAATATGTGATGCCAAATCTAGTGAAAGTAATGTGACCAATCTTTTAGATTTAGTTCATGGTTGAACACATGGCTCAATGCTCTTATCCAAATGGTTTTGGCGACGGATTGGAGTAAAAACCCCATGATCTTAACTTCTTGTATATACAACAACTTTATATTGGCAAAATACTAATAATTATCATTAATCATATACTTACAGGATAAGTTAATAAATTCGCGAACATTACAGGAATAAACCATCATAGAGAAACATCAAGATTCATGTTTTATCCATCTTCCAAGCCATCTAAGGTAGCATAGTTATTAGTTATTAGCAAGATATGTTTACTGTTTGCTACACATAAAACACCTAATAAGGGCATGTTTTTGTTTGGGTGTAGACAAGATTAAAAGAATAAGGTAGAAAACTTATTTTTAATAATTCATTATGTAATGTTTGAAGGTGGTTATTTATTTATGATTATGCACAAAGAAGTAGTTTTCAGTATTTTTCTAAAAGTAGGTTTCAATTTAAGTGTATAGAACAATAAATAATATATAATTGTTTTAAAACAATTGTTTGTTCCAATTTATTACGTATTTGAGTGTATATAATAGTTAAAAAAATATTTTTTTTAAAAATAATTGTTGGTTCTTTACTATTGTATAATATTTGAAAGATGCTATTCATTATATCGAGAGGTATTTAATAATGGTATTTGGCTAGTAATAATAGATTATAATGTAGTGAGTGCATTCACTTTTAATTAGAATAATAAATTTGACGTCTATTTGAGTGTCACTTAGAAAATTTTCTTTTTTGTTTTAAAAATTCAATCAACTTAAAAATTGTAATATTTTAATCATATAATAGAGTTTAGAACCCTTTTTTTTTTCTTTTTTTAATTTGAGTTTAATGTATATTGATGTAATTAGATTGATATGATTCATCACTAACTAATGATACATTTATAAAAAAGATATTGGAATTATAAATAATTATGATATGTGAAATTTAAGATGAGGACAAGAAATAGATAACTATGTCCTTAAAAATTATCAGCGCTACTCTTTATTTTATAATTTATATTTAAATTCTTTTTTCAATTTTAATTCTAAAAGTACAAACGAATTCAATATAATACTTAATAATTACAAATTATCGAAGAAAAAAAAAAACTTAAATTTTATATTTCATATTTTCTCAAACTTCCTCTCAAATATTGTAATTTGAAATGTACTTCTCTTGCCATCCTCTTGTGCATGATTTTACACAAAGTCGTCCTCTTACGTTGTAGTGAAGCTCGTGTTTACTTTTAGCCGCCAAAATTTGACGGCCTTTCAAATCACGTGTGTATAAAACTTGCCACCATTTTCTAAAAGACTTGTGTTATGATTGTAAGGCAGACCATGCCTTTTTCTCCCACAAACCACAATGACGACATATGTGGTGGATCAAGGTCCATAGTGGCACTCTGGGGGAGAATGTTTGGTAGTGATGGATTGCCTCTGTGTAGAGTTTTCCCTGAAGAAGTCAACAAAGGCAATGAAGATGAAAACATCACCCCCTACCTCTGGTTATATCATCTCTCTTTTTGTGGTTAGGCATGCTTCAAAGTAAAATGTCGAAAAGATGGAGGTTTATCAGGGCGGAAGAGAAACCTATTCACAATTGAGTTCTTATTGATTATTGAGTTCTAATTGAATTTTGTGATATTTTATTTTTATTTTTAAAAAAAAAATTTAATAGAATGATGATGTTAGTGTATACCATCTCTCTTTTTGTGGTTAGGTGCACTGAAGCATTAAGTAAAGATGTCGAAAAGATGGAGGTTTTTCAAAGGGGGAAGAGAAACCTATTCACAATTGAGTTTTTATTGGTCATTGAGTTCTAATTGAATTTTATGATATTTTATTTTACTTAAAAAAAGAAAAATTAAGAATAGTGATGTCAGTGTATTTTTTAATCATTTTGTAGTTTTTTTGGTTAGAGGATTACATTTTAATTAAAATTATTTGGAGGTCTTTAACTTACTTTGAAAGTAAGAAAGGATAATTGACCTTTTTTATATAATTTAAAGTTAGTTGAAATTAGTTTAAAGGTAAAAAATGATATTTGACATTTTTTTATTTTATTTAAAGTCAGAAATTTTATAATTAAAAATGGTATTTAATTATGTTAAAGATGTTAGAGATAAACATATATACACACTATTACATTGGGTGTAAATAGCGTTGCCAATTGGGTCGGAGTTGCTTCGCCAAAAAAAATTGTGGCCATAAAACATGTTTGTAATACAAACATGGCACTTAATATTGATGCAAAGACAACGCTAAATGTTGATGTAAACTCGACACAACTTGCATAAGGTTTATGCAGCAAAAAGTGGTGAAATTAAAAACATAAAAGTTGGGGGGGCCATAACCCCTCCCGCTTCATTTTATTTTCTACAATGTTGAGGACAAAGAAAATGAGAAAGAAAGGGACATGAGACACCTTGAACAAGAGATAATAGATCCATGTTCAACTCAAGTCAATTTTACATTATCTGAGCTCTCATTATTACAACCTAGATCGATTACATTGTATGTCATTGAAGACAAGGTTGTAGTTTTATGGATCTTCCTTTTTGAATCAAATTATGTATCATTTTTTTCCCCTTAACCATGTTAGATTTTTTCCCTTATTTGTATTTTTTAAAGCAAAATGAAAGGTCTAAAAAGTCACACTTGTACCCAAGTCTTGAAGCGCTGCCCAAAAATATATTCATAATTGCTTAAAAGTTATAAGTTGAATGATCAGAAATTGAATACACTTCTAAAGGTGATTAAAACTTTTGTATAGTGTTTATGACTATGACTGCACTAACAAGTAATTGTGAGCAGTTCTTAGATGCTTTGTGACTCTTTTTGGTTGTTTTTAAAATTATGGAAATTTTTTCATTTCAAGTTTGTTGATTTTTACACATCAACTTATATTACTGGAGCATTTATTGGGTTTTTGACACTTTCCACTTTGTTTGGTGTGATGATAAACACTATTGGTTGTGATAGGGGATGTCCTTGTATGTTGACATTGGAATATTATGTAATTGTATATAAACAAATGAGAAGGTATTGCGCCAGCTACATAGTCGTAACATATTGCATAATGTATAGCTTCTTTTTCTATTAATTTTATAATCACAATGAAGCTTCAATGCATGGATTTTTTCTTTAACACACTCATCCAACATGCCACCCCAACTGAAGAATTGAAGCAAGGCATGGTGGGTTGTATCTACTTGATGAAATATTAATCATTCACTATAAATAAGGCACGATACACCGAAGACGTAGATAAAATTTATTAATTGTTCATACTTACCTTTATGTATATGTGGAAATTTATGTAGCATAAGATTTTTTTAGTAGAAGGTAAAGCATAAAAGACATATTATTTTTGAATTATAAATGCCCTTAGCAAATTGGAAAAGAACACTCTTTGGTGGTGCTTGCATGGTGGAGTAAGACATGGTCTCAGTTATTGCACAATCTTTGTTAGTGGAGCATATATACAAGATTTCTAAATATTTGAGCTCATTCCCTGCCATCAAAAGTCTTAAGATTCATCTCCTCATCACGTGCAAAGGGATCAAATCTATCTCTCACTAGTTTATCATTGTAGAAATTAAATAGCTTTGGTCTTAAAATCGCATTATGGTAGGCATCATGGACCGTCATCTCTTTGGCATGAAAGCAATCTCAAAATTTATATTGGATTTTTATTTTCTTTATTTATTATGTTATTTCATTCCAGTTTAATTGGTATAAGGTCAATATAAAATGATTTGTGGAAGAGCAAGGTCAAAGAAATTCTTAATTTCCCCCCTCCCTTCCTAAGTAATCAACTAGCAATGTTATATCCAGACTTGTAAGGGTATACATCTAGATTGCCTTATTTGATCATGGTGGTTGAGGATGTAAATTTCTCGTTCTTGTTGGTTTACCATACAACCGAGTCACTGTTTGCTAATACAATGTTTTTTTTATGAGATTAAGAATGGTTGAGTTATTTTATAACACATGGTCAATGTTGATAACCCATGTGACCATTTGTTGGGACCCCTGAGTGTATCGATGCTTGCATGCCAATTTTGGGTACTATCTTTAGATGAAACCTTTGTTTTGGTGCCCCTTATAAATTCTTCCATGGTTATTGCATCTCCTAATTTGTTATTTTTCAAAATTTTGAATCCGATACGTATGATTGTTTGTCTAAAGATTCCTTTGAATAAAACCTTTACCACCATACATATTAGGTAACATTCTCCTTCACCATGCATTCTCTTTGAAAAAATTATAATTCATACACGAAAACGAACATTCAAGAATTGAATCTATCATTAACTCTACATTAAATAAAAATATAAAAACAAAAATATAACAACAAAACTGAGTTTTAAAGTCAAAACATGGATAAAAAAGATGAGCTTTACTAAAAGGTTGAATGACTCATCCAATATCCATTTCTTTTATACTAGATGTGACTAAAAACTATTAAACTCTCTACATGACACAACACTTTATGATGTAACATGAGCACAATGCGAGCTGAAAAGTTTCAGAAGTTATACTAAAAGAAAATAATTTAAAGGCAACTAAATCAACTTTTGTAAATTTTCCTCATTTTTTTTTTTTTTTTAACACATAAAAGTGGAAAACATGGCTTTATTTAGAGTTTTCTTACACACCTTTGTTTATTTCTTAATTTGTTTTAGTTGTATGGCTAATGATTTTGATTGATGAAAAAGGCTTAGCAAAATAGTTGATTTTACTAAACAAGTGTCCATTCCCTTGGTGTGTTACTACACTGACTTTTATGTTGTTGTACGCTCTTACCAAGAGCATGTGACAACATATCTTGGCGAAATTTAAATCTAGGTTCATCATGGTATGTTCCATCTATATATATATATATATATTTTTTTTTTTTCACATGTTTATTTCCTATTATTTTGTTAGAAAAATTTAGTAAATGTGTTTAATTATGATTTAAATTTTTAATTATGTTTGTGAAAATTATTTGTGGTTTTGTTTAGTCGTTAATAGAATAAAATGTATTTGTAGTATTATTTTATTCTAATGAAATATTGATAAGTGATGAGTACACTTTTAATGAAGTATTTTGTGAAATAAGTTTGTTAAATTATTTTAATTAGTACGTTGTAAAATATTCTATCAAATTTTCATTTTTGATTTAAATGGTATATTGATCGATTTATTTTGGGGACATTCACTCGGTCTTGTTGCTAAGGTGGCCCACATTTAAACATTTTTTCCCCTTTTCTACATTTATGTTTTATTATTTCTCTTAAAAATATTTAGTTTAATAACAACTTCTATTTCTTTATAAATTGTTTATCGATAACTGTAAATTTTGTGACTTAAACATAATATAAACGTTACCAAATAAATTAAACATTATTTATTTGATAAAAAATTAAATTTATATACACAAATTTCTTGTTCATTATTAAATTGAAGACTTCCATAAGTGATATCATATTAATAAATATATTATAAATTACTACTCATAGTGGAAAATTATTGTAATTTTTTCCATTTCCATCCACAAAAATATGTTTTTCATGTGCACTAATGTAGGATGATGTTGACAAACAAATGCATTATAGCGTCACTGATGTAGGAGGATATGTAATATCATTCATTTATGGGTGAAATTATAGTTTTTGACTAGTACCTTGAATTCGCTATAGGTTTGGTGATACTATATGATTATCTTGGGTGAGTATCAATTGCAGGGTATATGGGTAAGTCCATAATATTGGAGGATAAAAAGGGGTCCATTCATGAATATTTTGTCTTTTTCTATAAATCAAAAAATCTTAATTTATGTAGATTATTTGAAATAGTTACGCTTAATATTTAAAGATAGTATAAAAATATGTATTGTAGTGTTTTGACTTTAAAATATTATTTTTTTCTTAAAAATAATTAAATATGAGTAGGTCAAACATCTAAATTTTTAAGAGGAACTTCTAATTTTTTAGAAAAATAAAGTAGATAGCTGGTCATGCGGCCTCTCATTTTTTGAGCATCATTTAATATTGTTTGAAACCCTTTGATGGAAACTTAGATAAGATCATTTAGTTTGTGACCTATATATTTTTTTAAAAATTTAATGAATATATATATTTTTATTAATTTGGCAAGTAAATAGATCCTAAAAATTGACAAAAGAATGGATAGTCAGTCATATGCCCTCTGCCCAACAACTACCTTTAAAAAAAAGAAAAATTAGTTTTTTAAAATGTGTATAAAAATAGGTCTAATTTGTGACCATATAATATTTTTTTGCATTTGAATCAACGAAATAAAAAATACATAAACATATATAAACATGTATGGTTGCAACATATAATGGCCTAAAAAAACAAAGTTAGAAATCAACATAGATGGAAACCTTAAAATAGTCAAAAAATTTAAAAAATCATATATTAGGAAATATGAAAGTGTGTTAGACGTCGTAGTAATAATTTTATGAAATATATCATTGAAATTCATAGTGTTTACGATGATGGAAGTCAAATTTTCTTATTTTTAGTCAAAAACTTAGATTCAGCTATGCATTTACAGGGTTGTGTCTTAGACACTGGAATCCAAACCATTTTCGAGCCAAAAGACATGTATTTGAAATTACACATAATAAAGCTTGTATACGAAATAACATGTATGCATTCTTAAGAGATGAAAGTATGAATCTTTAGAATACAAAAAGGGGGATCTATTAAAAGGTGGGTTTGTGATTTACTAAAATAAATGATAACATTTATAATCCTTGTAATTTAAATTTATATTAGTAAATATAAGAAATTAGGGTCACTTTGCATCTTTTAGAATTGGTCTCACAGCTAAATGACTTACAATTTTGGAGATAGTTTTTTAAAATCTAATTTGACCAGTGTTTAGTTATTTTCATGATTTTAGTACTAAACCTATGGATTTCGGGGAGTAACTTTTGTAATTAATGTCTATTTTGGGTAAATATATAGTCATTTAAAGGTTTTGGCACCTTATAGATTGCTTACTGGTATTTCTAGGAGTTCTTAATTTGTCAAAATTAAAATTTACAAACCAACATACACCCAACCACTCTTTTATGCTGATCTTACTTATGATTAGGTCCCTTACAGGAAAACTCATTTTTTATTAGGGTAAATAGGGAAAATCTGGGCCATATTTAGGCTTGGTCACCCTAATTAAATTTGAATTTATGTCAAAGTGGTGTGCATGGAGAAACAAAGGTTGCATTGTTGACCCATGCACACCCAACCACCCATTCATGTTGATTTTACTTGCGATTAGGTCCCTTATAAGCCTAAAGTGACACAAAAACACCATATCCGCTTAAGACCAAGGTAAATACACAAAAATTTAGGCACATTTGTGCATGACTGTTGGACCCTAATTTTTTACTATTTTAATTTAAGTAATTTTATACGGTGCAAAAGATAGAGGCGTAGAAATAAGCCAAGGTGCGAAAGAGAGACAATGAGGAAGGACAATGGCATAGAAGACCTTGGCATGAGAGAACCAAATTACAGAGAATAAGGATGCAAGAAACACAAAGAAGGCGAGAACACAAGACTCAGATAACAATGTATGACTTAGACAATGGTGCAAAAAGTGAAAGAGGTTAGGAAGTAGTTCACGCAAGCATCATAGAAGAATAGTCAAGTGTAGATCTAGCACCGGTCTGCGAGGTTTTAGGAGCATGACAATGAAAATATAGCATAGAGAGGGAATATATGGGTTGTTATGCTCACACTTTAAATGGTCTTAATGTAACAGCTCTTCACAACTACTTGTCTTGAACTGATCATTGGAAAGGCATCACTTTGAATCAGTGATGTAATAGAATGATCGGGGTAGACACATGTATAAATACCCCATAATTTTACTTAAGAGTTGTTGATGATGAGAATTGAGAACTTATTATAATCCTTGCATGATCTTAATACTTAATGAAATGGAATACTTATGTTATTCTTATAGTTTTATGTGAATCAATGGTACCACTAATGTTTTTCTCAATTCATGCCTACTTTTTTTTATGTGCTAATTAGTTATGGAATGTATGAATTATTAGCGTTAGTTATAAATATTATATTATAAATAGAATCATGTGCTTATTCAAGTGCCCTAGTGTTAAGCACTTGGTATATACACCATCGCATGACCAAACCGATAGGGACCGATCTTAAGATATGTGCTTTAGGTGAACCTGCAAGATCAACTCTCACATGATATGCAAACACACTAGGCCATTGGACTTTGTATTCTCTCTAGGCGTGTAACTAAAGTAACATGATAGACTAATGGAAAAAATCCCAACAATGACCATCTCATTTCTCTTCAAATTCAAGCAAAATAGTTGTTTTAACTATATGCCTAATGATTTTGATTGATGAAAATGCTTAGCAAAATAGTTGTTTTTACTGAACAAGTCTCCATTCCCTAAGTGTGTTACTACACTTTTTTTTATGTTGTTGTATGCTCTTACCAAGAGCATGTGACAACGTTCCTTGGCGAAATTTAAATCTAGGTTTATCATGGTATGTTCCATCTTTATTATGTTTTCTCTCTCTCTCTCTCTCTCTCTCTATATATATATATATATATATATATATATATATATATATATATATATATATATATATATATATATATTCCTTATTATTTTGTTAAAAACTTTTAGTAAATGTGTTTAATTATGATTTAAATTTTTAATTATGTTTGTGAAGATTATTTGTGGTTTTGTTTAGTCGTTAATGGAATATAATGTATTTGGAGTATTATTTTATTCTAATGAAATATTGATGAAGTGATGAGTACACTTTTAATGAAGTATTTTGTAAAATAAGTTTGTTAAATTATTTTAATTAGTACATTGTGAAACATTCTATCAAGTTTTCATCTTTGATTTAAATGTTATATTGATCGATTTATTTTGGGAACATTCACTTGGTCTTGTTGCTAAGGTGACCCACATTTAGACATTTCCCCCCCTTTTCTATATTTATGTTTTATTATTTCTCTCAAAAAATACTTAAGTTAGTAATAACTTTTATTTCTTTATTAATTATTTTTCGATAACCGTAAATTTTGTGACTTAAACATAATATAAATATTTCCAAATAAATTAAACATTATTTATTTTTTTTAAAAATAAATTTATATGCTTCATTATTAAATTGAAGGCTTCCATAACTAATATCATATTAATAAATATATTATAAATTACTACTCATAATGAAAAAAATTTATAATTTTTTCCATTTCCATCCACAAAAATATGTTTTTCATGTGGATGTTCACAAACAAATGCATTATAACGTCACTAATGTGGGAGGATATGTAACATCATTCATTTATGGGTGCAATTATAGTTTTTGACTAGTACCTTGTATTCACTATAGGTTTGGTGATACTATATGATTATCTTGGGTGAGTATTAATTGGAGAGTATATGGGTAAGTGCATAATATTGGAAGATAAAAAGGGATTCATTCATGATTTTTTTTTTTTTTTTCTATAAATTGAAAAATCTTAATTTATGTAGATTATTTGAGATAGTTATGCTCAATATTCAAAGATAGTATAAAAATATATATTGTAGTGTTTTGAGTTTAAAATATTATTTTTTTACTAAAAATAATCAAGTATAAGTAGGTCAAATGTCTAAATTTTTAAGAGGAACTTCTAATTTAAAAAAAAAATAAAGTAGATAGTTGATCATGCGGCCTCTCATTTTTTGAGCATCGTTTAATATTGTTTGAAACCTTTTGATGGAAACTTAGATAAGATCATCTAGTTTGTGACCTATATATTTTTAAAAAAATTCAATGAATATATATTTTTTATTAATTTGGCAAGTAAATAAATCCTAAAAATTGACAAAAGAATGGATAGTCAATCATATGCCCCCCGCCCAACAACTACTTTAAAAAAAAAGAAAAATTAGTTTTTTTAAATGTGTATAAAAATAGGTTTAATTTGTGACCATATAATATTTTTTTGCATTTGGATCAACGAAACAAAAAATACATAAACATCTATAAACATGTATGGTTGCAACATATAATGGCCTAAAAAAACAAAGTTAGAAATCAACATAGATGGAAAGCTTAAAATAGTCAAAAAATTTAAAAAAATCATATATTAGGCAATATGAGAGTGTGTTAGATGTCGTAGTAATAATTTTATGAAATATATCATTGAAATTCATAGTGTTTAGGATGATGGAAATCAGATTTTATTATTTTTAGTCAAAAACTCAGATTCAGCTACACATTTACAAGTTTGTGCCTTAGACACTGGAATCCAAGCCATTTTCAAGTCAAAAGACATGTATTTGAAATTACACATAATAAAGGTAGTATACAAAATAACATGTATGCATTCTTAAGAGATGAATGAAGCTTTAGAATACAAAAAGGGGATCAATTAAAGGGTGGGCTTGTGGTTTACTAAAATAAATGTTAAAATTTATATTCCTTGTACTTTAAATTTATTTTAGTAAATATAATAAATTAGGGTCACTTTGCATCTTTAGGAATTGGTCTCACAGCGACACAACTTATAATTTTGGAGATAATTTTTCAAAATCTAATTTGACTAGTGTTTAGTCATTTTCATGATTTCAATATTAAACCTAGGGATTCAGGGAGTAACTTTTGTAATTAATGTCTATTTTGGGTAAATATATAGTCATTTAAAGGTTTTGGCACATTATAGATTGCTTACTAGCATTTCTAGAAGTTCTTAATTTGTCAAAATTAAAATTTACAAACTAACACACACCCAACCACTCTTTTATGTCAATTTTACTAATGATTAGGTCCTTTATAGGAAAAAAAGTGATATAACAACACCATACTCATTTTTTATTAGGGTAAATAGGGAAAATTTGGGCCATATTTAGGCTTAGTTACTCTAATTAAATTTGAATTCATGTCAAAGTGGTGTGCATAGAGAAACATAGGTTGCATTGGTGACCCATGCACACCCAACCACCCATTCATACTAATTTTACTTGCGATTAGGTACTTTATAGGCCTAAAGTGACACAAAAACACCATATCCACTTATGACCAAGGTAAATGCAAATAAATTTAGGCACATTTGTGCACGACTGTTGGACCCTAATTTTTTACTATTTTAATTTAAGTAATTTTGTACAGTGTGAAAGATAGAGGCATAGAAATAAGCCAAGTTATGAAAGAGAGAGAATGAGGAAGGGCAATGGCACAAAAGACCTTGACATGAGAGAACCAAATTGCAAAGAACAAGGATGCAAGAAACACAAAGAAATCAAGAACACAAGACTTAGATAACAATGTATGACTTAGACAAGGGTGCAAAAAGTGAAAGAGGTTAGGAAGTAGTTCATTAAAGCATCAGAGAAGAATAGTCAAGTGTAGATCTAACACCATTATGTGAGGGTTTAGGATAATGACAATGAAAATATAGCATAGAGAGGGAATCTATGGGTTGTTATGCCCACCCTTTAAAAGGTCTGAATGTAACGGCTCTTCACAACTACTTGTCTTGAATTGGTTATTGGAAAGGCATCACTTTGAATCAATGATGTAACAGAATGATCAGGGTAGACGCATGTATAATACGCCATAATTCTACTTAGGAGTTGTTGATGATAAGAATTGAGAAATTATTATAATCCTTGCATGATCTTAATACTTAATGAAATAGAATACTTGTGTTATTCTTATAGTTTTATGTGAATCAATGGTACGACTAATGTTTTTCTCAATTTGTGCCTACTTTTTTTATGTGTTAACTAGTTATGGAATGTATGAATTATTAGAGTTAATTATAAATATTATATTATAAATAGAATCATGTGGTTAGTTAAGTGCCCTAGTGTTAAACTCTTGGTTTATACACCATCACGTGACAGAATTGACAGGGACTGATCTTAAGATACATGTTCTAGGTGAGCTTGCAAGATCAACTCTCATGTGATATGCCAACACACTAGGCCATTGGACTTCATATTCTCTCTAGGAATGTAGCTAAAGTAACATGCTAGACTAATAGAAAAAATACCAACAATGACCATCTCATTTCTCTTCAAATTCAAGTAAAAAATGTGTGATTATGGTATTCGCATTGTGATCCTTCCACATCCAACCACCAATGTATGTTGATTTTAGTTTCAATTAGATCCATTATTGATAAAAGTGACACAACAATACCATATTGACTTGTGACCATAGAAATACAAATAATTTTTGGCACATGTATACACAATCACCCTAATTCACTTTAAACTCAAGCCAAAGTGGTGTGATTTGGTCAACATATATCACATTGATGACCTATGCACACTAAACCAACACTTTATGTCATCTTTACTTGCAATTTGAGAATTTATAAGGAGACATAAACAACACCATGTTCACTTGTGATAAGAGAAAATATAGATAATTTGGGACACATTCATTCATGATCAACTCAATTCACTTTGAATTGAGACCAAATTGGTGTGATCAGGACAATGTAGGTCCCATTGGTAATTGACATGCACCCAACCACTCCTTTATACTGATTTTACTTATAATTAGATCCCTTCTAAGCTAAAAGTAACATAACAACACCATATCCATGTGGCTAAGGAAAATATAGATAATTTTGGGCACATAAAGTATATGATCACCCTAATCCACTTTGAATATAGACCAACATGGTGTAATTTGATAAATGTAGCCTTTGTTGGTGACTTTCACATACCCAATCACCCATTTATGCCAATTTTACTTTTGATTAGGTCTTTTATAGGCCAAAATTAATACAAAAACACTATATACACTTGCGACCTACGAAAATGAGGAAATTTTTGGACATATTTGTGCATATCACCCTAATTTAATTCAAATTTTAGGCCAAAGTGGTGTGAATGAGGTAATGAAGGTTTTGGTTTTGTGTGTGTGGGTCACTAATGCAATTAAGTCCCTCATGCTAGAATACACACAATATCACCATATCCACTTGTGACCAATATAAATGTAGATGATTTGGGGTACATATATGTGCGATCACCCTAATTCACTTTGAAATCAATCCAAAATGGTATGATTGGGGTAACTTGGGTCACATTGGTGACCTAAACATATCAAACCACCTTTTTATGTCACTTTTACTTAAGATTATGTGGATTATAGGCCAAAACCAACACAACAACATTATATTGATTCTTATCTAAATTATGGGGACATGATATTTCCAAAGCATGCCTTAATAATTGACAGAAGACTTCAACCCTTATATTTATATGGTGATACACTATAGGTAGTATGCCTATACCATGTTATGTGTAGCCTCTATCATGCCATGTGTATATATGAGATACACACACATGAGATGAGTTGTTTGTGAGTCATGGGCCATGGTTATTATCTCAAGACACGATAAGGGATAGGATATGTAGTTATAGTTAATGGAATCATAATATTCAATGGGCCCACCACACCAATGTAACCCATACGTAATGAAACCCATTCAATGATGCCATGCAGTTAAAACTAACTATCATATCAATAGGGTAGGGATTATCCATCATATCATGTTATCCACACCTATTCCATTATCTATCACATAAACATCATGTTAGATATAGATATGACATTGGTCTATTTTATGATATGGATATGTACTACATCACATAAATCATTCATGTCATGTCAAACATTATGCATATTGTTTCAGTTTGGTCTTACCATACATATTATGTATGTAATGTAGTATCATTGATCATTGATAGACTTGTTCAATCATCTAAAGACTTGTTTAACGGATAGAGTGAACTAGATATAACCAATAGCATTGATAGACCTTAGCCCCTATCTCTATTCACTCTAAATCTATATCTAAATCCATATGTGGGGTTGGGGTGCCAATATATAATATGTCAATTAAACTATATATTGTGCCAATTCCAATTAAAATATATATCTGTATGGTGGGGGTGGTTGTGTGAACGTGTCATTATTCATTGACAAAATATGGTGCCACCATATCAATCATTCATATTTGTTACAATCAAATGATCTGATCATATTATGTATGTACTATAATTCACATTGATTTATTCACTTGGTGGGGACCTGTCATATATAGATATGGGATATGGATATGGCATTGATTCATTGTGGCCATACCCATATTTGATGAAATGGGGTGGATTAATTAGTCAACTTGATAGGCCCATAACTCAAATATTTTAGGTTCAAACCCTACACATCCCTCACCCTCCTCATATATAGATAGGGATAAGAGAGTTGCCTGTATAGATAGGGACCCTTGATTAATATAATAAATTAATTTAGTCTTTATTTATATGTGTGGCCTTGTCCTTGTAGATATAGATAGGGGTGGACTATTGCCCATATATAGATAGGGGCCCTAGATTGGTTTACAAATTGAGTGCTTGATTGGCTGTATATATCTAATGGCAACCCTACCTCTACAAATTTATTGATATCAAATATATAGCATTAGTCAATAATTATTGATGCATAGATAATTTTTGTTATGCCCTTTTGTCTTTTTAGGATATAGATAGGGTATATATAATATAGTAGGCACACTAGTGGGCGATGGTTATCCTCTCTCTTTATATATGGGGCATCCTTATACATAGATTGACCATCTATAGTTGAGGCCAAGAGAGAGGTCCCATAATAGATGAGGGGAACTCAATTGATGATTTAACTTATATCTATTTGGTGAGGGCACCACATTAAGATTTGGGTGGATTGATTGACATATCTATATATAGAAGAAATTGGGGGCCCCACATTCTAGTGAGTGATGCAGAAAGTTTTCCTTCTATTTACATAGGTCATAAATAATATATCAATGAATTAAGGGATGAAACCACACTCGATTGATTCCATACATTGAGGGACAAAAGCCAATAAAGAAAGGGACTGTGTGATCAAGAAATGATTGATGGGCACCCATATTTATCTCAAGGATTCAAGGATTTACTAGGTTGTATTGTTTTATATTACATAAATTTAATAGATTATATCAATATTTATATTTTATTTTGGAAATACACCAATGACTATAGAGAATAACACCAATGATTACTAGGAAGAAGAAGGGAGTGACAAACAAACCAATTGTTCAATGTGGAGTGCATAAACTGTACCCAAACTTCTCCATGCCTCTATATAAATAAGGGAGGAAATCGATTGATTTATATTGAAAGTTATATTAGGAGGGGGTTAAGGTAGAATAGTCAAGCTCCAAGAATGGTGCACACACCATATCATCAGTGTCCTCAATAGCAATCAACATGATATTTCTATGAGTTATAGGGATAATGTTGTTGGTAAACTATCTCAATAAAAAATGGATGAATGTCCTTGTGCATGATTTTGTTGGTCACAAATGGATATAAGTTCATTAAATTGATTATGGCCTATAATCCCCATAATCTCAAGTAAAAATGACATAAAGGGGTGGTTGGATATGTGCAAGTCACCAGTGCAACCCAAGTTTCCCAATCATACCATTTTGGCTTGATTTTAAAGTGAATTGAGTGATCACACATATATGTTCCCCAAATCATATAATTTTTTCCTAATCATAAATGTAAATAGTGTTATTGTGTGGATTTTGACATATAAGGGACTTAATCGCAAGTGAAATCAACATAGAATGGTGGTTTGGTATACGTGACCCCTTCAGTGTGACCTATGTTACCTCAATCACACCACTTTGGCTTGAATTTAAAGTGAATTAGGGTGATTATGCATACATGTCCCAAACATTATTCACATTTCCATGGTCTTAAGTGGATATGGTGTTGTTGTGTCACTTTAGGCATATAATGGAGTTAATTACAAACAAAATCAACATAAATAGTTAGTTGGATGTGCAAGGATCATAATACAACTTACGTTACAAAAATCACACATTTTAACTTTGAATTAGAGAGAAATGGGGTGATGATAGACAAATGTGCCTATAATTGTTTACATTTACCTTTGTTATAATTAGATATGGTGTTTTATGTCTCTTTTGGCCAATAAGACACCTAATTGAAAGTAAAATTGGAATAAATGAGCGGTTGGTTTTGCATGGGTCACTAATGTAACTTATGTTTCTCCATGCATGCCACTTTGGCATGAATCCAATTTCAATTAGGGTGACCACCCATAAATGTGGCTCAAATTAACCCTATTTACCTTGGTTAGAAATGATTATGGTGTTGTTGTGTTATTTTTATCATATATGGGACCTAATCATAAGTAAAATCAACATAAAAGAGTGTTGGTGTAGAGAGGATTACAAAGCAAGTTAGTCAATCATTAGTCCATAAATAATGAAACATGCATAAAGAGCTAACTAACCAAGCCTATCTATTCCTATGGGAATTACAAAGGATAACAAGAAACAAATGAAAGAAAGAAACACCATATTACCTTCCCAAATGGATTCACCATGCCCATGTGACTCAAAAACATGTTCCCCCCTGATCAAGAATCCTTGTCTTTATCAACAATGGTGGTAAGCTCCTCAAATGCCTCAAGAACACTCCATAAAATCTAGGCTCTTGATGTGGAATCACTAAACTAGCCTATCAATGAAGCTTTGTAGAAACAATTTAGCATTATAACTTTGTAATATTCAAGCTTTGAAGATATTTGAGCATAATAACCTTGAACCAAAATAGTTTATAAATGATGTTCATGGCCTATCTATTTATAGATTTTTGAGATTGGTCAGGATCAACTTGAACTGTCCATCTTGAGATGAAGATGTGTGGTTGAGGATAATCCTAATATTTGGAATTAAATCTATAATTAGCTTCATCATGACCTTGGAAGAAGGGGCATTGAAGAGGTATGGGAGGCATTAACTAGGCATGGGTGACCCATAATCTTGATATTTATGGCATTTATGGCCTAGGGATGTCTTCCCAAGAAATGATGTCACCTGATGATGCAGTTAATAGGAATCAATTAAAAATATATATATTCAACAACTCTCATGGAAAATCCACTTAAGCTCTTGATTTGAATTAATTATCCTTAAACAAGGTTAATCAAGATTTGTGTAATTATTTGAAAATTGGTCCTTTATTAATCAAAATGGTCAGAAAGTTATATTATTGGGTCGTAATTTGACTCGAGAAGAATTAGAAGGTGATGTTAAATACGTTGGAACCATATTCCCATTTAGGATGTTGCTAATGGAAAATTATAAAGGTACATGCTATGTACCGATGAATTAGAAGAAAAGAGTGATTTAGAACATAAAAGGCAAAATCATCATTTTGATTCAAAATGAATTGACCAAAGTTAGTTGGCCCTTAAAATGTATTGCCCCATTTAGGGATACTTTGACATAAATTGGCACTTGTAAATGACAAGTTTGAACCATTTAGCACGTTCCAATGGATTTTGACCTAAAATGTGCATTTGAGTGTAATTCGAGTAAGATTGACAATTTCAACACTAATGGTGCTAGGAATTGGATGTCTACAATCGGTGTGTGTTGGTTTGTAAAGTTTAGTTTTGATAAACTAATAACTCTCAAAAATATCAGCAAGCAATTTAGAAGGCCCCAAACCTAATAAATGACTATATATTTACCTAAAATGGACATCAACTACAAAAATTATGCGTTGAAATCCCTAGGTTCAATATTGAAATCCTAAAATGACTAAGTACTGACTAAATTATATTTTGAAAACTATCTCTCAAATCGTAAGTCATGCAGTTATGTGACCAATTTTAGAAGATGCAACGTGACCCTAATTTTTTATATTAAAATAAATTTAAAGTATAAGGAATATACATGTACAATGTAAATGTCAACTTATACTTACATTTATTTTAGTAAACCATCCATCCACCTTTTAATTTCTCACATTTTTGTATTTTAAGGCTTCATACTTTCATAATTTTAGAAATGCATGTGTTATATTGTGTACGCATTTCTATATTTTCTAAACATGTTATAACATGTATGCATTTCTATATTTTTAAAACTTATATCCATTTTTATATTATTATAATGTATACATGCTCTACATCAATCCTAAAAAAATAATGACTACCTGTTATTATAACATGTATGCATTATTAAAAATACTTTATAACAATACACATATATAAAAATGTCCATAAAATTATCCCCCAACTCCATGCACTTATCCATATAATCCTATTTGGGTTTTAGCATACATTTTATTTTCTACTTACCAACATCATGCACTTGAGATAACTTTTATCACATGTCTACTTTAAATGCAATCTCTTCATTTACATGACATCCTCATCTGGTGTTGTTGGTCAACATGAGATAACATGTTTATCACATGAATGGAGGTGGTATGTGTTGGGGTAGAATTGGTGTCATTATCATTTGTAGTTATTGAACAACTTAAATACACATTTGTTAACTATTACCATAGATGTACAACCCACCATTTTTGACAAGTCTAACAATATTTTAGATTGCTATCGAGGTAAACCATACACAACACACTTCATCAAATCAATGGTTATAAAACTTAGAGGATGCAGTTCGACTAGAAGTTTGTGGTGGTGTTCATCACATTGAAGGAAATTTTAGGAATCAATAAGTGCAATGATTACACTACCAAAAAATGGAAGAACATATGTAGTTTTGTTGTTCTATAATTGAAAAAATTATGCATGTCACCACCAAATGTTTTGCATCCCTTGATGCACATCCAAATGATGTGCACTTTATCGATCATGTATCAAGGTGAGGCTTTATTTTGATGGTGCACATAACTTCGAGTATAAAACCAAGCACTTGAGTCAATAGAAGGGTTGATTCCAAAGAAACCTCATGTATAAGTGATATTTATATGATTTTTGGTGACAAGGCTATGCCTCATTTTTAATGATCTTCTCATATTGTATTTATCCCTTTTTTATGTCTTGTTGACTAGTGTGGAAAGTGTAGTTCCCAGCTAGGCATTACATTACTCTGGTGCATTATAGGTTTTCTTTGTTAGTTTTTTATGTAGTAGTTCTTGACTTTGGGCCTTTGATATAATGCCAGCCATTTTTAGACAAATAATATAAAAGAGATATTATTTCTATAGTCCACACTTAAGCTTCATTTAAAGATGTTAGCCTTAAAAGAGCCATAATATCATGGAATGGATTAATTAAAAATTAAATGAAATAAATAAGTACTTAAATTTATAGTATTACATAACTCTAATTATGTTTTTAAATAAATAAATTAATTAAATAATTAATTGTTAAAATAATATAATTTAACTATTAGTATTTATAAATTTTAATTAAAAATATAGATTTAAAATTAAATTTTGACCTAGAATATAATGAATGAGCTTAAATTTTTTAATAAAATTAAAATTGATAAATAAAATAAAAATAGTTAGGATCTATCACAAGTTAGTTCAAAGCTACAATTATCTTTAATATTTAGGCCTAGTTTAAACATAATTAAATAACTCAACAACAAACCCCATTGACACCAAACAAAAAGGAAAATATGTGACCTTGTAGGGCTTGGATTGAATAAACAATCTAATTTGAAATTAAAAATTACATATGAACTAAAAAAGGATATGAAGGAAGTTAGAGCTCCAAGGAAATAATTAATGGTTTTTAAAATGAGTTTTAATATGTAATTGATTAATTTATTAATAATTTAATTGAAAATTCTTTAAAAGTTTATTTTTCTAAAGAAAAGATTGTGATTTAAATTATTTTAAGGAAAAAAAAAGTTTACATCTAAGCATTAAAAAAATTATTCAAAGGCAATCTATAAGAGTATTTAAAACTTTTCATGAATTTCATATTATCCTATCCAAAAAGTAATATGAAAAGATCAAAAAATTACATTTCAAATTACAAAATAGTTTGATAAAATCCAAAAAAGCCTTAATTAAAATTAAAATAAATATAAAATATAAATTTTTTGCATAAAACACTACTAGAGCTTAGAAATAGTATAAGAAACATGGACCAATGGTAGTACATCCTTAGTCTTCAATTTCACCCATTGTCCTAATGCCAACACACCTTTGGATAAAGAATTTGCCAAGGTGTTTAGTTCTTGATAAACATGTTTGAAATAAATAATGGTGAAAACACCTACTAACTGGTCTACTTGTTCAGGAGTCAAGAGTAGACTTTCATTCTATTCAACTTCCACATCCAATTAATAATTCCCAGAGAGTTTTCCATCCCTTGCAACTTGTCAACATTGTTATCCCAAGCAATCTTAAGGAGCAAATTGAGATAAAGTAATTTAGCATAGCTATTTGATAGTGGACATAGCTCTGCTTAAAAATGAGAGGAGTGATTTTCATTAATTTAAAGTATGCCACCAACTCCAAAAAACATAGTAATACCTTGACTTGTCCCATCGAAATATCTCTAAAGAATTTTATTATCAATTGACACCTCTGTATATTATCTTTATGCCTTTAATTATTAGGTCTTTTTCAACCCTTCGAAGATTTTTATTATTTGGATAGAGGACTGGACTAGAGGGATGTTAATATTGTTGAATATGTCAACATTTCATGCCAACCATTTTTAACCCCAAAGCCAACACATAGGGTAAAGCTCTGAAATGCTTTAATTCTATGATGTCAAATCAATTTTTCATATTGTATGCTTTTTTATTCTCATGCCAAGAACTTGGTCTCCCAAACAAACATTCTAGTTCAACCTTAACAAATTGAGCATTGGTATAATCAATAAGTAGATGATTGATAGTTTCGAAGGCTGATCTACATAAGGTGCATCTTCTCAGTCATTGCTAACCTCTTCTCAAAAGTGTATCCCACATTAACACTTTATTATTAAGTGCAAGCCACATAAAAGTTTTGGTTTTTAAAGGAGTCTCAACCTTCTAAATTGTTTGCCACTACCAAAATTGGTTACAAGACCCTCTGAAGAAAACATTGCTTTATATACAAGTTTTGTTGTGTACTCTACCTTATATAGATTTTTAGTCCACACCAATTCATCCTCTTCACCCTCTCGAATCCTGGCATGATTTCTTATCAAATTTCCCATAATCATTCCACAACTCACTTTCTCTTCATTTTAAATCCAAGTGTTGTTCCCTCAACCAACCTTGCTGCCAGATGGAGGTAGTGTTAGGGTCAACAATTTGAGACATAATAACATAGCCTAGTAAATATCCACTCTTTAGGCACCCTCTTACAAAACCTTCATTAGGGCTCCCACCTGTAGTCCTCAGTTATTCCAAATTATTTAACACTAACCTTGATCTAACCTCCAAAAATCAGAGGTCCCGATCAAGTGAGATTGACCCTTGAGATTCATGTAAATTTTATTCGGTTATTAGAGAAAAGTCATGTATTGACTACGTTCTAGGGCCTTGTCCTAATAACTCATTAATCAATTTTTCCAAATCATGCTTTGATTTCTAATTATTGATTATATTTGCATTCGTAGGGAAAATCCACTGACTGCCATAAGGCACTATGAGTAATTGAGTAGATCATTTTCTTCCTCCACTTGTCTTCCCTAGTTCATTGAACCAAACTCGGTATCTATTGTTTTTGAGATAATGATGCCAAAATAACTTAAAGCATTATGCCAAATAATTTTCATATAACCATGCGATTCGTTGTGCTTGCTTCTTGAAGACATTATAACCATCCAAATCATAAACAAATTTTATTGTTGTGTTCCCTTGTTATCTTTGAGCGTAGCCTCTCAAACAAGTTGTGATAAGGCAGTTAAGAAAAATAAATTATATTGAAAAAATTGTAGGTTTTTCTCAAAGCATTTCGTCAAAAAGTTAGCATGCATTGTACACTTATGTAAAATTTGATTAAGAAAAATAACCAAACTAATTGTGAGAACACATTGGTTTGTCTATCATAATTAAAAATCCACCCACAAAACACACACGAGTAAAAATCCCTCAAAAATTAATATCTAACCCTAAACCTCTTCCTTAATACATCATCGACAATTATATATTAAGATGCCCATTAACATTTAGACTTTGGATCCATCAAAAAAGAATATGCCTACTTTAACCAATAATATAGTTACCTATTTACTTTTTAAAATATCAAAATCGTGATACTTGAAACCTATTTATACATTAAAAAATTGGGAGTTTATTGGTAAAGTTTCTTGACCCACAAAAAATCCATCAATATTAATCTTTTTTGAATGTAAAAACCTAATACCATAAGAGATAAGATCAAAATCAATTTTTATATAGATTTGACATAATAAATATCTCTAAACCATCGACTCAATAAAAAAAATAAAAAATTAAAAATTAAAAAAATCTCATTTCTCCATGTCTGCCACAGGCTTCTGTGCGTTGTACAAATTCATTAAAGTCTAAAATCATGATAAACTCATTCCCGAAATTTTGGGGGCAATTTTACCCCATTGCTCTAAAGTCAGAATAATACCATCCTTGTTTAAACAAATGTTTTTTCATTCCGCAAGCATGATGAGTACAACTGTTTTGTGTCCACAACGAGGCGAAACAGATAATTCATTAGGTATCAATGGGAGCGAGTGAGACAAGAAAATCGATTCCAACAGGAAAGCATGTGAGACAAGAAAATCGATTCAACAGGAAAGGATGTTAATCTCTGTAACATAGAAAAGAGGCATCGCACACATGCTTTCATTAAGTCACCACCTTCGCCCTGTTTGTTACAGCTTATTCCACCACCCAATCAATGTGAACGCTGCCATCACGTGGCGACAAACAAAACAAGACCCGTTTATGATGAGCGTAGATTGCGAGTTCGGCAACCCAATAAAAGTCAGTTATGCCAGCTCGACTCGGACACCAACTCATTTGCGCACGTGAAACCCATGCTTTAAAAGGCGCGGCATACAAGTGGTTTTATCCCGTGTGTCGGAGGCGGAACGGCGGGCCACCCCCCGGGCTCTTGTCTATGTAAAGGGCCTCCGTGCGGGAAAAAAAAAGAAAAATCCAACTCAGTGCGAAAAGAAAATAATCCAGCCAGAAGCAAGAAATGGAAACTACGCAAATATTTGTGGGGTTTTCTATACTGGTGGCGCTGTTTCTTTGCGGTTTGATCATGGATGCGAAGCGGGGTTTGTGTTGCAGCAGGAGAAAGAGAAGGGTTGTTCACGGGCCCAGATCGTATCCGTTGGTGGGTTCGTTGTTTTCCTTCTGGAAAAATGGCAGCCGCCACATGGAATGGTATACCGAGATGCTGGCGAAGTCTCCCTCGCAGACGATCATGGTGGAGCGCCTGGGCGGCGTGCGGACGGTCGTGACGGCGAACCCGGCGAACGTGGAGCATATACTGAGGACCAGGTTTGAGAATTATCCCAAGGGCGAGCCGTTTACTGAAATTCTCCACGACCTGCTCGGCAAGGGGATCTTTAATGTCGACGGGGAGCCGTGGAAGCTGCAGCGCAAGGTCGCCAGCCACGAGTTCAACAAGCGGTCGCTGCGGAAATTCGTCATCAGAGTTGTGGGAGAAGCCACGGGTCGACTGGTTGCTATAATGGACGAGCATGCCGACCCGCGGTCGGGCGGTGTGGACATGCAGGATTTGCTGCAGCGGTTCGCCTTCGACAACATATGCAAGGTGGCATTCGGAGTGGAGGCGGGTTGCCTCGACGGTGCGCTTCCCGCGTCGGAGCTCGCGCAAGCGATGGACGTGGCGACGATGCTCAGCTCCCTGCGGTCGACGGAGCCCGTCTCGATGGTGTGGAAGGCGAAGAAGCTGCTCAACGTCGGGTCGGAGAGGCGGCTGGCGGAGGCCGTGAGGGTGGTGCACGACTTCGCCCTCGACGTCATACGCCGACGCAGAGACGAAAAGAGGGAGTCGGAGCAGGACCTGGTTTCGAGATTCATGGTGGCGCTCGACGACGGCTCGGAAGAACTCCTCCGCGACATCGTAATCAGCTTCATCCTGGCCGGGCGGGACACCACTTCGTCAGCGCTCACCTGGTTCTTCTGGCTCCTATCCTCCCACCCGCAGGTCGAAAACGCCATCTACGACGAAATCGTGTCCACCCTCGCCGCCCGATCGGACGACGTTAAAGAAAATGGCGCTGCTGGTGGTGGTGGATATTGTTTCTCTTACGAAGAGCTGCAGAACATGCACTATCTGCACGCATCAATCTGCGAGTCCATGCGTCTCTACCCGCCGGTTCCCTTCGACTCCAAACACGCCCTACAAAACGACGTTCTGCCGGACGGCACGGTCGTGTCCAAGGGCACGCGTGTGACATACCACCCCTACGCCATGGGGCGGATGAGCGCCATTTGGGGCGCCGACTGTCTGGAATTCGAGCCAGGGCGTTGGCTCGACGACCGGGGGTGCTTCGTGCCGCAGAGCCCGTTCAAGTATGCGGTGTTCCAAGCCGGCATGCGCGTCTGTCTGGGGAAGGAGATGGCGCTTATTCAGATGAAATACGTGGCGGCCTCGCTTGTTGGACGCTTCAGATTGCAACCCGTTGGTTGCGGCGTCCGCCCGCGGTTAGTTCACTGCCTCACCTCCCGCATGGCCGCCGGTTTTCCAGTTGCTGTCCGTAGACGGCCGCTGCCTCCATCGTTGCCGCCGCATGATGTTCGTCAACTTGGATATTTATGTGGCTGAAAGGGACAGTTGTAATTGTAGTCAAGCACGGTTGTAATGTTGTAACTTTAGCAGTGTTGACAAAAAACGATTTCATATTCTTAAACACGCTAACAATCCGCTAAATTTGACGGTGGACCGTGCCCTTCTGGCAATGGTTTTTTTTTTTTTTTTACTTCTTTAATATGATAGGAGTATATTACATATTTAGGAATAGTAATGATACTATATTAAAATATTGATTATTGTTTTACGTGGTGTCAAAGATTGAGGGGTATTTATTTTTTCAAAGTCATTTATGGCACGATCATGTTCTCATCTTAAACCAACCACCATTCACAAACTATTATATTATTTAACATAAAAATAAATAAAATACATTATATAAAAAAAAAAAAGGTAAAAGTGTTAAATATTTAAAGTGTTTAAAAATACACAAAAGTGTTAAATATGTAAAGTCTTTAAAAATATGCAAGGTGTTAATTATGTAAGGTCTTTAAAAATACATAAAAGACGTGGTTGTTAAATATAGGTGGTCTTTACCAAATGAGTTATTTGTGTTAAATATGTAAGGTCTTTAAAAGAATGCAAAAAATATATTATAAATGCAAAGGTGTTAAATATGTAAGTTCTTTAAAAGTACACATAAGTATTAAATTTGTAAGGTAGGCATTGGTTGTTAAATACATAAGGTTTTAAGCAAATGTGTTATAAATACAAAGGTGTTAAATATATTAAGTCTTAAAAGCATGTAAAAAATGTACTATGGCACGATCATGTTCTCATCTTAAACCAACCACCATTCACAAACTACTATATTATTTAACATAAAAATAAATAAAATACATGATATAAAAAAAATAAAAATAAAAGGTAAAAGTGTTAAATATTTAAAGTGTTTAAAAATACACAAAGGTGTTAAATATGTAAAGTCTTTAAAAATATGCAAGGTGTTAATTATGTAAGGTCTTTAAAAGTACATAAAAGATGTGGTTGTTAAATATAGGTCTTTACCAAATGCGTTATTTGTGTTAAATATGTAAGGTCTTTAAAAGTATGCAAAAAATGTATTATAAATGCAAAGGTTTTAAATATGTAAGTTCTTTAAAAGTACACATAAGTATTAAATTTGTAAGGTAGGCATTGGTTGTTAAATACATAAGGTTTTAAGCAAATGTGTTATAAATACAAAGGTGTTAAATATATAAAGTCTTAAAAGCATGTAAAAAATGTGGTGTTAAATATGTAATGTCTTTAAAAGTAAACAAAAATGTTAAATATGTAAAGTCTTTAAAAATACACAAAAGATGTGGTTATTAAATATACAGAGCTTTACCAAATATGTTGTAAATGCGAAGGTATTAAATATGTAAGGTCTCTAAAAATACACAAAAATGTATTATAAATAAACATGTGTTAAAGATGCATAAGACACAATTATTAAATACACGAGAACTCTACCAAACACGTTATAAATGCAAGGTCTTTAATAGTTGACCCATCCAATCCCATTTGAACTCAAGATTTGTACTTATAGATATACTCATTTACCATTATATTGTCTTATATTTAGGTAGGTGTCCTATAATGGGGCCCACTGTCTCTATAATTTTGAGTAGTGGTCCCATGTATCATCAAAATTTAAAAAATTGTTTACAAAATATCTGTACTTTAAAATAAAGATCAATTATTCTTTAGAAAGAAACTTTTGAGGGGTGGGACGCAGTAGGGTACTAAATATTTGCATGGTTGCTCCTATTTTTTTGGCTACCAACTATAATTTTGTATCCAATCATATATATATATATATATATATTAAAACCTTGGTAAACTTTTTAATGTGACCGGCGGTGCTGGCTAGACACACTTAATACCGGTACTTGTATCCAATCATATTTATTTATTATTTTTCAAACAATTTTTTGGATAAAATACCCCTGATTTTTCTGAACAGGATACATTGCAATTTAAAAAAAATACTCCTACAATTTGTCATCAACACCCCCTAAAAAATAATCAGGGATCTCCCAGAATGGGACCCCTATCTTATTCCTTTAAAATTTAAATGGTTTTAGTTAAATATCCTTTTACATTCAATATATTCTTTAAAAAAAATTATAATATTTTCAAAAAAGCATTGATAACAAGTTTTAAAAAGTTGACAATATTTTTCTATTAAAAGAGTTTTTATATATTTATCTTTAAAAGTTTATTTAATAATATTTTAAAATAAAATTAGGTTTAGTCAATATATTAATTACAGAGTACCTCCTAACGTGAAGTTGACAATTCAAATTTTTCTATACTTCTAGAATCTCTTCACTCTAAGTCAAATTTATTAAGACAAAAATATAATAATTAAATCATATAACTATCAAATTTAATTATAAATGTTCATCTGATGAGAAAATAGTGAAAATATAAACCAAAAAAAAACATCCATAAAACCTTGAAATTTAATCTGAATATGATAATAATTAATGAATAGGCTGGATTTCAACATTCAAGGGTTTGACGGTGAAAAAACGGATAATTTTTTCCAAACGGATAATATAAAATAAACAACCCAAGTGCAATATCTAATGTGCTAAATGTCACTGTCATTGACCGCTTAAATGTTGAGGAAGATGCGCACCAGATAACATATAAAATAGAAACGCATGTTGTACAAACAACTTTAACCGGACATATACGTAACCGCTCTGCTGAACACAATGCCTATCCATCCGTAAAGCAAAATGTCTTTTCTTTGAGGGAGATGGATGGTTGTGATCATTTAAGACAGGTCTTTTCACACCTAATATTATATCCTTTTTTGGGGGAATAAAAGTAGATAATGAAGGTTCAACCAACCAACTCCTTCAGCACGAAAGGGCCCTTGGTTGGAAATTATATGCCAAAGTTTCAGAGTTCAACAATAACCATCATTGTTGAGCACACCCACGTTTCTAGTGGGTTAACGACCATATTGAATTTTGTATGGTGAATTGACATGATCATGGTCATTTTCCTGATTGGCCTATGAGAGAGAGAGGTAGAGCTATAATGAGGTATTTTGCATAGTTATTATAAGGGAATTCATAATGTATCAGTACGTTCCAATATAAACTTACATGATAGATAGAGGGAGACCTACTATGTTGGTTAAAGACTTATTATGTTGGTTAAAGATCTATTATGTTGGTTAAAGATTTATTGAAGCATCTTCGTTTTAAAGTCGTCAATGGTCCTCTGCGTTTTTATTAGGTTTTGAATTTAATTTTCTGTTAATGATATGCTTTTGTCTTCTTATTTTTTGCACCATTAAAGATAAAAATAATTACAACTCCACAAATATGGAAGTCAACAGTGAAAAACAGTTTGTGACATTTGATTTTCAAAGTGTGACATCATTATCTTCACAATCAACATAACAAAGGATAGAAAGGATCCCACTACCCAGCGCATCTTCATTTTCACCCAGGTTGGTTTTTTAAAAAATAGTTTATTCGTTGTAATCATTGTTGACTAGCGCTGACTTCTCCATATTTTTAAAAAATAGTTTATTCGTTGTAATCATTGTTGATTAGCGCTGACTTCTCCATATATATATATATATATATATATATATATATATATATATATATATATATATATATATATATATGTTTGCATATTTGTTTATTATATTTAAAATAAACATGGGGAACAATATTGACATGATACCAATGTCAAATCATTGTATATTTTTGTACAAAATCATATCCTATTTTTAGTTGTAAGTATACATTGATTTTAGAATTATAATACAAATTATTGTCTATACATATATACACGTATATATGTGTGTGTGTGTGTGTTATATATAATTATATATATGTATATATTACATACATGTATATTATATATTATATATACATGTATGTATGTATATATAATAAAAACATGTAAATATATTATATATGTGTATATTATATATGTATATATACATACATGTGTAAATATATATATATATATATATATATATATATATATATATATATATATATATACATACATGTATGCATGTATATATACATATAAATATGTATGTATGTACACACACACACACACACACACATAGACATATGTGTATGCACTTAAATTTGGTCGCTTCTTTTTGTCACTAATTTTGTTCAATAATCTACTATCTTGCTTTATTTTATCTAATTCATCTTATTAATCCCCTTCTAGCAATTTGGTCTAATCTTATAACATCCTATAACCTAATTAATTCACCTAATTCCTCATTATCCACTAACTAACACCATTTATCTAATATTTGAGAATTTAAAATTTACAACCTACCTACCTACTCCTAGGTTTTCCTACAAGCCTAGCCCCCACTCTTCACCTAAACTTGCTTCTAATCTAGTTTAATCTTCGTCTAATCATCATTAGATTCCCCAATGGAATCTAGAACTCTCCACCACCTTCCCCTTCTCTAGAGATTTCTCTTTAGAGAATTCTAAGGAATTTTAAATTCCTTAGAATTCTCGCCTGTAGAATCATTCAAGAAATTTTTAATTCCTCAAATAATTCTCCACCATTGATCTTCCTATACCTAATTTTGAATTTTGGCCATTGATCTTCCTTCCTCCCTCTCTATAAATAACTAGCTCATCCTCCATTGAAACTAAGGAATGTGAGGAAAATCCATGTCCAATCTATAATCAAATCTATCATGCTAAATTAGCCTTTTGATCAAGTCATTAAGCCATTATTTGATATTAATTGTTTTATGAGATGTAAGGAGTCAAAGAGTCATTAGAAGGGAAAGAGTCAAAAGAGAATGGGAAGAGTCAATAAAAAGCTTTTATAAACAATTGTATGAGAAAGTGTAAAGTAGACTAAGTGTTTGAATAAGAAATATAATTTTATGGTCTCATATTGTATTTTTCTTTTGTATTTGCTTTCTGTCCTTTATTGTTTATAGTTTGCAAATCTGTATTTCATTCTACCATTAAACTACTGCTAACAATGGTGTGGATGCTATCAAGAGCATGGGTCTCATGTTTCTCTTTTAAGCAGAGTATCAAGATATGCTTGAGCAAGAGGAAGAAGCTTCTTGCCTTGCTCGAATTAAAATGTGGTTGGTTCTTTGTGAGAATTAATCTGTGTAATAGAGATTTGAGATTTCATCCTTGAGGGTTTGTGTGGAGAGCAGTAGTAAGAAAGGCAATCTTGTGCTGAAAATCTGTGTTTTGACAACCCAGAGTGTAAACTTCATTGGAATATAATATTGTGGAAGATGGTTGTCTGACTTTGATGCATTTTAAAGTGTATTTGGTATATTTGATGATATGGAAAAATATGTTTTAGCCTGTCATAAGGCATATTTATTGTTCTTATCTATTGCACGTCTGTTTTTCAACTGCACTTTTACCTTAATTATCAATCTTTGGCAATCTTTTGTTCACCATGCAAGTGGTAGTGTAACACATGACCGTTCTTTGCAAAGGTATCCCTTTTATGATCAAAGAGTACGCAAGTCTATTCTAAGGAATATGTCAACCAATGGTTAATAAGTATCTCTATAGTATTTAGATAGAGTAGGTAGTTGTACGACATGCAAATAATGGCGATGGTGAACTAGACGAATGATGGAGTACATGGACAAGCTCACAGCCATTGGAGAAAATATTAAATTGCAGCCATTAGAGACTCTACCAGAGATAGATGTAAAATTGGTTATGAAGATGGTAAAGATGTTGTTGCAATTTTGGTTCATCTAATACAAAAAGGCATTCATTGAGCTCATTCTTGGTTTCAATATTTTTAATAACACATGCAGAGGTGTCGACACTTATGTTGGCCTATAATCAGGGAATCAAATCCTAAGAGGATTCATCTTTGGGATTCGTCTCATTATTGAGGATCCACATACCCTTCAGCTAGCCATGGTGTCTGAAATTTGGCACAACATTGTAGCATTTTTTACTCCAAACATCAGAATGTAGCAAGTGGTGTAGGAACATACATGTTGTAGTTTAGAGAGTAAAGTGGAATACAAAGTAACTCGAAAGTAAATATGAGCTTAGGCAGCAGATTGTGGAGTTGCTCTTAAGATGATTCTAATTCAATCTGTGTGAGGTGATTTTATGGTTTGTAAAAGGGAGAAAAAGTTGAATGAATATGCAAATAGTAATAATAAAAATAATATCAACTTTGTCAGTGAGCATAAGAGGAATCTCCTCTACGAAAAAACTTCAGAATGTTAGTAGACAAATCGTGTCTAGAGTTGGTCCTAAAGTTTTCCAAAACATTTGATGAAGATAATCAATCAAGATGATGGAAACTAAAAAGTTTTAAAGAAGCTATAAGAAGCCAAAAATACCCTTGTTTTTATTGTTGATGGAAAAGTTGAAAAGCCTAGACCAAAGAGAGTATTTATAATTTTTGTTAGATTATAAATGTATATGAGATTGTAATATATAGTTAATTTAGTGAAGCTAGTGATGTTGAAGAGCAGGTATAGTGATGCTAAAGAATGGGTATAGTGATGTGAGTTAGAGTAGCTAGTTGTAGAAGAGCTAGTTCCATCTAAAGAGGCCATGGAGAGTAGGAGTAGGAGTAGTTTAGGTTCTCAAATGCTTTTGTAATGGATCAAAAAAAAATTAAAAAAAAATAAAAATTGGTGTTTATGTGTCTCGGGGTGAGACACCTTTTTAAGCTAGGGTGAGTGTTAGCATGGATAAAAGGCAATGATTTTTAAGTTGGGATGTCCTTACTACATCCACTTGATGAACTAATTTCTTGATTCCACTTGCTCAATTTACATCGACTCCTATGACATCTGCCACTACATCCATGACACTTACCACCATTATGATGGAAACATCACTAGATATAACCCAACTATCACTCTCTAAACAAATTGAAAGAGAAACCATTTTTCAAGAATCCATTGCTTAGAAGGCTTTAGATTTGGAACAAGAAGTTCTAAGGCTGTAAGACAAAAAGGCTAAAGTAGAGGAGATGTTGATGAATGTGAGGTAGATAATTAATAACACATGTGCTACCTTAGTTACACAAGTACTAGATGATCAGGGTATGTCAGAGAATAAATAATTCGTGACACTATTAAAAAAGTTTACAAAGAGATGGGGAGCTACACAATTTTTTTTAGCTCTATGCACACAAGGACAAGTCCTCATGGTAGAAACATAGACCATGTGCCAACTACTTGAAGAATATGAACAAATCTTAGACACTGCTGTAACACAAGCTAAAATGCTAGCCTAGGATATGCTCAATTAGAGATAGGATTTGAATCAATCTCTAACCATTGTTTAACCTAAATTTACTACTGTTGACAAAGCTAAACTTGTGTTAGAGGATCAAACAACAACTACAAAAAAGATGAGTAATGCACTCAAAAAAATATTGGATTCATGAGATGCTTTTGTAAAGAAGCTACAAGTATGGCATCATGAAATAATGCACAACACTTTTACAGTTGTTTAAGCCCAGAGGATAATAGATAGATTGGACAAGCTCATCTTGGACATACAGTTGAAATACTCTAATGCCAAGGCATTGCTTATAATCACATAATATGAAGACTTGTAGAACATGATGATCTAGTTATCACTACACAATTTTCTTGTAATGGTACGTGAAGTCCTTGCTAATTAGAAAATGCTTAAGAAAGATCTAGCCCAAGTTGATCTAGCAATTGCACAAATAGCAGATGAGCCACAATTCATTACTCTGCAACAACTTATGCAAATCATATAGGAAAGGGAGATCAAGACACAGGGATAATCTTCAGAAACACCCTTGACAGTGGATACATTAGGAGATACTGGGCTAATAGTTACTAAAAAACAATAAATTATGCAGACCTCTAGCAAACCATCCACCCAGCCATAACAATAATGCTTATGATCTGCAATTATGTAACTCTCAACAGATTCACATTTTTGGTTAGATAATCTAAACATTAGAGCAGGGCTAGATTGGTTCAAAACCCATAAAGGGCAGCCATCTGGTTGTGCTAGTATAATTAAAATATGAAAGGTAGTAGGTTAGTATGCAACTTAGTTGAAAACCCGAAAGGGTAGCTAAGTAGTACGCAAATTGTGAAAATCAACAAATAACACCTGGAATGATTACTAAAACTTCTATTTAGGACTTATCTTTTCTATCATCTCAGTTTGCACCTTTGTCTCAGGATGAGACATATATTTAAGTCGAGCAAAGTATTAGATGTAAAATGGAGCTTGCTAAAACCATGAAGTATATAAGATAAACACATGTGTGAAGCGTTTGATTTTGTCTTTTGTGTAGTTTTGTACTTAATTGGCTTTGAAAGTCTAATTGAATAATTGGAGAATGCAAAGAGTCTCTCATTTTATTTCTCAGAAGGTTGGAAGGTGAAGAGACATCAGGATTGTAAAAGACTATAAATGGTACTTTGATGTAATAAAATCTAGTTCGATGTGTTGATAGAGATTAATAGAAATTATCTTGTTATGGTTTTTTATATATATTTTTTTATGTATGGTGTATGTGTAGTTGATTACTGTGTTTTGATTTATTCTTTACTCTGATACAATATAAATTTTGTTCCTATTCCATTATATAGACGTTGTAACTTGCTTTCAATCTAATTCAAGATGTTGTATGTGGTTTGTATGATTTTCTATCTCTCTTTCACCTATTGTGCTCTCCACTACACAAGTTATTCCTATAATTAGCATGTTTTGGTGAAACTCTAATAACCTCTACTAACACAATCCAACATCAAATAATATTTAATCTTAGCCTTATTTTTGTCTTAATCTTGTTTGGATCATAAATTTTTATGAAGATGGAGGCATAATGCAGGCATAATCTTTTCATTTGAATTGTATTTTTATTTAATTAGCTCCAACCTAGAGGCGTGCTAAAATTTTGTGTAGGATAGTGATATGTTTGTATAATCAATCCATTTGCACAAAATCTTTGCATTACATTGGAGACCATAGTGGGAACCCTCCTTTTGAGCTGACCTAGTGTGTTTGAAGTGTGTGGATTAAGCTTGCAGGTCAGATTGAACGTGAATTTGGGGTTCAAATTTTTAAAAATTCCATTATTCAGGCAATTAGCAATTTTGCTCTACAAAAGGTGATTTTGAAATAGTCAGTTGCGATCTTGCCCTTGACAGTCATGACTTTGCATCAAATCACCACCTTAACCGTTAACAGTTAGGTTGACTTAGCTATTCCATTTTGGTTAGTCAAAATCACTTATTGCTAGTTGTAATATTACAAAATCACTATTACTAGTTACAATCTTTCAAATCATTTATTGCTAATTACAATATTGTAAAATTGCTTCTTATTAGTTGCAATTTTTATTTCTATCTGCATTTTTTACTATTTTAGTTACGATTTTGGTTGTAACTCATAAACTATCCTTTTATCAAATTGTTAGATGTTATAATCTAGTTTATCTATGAATTGTTGCTCTCTGTCTAACATGATTGGTTACAAAAAATATGAAAGAATTCTATGAAATTTAAATCATAAGATCTCAAACTTTCTAGCAAAATCGCTTATTGCTAGTTATGATTTTGACTCCTAGTTGCAATTTTGAATAAAGTTAATTAAATGTTATTTAGGTTTTAAGAACTAGTGTAAATATCATAATTGGGTGAAATCATAATCAGAAAGGTCTTTTTAAGACCATTTAGTCTCTGTAAATATGTAAATAACTCATTTTATGTATAGTTTTCAAAATCGCATCTAGTAAATCATGGTTTTGACTTGGTAGTTACGATTTTGATATTGGTATCTACATTTTTGACATCATATTTCATAAAATCTATTATTTTTTATCATTATTAATTCTACTTAGCATAATATATTATTATTAGAGGTTATTGGGTTTTACCAAAATATGTTAATTACAAGGATAGGGTGTGCGAATTAACATAGAGATCTTGAAGAATGGTTTAATTAGGACTTTGAATACATAATCAAGATCTACCACAGAGAATTACACTTGTTTAAAGGTTCAATACATGAAGTAAACTAATTATAGATATAGATATTTATGCATCGAAGGATTACAATGAAGGAAACTTTAATAAGAACATAGAAAACTCTATGATTATACCAATAATTAAAAGATCTAGTATTAATAATTACATGGAAAACCTCATAGAGTGATGTCCCATTCTATCAATAATCTATGCAAAATCTTTCTGAGAATAAAAATCACCATTCTATTACTCACATACATGTCAAAATCAACATAATCATCAACCCTTATATTACATTTGTTACAAATACTTATATATATATTAATTCCTATAGTTGTAACTTATGAATTTACCATATTGAGAATAGGTCTCCATATTGCATTCATTGGAATCCTGACCAACATTAGAGATTCATGTAATAACTCCTAAAAACCCATAAATAGATTATAGTTGGAATTACCATAGGACCTTCTTATAGATACAGATGATTTTACATTTATCATTTACTGCTAACACTTTCCTAGACTTACAAGGTTATCTCATCCCAAGATAATGTCACAGAGGTAAGTAGTCCAATAACTAAGAAAGGTGATAAAATATAGAAGTGCATAGGACTCGCAAACTTCACTCAAGGTGTTAGTTAACTGGTTTTCACCCCTTACACACTACTTATCCACCCTTTCAAGTTTTCAACTAAGCAGCATACTAATCTACTTCCCTTGCGGCTTTTCAATAGACTATCTATGCGTAGGACTATACAAACTTCTAATTACAAAAAAATTGATTGAAATTTCAAAATTACTAAACTTGCATAAGCATCAGTTGGCTAGTGGAGGCAAATTTTGTCATTTGAGAATTTGTTGCATCTGGGTAGGTGGAATGATCTTAGGCTCATCTACAAGTGGTGCAATGATTGTGTCAATGAGGACCAAATCACCCTTATAAGACTTATAATTAGGTAGAACTTCCTGAGTACTATGTAGAAGACTGTGGAAGGGAGCTTCATTAGCCATTGGCTAGTGAATATTTTTGTCAACTATCCTGAGCAAAGTAGACTTCACCATGTTGACATTCATGATGATTTTATTGTGGAGTTAAACTAACTTATCTACATGTCATTGTGTCTACACACTAGCAAAATATTTGCACAACATCTGGTTCTATTAGGTCTACATATTCTACATGACAATATCCCTCGTACTAAGTGAGGTTTGTAGGGAAACATCCATGGTAGAAGGAGTTATGTTTGGTACTGTGATGGCAGCATATGTGAAAGTAGTCATGGAAAATTTGGGTTGTGGTCCAAACCATATCCAACTACTTATTTCAATTGAGCAATTGAAGTGTGTTGTGCATAGCATAAGCCCGAGCAGTATCTATAGTGGTCTAATACTTATATAGTAACTCATAGAAGACCTTATTTTCAACTTTAATGGCTTGGCCTTTTTAGATGATGCTTATTTCATTGAAGGTCTGCCAATCCATGGTGAGCTTATTTAAAAGAAGAACAAGCCATTCCTTGTTTGGGAGCAAAGGATATGTAATTAGTTGGGTGTATAGGTTGAGGTAGGAATGCTCGATAGTTTTCATTGCAATGCATAGATTCTCCATGACTACAAAATTTATATCCTCAATCTCCTTAACTTGTTACTCTAATGCAATTGCCTTTTACGAAAAGGACTCTTGGAATGCAGTGAGACCTTCAATTTGCTTTGACAACAACAACTGGGAAACATCTAAGGCTACTTTAGTGGTGGCAAAATTCAAGGTAAGATGTGAGACTGATGTACTCATAGGTGCCGTCTATAAAGGAGCAATGGGCAAAGAAAAAATAATTCACCATATAGAAGTTGTTAATGATATGCCTTTGTCTTCCCATTTTTTGCGCCATTAAAGATAAAAATAATTACAACTCCACAAATGTAGAAGTTAAGAGTGAAAAATAGTTTGTGACATTTGATTTTCAAAGTGTGACATCATTATCTTCACAATCAACATAACAAAGGACAGAAAGGATCCCACTACCCAACCCATCTTCATATATAAATAAGGACGTTGCTTTTGATGGGCTTATTTCCTGGATAAATAAAAAGACATCAAGATTGGTTGTCTAATTGCATAATCAGTTGTGCTGGACTAAAATAAAGGTGTGATATAATGTAGCAGATTTTTAATAAAAGGATCAATATAAAACAAAAGATGGATAATGCTATGCCCAAATTTGGTTATTGTCTTCCTTGCAATCAATTTACTGGCGACAGTAAGGAATTATAGAAACATAAAGAAAATGCAATGCATCAAATTTGTCAAATAATGATGAGCTTGGGAAACATAAAGATTTAACATAGAGAAGTTTTACGGATGAATATATCGAAACAATAGTTAATAGCCTATTCAATGTAAAATATACTCACACAACCAGTTGCACAACATGGAGCTTAATATCCTTGTTAAGGAATAAAAAAATATATAGTCACACAAATATTCAGATGACTATTCAAATAATACAGGGCATACCACACATCTAACACATATCTTAATGATATTTCCAAAGCTAATAGTGATGGAACTGAACCTTAAACTTATGTTAATATCCTTTGCCACGTCCTCATTGCCTGTAGAATCCTTGGTCTTTTAAGGTTGATCCATCTCAAACCAGAAAACATCAAATCCGTCTCTTTGCCCTCTAGGACCAGGCATTTGGAAGAAGTCCTCCTTTGTAAATTTAAACCACTCCATCTGGTCACTCGTCCTTCTAAGAAATGCGTCTTTCCTTGCTTAAAACGTGGTTGTCCTCCAAATGGATCCAAAACATTTTTACCATCCATCTAGAAGCATTACATTCGCTTATTGACTTTCTCCTTCAGGTTGGTGCACTTTGGGAAAGAGTAAATGGTTATGAATGGATGCAATAAATTTTAGGAGTGTTTCAAAGGACTAAAAACTCTCATATTCCACACGGGTGGACCTCAATCTAATTTTTTGAATAAATCAACTAATGTCATTAATTACCCTTAGCTAATTACATGTTTTTTTTAAAATATTAATGATATGTCTTTGTCTTCTCATTTTTTGCGCCATTAAAGATAAAAATAATTACAACTCCACAAATGTAGAAGTTAAGAGTGAAAAACAGTTTGTGACATTTGATTTTCAAAGTGTGACATCATTATCTTCACAATCAACATAATAAAGGATAGAAAGGATCCCACTACCCAACCCATCTTCATTTTCACCTAGGGTACTTTTAAAAAAAATAGTTTATTTGTTGTAATCATTGTTGACTAGCGCTGACTTCTCCATATTTTATTTTCTAATTTATGTTTGCATATTTATTTATTATATTTAAAATAAACATGGGAAACAAAGTTGACATGATACCAGTGTCAAATCATTGTATATTTTTGTACAAAATCATATCCTATTTTTAATTATAAGTATACATTGATTTTAGAATTATAATACAAATTATTGTTTATATATATACACACATGTGTGTGTGTATTATACACACACACACACACACACACATGTATATTATATATTATATATACATGTATGTATGTATATATAATAAATACATATAAATATATTATATATGTGTATATTATATATATGTATATATACATACATGTGTAAATAAGTATATATGTATATAGTATACATACATATACATACATGTATGCATGTGTGTATATGTGTGTGTGTGTGTGTGTGTGTGTGTGTGTGTGTGTGTGTGTGTGTGTATACACATACATGTGTATACATACATACATACATATGTATGTATGTATGTATACACATGTATATGTATATGTATATGTATATGTATATGTATATATATATGTATGTATGTATGTATACACATGTATGTGTATACACACACACACACACACACACACACACACACACATAGACATATGTGTATGCACTTAAATTTGGTTGCTTTTTTTGTCACTAATTTCGTTCAATAATTTACTGTCTCGCTTTATTTTATCTAATTCGTCTTATTAATCCCCTTCTAGCAATTTGGTCTAATCTTATAACATCCTATAACCTAATTAATTCACCTAATTCCTCATTATCCACTAAATAACGCCATTTATCTAATGTTTGAGAATTTAAAATTTACAACCCACCCACCTACCTACTCCTAGGTTTTCCTACAAGCCTACCCCCTCCTCTTCACCAAACCTTGCTTCTAATCTAATTTAATCTTCGCCTAATCATCATTAGATTCCCCAATGGAATCTAGAACTCTCCACCACCCTTCCCCTTCTCTAGAGATTTCACTCTAGAGAATTCTAAGGAATTTTAAATTCCTTAGAATTCTCTCCTGTAGAATCCTTCAAGAAATTTTTAATTCCTTGAATAATTCTCCACCATTGATCTTCCTATACCTAATTGAATTTTGGCCATTGATCTTCCTTCCTCCCTATAAATAACTAGCTCATCCTCCATTGAAACTAAGGAATGTGAGGAAAATCTATGTCCAATCTATAATCAAATCTATCATGCCAAATTAGCCTTTTGATCAAGTCATTAAACCAATATCATGCTATCATAAAATCTGAGTCTATCCATAGCAATCCATTAGTATGGATAAGAGGCAAGAATATTTAATCATATTTGATATTAATTGTTTTATGAGATGTAAGGAGGAGTCAAAGAGTCATTAGAAGGGAAAGAGTCAAAAGAGAATGGGAAGACTCAATTAAAAGCCAATTGTATGAGAAAGTGTAAAGCAGACCAATTGTTTGAATAAGAAATATAATTTTATGGTCTCATATTGTATTTTTCTTTTGTATTTGCTTTATGTCATTTATTGTTTATAGTTTACAAATCTGTATTTCATTCTACTATTAAACTACTGCTAACAATGGTGTGGATGCTATCAAGAGCATGGGTCTCATGTTTTTCTTTTAAGCAGAGTATCAAGATATGCTTGAGCAAGAGGAAGAAGCTTCTTGCCTTGCTCGAATTAGAATGTGGTTGGTTCTTTGTGAGAATTAATCCGTGTAATAGAGATTTGAGATTGCATCCTTGAGGGTTTGTGTGGAGAGCAGTAGTAAGAAAGGCGAACTTGTGTTGAAAATCTGTGTTTTCACAACCTAGAGTGTAAACTTCATTGGAATATGATATTGTGGAAGATGGTTGTCTGACTTTGATGCATTTTAAAGTGTATTTGGTATATTTGATGATATGGAAAAATATGTTTTAGCCTATCATGAGGCATATTTATTGTTCTTATCTATTGCACGTCTGTTTTTCAACTGCACTTTTACCTTAATTATCAATCTTTGGCAATCTTTTGTTCACCATGCAAGTGGTAGTGTAACACATGACTGTTCTTTGCAAAGGTATCCCTTTTATGATCAAAGAGTACGCAAGTCTTTTCTAAGGAATATGTCAACCAATGGTTAATAAGTATCTCTATAATATTTAGATAGAGCAGGTAGTTGTACGACATGCAAATAATGGCGATGGTGAACTAGACAAATAATGGAGTACATGGACAAGCTCACAGCCATTGGAGAAAATATTAACTTGCAGCCATTAGAGACTCTACCAGAGGAGGCTGTAAAATTGGTTATGAAGATGGTAAAGATGTTGTTGCAATTCTGGTTCATCTAATACAAAAAGGCATTCATTGAGCTCATTCTTGGTTTCAATATTTTTAATAACACGTGCAGAGGTGTCGACACTTATGTTGGCCTATAATCAGGGAATCAAATCCTAAGAGGATTCATCCTTGGGATTCGTCTCATTATTGAGGATCCACATACCCTTCAGCTAACCATGGTGTCTGAAATTTGGCACAACATTATAGCATTTTCTGCTCCAAACATCAGAATGTAGCAAGTGGTGTAGGAACATACATGTTGTAGTTTAGAGAGTAAAGTGGAATACAATGTAACTCAAAAGTAAATATGAGCTTAGGCATCAGATTGTGGAGTTGCTCTTAAGATAATTCTAATTCAATCTGTGTGAGGTGATTTTATGGTTTGTAAAAGGAAGAAAAAGTTGAATGAATATGCAAATAGTAGTAATAAAAATAATATCAACTTCGTCAGTGAGCATAAGAGGAATCTCCTCTACGAAAAAACTTTAGATTGTTAGTAGACAAATGGTGTCTAGAGTTGGTCCTAAAGTTTTCCAAAACATTTGATGAAGATAATCAATCAAGATGATGGAAACTAAAAAGTTTTAAAGAAGCTATAAGAAGCCAAATATACCCTTGCTTTTATTGTTGATGGAAAAGTTGAAAAGCCTAGACTAAAGAGAGAGTATTTATAATTTTTGTTAGATTATAAATGTATTTGAGATTGTAATATATAGTTAATATAGAGAAGCTAGTGATGTTGAAGAGCAGGTATAGTGATGCTAAAGAATGGGTATAGTGATGTGAGTTAGAGTAGTTAGTTGTAGAAGAGCTAGTTCCAGCTAAAGAGGCCATGGAGAGTAGGAGTAGGAGTAGTTTAGGTTCTCAAATGCATTTGTAATGGATTAAAAGTTTAAAAAATAATAATTTTTGGTGTTTATGTGTCTTAGTGTGAGACACCTTTTTAAGCTGGGGTGAGTGTTAGCATGGATAAAAGGCAAGGATTTTTAAGTTGGGATGTCCTTACTACATCCACCTGATGAACTAATTTCTTGATTCCACTTGCTTTTACATCGACTCCTATGACATCTTCCACTACATCCATGAAACTTACCACCATTATGATGGAAATATCACTAGATATAACCCAACTATCACTCTCCAAACAAATTGAAAGAGAAACCATTTTTCAGGAATCCATTCCTTAGAAGGCTTTAGATTTGGAACAAGAAGTTCTAAGGCTGTAAGAAAAAAAGGCTAAAGTAGAGGAGATGTTGATGAATGTGAGGTAGATAATTAATAACATTTGTGCTACCTTAGTTACACAAGTACTAGATGATCAGGGTATGTCAAAGAATAAATAATTCATGACACTATTAACAAAGTTTACAAAGAGATGGGGAGTTGCACAATTTTTTTTAGCACTATGCACACAAGGACAAGCCCACATGGTAGAAACATAGACCATGTGCCAACTACTTGAAGAATATGAACAAATCTTAGACACTGCTGTAACACAAGCTAAAATGCTAGCCTAGGATATGCTCAATTAGAGATAGCATTTGAATCAATCTCTAACCATTGTGTAACCTAAATTTACTACTGCTGACAAAGCTAAACCTATGTTAGAGGATCAAACAACAATGACAAAAAAGATGAGCATTGCACTCAAACAAATGTTGGATTTATGAGATGCTTTTGTAAAGAAGCTACAAGTATGGCATCATGAAATAATGCACAACACTTTTACAGTTGTTCAAGCCTAGAGGATAATAGATAGATTGGACAAGATCATCTTGGACATACAGTTGAAATACTCTAATTCCAAGGCATTGCTTATAATCATAGAATATGAAGACTTGTAAAACATGATGATCTAGTTATCACTACACATTTTCCTTGTAATGGTATGTGAAGTCCTTACTGATTGGAAAATGCTTAAGCAAGATCTAGCCCAAGTTGATCTAGCAATTGCACAAATAGAAGATAAGCCACAATTCATTACTCTGCAACAACTTATGCAAATCATATAGGAAAGGGAGATCAAGACACAGGGATAATCTTCACAGACACCCTTGACAGTGGATACATCAAGAGCTATTGGGCTAATAGCTACTCAAAAACAATAAATTATGCAGACCTCTAGCAAACCATCCACCCAACCATAACAATAATGTTTATGATCTGCAATTATGTAACTTTCAACAGATTCACATTTTTGGTTAGATAATCTAAACATTAGAGTAGGGCTAGATTGATTCAAAACCCATAAAGGGTAGCCATCTAGTTATGCTAGTATTATTAAAATATGAAAGGGTATTACGTTAGTATGCTACTTAGTTGAAAACTAGAAAGGGCAGCTAAGTAGTATACAAATGGTGAAAATCAACAAATAACACCTGGAATGATTACTGCAACTTCTATTTAGGACTTATCTCTTCTATCATCTTAGTTTGCACTTTTGTCTCAGGATGAGACATATATTTAAGTCGAGCAAAGTATTAGATGTAAAATGGAGCTTGCTAAAACCATGAAGTATATAAGATAAACACATATGTGAAGTGTTTGATTTTGTCTTTTGTGTAGTTTTGTACTTATTTGGCTTTGAAAGTCTAATTGGAGAATGCAAAGAGTCTCTCATTTTATTTCTCAGAAGGTTAGGAGGTGAAGAGACATCAGGATTGTAAAAGAATATAAATGGTACTTCAATGTAATAAAATTTAGTTCGATGTAATAAAATCTAGTTCGATGTGTTGATAAAGATTAATAGAAATTATCTTGTTATGGTTTTTTTATATTTTTTAATGTATGGTGTATGTGTAGTTGATTACTATGTTTTGCTTTATTCTTTAATCTGATACAATATGAATTTTGTTCCTATTCCATTATATAGACGTTGTAACCTACTTTCAATCTAATTCAAGATGTTGTATGTGGTCTGTATGATTTTCTATCTCTCTTTCACCTATTGTGCTCTCCACTACACAAGTTATTCCTATAATTAGCATGTTTTGGTGAAACTCTAAGAACCTCTACTAACACAATCCAACATCAAATAATATTTAATCTTAGTCTTATTTTTGTCTTAATCTTGTTTGGATCATAAATTGTTATGAAGATGTAGGCATAATGCAGGTATAATCTTTTCATTTGATTTTTTATTCATTTAATTAGCTCCAACCTAGAGGCGTGCTAAAATTTTGTGTAGGATAGTGATATGTTTGTATAATCAATCCATTTACACAAAATCTTTGCATTACATTGGAGACCATAGTGGGAACCCTCCTTTTGATTTTGTCTTTTGTGTAGTTTTGTACTTATTTGGCTTTGAAAGTCTAATTGAATAATTGGAGAATGCAAAGAGTCTCTCATTTTATTTCTCAGAAGGTTGGAAGGTGAAGAGACATCATGATTGTAAAAGACTATAACTGGTACTTCGATGTAATAAAATTTAGTTCGATGTAATAAAATCTAGTTCGATGTGTTGATAGAGATTAATAGAAATTATCTTGTTATGGTTTTTTTTTATATTTTTTTAATGTATGGTGTATGTGTAGTTGATTACTGTGTTTTGCTTTATTATTTAATCTGATACAATATGAATTTTGGTCCTATTCCATTATATAGACGTTGTAACCTGATTTTGATCTAATTCAAGATGTTGTATGTGGTCTGTATGATTTTCTATCTCTCTTTCACCTATTGTGCTCTCCACTACGCAAGTTATTCCTATAATTAGCATGTTTTGATGAAACTCTAAGAACCTCTACTAACACAATCCAACATCAAATAATATTTAATCTTAGTCTTATTTTTGTCTTAATCTTGTTTGGATCATAAATTTTTATGAAGATGCAGGCATAATCTTTTCATTTTAATTGTATTTTTATTTAATTAGCTCCAACCTAGAGGCATGCTAAAATTTTGTGTAGGATAGTGATATGTTTGTATAATCAATCCATTTGCATAAAATCTTTGCATTACATTGGAGACCATAGTGGGAACCCTCCTTTTGAGCTGACCTAGTGTGTTTGAAGTGTGTGGATTAAGCTTGCAGGTCAGATTGAACGTGAATTTGGGGTTCAAATTTTTAAAAATTCCATTATTCAGGCAATTAGCAATTTTGCTCTACAAAAGGTGATTTTGAAATAGTCAGTTGCGATCTTGCCCTTGACAGTCATGACTTTGCATCAAATCACCACCTTAACCGTTAACTGTTAGGTTGACTTAGCTGTTCCATTTTGGTTAGTCAAAATCACTTATTGCTAGTTGTAATATTACAAAATCACTATAACTAGTTACAATCTTTCAAATCATTTATTGCTAATTACAATATTGTAAAATTGCTTCTTATTAGTTGCAATTTTTATTTCTATCTGCATTTTTTACTATTTTAGTTACGATTTTGGTTGTAACTCATAAACTATCCTTTCATCAAATTGTTAGATGTTATAATCTAATTTATCTATGAATTGTTACTCTCTGTCTAACATGATTGGTTGCAAAAAATATGAAAGAATTTTATGAAATTTAAATCATAAGATCTCAAACTTTCTAGCAAAATTGCTTATTACTAGTTATGATTTTGACTCCTAGTTGTAATTTTGAATAAAGTTAATTAAATCTTATTTAGGTTTTAAGAACTAGTGTAAATATCATAAGTGGGTGAAATCATACTCAGAAAGGTCTTTTTAAGACCATTTAGTCTCTATAAATATGTAAATAACTCATTTTATGTATAGTTTTCAAAATTGCATCTAATAAATCATGGTTTTTACTTGGTAGTTATGATTTTGATATTGGTATCTGCATTTTTTACATCATATTTCATAAAATCTATTATTTTTTATCATTATTAATTCTACTTAGCATAATATATTATTATTAGAGGTTATTGGGTTTCACCAAAATATGCTAATTACAGGGATAAGTTGTGCGAAGCAACATAGAGATCTTGAAGAATGGTTTAATTAGGACTTTGAATACATAATCAAGATCTACCACAGAGAATTACACTTGTTTAAAGGTTCAACACATGAAGTAAACTAATTATATATATATATATATATATATATATATATATATATATATATATATATATATATATATATGCATCGAAGGATTACAATGAAGGAAACTTTAATAAGAACATAGAAAACTCTATGATTATACCAGTAATTAAAAGATCTAGTATCAATAATTACAAGGAAAACCTCATAGAGTGATGTCCAATTCTATCAGTAATATATGTAAAATCTTTTTGAGAATAAAAATCACCATTCTAATACTCACATACATGTCAAAATCAACATAATCATCAACCCTTATATTACATTTGTTACAAATACTTATATATATTAATTCCTATAGTTGTAACTTATGAATTTACCATATTGAGAATAGGTCTCCATATTGCATTCAATGGAATCCTGACCAACATAGAGATTCATGTAATAACTCCTAAAAACCCATAAATAGAATATAATTGGAATTACCATAGGACATTCTTATACATACAGATGGTTTTACATTTATCATTTACTGCTAACACTTTCCTAGACTTACAAGGTTATCTCATCCCAAGATAATGTCACAGAGGTAAGTAGTCCAATAACTAAGAAAGGAGATAAAATATAGAAGTGCATAGGACTCGCAGACTTCACTCAAGGTGTTAGTTAACTGGTTTTCACCCCTTACACACTACTTATCCACCCTTTCAAGTTTTCAACTAAGTAGCATACTAATCTACCTCCCTTTTGGGTTTTCAATAGACTAGCTCTACATAGGACCATACAAACTTCTAATTACAAAAAAAATTGATTGAAATTTCAAAATTACTAAACTTGCATGAGCATTAGTTGGCTAATGGAGGCATCTTTTGTCATTTGAGAATTTGTTGCATCTGGCTAGGTGGAATGATCTTAGGCTCATCTACAAGTGGTGCAATGATTATGTCAATGAGGGAAAAATCACCCTTATAAGACTTATAAGTATAACTTTCTGAGTACTATGTAGAAGATTGTGCAAGGGAGCTTGATTAGCCATCAGCTAGTGAATATTTTTGTCAACCATCCTAAGCAAAGTAGACTTCACCATGTTGACATTCATGATGATTTTATTATGGAGTTAAACTAACTTATCTACATGTCATTGTGCCTACACACTAGCGAAAGAGTTGCACAACATCTGATTCTTTTAGGTCTACATATTCTACATGATAGTATCCCTCGTACTAAGTGAGGTTTGTAGGGAAACATCCATGGTAGTAGGAGTTATGTTTGGTACTGTGATGGAAACATATGTGAAAGTAGTCATGGAAAATTTGGGTTTTGGTCCAAACCATATCCAACTACTTATTTTAATCGAGCAATTAAAGTGTGATGTGCATAGCATAAGCCTGAGCAGCATCTATAGTGGTTTAATACTTAGATAGTAACTCATAGAAGACCTTAGTTTCAACTTTAATGGCTTGCCCTTTTTAGATGATGTTTATTTGATTGAAGGTCTACCAATCCATGGTGAGCTTATTTAAAAGAAGAACAAGCTATTCATTGTTTGGGAGCGAAGGATATATAATTAGTTGGTTGTATAGGTTGAGGTAGGAATGCTCGATAGTTTTCATTGCAATGCATAGATTCTCCATGACTACAAAATTTATATCCTCAATCTCCTTAACTTGTTACTCTAATGTAATTTCCTTCTATGAAAAGGACTCTTGGAATGCAGTGAGACCTTCAATTTTCTTTGACAACAACAACTGGGAAACATCTAAGGCTACTTTAGTGGTGGCAAAATTCAAGGTAAGATGTGCGACTGATGTACTCATAGGTGCCATCTATAATGGAGAAATGGGCAAAGAAAAATAATTCACCATATAGAAGTTGTTGGCACATCCCATAACCAAATGTTAGATATGCTCAAAAAAGCACTATTGTCCTATGAGGCAACCAAAGTGCCTCATACTTGTGTTTAGAGTGGCTCATGATATCGTTATACTACATTGGAAATGGATGGATTTGGTACATATTGTGCCTTTGTAACAACATTTTGGGTTTCTTCAATGTTCTTCTTCTCAGCATCCTCTTGTGCCTACTTGGCAACATCTTCTTGTGCCTTTTTGGTTGCCTCTTCCTATGCTTTCTTTACTATATCTTCTTATGCCTTTTTATCGACCTATTCAGCTTGTGCCTTTTGCTGTTGTACTTGGTCTTTGGCCTGCTTATTTGCTTGATCTTGTGTAAGCTATTTCTTCTTTTGCTCCTCAGCTACTGACTTCTATTTATGCTCATCTTCCAATTCAACATCCTTGAACTTTTGTTCTACTGTGTGTTAATGTTGTTGAGCTTATTTTATAACTCCAACTTCTTTTTCCATTTTATTATTATCTTCTTCCTCTTGTTGTTTTCTAAGTGCATGAGCATCATCAAATTATTTATGAGCCTCTATTTCCTTGGCCTAACATGGGGTTTCCTCTCAATCTTTTTTTTACGCTTCTTCCTTCTATTTAGCCTTGAACTTAGACTTGTACTTTTCTTCTTTGCACATGTGATACTCAACTGCTCTCTATGCTTCTTCACATGTGACTTGTTGTTCTTCTGTAGTCTAAGTATTTAGTGTTACTTTTCATGTGTCACTCTTGATGTCTTTGGATTTGGATGGAGAAGATCTAAGGATAGTCATTTGCACCTCTACCTGAGAAACCTTCCCCTTGTGAATCAAGCATCTTATGGGTTTTAAGGGGTAAACTTCCTACACTTATTATTTTTTCATCATAGGCTCTCCATTGGCATGCAAAAGAACATGTGAGGTTTCAGCCCTGGATTGCCAAGGGCTATATGGAGTCTACCTACGCTAGAATAGTTATACTTGAGGACTAGTTTCGATGGCCCTAGTCTGTGATGGACTCATAGTGGATCCTATAACCTTGAACATTTACCAAATTTATTGTAATTTGGCTTCTTCAACCACTATATCAATGATTATAAAAGTTGAGCATGAAGGTAATTCAATCCAAAGATTTTTTCGCACTTTATTTTGCACTTGAATGGTGCGCACTGCTTTTCAAAAAAATACTCTCTTTCTTCCTCTTTCTTATATAGGTCTTCGGCCATATCAGCCATCATCATTCTATATCCTTGATGTTCATTAGTGCCTTTATGCTGTAATCCATAGAGCCCAATGATTTTGGGTACACTGGGGTCATCCAACCAAGTGAGATGGCTATGAGTCTTCTACTTTGGAGGAGATGGATATATTCTACCCTTGAGCACGTTACACTTCCTAGAATCTCAGATTAAAGTGACTATTATTGAAGGTTGCACAGTTGTAGTCACAAGATGTAGAATAGATGGTGGTACTATCTATAATAGGGTGGATCTCATCATTAAAATTTCCTTCTGCTTATCCACCTAAATCTATATCATTTACATGTCGATAAAGTATGTGAGAGGTAGACCTAGTACATTGGATAGTTTATGAACTCAGATAACAATGCCCTTTAACAACTTTGTGACAACTATATGCTGACCCAAATAATGCATGATGCTAGGTGATATGTATGGGTTCACTATGATTATTTCAACCAACTCATTCTACCAAGTGGTGAACTTGGATTGATACCCAAAGTAGATGTTCTCATGGGTCCATATGAGATTTTAAAACTGCACATCTGGCCAGTAGTCAATGTCAGGATGAACTTCACCCTCAAGAGACTTACACTGTATAAACACTGATAATAATACCAAAAATTAGTATTATAATGTTTGTTTCATAATCATCAAGACTTTATCTATTAGAAGTGAGTTCATTGACCAAAATTTTTGGCCAGTTAAATTCCTCGCTACAATCGATCATTCGATGGGCAATATCAATGACCCATTTTATAGCTTATTTAACATCCTTGGTTGTCTGTTGTTAGGAATAAATACAAAAATTGATGCAAAATAATTTCATAGAATCACAATAATAGATATAAATAGAGATGCATAATGAATACAAATAAAATGCACAACAAGAAAACCAGATATAATGTGGTTCACCCAATATGGGCTACATCCACCAAAAAACACTTGCTCAAATTTTATTACAAGCCACAAGAGTACAAACCACTCTCAGATCAGTCTTCTTACAATTGCAATGTACAAATATTGATTAGATCTATGCTCAACAAATCCTCCTAAATTCACACACTCTATGCTTCCTTCTCAAATCCTTGTTCTTATAATGTATTACCTAAGAGATATCCATCAATACATAATACATCAACAAAGTGGTATTACAAAATAATGGGTACCAAAATTGTGGGCGAAATCAACCCAAAATGGTTTCCCATTAGAAAAGGGTCCAATTTTTTTTGGGGGCTATTGCCCCTGAACCTCGGTGAGAAAAAAATATAGAGTGTACATTACATTTATAATGTATAGTATTTGAAAATACATTGTAATATAGAAATAGGATCCATAACACAACATCTGCCAAAATATATGAGAAATGCATTCAACGAGAATGTGTTCTAATACATCTTCTATGTCTTCCAATGGAATTCCTCTAGAATTGTGAGAGTAATTTTCTTGAATCTCTAGAAGGATGGGTGGCATTTGTAATTTTTAGTGTGCTATCAATCTCCCTCTCATAGGTAGTCCTATCACCCTAGCCATTGCATCAATATTAATGTGGATGGTAATGTCTTGGGAAATATAAACAACCCATCAATACCTCCATCACATCACTGAGTTTCAAAAAAGTGGGCAAGTTGATCAACTGCTCCACATCTATGTTATAGATCCTATGTGGTTACGCTAAAGTGAATGGTTGCACTCCTTCAACTACATCTTGGACAAACATTTATCACTCCACATTGTGAACAAACTCATAACTATCTAGGTTTGTGAAGCACATTTGTCATAATTCTATGTTCATGCCCATGCCCTCTTTTTGTGTTTTTATGAATCTTGTGATTAGTTGGGATTGATCAAACCTAGCCATTGAACATTTTTATTTGAAACATTTTATTGGGAGGTGTGAAGTATATATTAAGAATCACCTTGAAATTGTGTAGCACTTTGGTGTACTTAGCAATGGATAAGAATTAAGCCACTTGAGTGTCAAATTTATAATGTCTCATACCACATTTAATGTTTTACTATCTTGATGAGCTATGCTATCACTCAATCCTTCACACATGAGCTTTGAATAGAGTGGATCCTTTCTTGCTGATGTGGCATTTGTTTTACTAACGTGACATTTGATTGCAATAGTGGTTGATGCTTTTTGACTTGTCATATTAATTAGGCTTTGGTCATACATTACTTATTCTATTTCTAACATAGACCCATCCCTTTTTCCAATATATTTGTCAATTTACCCCATACCTAATCATTAAATACAATGGCTTGACCATTAAACTACACTACTACTCAAGATTTAGACACACGCATCTTTCTTAGACTTAATTGATGTTTGTATATTGTACTCATTTGGCTACCTTCTCCAATTTTATCCACAGTAATGGAACCTTACACTTTTACATGGATCCTTCTTATCCCAGACCCTTATACACAAAATTACATTTACCCACATGTGCTAAAATAAACACACAAAACCCAAACTATCCTAAAAGCAATACATTTCAATCCTAACGACCATCTACTTGGTGTGATATAACACCTTTATTCCATATTGTTCTGAATTAATGGCTATAAGACTTCAACCTACAACCATTTACCTGCTCACATAATACATTTACCTACAAATCTTTTAGGACCACTGTTTTACGTTGTGAAATTTTATGGATGATGTAAGGGCCCTTCTACAAGATGTTAAGATTTCTAGGGAAAGCTCTAAACCTACTATCATATAGAAGAACAAGTTGATTTACTTGGATTTATTTTGTTTATAGGTTTTTATCATGCCATGCCTTCTGGGTACACTTGTTTATCTCTTGGGCCCATATTGCTCTGCCTCTTGCTTCATCTATGATATTCAAGTCTAGTAACCTATTAGTCATCACATTTTGATCACCTATTCGCAACACATTGATGACTCATAGACTAGGAAGCACATATTCCATAGGCATCACAACATTTAACCCATAGACTAGTTGGAATGGTGTAAACCATGTCGCATGTTTATAATTCATGTGATAAGCCCATAACATTATTGGAAGTCTATCCTCCCAATCATCTCACTTCACATCATAGATTTTAATGAGCGTCTTACTGATCATTTTTTTTATAGATTCAATTTGTCCATTTGCTTGAGGATGATAAATAGTGCTTTTATGATGCAATATTAGGAACTCATCCATGGGGGTCTTGATGGTCTTATTCAAAAAATGATTTCCTTTATCACTTGCCAATTTAAGAGGGTAACTAAACTTGGTACTGATGTTCTTGTATAGGAACTTAGTTATGTCCTTCACACTGCAACTTGGAGTTGTAATAGATTCTACCCATTTGGTAAAGTAATCTATCACAGTGATTATGTACCTTGCCTTGTTATGTTTATTGGGGGGATTGATTGGCCCTACAAATTTAATACCCAACTATTCAAAGGGATGTTGTGCTAACATGGGTTAAAAAACGTGTCATCCCACTGGTGTAGCTTCCCTATCCTTTGGCATACATCGCACTTCTATATGACTCTCTGTGTATCTTGAAAGAGATAGGGCCACCAAATATCACTTTGTAAAATTTTCCTCGTAGTTGCATCTCCTACAAAGTGACCTAATGTGACCCCCTGATGCACTTCATTCATTATATACACACACTCATTCTGTAGTGACACTCTATGTATCACTTCATCTTTACCTAAGTAATACAAAAATCCATTAACAAGACTATACAAAAGAGCTTTGGTGATCAACTATTTCTTATCTCATTCTATATAGTGTTCTGGGAACATCCTTTATACAAAAAATTATGTGATCTCTTGAAGTTTCTCCGAAATTAGTCACCTTGAATAGGTGTACATCTGGTTACTCATATTGGAGTTCCTTAGGTTCCTCACCATTATTTATCCAACTAAGATGGTTTGCACTGACATTCTCCCATCCTAGTTTGACATTAATCTAAAATTGAAATTCCTTAAAAAGCATCAACCAATGAGATATTCATCCACCCAATAATTCCTTGTTTACAAGGTATCATAATATTTGATGATTAGTGCAGTTCAAACAATGTGGCCAATAAGTAGTGCCTGAACTTATGTAGTGTGAACACTAGCACCAAAGCTTCCTGCTTAGTTGTCATATGATTCTTCTTTGAGATTGATAACTTTTTGCTTGTAAAATGGATCAAATGATCCAATCCTCCTTTTCCTAGATATGTGAGTACTTCTCTAACTTAAATCCCTAAAGCATCCACATGAAAATGAAAAGGTTTACTCCAATCTAGGAAAACGAGGATCATATCAGTTACTAGTCATTATTTCAAATCAACAAATACAACCTAATATTTCTCTATGCATATAAATTGGACTCTTTTTTATAGTAGTTTTTCTAAAGGGGCTGATATAGCAGCACACCACTTGATGAATTTTTGGTAGTAACAAGTGTGTCCTAGAAAATATAATACTTCTATTGAAGTATTAGGTGGTGGCATACTTGTAATGACTGTGATCTTAGCCTGGTCTATTAGGATTCCTTTTTTACACACTAAATGACCTAATAAAACACCAAAAAGTGTGAAAAATAGACATTTCTTCAATATTAGCACTATTTGTAGTGCTTTACATCTCTCTACCATTAATCTAATTTTTGATAAATGTTCTCTGAATAAAGAGAACACTGCCTAGTCATCTAAGTATACATCTAGGAAGTCATGGATGAAATATTTAAACACAATCAACATAACTCTGGAGAACACTGTAGGTGCATTTTTGAGTCCACATGGCATGACCTTATAAGTGAACAAAGCCCATTATGTTGTTAATGTATTTTTGGTCTTGTCTTCTTCTATGATGGGTATATGATGGTAACCATTGAATCCATTTGTGAATGAGAACACTTCATGTCTAGAGATAACCTCTAAAACTTCATCCATGAAGAGAATGGGAAATGGGTCATTGACAAAAACATCATTAAGGATGTGATAGTCTCCATAAAGGCATATCTCCCCAATCTTCTTTGGCTGTACTACTATGGGGCTAACCTAGTCAGCTTTTTTGATTGAGAAGATAATACCTACTTCCAACATATGATCGATTTTAGCTTTCTCTTTCATATTCATGTTTGGGTTTAGCCTATATGGTCTCTTCTTGATTGGCCATGTGCATTTATCTAACTCTATGTGCATCTCTCCCAAAGAAGGATCCAAACTTTTGAATTCTGTGAAAGTTGTAGGAAATACATCCTGATAGTCTCAGATAACTGCAAAACCTCTGAGATATCTTCATGTATCCAATAGTCTCCAACATGTACCATTTTGAGTCCATCTTCTCTGCTAATAATTCCTATGTGTTTCTTTAATGGATCCTAATACATCCTGCATTCTTCTTCAGGAATGAACTCATAGAGTATCCATTCTCCTTCATGTTCTAGGAATAATATATGTTGTAGATTTTTTTACTTTGTTTCCTCTATGACTGGTTCTAGTAGTAAAGGCTCTAATTATCTCTCTGGTTTAAAGAGATCCCATATATCCATGTAATCCTCACTATCCATCCTAGAGGATTGCTTGTCCTCCTCTCGTATCCTATGGTAGGGCTAAATCCATGATTGGGCCTCACCTTGGCCAATTTATAAAATTTGCAAGATGTGTGTTGGGTTTTTCTCTATGACTTCATGTGAACCAAGTTCTTGTGGTACTGGTAAATCTTCAACTCTTCCATGGCATAAAAAGGTGTTCATATTTTATAAAGTGACTTGTACCTTAGGATTGTCACTTTTAAAAATTAACATTTGGATGAAATCATCTTGGATATGTGCCCAATGATTTATTTCTCTTGATAGATGTACCATGCTATAGGTAAAACACCCAGGGTATAGATGAAACTATGTCTACAAAAGTTAGGATCAATACCCTCTGACATCCATACCTTAATACACTGATACACATGTAATTTAAGGCATTCACTTTCCTAATAGATAAGCTAGTCTCTTTTGATAGTATATGATATTTGGAATCAAGATTTTAACATTGTGCATGCTTCTTCCCATGTCAATGATGCACCCCTGTGGATAGTCCACCAATTCATAGTAATCCCCTTCATTACATAATTGAGAGCACTAACCCTCTAGTTCTCATCTGGTACATGTTATGGAAATCATGTGATGAATTCATCAACATCCTTCATAGAAAAATACTGGGGTATTTATCATTCAATCATACAAACCATTCACAATGGTCATGGTTCATGATCTCCTTTGTCTAGTTGGGTACATGGGTGTCCAAGTCTCCATTAATTGAAGAAGCTTTGTCCCATAGGAGAACACCCTATGGATTGGGTTTTATGTAGTCTTACTCAGTATAACCCATTTGATATATCAAATTTATATCAAATTATGTTAAGGATTTTACCATCATTGATCACACATCCTCCTCAACCTTCTAATGGATATTTCAGGTATTCAGCCCCATTTTATCCAAGAGCTATTTTGTGCTAAGAATCTGAGTCTATGAAATAGTATTCTTATAGAAGAAATTATACTCAATTAATCACAGACTCTTCTACTTATCTTTGATGTGACCTTCATCTAGCTAGTATTATCACCAACATAAGTTATGTCTGGTTATTTTGGAATGATGTAAGGCCTAAATTCTATCTTATTCAGAGCAATGATAATGATCTTGTCATCCTAATGAGACTCTAACTGATTCATGACTATGTTAATAGTCATGCACCCATCACAAACCCACTTATTCCCTATCAAATTAGGGTAGTGAGTCTCATTTGTATTCATATTAATCACTTCAAAATCACCTTGTAGGTTGAGTTCTGCAACTTTGATTTCTACATCATCCAAGCGATCAATAGGGTCAAACCTTCCATAGTCTGAATGACTGAGCGTGATATGACTATAGCTTAACATAGGTCTTCACAAGGCTCCCCAAATAGATCTAATGATCATTTTTATAGTGCTTCTAAAGTTGAATATATCTTTGGGTATGTCATACATGATTAATTCTATGTCTATCCTCGAATCAATGTCCTAAGTTTTTTTGGTCTTTACAAACCAAACTAACTTATCTATCCACTTTTCATCTTTCTGTGCACATTCTAGTAGGTTATGGAATAGGTTCTTAATGTTATGGGAGATATTTTCATTACATAACGTGATGAGGAATTTTATTAAATCCATTAGCTTAGTGACAACCCCATCCTATGTTAGTATACAAACTATCTGCCCATACATCTATGCATCAAGAGTTGCATCATCCCCTTCATTCATCCCTTGTTGATGAAATGTCTTTAAAATCTACATGGCTTCCTGCATCAGACCTTGTTCATTAGTAGGTTTGGGATATCAGTCTGGATGTGCCTTTTTAATACCTAAGTCATTAGGCATTTATAATGGAGGTAACCCCTATTCTTCATGATGTTGTCTAGTTACTGCCTGTAATGTGGCATCCTCCCTTAGCTGCACATGGATCATGTTAAATTTTTTAATAGGTCTATCCCTTCATTGTCTTTCTAATATTGGACAAACTTTTGTATTATGTCACTCTATCACCTTGAAATATGTGACGTAAGGTTGCCTCTAAGGATTTGTAAGATGATTTATTTGCACATGGTTGAGTTCTTTATAGAAATAACAATGAATGGGTGTCATGGGCCCATTGTTACCTCACCCTCTTTGTGTACCACTTTGATATCCTCTATGTATCTTCCTCCATTCCCCTTAAATCCCAGTCCACTTTGGTGTTATTGTTACCCAAAAATACTAGTATTCTGGGATGCATTTCATCCTTGCTATTATGGATATTCATTAAATTTGACCACTTGCAGTTGTTGTGGGTTTAGGGTCCATGCTAATTGTTGCGCTTGAAGAATCATAGAATTCCATGGAGCTTGATATGGGTAGGTCATAGTTAGTTATGGAAAGTTATATGAGGTGATATTATAATTCTACATAGAAGGTAGGGGTCCTACCATTGTCCAAGATTGCTATTATGCTTCAAGGACCCAAGGTATCTCCAAGGGATTCTAACCTAGTATGATGCTCTTTAGGTTAGGAGTAGCTTATGGTGCAGTTGTGGATTTTTTCACAACAACCACAAACACATTCTTAGTTATATCCTCCTTCAATTCTTAGAGTGCTTGACAATCATTATCATCATGTGCAGGTGACTTATAAAATTTTAAATACATGTTATATGGAGTTTTGATGTACTAATATAAAATATGACAATGTGAGGTTGTTTTGCCTACCACTCTGCATATCTCACAAACTTCATCTTAACCCTAGGGCATTCCTTTCTATGATGCCCTTATTGTCTGCACTTTATGCACCATACATATGACTTGGGTCTATCAACCCTTATTTGAAACTGATCTAATCTACTCAAAATATTTTTTACGGTACTTTTTACTTTGGATGATAACATAGCTGTATCCCCATACTATTCAATCTGCTCCACCCAAATCACAACCACTCTGACATCTGCTTTATCTCTAAACTAAATTTGGGCCATGGTAAATCTAATCCTTGGTTATAAACCTTCTACAAGCCAAGTGGATTTATCTTTATCTTCCAAAACAAATTCTACTTTGTTCATGATGTCAAATAATCTATGATTGTAGTAACCAATGGTCTACCAGGGTCCTTGTTAGATCTCCTTCAATCCTAGATTATTTGGCTTGAAATCTTCCTAAACTTAAACTCTATGATGAGCTAGTTTTTAACATCATCCAAGGATGATCTAGCTATATTTTTCCTAAATATAAACTCTAGTGCATGTCCATCCAAAAAATTGATCAATTCAAAATCTGTATATTATCATTAGTGATTGATTTTACCAACCATTTCATGTTGTATGTAAGTATTATTAAGGGTCTATAGACCCATCACACAGAGCCAAGTGTATAAAATCACCCAATTGAGCTACCATTATAAGGTTTCTTACAAGTATCAAAATTGATTGTGTTGTGACTAGAGTCAAGGATGGTTATGGTTTCAGAGACTTCTACACACTTTGAGATGGCTTTTGATCTGGTAGAGGTTGTGATGTCTCCTCTAGTTCTGTGGATGTGGTAGTTGTAGATATATCTCTATCATTTATTTCTTCTTCTTTTAAGATCTAAAGTTATGTAATGAAATACTTAGCCTGCACAAGGATTAGAGGATCTATCTCTGTAGCAAGAAATGTTGTTATGCTCTTCTTCTATTGGTTTGAGAAACTCTGTGCAACTTCATGATATGTAGCCTTTTATACTTCTAGGGTTTTAAAAAAAATTCTATAATCGGTCCTTGTTAAATGTCATCGTCTAAATTCATAGGGTAATTAGTATGATTTTGAAAAAAATATGGACTTGAGGGATGCGTGCTTCCTTAGGAAATGATCCTTACTTCTAAAGATGTATCTCTCGAAACATAAACCTGCACTATGTCTGTAACTATAAGGTAATTCTTGATTTTATTTTTGGAATAGCCTTTTTGGAAACTTAAAATTTTTACTCATCTATTCTACTTATATATTAGTACCTTCTTATTTTATCCATGCTAAATTCCCATCGCTTCCTCTCACTCTGTCTCTACTTGGCTTGGGATCCTCACTCTATTTCTTTTCATCGTACCATTCTCCTTATCATCTCCTCTCATCCAAATCATCAGTACTCCTCCTCCTCCTTCTCCTCCTTCTATTCGTAGTTTCCTAAAATTCACTTTGTCTATTCCATCTCCTTTATTATTTCAACTCTCTTTCTAACTCCAGAGTCTTTTTCTAATCCTTCTCCTCTAGATTCTCCATGTTAGACTAAGGTTCAAGCTCTATCTTTTCATCTTTGATTCATTCTCTCCTATCTCACACACACTCTCATATACTTGAGGTGACTACTCCATATTAGTAGGAGTGGGCAGCATGGCCTTTTCTATAGCCAAAATTTTGATCAATAGTAGGATTTTTTACAAAAAAATTCCTCTGACTTCTCTCAGAAACATGTCCTTCACTGCATTAAAGGACAAATATCCTTACACTGTGAACTCAATGATATATTCATTAATAATATAAGTTATCTAATGATCAATCACATGGGTCCAATTTGTCTCCAAAGTCTGTAACTACTATATCTTCCCCTCGATTTAAATAATGGTGTCACTATCTTGTGGTCATAAATAATGATATTTAATTCAAGCTAACCAATCAGCTAGTAGGTTTAATAATTCACACCAGACAATCTCATAAATTTCACTATAAGAGGTTTTATTATATAATATCCCTTAGAGTGCACCCAATTCTTCAGCCTTATTTCTCTATGAATTCAATAATTTTATGGTCTAACCAGATCTACACCTCTCATTGGGTTGGTAACTAACGTAACATTTTCATGCTCACCACACCATTATTAGCAAAGGATCTTGGGTTTCACCAAAACATGCTAATTATGGGGATAGGGTATGTGAAGTAACATAGATATCTTGTAGAATGGTTTAATCAAGACTTTGAATACATAATCAAGATATATCATATATAATTACACTTGTTTAAAGGTTCAACACATGAAGTACACTACTAAAAGATATAGAGATTTATGTATCAAAGTAGTATAATGAAGGAAAATTTCATAAGAACATAGAAAAATCTATGATTATACCAATAAAGAACACAAAAGCCTAGAATTCATATTAAAAGATCTAGTACCAAGGATTACAACAAGGAAGACCTCATAGAGCAATGTCCAATTTTATCAATAATTTGTGTAATATATTTTTGAGAATAATAATCACCATTCTATTACTCACATACATGTCAAAATCAACACAATTGTTAACCTTTCTATTACAATTTTAACAAATACTTATAGGTAGTAATTCCTATAGTTGTAACTTCCAGATTTTCCAAACTAAGAATAGGTCTCCATATCACATTCGATGGAATCCTGACCAACATAGAGATTCCCAAAACAACTTCCTAATAACTTAAAAATATAATACAACTAGAATTACCATAAGATATTCTTGTATATACAGTCAATTTTACATTTATCATTTATCACTAACATCTATTATTGATATCTAGAATTCTATACATATTGGACATAACATAACACATTCTACTTCAATATAGTATGTTTTAGGCATTTCAAAATCAATTATGTGCTTCTATAGTTTTACTTCTGTAAGTTGTGATTTTTATTATCCTATTGTGATTTTGAACTTAATCATAACAATTGAACATGATGGTTTCTTTCCTTTTCTAAAATTTCCTATCTCAATTGCAATTTTGATCCCCAATTATGATTTTGCACTTGTCATAAGTGATTTTGAATATACCTAACCATGTAGTTACTGTCATGATTTGCATAATCACTTATTGCCATCTGTAATTTTGAATTGTCATAAGTGATTTTGACTTTCTAGAAGTGATTTCGCATAACATTGACTGTGTATCTATGATATTGATTACTCTAGTAGAAATTTTACTCTTTATTTTTATTAAAAATTTCTCTCTTTTAAAATGCATTTTTAGAACTTTTTTTGGGTGAATTTAGAGTCATTCTAAGCATCCCATTAGTCCCAAATTGTGTTTGGCATCAGGGGAATTGCCCCTAGACCCTACACTATATCAAGCACACCTGAGGCACTTCCCCTATACCTCATAATGGGCACAACCCCTTAACCCTATAATGGGCACTGACTCTTGACCCTGTTAAGGACAGCTACCCCTAGACCCCCATGCCATGGCCCCTCATTCAAAGGGTTATACTGTAATAATTATAATTATTTTTTAATATTTTAATTAAGGATTATTAGGCTAACCTTTTATTCAAATTTTTACAGGGGTAAAACTAGTGGCAATTTTATCTTAAGACTACTAATATCTTGTCTTGGAAATCTTTGTCTAAAATCTTGTCTTATAGGTCATATTTTTGTCTAACATCTTATCTTGTAGGTTACCCCTCAAGATTGCAAAATTAAAACTACTAATCACTTGCTTTATAGGCCACCTATAAAATATTTTGGAATTTTGAAAACCATATTGTATATATCTTATATATATGACACTTAATTAATTGGATAGTAAATCTTTTTTCTTGCTTGAGTGTCACTCGTAGGCTACAGTGGTGTATGCTCTCCTCCCTACATCCTTGAAATGAGCCTTAGAGGATTAAAAACCACTAATAAATCCTCCCATTTTTTATTTTTTAGGGGACAATGTGATGTGGATTCGATCCCCATGTACTTGTCATTAGTCTTAAGGGTTGGTGATGTGGATTTCATCACCACACATTCAACCACACTCCATATTCTAGTAGATTATAAAAATTAGGGATAGTTATCATTAGGCCAAGCGGTTAAACCCATACATGTCTTCTATGAAGGGAAAGAGTTAACTCTTTGACCCAAGCATTAGATAACACCCTACATAGATTTAGGCTCCATGTACTTAGTGTTTATATAGGATGCCCCTAGAAAACCTTATCAAACCTAGAATAAGACCATCGATCATAACATGCGACTTGATTCTAGAGTCAATATTGGATCCTAAGAGACCATTAAGTGAAAATGGGGTCAAGAGGGTTTCAGAGATTTTTTAGCAATTCATCATCCTAGAGCCTCACCCATGAAGCCATTAAATGATGCAGTCATCAGGTTACATTCCTATATCAATTTACTAATCTTAGTTTTATGGTTTGATTGATTTTGTTTGTGTCATGCTATACTAGTGTTGTTTGTGAGGTAATTTAGCCTTTCATCCTAGCTTATACATGAAAATCTAGGTCTCCTATATCATCATCTTTTATATCATTGCATATATTATATTGCCTTGTACATTTTAGTCTTATCCCTTTAACTTGTACCTTCTTAGCTTACCTCATATCATCTTGTCTACTCTCATCACCTCTCATCCTAATCATATACTAGTCTAGTCTTATCTCTTTAACACTAGTCAAACCTCTACCACCTCATCTATTCTTTACATAATCTAGTCTTGACTATTCTATCCTAGCCCTACCAAGTCATCCATTATCTCCCACAACTTAGTAAACCCTATCCTTGTTTAGTCATACCACAATTACCACATCAGTAATCTTATCCTTTAGTCTACCTAGATCACATCCTTATCTTGTCTCTTGTTCCATCCTAGTTCTACCCTCATTACCTCATATTTAGTCTTATCAACTAGTATCATCTTACCTTGTCCTTCATCACATCTTGTCCCACCATTATTTCATCTCAAGTCATACCCCATCCATATCCTTTTAGTCTTACCTTGGTCATCCCTACACCATACATTATTATACATTCTTATCTTATATAACCTAAATCATCTTGTATATTCACATCTTGTATATTTTTAATCATCTACATCTTTATCTACCTTATCATTCATCATATTTTGTACATTGTTATCTTCTATATCTTTATCCATTTTATATGTCATCATATCCTACCTTATTCATCATTCATATTATATAATCTTGTATATATTGTACATCTTATCATCCCATATTAGACATGTCCAAATCAAAGTTTTACCTTGACATCATCCTATTTCTTTATCACCTTATCTTATCATCTCATCTAGTCTTACCTCGTTTAGACAAATCCCATCTTATTTTTTCTTGCAACATATCTAGTTCACTTTTTAGGTAACATGATTATCCAAAACATACTCACCACAACCCCAATGATCATTGCATCACCACCCTTATATACTTGTCATCACATAATCTTATATCCATCCCACCTTGAGAAAATTGGTATAAGGTTTGAGCTAGTCCTTTTTTTGTCCTTACATATCATCCCATCACTTTGTTCATGATTTAGTTTAACACCTATCACTTTATCAAATTTCATACTTAGTCAATACCCTATTAACAAACTATCACTTTTTTGGTTTCAATATAGCATCTAGTCATCCTCAATCTAGTCATCTCTAATCTAATCATCTTGCCTATTTATTACTAATACCCATCTAATCTCCGTCTTGCTAGTTTGAATCTAGGCACTAATCAAATCCCCATCCTTAATCTTGATCAAGGCAAGTCTATCTATCCTCGTTCATTGGCATCAATTATCATCCTCCTTCATCTCATTCTTATATATTTAGACAATAAATAAGACCCTATTTGCTTTACATGTATATATTTGTGTGTTATTTATATGATATATGGTATTTTATTTATATTCATTGATTTTTAAATGTTTGTCTGTATGTATCCTTTTTGTCTTATTTCAATCTTTATTATAGGTAAAAGCTTTTTGTCTATTGGGAAATGGACAAGGATTGTATGATGGAACCAAAAGTTATAATGATGTTTTTAGGTACCCTCAATGATGTGGAATATGTTATTTAACCCTTTTATGATCATGCACTTTGGCAAAACATCCTCTTGGTCATACTTACATCATGAGGCATACTGCCTAGTGATATATTTACATTAGATTACTTAGACTATGATGAGCCTAATTACAATAATTATGGCTTGATAATGGACTATACTCATCATTTGCCCTATCCTCTATCACCCACCCATTCATCTAATCATTGTAATTGCATCATTAAGTTAATCATCCCAGTCCACTCATCTAATATCTAATTTTCACTCTAATCCATTTATCATCTAATCCATCATCTCTTTAGTCCTCAACATCTAACATCTCATCTCTCATCCTTTCTCCTAGTCCTCTATCTTCATGTCTAACATATAAGTCACATCCTCTATCTAATAACTAACATGTCTAACAGTCATTATCATCTTCCTCTTCTAGTCTATCTTATCATCCATCATCTAGTCTAAACTACATTAGCCAAATTTATTTTCAGACTATATAGGAAACAATCAATCACTTGTTATGTTTGAGGTCAACTTAGCCACTCTCTCCTCTTTCCCCATCATTCATCATCGCATCTATCTTGTCTCTCATCATCTTCAAGTCTTGCATCAGTCAAGTCCTTGAGTTTTAATATCAATAATTCATCAATCAATATATTAATCAATCACCATCCCCACAATCATCTTCCTAATCATTTCATCAACCACTTACACCTATCAATTGGGCCTGACAAATCACAGCCATATTTTCTTCCATTATGTTAGGTTGTGGAGCTAAAAGCTTCACCCAGATGCAAACATGGAGGTTGCTGAGTGTCACAGTCGTTGACGTTAGTTAGGCCGACTGACGTCAGTCAGTGGTGGATAGGTAGCAACTGACATCGGTCAGGAATCAACCGATGTCGGTCACCTCCAAATAGACAGGGAATGACGTCGGTCACCTGTACGATTCTAGAACTGTCGGGTTCAAGAATAGTTTGTTAATGAACCAGTTGTTTGCATGTTAAGGACTAATTTTAGTCTTGAGCTATGGTTTCTAATTATTGTAATTGGATGTCTAATTATTGTTTGGCATGAGATCTATATAATAGATTCATGGGCTGTATTGTAAAGTGTGCTAGATAGAGTGAGCAAGGTTGGCTCCTCATAGTGCCATAGTGCCAAGTGTGTATGATCAGGTAGACTATGGGATAGCAAGATCTGGTAGAAGATCCACAGAGGTGCTGGTTTGGAGAATCATAAGGACTTGGTGCATTAAAGACAAGGGTTCTTCATGTGTGTATGATCTCGATCAGTAGGTGTGCAAGGTCAAGTTGATATGTAGTATAGCAAGATTAGGTGAGATCTACATGGTAAGTAAGATCAATTGATTTGCAGGTGTTTGTGTGTGTTTGATCTAGGTTTGTAGGTGTTGCAAAACCAAGTTGATTTACAGGTGGAAACAAGATCAGGGAGATCATCAACACAACAGGTAGTAAGATCAGGGGAGATCTACTTGGAGTACGTGGTGTACTCAGACTTGAGTACGTTGAGTACTTGGTGGATTGGAAGTAGGCAATGACGGTTGATCTGGTTGTCACTTACTGGTGGTACTGGCAGTATTTATACTGACTGGTTGGAGGTGAACAACAACTCTGTGTTTGAGTTGATTATTGTGACTGTGATTGAGAGAGAGAACTCTTAAAGAGATTTACTGTGTATGCCCTAGAGGTGTGGGAGCCCTAGAGAGGTGTGAAAAAGATTGTGGCATCTTCTTTGTTGTATTTCCTTTTGGAAGAGTATTAATACAATTGGGTATTATCTCTCATATTCTGTGTTATTTTTGAATTTCTAGTTACTTGTTACTTCTGGTTAAATTCCGTGTTTAGTTGCTTATACAAAGGTAATCAATTGTGCTCTTTATGAGCTGGGGGTCCTAACAAGTGGTATTAGAGCAGGGTTAGGTTCACTAATAGGTGGTAAAGCTTGTTAAGTGTGTTGATTATAGGCCATTGTCAGAGGTTTCTGATTGAGTGGGAGTATAGCAATGGCAGAAGAAAGTATGGAGGAATTCAAATGCAAGAATGATCAATTACGGAGTTATGGAAAGAAAGAGCAGGTAAAGAAAGATTGTTGGTTGGTTCAAGATCAACATGAAGGAACTATAGAAGTAGATGTTGCAGGTGTTGTTGCACAAGATGCTCTGGTATGTTCCTTGGATAAAGTAGAATATTATTTTATAGATTTTGTTGCCTCTTTCCATGCAGCCCAAAATAGAGTATTTTTCCATGTTAAGGTCCTTGGAGACTTTGGAAAGATTTATTTAGGGGCTGGTGAGCCTTGTCAAATTGGTGGCAAAGGTGAAGTGTGGCTAAAATTGTAGATAGCCAACACATGGGTGTTGAAGGATGTCATGCAGGTCCCAGTCCTGGAGAGGAGTCTAATCTCAAGAAAGTTGGGTGATGAGAGATGCACAGTAACTCTCATAGCGGATGCACTTGAATTAACAGGTGGTAAGAAAGTAGGTATTCTTTATCTATCTACTTATATTACTAATTCTTCTTCTATTGCAAGGATGTGGCTTTGTAGGCTTGGTCACATGAGTAAGAAGGAGATGCATGTTCTTAAGAAGAAGACAAATGTCTTTGACAAACTTAAGAACTAGAAAGCCTTGGTGTTCATGGAGGAGATGATGGACAGAGATCAGTGGAGAAGGCTGAGTAACTCTGAGTAGGGCAGTTTGGACAGGGTTTTGATTCAAAGAGAGCTTTCAAGTAAAAAGTCATCACTCATAGGAGAACACAGTTACCAGTGTCGGTCAGGAGGAACCGACGTCGAATAGACAGGTGCCGATGTCGGTCATGTGCAGACCAGAGCTGGTGGTGTCAGGTAGGGTAAGATCGATGTCAGTCAAATAACTAACATCGGTGATAGGTGGACACTGATGTCGGTCATAGAACCAGCATCGATAGTCAGGGCAATCACATGGAACTGATGTTGGTCAGATGTAGACTGGGTGGTGACTGACGTTGGTCACTGGAATGGATTTTGGGTGGATAGCAAGCTATCAAGGAGTCTCAAATGCCCATATGGAGGACTAAAAGGGTAGTTAAGCCTCAAATTTTTTATTCCTCTTCTTTATACTTGTTGCTCACTACAGAGTAAGAAGGATCCAAGAAATAGTGGGAGCATGGCATGAATGAGAAATTTGATTCCTAAGATGCAGAACCAAATGGGAGATTTGGTAGGGTTGCCAGCTGGTATGAAAGCACTAAAATATGAATGGATTCCTTAGTTAAAGAATAGAGTGAATGGATATGTGAGACAGAAGGCCAGGTTATATGGTCTTGTTGAAGCTCCAGGATAGTGGTATAGGTTTGACAGGTGTATGACAAAGCATGGCTTTAGTCAATGTCATTGTAACCATTGTGTTTACTTTACCAAGTTGGATGATGATTACAACATTATCTTGCTACTGTATGTTGTGTGTTTGCTTGTTGCAGGGTCACACATGTAGGGTTTTTTTTCTGAGCTAAAGGTAAATTTAGTTCAGAGGTGTGTCATGAAGAATTTGGAGGAGCGAAATTTTTTGGCATGAGTGTGTTCTAGAGACATGGAAGGTCACAAGTTGATTTTGTCTCTGGATGATTGTGTGAAATCGGTTAGCATGCCAATGGTTGGACAGTTCTATGAACAATGTCCTAATTCACATGATGAGGTTAAGTACATGTGTTCTAGACCTGAGTTTGCCCAAGCACTGGGTATTGTCAGCAAGTTCATGGCCAATCCAGGAAAGAAGCACTTGAGGGTAGTTCAGTGGGTTCTCAGGTATCTGAGAGGGACCAATAGTAGGGATTTTTGCTATGCAGAGTCAGAGACTTCTCTACATGGGTATGTAGAATCAGATGTGGCAGGGGACTTGGATGACATGAGTTGCATCACAGGGTTTGCTGTGATGGTTGGTCTTCAAGATTAATCTTGAAGAGGGATACAAGCCAAGAAATAAATTAGATGATGTATAGGTACAGGTATAGGTGCAACTATTTATCTCCAAGTGGGAGATTGTTAGGTTGTGGAGCTAAAAGCTTCACCTAGATACAAACATGGAGGTTGCTGAGTGTCACAGTCACTGACGTCAGTTAGGCCGACTGATGTCAGTTAGTGGGGGACAGGTAACAACTGACATCGGTCAGGAGCTGGCTGATGTCGGTCACCTCTAGATAGATAGAGACCGACGTCGGTTGCCTGTGCAGTTCTAGAACTGTAGGTTTCACAAATAGTTTGTTAATGAACCAGTTGTTTGCATGTTAAGGACTAATTTTAGTCTTGAGCTATGGTTTCTAATTATTTTAATTAGATTTCTAATTATTGTTTGGCATGGGATCTATATAATAGACTCATGGACTGTATTGTAAAGTGTGCTAGATAGAGTGAGCAAGGTTGGCTCCTCATAGTGCCATAGTGCCAAGTGTGTATGATCAGGTAGATCTGCAGGATAGTAAGATTTGGTAGAAGATCCATAGGGGTGCTAATTTGGAGAATCATAAGGACTTGGTGTAGCAAGGACAAGGGTTCTTCATGTATGTATGATCTCGGTCAGTATGTGTGTAAGGCCAAGTTGATCTGTGGTATAGCAAGATCAGGTGAGATCTACATGGTAAGTAAGATCGGTTGATCTACAGGTGTTTGTGTGTGTTTGATCTAGGTTTATAGGTGTTGCAAAACCAAGTTGATTTGTAGGTGGCAGCAAGATCAGGGAGATCAACAACACAATAGGTAGCAAGATCAGGGGAGATCTACTTAGAGTACGTGGTGTACTCGGACTTGAGTACATTGAGTACTTGGTGGACTAGAAGTAGGCAACGACGATTGATCTGATTGTCACTTACTGGTGGTACTAGCAGTATTTATACTGACTGGTTGGAGGTGAACAACAACTCTGTGTTTGAGTGTCACATGATTGAGAGAGAGAACTCTTGAAGAGATTTACTATGTACACCCTAGAGGTGTGGGAGCCCTAGAGAGGTGTGAAGAAAATTGTGGCATCTTCTTTGTTGTATTTCCTTCTATAAGAGTATTAATACAATTGGGTAGTCTCTCTCATATTCTGTGTTATTTTTGAATTTCTAGTTACTTGTTACTTCTGGTTAAGTTCCGTGTTTAGTTGCTTATACAAAGGTAATCAACTGTGCTCTTTATGAGCTGGGGGTCCTGACACTTTAGTCATCCATTATCACTGATTGGTCAATTCACCATTTAAAGTTTATAGCTTCCTCCTTCGATTGAGGCATGACCTCAGCCATAAATTTATTATCTCTTGCTCCCTTACATGTATCCTTACTAGGGGCATCATCACTATTAATCATACTATGGTTCATTGATTTGATACATTGCAGTGTAATTCTTCCCCTTCATATTTTGGTTACTTGATCATATAGTTTATTCTCTCTCATCTCCTTCATCATATTTCTCAACTTTAGTTTTGAGCTACACTCATCATTAACCTTATTGAATTAGTCTTATTTTGGCCTGATGCTCTCCCATGCATGTTTCTTTGCTTGGGATATGCTGATAACTCATAGACTTATTTATCAATCATCTTGGTCTAAAACTCTCCTTGGCATGTGCCCTTACCTGGGATATATCTAAAGTTTGAAACCTTTTATCTTATCATCATCATGTTATAGTTGATTACTCCTTGGGATGTGTCAACAACATGACACAATCATTTATGTTCCCTATGCATAGGTATTTGTCAGTGATAATATCAATTTGTAGCTCACTGCTCATGTCGATTTCATTTTCTTCCTCATTGGTCACCTATCTAGCTTCCCACCCCTTATTTCTTATTTTCAAGTGTCCATCCACCTCCTTCCTCCCTTCATGTCCCCTCAAGGGGGTGTCATGTGTCCACTAACATCAATTACTAAAATTCATCCATGAGTGTCTTTATTATTTGAAAAACCATTAATCCTACTTAGTCCACTCATGATGCCCTTTCAAAGAGGGGCAAAAAGTATGCATCTAAATTTTCTCACTTCCCTTTGTCACTAATTTCATCTAATAATATTCTATCTCTATTTATTTCATCTAATTCCTCTTATTAATCCCCTTATAGCTAATTGGTCTAATACCCCCTCTTCATTCTTCATGTCACATAATAACCTTATAACATCTTATAACCTAATTAATTCACTTAATTCCCCATTATTCACTAGCTAAACCCATTTATCTAATATTTGGAAATTTAAAATTCACAACCCACCTACCTACCTACCTACTCCTAGGCTTTCCTACAAGCATACACCCTACTCCTCACCTAACTCTTCTTCTAATCTAGTTTAATCATCCCCTAATCATCATTATATTCCCTAATGAAATCTAGAACTCTCTACCACCCTTCCCAATCTCTAGAGAATTATAAGGAATTTTAAATTTCTTAGAATTCACTCCTCTAGAATGATATAATGAATTTTTAGTTCGTTGAATAATTCTCCACCATTGATCTTCCCACACCTAACTTTAAATTCTGGCCATTGATCTTCTTTCCTCCCTCTCTATAAATAACCAACTCATCCTCCATTGAAACTAACCAAGGAATGTGAGGAAAATCCATGTCCAATTAGCCTTTTGATCAAGTCATCAAGCCAATATCACGCTATCATAAAATCTGAGTCAATTCATAGCATTCCAACATCAAAGAATATTTAATCTTAGTCTTGTTTTTGTCTTAATATTATTTGGATCATAAAATTTTATGAAGATACAGACATAATGCAGGTATAATATTTTCATTTGAATTGCATTTGAATTTATTTAGCTCCAAATTAGAGGTGTGCTAGAATTTTGTGTAAGATAATGATAAGTTCATATAAATAAATCTATTTTCACATTTTTTTCATCATAACATGTATTATATAGATACATATGTATACATACATACATATATATATAAATACATACATTTATATACATACATACATGTAAATAAACACACACACACACACACACACACACACACACACACACACACACACACACACACACACACACACACACACACACACACACACACACACACACACCACATGCATATATATGTGTGTGTGTGTGTGTGTGTGTGTGTGTGTGTGTGTGTGTGTGTGTGTGTGTGTGTGTGTGTGTGTGTGTGTGTGTGTGTGTGTGTGTGTGTGTGTGTGTGTGTGTGTGTGTGTGTGTGTGTGTGTGTGTGTGTGTGTGTGTGTGTGTGTGTGTGTGTGTGTGTGTGTGTGTGTGCGTGCACGTGCATGTGTGTGTATGCATGCATGCACATGCACACATGTGTGCACACCTATGATTATTTATTGGTAGGTTATATTGTTGGTTTTCTTGGTATATTATTTCTGTAAACACTCTATAGATGTATAAACACACTAAATCTAATTCTATTGTGCTCTTTTCCAACCCATCCAATAATTTAAAGCTTTTTTTATCAATCAAGGTGCATATTTATGAAATATTTACACACAAGAATGATATTTTTATTTATGTAAGTATTTGATCTTGATGTTAAAAATAATATTTTGATAAATGGATTTTGTTTCTTACTCAACTTTTGTTATGGAAAACTACTCCATAGTCATGTCCTTTGGATTGTTCATGTAAAATCATGACCCTAATTCCTCCCTTGCACCTTATGTAAAGTCCTTTGGCCATTGAATAAATGTTAAGGATAAATATAATTGTTGATCGACCTTGTCATAGTTAATAGAACTTTAGAGATTATTTCAGGCAAGATAAGATGCATTTTCCTTGCATACATTTTTCCACTCATCCTCCTCTAATTTTTCTTGTTAAACTTGGTCCTTATTACTAATAAATTAATCACCATGCTTATGTGGGTAATCATATTTTATTGACCCATATACTTCAACTATATCACTAGTAGTATATCCTTGTCATGTTTAATACCTTGGTCTATCTCTGTACCCATCACTTCAAGGCCCATTCTCAGTGGACTTGAATAATGCAATGGATCCATTTTAATAACATGTTTTTGTGTTTGTGTATAGACTCATGTTTATGCACCTATATATGTACCTTTGTCATGCATATAATTTATAACTTGTGTTCCTTTCTCCTTATTGTTACACTTTTCCTTACTATTCAATACATTTATATAATACATTAAAATTCATTTTCTATTAAAAGTGTTTTTTTTATACATGTTGAATTTATAACAAATTTTTTCTTTCTCTAGGAGTATTGACTAGACATATGTGTTGCATATAGTTGTATTCTCTATTCTAAACACCGATTGGTGGACCCCCATTCCATATGGATTAATAGAAAGGGGATCAATAGATTAGATCTATATGGGGTGGGAGTGTTAGTAGTTGGAAGGATATACTTAACGTTCTCATGTAAGGGGGATATAATGTAGGATCCCGCTATCCTATCTAGGATGAGGAGGCCCAACTATATATATGTCGAGGGGGAGGAGGCCCTATATATCAAGAATTAAACTAATACATATATTATTTATGGTCATATCAAGTAATTGATATATTTTAATTTTGTTTCATTAATTGAAGGCATAAAATTTCTTGTTACATATTACACAACTCTCATCAATGGTATTTATACTCCTTTTGGTTCTGAGACAAAGGTGGTGATGGTTGAAACAAATCCACAATTTATGTGCAAACAAATGTGAGGTGAATTTAGTTTAAGGGATGAGAATTTGATTTTACTCATAAGACCCAAACTTATGCAACAGTTTAGTGATGTCAAAATAAATTATGCTAAGGATGTTGTTGATGTGAAAAAATTGGCTAAGTGGGGTGAATCATTAGGCAATTATGATTCACAAAGACTAGAATCTATTAGTTTTCCATTTGTAAAGCCTAGAGAGGTGGATGTCATTCCAAATTATAAACACCATCTACCATTGTCATCATTAGAAGAATGGGGAGGACAATTTATGTACGATGGTAAATCAATTTTTTTAAAATGCACAACATTTCACATGATTGTAGAGCTTAGGATGGCTAAGGAGGACTATTTATATTTGTATCACAAACATTGTTCTTGTTTGTATTATTTTGTATTGTACATTTTATGCATAGTTTTGAGGTTTTTCCTGGGGACTAGTAAGGTGAACATTATGTGTGTGCAAGAAATAATTTTAGGGCTCTTTCTAGTTATAAACTACTATTTAAAGTTGTAAATGGTATAAAAAGTTAACTAAAGTTTTGTTATGCTATTAAATATACTTGGATTTTGAAAATTTGAATACTTTTAATGTTTCAAAGTATTTTGTTGTTATGAAACATATTGACTACTCTAGATTTTTTTAATCAAATTTTATATGATATGCAAGTTATGAGAATGCATTATGTTATTTCCTTTTTAAGTTAATTTTTTTTTCAACAAATTTTATCATTAAATAGTTAGTATCTAAAAATAATAGTAAAGGAAGGTGTAATGGATTTTTTTTTGTTCAAAGTAATCAATGCCCTTATTTTAGAATCTCATTTCAAAATTTGAAGACAAACATATTAGATGGAGTCGAAGTGGTGGTGATTGTTATCTCTTTTAGTGAAAAATACACCTTCTCAAGAGTTTTATACCAATAAGTTAGATTAAAGTGAGGTGAAGTACAATATGGGAATTGAGAAAGATATGGTCGCTTGGATACCAAGAGACCGTACAGATTTTTTTATAAGTGGCAAAAGTAAGAGACCAATTTATTCTACAATATTTTTTATTGAAGATAGTGCGTTCGATCATGTGTCATGTCAACCTCTTGAATACATAGTGAGTAAGTTATATTGAGTTTTATTTTATAGTGAATTATAAATTATTTAATTATTTGTATATCATATCTTATTTATGTAAAGTACAACTATTGGTGTTCATATGGCCCCAAATACTATAGGGAAGTGGATGAGAGCCATTAGGACATCAAAAAGGTGCCAAAGGTTGGTAAGGTAAGCTAACTTGGCTATAATTACACATGTTATGAGTACCACTACTATTTTTCCATTTGTGTATTGATGAAGATGCAAGAATATGCTTTAATTACATATACCATTATGGAACATAATGACAAGAACACCAAGGTTTTCCATGGGTAATAGATAGATAAATTAATGGCTATTCATTATTTTTATGGGCCTTATATAAGTGATGTATTGAAAGATTACATGGACAGGTTGTTGCTTTTAGGCATGTCTATAGAATATTTAATTTACATATTTCCATGTGTAATTTATGCTTTATTAAGGGTCACAAAAGACAAGTGATAGGGTCACTTCTCATGATATGATTGGAAACTATTTGGTATATTTTACAATGCACTTATGTAGACACTTAATTTTGGTACAAGACCCTTTTCCATAGTGTCATTTCCATGTTATGTCATGTTTGTCATAATTATGTATAATTTATTATTTTTAGGATTTGTCCTACCCCACAGTATCCTTCTTTTTTTACTTAAGCCTTACAAATGCATCTAATAATTCTCTAAATATATAAATTCTCATCCTGAAAGCTAATTTTACACATCCTATGTTGTTACTTGAACCTCACACTAATATTCCTAGGACAAGTCATCCATCTTTCTGATCCTATCCTTCATCATTTTTTAGTCCCTTTTCCTTTAGCCATACTCCATATTTCTTGATTGTCACTTATTAGTATTGATCGAGTTAGATTAAGTGTATGTTATATACTAGAGCATTTTAATTTATAAAAAGTCATCCCAAGACATTTGAGATGTATGAAATAGAAATATTAATAAAGTATCCATTATTATACTCCATAATTCAAGTTAGTGCCAACCCTTTCCATGTCTATTACTACACTTGCAATAAATTCATTTTTGTGTATCATCCTTTTATACTGAAAGAAGGTATTAGACATATTACATGTAGTTTCATATTAATATCTAGGAAGAGGAGGTTTAAAACCCTTACTTGAGGTTCCATTCACATTGCACAAAAATATGTTGAGGTTTGATTCTAGTATGTGGGAAACCTAACTGCAACTTCCAAAATGGTTTCATGACACATCTTTGTTTTGTTGTGTGTTGATGGCAAGCTAGGTCATACGAAGGAATAAAACATCATTTATAAATTCCTACCATAAGATAAAAAAGTACAGATACATACATGTACAACATCTAGTGGTGCACATGCACATACGAATTTAGAATATGAATGTTAACACAAGACATGTATAACATAATAAGACTTGATTATTGGTCAAAATATGTGACTAATGGTCTTACATAAGGCAAAAATGGTGGAGGCACCAATCCTATACCCATACATTCATGAGTTAAAATTAAAAAAATATTCAAATATAGACCCATGCAGTCCAAATCCATATTCAAAGTTCTATAAATCATCAAGGTGTGATCATTCTTGGTGTATCATCTTTATCATAAATTCTAGTTCAATTTTCAATTTATTATTTTTATTTTGAATGTTTCTTATGTTTAGCCATGAGGGAAGATCTAAAAATAGTATTTTACATTGTTAAATGGTAGATCTTTCTAATGCACTAGTTTTATCTTGTTTCATTGATAAACACATAAGGTATAACACATTTTGGTAAACCCTTAATTTATTTAAACACTCATACATTCCTCCTATGGTTTCATGGTTTTTTTAATTTTTTTTGTTTCAGATTTAATTTTAGATTCACATATTTTATTACTTGTTTCATAAAACCTTAGTTTTCATTTACCTATTTTGCTTGAGGATTACATCCACATTTAAAATTAGGTGAACAAACATTTTCCCCTTGATTTCATATATCTTTGGTGGTTACCTAGGGTTTTTTCATTTTATTTCAAATTTAAATTTCATATTTTATTTTTGTTTAGGGATCCTCACATTGATTTATTATATCTATTCATGCTTATATCTTTTTTTGAGGGGGCCTAATCGTTTACATCCTAGGAGACATGGTGATAGAGACATGGTGATAGATTAAGTGGTGATACTTCTGAATTGATACAATTACCTTTGCACATAACCCATGTTTCAAAATACCAATTTCTAACTATGTTACCTTGCTATGATATACCCTCTTTGAACATTAATATGAATGATAAATTTCCTTGCCTCGATAAAGAGATGCATTTCTATAATGTTAATTATGGTGATGATGCTAGTAAGGATAATGAACATGCTTGTGGTGATACACCTCTTAAACTTATATATGTGTAAATTTTTCAAAAATGAATGAATTAATTTCATGATTTTAATGCCAAAAATCCTAAAGGAATTGATTATATGATTTTCTTGCTAACCAAAGCAAACAATATGTGAATTAGGAATGAAGATCGTTTACCTAAGAAATCTCCATTAAATGTTTCTACTATTTTCACATCATGTGGTGAGGATAGTACCCCACATGATATCCTCTTACACCTCCACCTAATGCTAATACACTCACTCAAGTTGATGCTTCTATTCCAAATACTCATATGGTCCCACCTGCCAACCCAAAGACCAATGTTCTATAAAAAAAATTCATATATTCAATCTCTCGGTATTGGACATATCATAACACTCATCATGCTTCACATGCTGATGCTAATCATTCAAAGGAAATTTTATATACACATGTTAATCCTACACCTAGTGGTACATATACTAATCTAACATTGAAACAACATCTTAATTACATGAGGATACAAATTTCACAATTATCTCAAACATCTAGCAAACCTATCCATGTGGTTTCATCTTATGATATATTACAATACCATTTTACTTAAGAAGTGATTGTTCACCCCTTAACTCCATCATGCCAAGTACCTATGTTTAAAATATTTAGTGGCAATGGGATACATCTTAGCATATCAAATATTTATATACATCTTGTATTGTTCTTAACATGATCAATTTTTGGTTTATTCCTTACCTGTGGGATCCATGCATAGATTACATGATTTACTTAGCCTCTTCTTAGTTCATTTTTTGATAAGAAATAGTCAAAAGGTTAAATATTATCAAATTCCCCAAGTCAAATAAGGATGTAAGGAACACATTGTTGACTATATGCTTAAATTTAAAACCATGCTTACCAAAATGTTATGCCAAATTCTTGTTAGTGAGCTTCAAATTATATTCTCCAATAATTTGCTCAAACCATTCAAGGACAAAGTCATGTTTAACATATATGACTCATTTGATGAACTTTTTATTATGATACAAAACATTGATGTTAAAATTATAAATGCTAATTGTATCTTAGGAGTTCAAAGAGAAAACAAATGTTGATTAGTTCTTTGTTAGTGAAGATAACAAAAATCCATGAATAATATTACACTAGAACTAAACACTCTTGCCTAAGAACTAGGGGGAACATAGCTTAATGAACTAGATCAAAAAGTAGAGATTAAAAAAACATAAGTATTTTACCTCTTTTATTAAATTTGATGTCCACTTGTTGACATAAGGATGTTTATGTTTGGTCTATGACATTAAAGACTCTTGTCTATTATTCTCCATGGTGATAACACTTATCCATTGGCAACTTATGGCTTTACTTTGTTATTGACTTGGCTTGGTGTGAAGATTGGAATAAAATGGGAATTATAACACTACTCTCAATGGCTTCTTGAAGGCATTCCTATAGAAAATGTTAGGGTGTTCACATTATTAATATTTATTAGTTCATTAGTCTAAGGTAAATATTGTTAGTTAAACAATATTCCATAAATAATTTTTGTTTGGTATGTTATTATTGTGAATAAAAACAATAATATACAAGTAGATTTATATAGTTTGTTTGTCAATCACTAAGAGTTTATAGCGATCTTAGGATCCCCATATATAGCTTATGAACTTCCTATATAAATGCTTTGTAATGTCTTGTATGAATCAATTTGGAGTAATAGAATATTATTATTGTGTGATCAATTTATTTTTATATGTTTGGTTTTATTTGTACATACACTTTGATCAGAATCAATATCTGGTATCAGATCAGGATGGACTTTTGATAATTTGTGAGGGCCAACCATTATTTTATCTTGCCCCTATTGGTGGAATATTGTTATTTCAAAAAGATCTATATATTATGATAGGTGTGGAGATTTGTTTTAGTTTTATATAATAGAAGTGTGTAATTATGAGATCAAAGAATTGATAGACACTTAAGATAATTTTGTTTGCAGAGAGAATACCATAAGCCTACTTGCACTTTCATCAACTGTAAATCATGCGGCATTTTTTAATGTTGGATATACAAAATTTCTTACCATTTACAAACTCTTTTTAGATAATTATTTATTATTCATGGATCAGATCCGATATATTATATTTTGAATGCCACATCTATCCTTAGTTGATTCCATACATTATGCCAACATTCCATGCCTTGAACTTGACCTCATAGTGCCTCCATCGACTCACCATTTCATTGCATCTAGATATCACCATTTCATTGCATCTAGATCAAAATTTTGGAATATTTTTACATTGATAAAATCTATCGTCTCTACCCACGTGTATACCATGCATGTTCAAACTTTGATTGGGATCTTTATCCATCAAGAATTATAGGTTGAGATTTGTTCATGTGTCCTTGCCCTACCATCAACCATGAAAAAAATTTCAACTGAAGATAGTAATAACTTCATCAGATGTCAAGCTAAATACATTTTTTTACTCTTTATCATTCCATTTCAAAAGATTCCAATCTCATCACATGAGTTTTGAATAGAGTTAATAAGTTTTTTAGGTTGGTCAAAAATATTTAGTTTATTCATTCGGTCTTTAGTTAAATAAGTTTTTTTAGATATGATATGCTAATGATAAAGTTTAACACTTTGTTGTTAGATATTTTATGATTAGGTTTACAAAGTCTTCGATAGTTATATTTTTTAGTTTGTGTATAGTATGATTTTAGCATATAATTTCGACTAGTTTTCAAAGTTCATTTGTTATGATTATTGTCTTGGTAGTTGTCACAATCAAGTCAAGAGTAAAAATAATAAAGTCTAATTTGTGTCTTAGAAAAAGTTTGAAAAGAGTTTTATATCTATTTAATGTAGGGTCTACAATTTAGTTTTTGTGTTTATGTCAAAAATCTAAAGTGTCAAAGTATTAATAGTCAAGTTTATGACAAAAGTATCATATGTCATAATAGATATTATTCGTTAGCATCATATAGTCAAAAATAGTTGTTTTTGCATCAAGTGGGTTCAGATCATCAAAAGTGTCAATCTTGTGGGGGGGGGGGGACCTTATTCCATTCAAAATTAAATTAATATGAGACTTAAGAATTCATCAATTGAGTAAGAATACTCTATTATTAGAGGTCAGAGGTAATGAAGGCAAGAGGTTTTAGAGTCTCTCATTAGCCACTAACAACAGGGCCACTTCTACTTTAATGGCACATTTTATTTTAGTTGTGTTTGATTTTGGTTGTGTGTAAATAAGAATAGATGATGTATACCTGTTCACATTCATAATAAGTGAAATAAAAATTCCTTTGTATCTTATCTGACTGTGTGATAGTGAAGAGAGCTAATAATTGTATTGCACATTGTGATGTGGTTGTTGGTAAGCCACTTGAAAACCATCTTTTTGTGATTATTGGTAAGCCACTTGAAAACCATATTTTTGTGGTTGTTGGTACACCATTTGAAAACCATCCCATTTTGGTTGTTGGTAAGCCATATGCAAAACCATCAATAATGTTTCTGATTATCTTGTGAAAATCACCAATTCATGAGTACAAGTGCAGATACATGATTTATGTTTTCTCCATGCTTACATTAAGGGGGTGTATATTAGGAATTAATAATGTTCACAAAGGGGTGATGTTAGGGTGTTCACATTATTAATATTTATTAGTTTGTTAGTCTAACGTAAATATTATTAGTTTAACAATATTACATAAATAGTTTTTATTTGGTATGTTATTGTTGTGAATAACAATAATAATATACAGGTAAATTTATATAGTTTATTGGTTAGTCAATGAGAGTTTACAGGGATAAAAATATCCCCATATATATTTTATGCACTTCCTATATAAGTGATTTTTAATGTCTTGTATGAATCAATTTGGAGTAATAGAATATTATTATTGTGTGATCAATTTATTTTTGTGTTTAGTTTTGTTTGTACATACACTTTGATTAAAATCAATAGAATAACCTTACACATAAAAGCTTCTTAGAATATGGTGTGGGAAATTTTATTTATATATCCAATAACTAACTCTTTTTCTAGGGTGGTTAGGTTAAATTCTAACTTTGGTTGAGTCTAAAATAACCTCGGTTGATAAGGATAACCCTAGGTTAGGTCAAAGTACTCATGAAGTCTTGACACCTCAATTTTAGATATTTATGAGGTATAACAACTCACTTTAGATATTTTTGAGGTTGTGACTCACCTTTTTTGGAATATTTAGGAATTGATAAATCACTTTATCAACTCCTTTGACCTTTGACTTCATATTTGGCTAAAAATTCCTTTTTTGATAAATTAAATTCACTAGTTCAACTTGGAATATTTACTTAGGTAAGTTAATTAAGATTTGGTTTATAATAAATATTGATTAGTGATTTTTGGATTTTGGTAATTGTTATAATTTGACTAGGGTTGAAACCAAACTAGGTTATTAGTGCCAACAAGGTAATATCCAAAATAAATGAGCCTCACCATGTTTTAAAGCAATTAAATCCATTACATATATGACTTTGGTATTTAGGTGATTTATAGTCTTAAATTATGTCATGTGATAGAAATTGAAATGAATCCCAGTTTAGGCATGCAAATGGTAAAAATTAAGTGTCTATAATTTATACCTATTTAAGAAGGCATTGTAAGACATAGGTGTTGTAAAATATTTTCAAAGATTGTAAAAGTCATTAAGTTGAATGGTTCATGCCTTAAAGGGTGTTTGAAAAGCCTTGGATGCCCCCTCAAGGGAGTAAGTGATAAAATAGAGTCATTGAACATTCCGTTGAAATGAAGAAAATGACATGATCTAGTGGCAACATGGTGGAATTAGTAAATTAACCAAAAGGTGGATATAAATAGTAATGGTTTTGGAGTCACTAATTTTCTCAAATATGATTATAATTAATAACAAAGGGTGGGACACTAGTTTTCTCAAAGGTGGTTAGAAGCAGTGGCACTGATATATGCCTTAGTACGACGATGGGATGAACATTGATTTGCCTAAAGGTGGTTATAATCAGTAATAAAATGTGGGTCACAAATTTCTCAAAGGTAGTTATAATAAGATAGGAATTTACATCAATAGGGTGCGTGGAGTGGGAAAATAGTGATTTGCTCAAAGGTGGTTATAATCATTTGAATGAGATGCAAAAATAATGATTGTTTCACAGGTGGTTATAATCATTAAATTGGTTAGAAAAGAATGATTTGTTCAAAGTTGGTTATAATCATTCACACATTTAAATCATGTGATTTAAAGCAAGTTTCCCTAGAAAGGCATAATATATCATTGATCAATAAAAAAATATTTGATTGTAATAAGACAAATTGGCAACAATTGTTTATGCAAAAACTCCATAAAATGAATTTACGATGAGTTGGCAAAGAAAAATAGCATGTTTCTAGCCTAAATGTGAGTAAAAAAATACATTTTCAAACAAAATGGGGTATAGGTAGAAAAATAGTGTTGTTAAATGAGTCTCAAGAGAGGCTAAAAAACACAGTCTAGTTACAATACGACCAAAAAATATATGCTCTATTTATTTATTGCTTATGCTATGTTTATGCTATGTTGTTATATTGTTATCTGCTTATGTTTTTCATTTTATTATGTTTTATGAATCATATGGATACTTATTCAAAGATGCACATCTATATAAACATATTATAAATCACATTTATCTATTTATTACTCATTAGGTTCAAACATGTGTTTAGGTATTTGGATCGTTTTGATATATCAAATAAGTGCTACCATTGCATTGATCTAATAGTCTCTTTATCCCTAATTTTTTTGGTAGTTTATGATATTATGCATCATAGTTATGAATAACCATAATGACAATATATACCCTAAGCATGGGAAAACATAGTTTAAATGCAAATATAAACAACTTAGGAATAAGATATGAACATTCAAATTGTAAGTGTAAATATAATAAATAAATAAAGTTTAAAACTAAATACAAATATTCACAACCTAAGTACATGATATGGATAATAAATACTTGAGTGTAAATAAAATGTAATAGCCCTATGACAACTGAGAAATAAAAAGGTAAACAAGTCATAGAAGACAAAAAAAAAAGCAGACAAATAATAACAAAACAAACAAATAAATAAAAACAAACAAAACACAAATAAACTATACAAACAATACCAAACAAATATAACACTAATAACAAATAAACAAAATGCAAATAAATAACACAAAACACCAACAAACAAACAAAACACTAAAAAACAAAATAAATAAACTAACACAAACAAATAGAATAAATAAACAAGGCAAGATAAATAAAACTTAAACAAACAAACAAACAAACAAAATAAACAAAATAAATTATATAAACAAGACATAACAAATAGAACAAACAAAGACAGATAAAATAAACAGACATAAAAAACAAACAAACAAGGCTATAAATAAATAAAATAAACTATACCAACAAAAATTAAAATAAACAAACAAGGGAAAACAATAATAATCAACCAAAACAAAGAAAAGTTCAATAAATAAACTATTCTAAGCACACAAAGGTAAACAAACAAACTAGTAAAATAAATGGCAATATATAAATAATGGTTAATCATAATGTTAATACAAATAGAATACAAATTATTCATGCATATGTAATAGAGGTGTTACTCTTGGTGACAAGGTGACCCATAAGTTAGGTAGCAATGGCACAAGTAAAAAACATGAGAATAAAAGACTAACTATTTCCCCTAGGCTATATAAAACAATGACACAAAGACAAGATGGCAAACGGTTGCCCCTAGGCTATAAGAAACAATGACATAAAAGGTACAATGATAAATATTACCACTAGGCTATATGAGATAATGACGCAAATAAAAAAATGGGGGGAATAGAAAAAAAGGAAGGGGGTAGCCGAGCTGACTCTAGATGCACTAGGCAAGTGGATGTTTCCTAGATAGTCCCATGGACACTAGGTCTAATGTAAACTTTAGGCCAAATTTAGTTATCCCAGGATATGGGATAGAATAAAATGATGATAGAAAAACATGATTGACTTGTAGAGGAAAATAGGAATGGTCTCGTAAAATGGTGAATGTGTAAGAAAAGGGGGGATAACATTCATAGTCATGAAAAATTCAACAAAAATAAATCATGTAAGTGTGAGAGCACGGTTTAGGCTAAAACCACACTGAAAGATAAGAGATGGGTATCTACTAATGAATCAATTTGGTAATTCATAGTGTTCACTACATCTTATGGCTTGGAATGAGCTCACAAAATGGTGAGATCAATGGCTAAGGTTACTTACAAAATGGTGAGAGTTTTCAAATAAAAATTATTCACAAATTGACAAGAGTGTAATAAAGTCCAAGGGGTCATTGATGCATCGAGTTTGAATGGACAATGCTCATAACATTAGCCTGCAAAATGGCAAAAGTGTATGGATAAGGATAGTAAGGATGGAGAAACTAAAGGACAAGTGGTTACTTATAAAATATTTAGGAGTCCTAGAATATTCAAGGTAAAGAAGTGGTTGAAAAGGAAAAGAAGGCAACTGAGCTAGATACCCCATGTATCCAAGTGTTGCCTATATAGTCCATGCACACCTTAGGCCAATGTAGTTCTCCCAAAAAGGGGAGGAAAAATACCAAGGTGGTCTATAAATAAATCTAAATAGATAACATGGCCTATCCTAGAAATTTTGATGGATTTATATCTCGCATAGAAATTCTAAGCTAATTTTCATGATTTTTTGATTTTTGCATTTTTTGTATTTTCAAATATTTTAGGAGTTTTTCAACTATTTCAAATGTTTTAAGAATTTTCTAGGCATCTCAACTCAATCAATAATTATGAGATATAAAATTGTCCAACTCTTGAAATGGCAAAAGCATGACTGAAACATGCTCTCAAAATAGTGAGAGCGTTCAAACTTAAAATACTCATAAAATAGTGAGAGCGTTAAAATAAGGGTGGTTGAATTGACCTCATAAAACATTAAGCACTACCTACATAGTCCAAATGAACCTCAAACCATTGTAGTTCTACCTACAACATTGAAAATTTGGAATAGTTCCCAATGTTTTATGTTTTCATTATCTCAATTTAATAGAGAATCACAATATATAACATGATTTAGCTCATAAAATGGAAGTGAGGTTTAGGTTGCTCATAAAATGGTGAGAGTGTTTAAACTTAAATTACTCATAAAATGATGTGAGTGTTCACATAAGGGTGGTTGATTTGACTTGAAAAAATACTAAGTGTTTCCTACTAGTCCAAATGGACTTTAACCCACTGTAGTTCTACCTAAAATGGTGAAAATAGGGACTAACTTCCAATGTTTTGGTGTTTTTGATATCTCAACCCAATGGAAAATTAAAATATACAACATAGTCTAATATCATAAAATAACATGAGCATACAACTTAAAAATGTTCGTAAAATAGTGAAAGCGTGGCAAAGGGTTGACTGAGTTGACCTTGATGGAAATCGAGCATTGATTACATAGTCCTCTAGGACATCAAGTCATTGTAGTTCTTCCTAAACAAAAATTCATCAAACTAAGTACCAATAAGTGCAGGTATAGGCAAATGTCAAGCTAAATGGGAATAATGATGTCAAGGTAATGCAACAATACATGGTAAAGGGTTTGTTTCTATTTTTCCCAAAGGTAGTCATAATTAGGAAACAATGACAAAGGGTCAGTGGTACTAATTTTCCCATAGGAAGTTATAATTAGTAGCATGAGTATAAAACACCAACAAATGAAGGATGCAATTGCCAAGACCACTATCATATTACTTTCATATACTGCCACTCAAATGTTTGTATTTAAAACAACTATTAGAACTAAATTTGTCATCAACCACTAAACATGCCTAAAGTACAAATGAATTGAAACCAAGGCCAAACATGATAGGTGGAGTTAGATAATAATAAATGGATGGAAAAGGGTTAATGGAATGATAGAATGGTATATGCTATGGTACAAATTATATGTACAATGTGGCATAACTTAAATGATCCTTATAGATAATAACTCAAGTCCTTCAAGCAAAACAAATTTGAGGTGCATTATGTTCATCTATTCATCAAGTTCATCTCCTTTTGGCATGGTGAGCATGTATGCTCTAGAACCATAGTTAACAATAGCTACATAAGGGCTAACTAGTTAGGTTAGAAATTTCCTTTCTTCTTTGTCTTAAAATTGACATTCTTTTGATTTTATTTTAACACAATGTAACCAATCTTGAATTCATGATGCTTAACATGATGATTGTATTGGATTCATAATCTATTCTGATATGCCTAAAGGTTATTCAAGGTGGCCATACATTTTATATCAATCAAGTCTAGATCCTGCAAGCGAGCTACTCTGTAGTCTTCATTGTCAATGATGTGTTGAAGTGAAATCTATAGAGAAGGTAACTTGACCTCAATAGGAAGAATAACCTTAATGTCATAAATAAGTGAATAGGGGGTAGCTCTTATTGGAGTAATAAATATGGTACAATATACCCAAAGGGCATTAAATAGATGTAAGCTCCAATTATGACCTATGTTATTGATAATCTTCGTTAGACATTAACAATGGTCTTATTAGAAGCCTCAACAGAATTGTTGCCTTGTAGGTAATAGGCGGCAGAGAAATGTATTTTGATGTGATATTGGATACAAAGTGCTTTCACATCTTTGTTTTTGATGATTCACCATTATCAAATATAATTTTGGATGGGTAACCATAGAAAAAAATGAGATGGTTGAATATGAATTTGGATATTTACTTACCAGTTATATACGTGAGAGGAATGGCTTCTACCCATTTAGTGAATTATTCAGTAGTAGTCAGGACGTGTTTATGGCCATCTAAGGATTTAGGATTAATCTTCCCTATGAGTTTGAGTCCCCACATTGAGAATGGCCATGGTGTTGTTAGTGGTTTAATAATCTTGGATTGAACATGAATAAAATTAGCATGCTTCTCACACTTTACACACCTCTTCACATATACAACTACATCTATTTTCAAATTGGGCTAGTAATAACTAGTATGCATTAAATTGTTGGCTAATATTTCCCCACTGGTGTGGCTTCCACACACTCCGTAAAATTCCCTCAACACTAATCTATATTCTTCCAAAGATAAACAATGAAGTAGAGTTCCATCATAGCTTCTATGATACAACATTAGTCTAAGTAGGGTATAATGAGAGGCTTTATGGATGAAGGCTTTTTGTTTCTTATGTGATAGGTCAAGTGGAAGAGTTTAGTCTTAGAGATAGGCATATATGTTAGAATGCTAGGGAGATGTGGGACCAACAATATCGTAAACCATCTTGATGATTGATTATTTATGTGCCAGCACTAAGAGATGTTCTATAAAAAATTAATAATCCATTGCTCTATCAGTGATCTGAATCATGGAGCCAATGGTGGCCATGACATCAACTATTTTGTTATAGGCTCGAGGTATTTTTTCAAATTCAATGTTGGTAATTTATATCTTGAGAGTATCGACCATATCTTTATATAGTACTAACTTCTCATCCTTGGTTTGGTACTAGTTTGTGACTTGATTAATAATTAGCTAAGAATCTATGTACACTAGTAAATGTTGGATGTTTCATTATACTACTTGATGAAGCCCTATAATGAGTGATTTGTACTCGACCATGTTATTGGTAAAAGGAAAACCAATGCAAAATCACTTGGGAATGAGATCCCATTATGGCATAATAAATAGTATTATATCACTTAATCCACAAACTATGAATGAACCATCAAATTACATCTTCCACTATTCTACTTCAAGAGGTGCTTTTGCTTCTATGATAGTCATGATGGCTTCATCTAGAAATCCAAATATAAGGGGTTGAGTATCATGGAGAGGATCTTCTTCAAGCTAATCTATGATCATTACCCCTTAATGTCCTTTTGATTGGCATATTCAATCTCAAACTCGTTCAAAAACATGATCCACTTTGCCATGAAACCTTGTAGAGTTGTCTCTCAAAGTAAATACTTCAGTGAATCAACTTTAGAAATAATAATGGTCTATTTTTTCATCATGTAATTATGAAAATTTTGGGATAGGAACATCATTGCTAAAAATTATTTTTCAATCTGTGTATAATTGTGCTCATACACAGCCAATGTTCTACTTAAATAATACAAGGCATGCTCTTTACCCTATTCATTGTGTTGTGCTAAAAGTGCCCCTAGGGCATTTTTAGTCATTGATAGGTAAAGTAACAATGGCTTATTTAACATCGATGGCCATAAAACTAGTAGATTAACCGAATATTCCTTAAGTTGATCAAATGCTTTTTAACACTCTTCATTCCAAGATAAAGTAATTCCCTTCTTTAGTAAGTGTGTAAATGGATGGAATTTGTCATCCAACTGTGATATGAAGCATCAAAATGACTGGATCTTGAACACAAACTAGGGAGCTACTTTAAGGTAGATGGCAATGGTATTTCAATAATGGCTCAAAATTTAGCTGGATCAAATTCAATGCCCCTAAGAGAGATAATGAATCCTAATAATTTTACATAATTCACATAAAATACACACTTATTTAGATTAAGTCTAACATTATAATCACATAGTCTCTCAAAGATTCTCCATAGTATAGTTGGATGGTCGACATGGGTCTTTGATTTACCTAGGATATCATTGACATAGTCTGCAACAATGCCATGCGTCATATCATAACAAATCACTGTCATGGATCATTGGTAAGTGGTTCCTAAATTATTGAGTCCAAATGACATCACCTAATAATAAAACATTCCCCACAGAGTGGTAAACATTGTCTTATGTTGGTCTTATGGTTTTATTCTGATTTGGTTATATCTTGAAAAGACATCCATAAGAGAAAACATTTCATATCTGAACATTGAGTTAACTATCATGTCAATGTTAAGTAGAGGAAAGTCATATTTTGGGTAGGCTTTATTCATATCCCAAAAATCATTGAAAAAAATTGATACCTTCTGATTTGTTGCTTATTGATGTAATGTTAGAAATCCACTTTAAATAGTCAATTGACTTGATGCATCTCACGTCTAAGATTTTATCCAAGGCTTTCTTGACTATCATAATAATATGAGGATGCATCTTATGTAGATTTTATTTAATATGTTTAGAATCAATATGTACAACAATATGGTGTACAACCAAGGTGGGGTCCAAACCTAGTATGTCTGAATAAGCCATGCAAATTTGTCAATAATCTCCCTCAAAAGGGATGCAAAAATTTCACATTCCTCATAAGTGAGGGATGCACCTAATTTTATCTACTTTGGGTCCTTTGGAGTCCCAATAATAACCTCTGAAGTGTCTTCTACAAGAAGTGAATAACCATCTTATAAAATGGTCGGTAAGGAGGTAAACTAGTCGGCAATGGAAAAGTCCTCTGGCTAGTTTGGCTCATTTAATTCTCCCAAGTAGGGTGAATCAAAATATCCTAATGCTAGTAAAGGCTATGAAATAAATACTTTGGGTCACTCTTAAATAATTTGCATAAAATCTTGTTACTCTTTCATACTAATTTTTGAATCGTAAATAGGCTTTACACTATAGGTCTCCTATGCTTCATATGAAGAGGGGTGAACATCCCCATATAATGGCACTAGAAACTAGTTTTTACCAAGAGACTTACCTTTTTATTTAAATTTACCCTGGTTAGAAAGTGCCTCAAAGAGGTTTTCAATTTTAGACCTCAATGTTTGATTTTCTTTTTATCTTTGGGTAAGGAATTTTACCCACTCTGTGAAATAGGTAGTAGGATCCAATTAGATATAAAAACCTTACTTGTGATCTCCAAGAGGAATGTGATTCCTCAATTCTACAAAGTCACATATGGCCTCATCATTTTAAAACTCATCTAATGCCATTATTAACTCTTATTGGTCCCAATTTATTAACTGTGGATGATAAAGGGTTAATGATGAAGGGGTTGATAAATAGGCTAAATTATGCAAATGACATGGGGGTAAATTTTTTTAATAGTGGTAAGATCATCATAGATGATATAATTAGACCCTACATCACTGCTGACATCATATGCACTAGTTGATGGTGTTGGAATGTTAATAAGGTATGCAAAGTCACCCCCAAGCAGTTTAAATCCAATATCATGGGTTCCCTTATACTTAATTATTAAGGTAGGTTCGATCATTCCTTGTTGATGTAGCCCCAGGCCTCTGCCTTCATAAGTTAGGTGATCCATAATATGGTTAGGAATAAGATACTTTATGTTTTGGTAATAGTCATCAAAATAATAAGTGTAAACCCATGACTTGTCTTCGGCTAAAGGGTCCTATTCTAGGCTAGAGGTTGGTTTGAAAACAATGGGTTTGTTCAATTGAGATTTTCCTTTTGTCTACCACTCTATGCGAGTAATCTTGGCCTTGGGTCTCTTATAGGTTTTTACATTTTATGATAATTTGGTAATATGGAGTAGTCATGATATTTTTACCAATCAAGAAAATGAATCCCCTTAGTAAATGGCTTTAGTATTGGCCAATTGATCATATTTTCTCAAACCATTTTTTGAAACACAAATTTAATAGGCTCATCAAGGTCACTAAATTATCTAGTAATGGGTGGTATTATCCTTAAAGAAAGGGATTGTAATTGGTTTTGATTTTTTGGCTATTGGTTTTGTGGAGGCCTTAGCTAAATATATGGATTTGGTGGTTATTGAATGGGGGGAGGTAAATGGATAGCTGGTGTTTGCATCATCTAAACATGGTGTGATTTAGTGGCCCTATTGACAACAACATTCTTATTGTGATTGTAAGGTTTTGGTTTCTCATTATTGTTGGCCTAAGGTGGCATTGAAGTTGATATTTGAATTGGGTTTTGATTATGGTTCTAGCCTTGGCTTTCATTTTGATGGCTTTGATTTTGATTTTGTCTCTGGTTAAAAGAAGATACCTTGATTATCCCTTTATTAACAAGGACCTTCTCAATCTATATTCATTTCTCCATAACCTCTTCAAATGTATGAGCACATTGAAACTTGACACGGTAAGATATCTCATTGTGTAAGCTCCTAGTAAATATTATGACTAACTATTTATCAGGTAAACTATGAGTAAACTAGATCTCTAGTGATCTACAACATTACAAGTATGTATCGAAGCTTTCACCATTCTTCTATTTTTTTTTGCCCCAAGTCCAAAACTTTAATCTCCTACTCGAGATTATATGAAAATTTTTGTATGAACTTATCATAAAGATCATCAAATTTAGGTACAAAATTCTTCAGTAATTTCAGAATCCATTCCAAGGCTTTTCTATCTAGACTCTTTGATAAGATAAGAAGTAAGTATATGTCACTATATTCTACTAGTTTTCAAGCAAAAAATAATTATTTTATATTCTCTTTGGGGTCACCTTTACCCTTGTATTTTTAAAATTTAGGTGGTTCATAACCTTATAAAAATGGTATTTAAATATAATTGATGTTGAATGGATAAGAGCATATTTCATCTCGTTTAAATTTCTTTGTTTGTTTTTCAGTCTAAATAGATTGAATTACATCCTTCATTTTCTATAACTCTTAGACAAGGAAGTTAGATGGAGTAGTCTGTTTTAGTTGGGGTTATGCAGTCAAAGGTGGACTACCTTGATTAGGGTAGGCATATTATGGAATGTTGGTCGAATTGGTCAGATGACTAGGTAAATGTATTTGTGCATTGGGATTGTATAATGGATACAAAATATGTTTCTATTGAAAAACATTTTGGATCAGATTTGATACATAGCCTTGGTTGGTGAACTGTGGCTGTGGTAATGACATTTGGCTCTGTGGGATGAGTTGGTATTGCTAAGTTTGGGAGGGAAATTTTTATCTACTCATCAAACCCTGTTATATAAAAGGAACACACTATTGACTAAAACCCTACTATTAAAGGTGTTAAAATTTGGATCCCTATTGCACATGCGATACCCATTTGGGTGAAAGGTAACTGCTATCAATAACCTAGTACCTATCGTATATTTTAACCTTATTATCGATTGAACACCTATTTTTAGATTAGCACTTGTTGGGAGTTTAGAATTTTTTGTTATTGACCGATTGACACTTTTTGACCAATAGAAACACATTGTGGATTAGGTAACATTTATGATTATTAAGGTATATTGGTTTGTGCTTGTTGTGGGAAAACATTTGCTACCCCTATTGAGATGGAATAGTGTACTACACTTGTTGAGGTAGTAAGTTAGTCTGTTTTTAGCTCATTTCCACCTGTTGTCCACTTGAGGAAGTAACTGGTTAAGGAGTGGAGATTGCTTGTAAATTTTGGGAAATAGGCGTACCTATCCCTTGTTTCAATCCACTCATGACATTATTTGGAGAAATATGTTGTGTGTTTATTGATGGTAAATTAGACCCACTTTGGTCTAAATTGGAGTGCACTTGTGCACTATCCACAATGTTTTGAGTGAGGTATTTCATTTGAATGGTAGTCTTTTCATTTGAAATGGGGACATTCAACATGTCACCAACCATCGTGCTTTTGCTAAATGGGTATACATTTTATTTTTCATAGCCTGAAACATTTTTTTGTTTTCATTTGGATAGAGATAGCTCAATAAAAGACATTTTAGAAATAACCATTGCATTAAAATTATGAGCTAGGTTGAGGTAATTTTGGTATGCTTATTGTACTTGTTCCATTTGATTGTCTATAGGACCTTTTCTTTTCATAAGTTTACTTTAGCTCTGTTGTGAAATTTGGACTAAATCTTGACTATATATACTTGATGCACATTAATAGATTTATAATCAAACTAATTATACTTTCATGTGGAAAGTTTGGGAAAAGCTTGGATCCTACTTTGATGTCCCTAATGATAATTTTGTCTTTGTTCTCTAATAAATGGAGATAAAATAAGTATGGATCATAACTTATTTGCATTGGTGTCGTAACATAGTATGGATCTTGTTATTGGATTTGTTTTAAAATTGGCATCATTTGAGCAAATTACTATGTTGCTTTCTCTTATTCTTGGCCTAGGTAGGAAGTTGTGGTCACCAAATACTACATTAATGGGTCTGACCTTTGTTCAACATATGGAATATTATAATATGGATAGGGATTTATCTCATAAGCTACATCTCACCATATGGCATGTTCGGATCTATGGCTAGGTTTCATGAAAAACAAAGGTCTAAAAGGTAACAAATAATTGAGGTCTAAAATAGACAACCTTTTGCTCTATAAAAGAGGCTCAAAGGGTGAAACAAATAAACTAGGTAAAGGCAAAGATAAAACAAACTTGAAACCAATCTAACAAAGGTATTAATTTTCCCAAAGGTGGTTATAATCAGTGGCAAAGGTAACACAAGATCTCAAAACTCATTTATGACTAAGGTACTAATTTGCCCAAAGGTAGTTATAATCAGTGACAAAAGTATCTAGACAAAGTATAACAAATGCAAACTATGATCAAAGGATAACAATGATTTGTCCAAAGGTGGTTATAATTTTTTGACATGGAAAACAATTCTATACCTAGAAACAATGGTTGATCTAAAATAAAAACTTGAAAACAATCCAAACTAAGGCAATTAGTTTGAGAGACACTTGATAATTGGCTCACTAAGACTCAATATTTAATTCATAAGAGACTTTTTACTGATGGAACTAGGACACTTACAACTCAACACAATAAACTTCAAATAAGGCATGTGATAAAAAATCATCTCAAAAGGACACTCAAACAAGGCACAAGACAACAAACAACCACTAGGTCTAGGCAAGGGGTCTATTTAGATCAAATAAGAAATTGACATAAGTAACACAATCCAAACACAAAAGGTATATTACCTAATCCAAAATTATATGAGTCTTTGGAATAAACCTAACTAGTTTAGGATTTTTACTTCAAAAGACTGACTTTAAAATTTAATACAAAAAGACTCGAACTGTTTAAGGCAAATGGGCTAGACCAAAATGGGTAGTGTAACTACACATTTTAAACAAAAGGTACAATAATGGTTTTGGAACTTGATTTCAAATGTGATAAGTGTTTTGGAATGATTTAGGTAGTGTAATAATGCTCCTTCAAATAAATGATAAACAATGGTTTTGGACTAAAATCCAAGGCAAATGTTTCAAAATAAATGGGTAGTATAATGATGCCTCGTTTAAACAAGTGACACAAGCAGTTTTGGAATGAAAATCTAAGGCAAAAAGTGTGACAAAAAATGGGTAGAGTAACACCTCTTAGGATAAATCATGTGAAAATAACATGATGATTTTGGAATTATTTTGACTTGACAATATAAATAAATATTTTTAGTCTAAAACACACATGTAAATTAGTGAAATCATAAATATCACTAATGGCTCACTGTATCCCTAAAATTGACATGGGTGTGCATAGCTTCTACCAAAAATTCCATTGATATACCAATAATCATGAGAAATTAAGTGTTAATCCAAAAAAAAATTAGGTGTAGGTAGAGTTTTTATGCCCCTCTCTATCTCTTAAGCATTGGTGTCTAGCATGAACTTAAAGTGAGGATCAATCTACTTTTGGCAAGAAATTTTACAATAAGTGGCGCTAACTAAAATCTATAAGTTTCAAAACACATTAAAAATTCCTAAATGTGGATAACACAAGGGTACACCACGTTAATTGGGTTCAAACTTGCTAACTTACTATGAAAAGTTAGATTCCTTTACACAGTGACATCAGTTATGTATTTCTTAGTGAAGTCTGATTTTTAGCATGAACTGTCTTGGGTTTTCATTAGGATTGGAGAGGCTAACTTTTCAAACCCTTATCAATCCTAATATCATGTGCCCAATTTATATACCCCACCATGGAGTGGGTTTGGTATGATGTTGGAAGATGAAACCCTAGGTCAATATGCCCCTAGAGAACTAGTGAGGAGGCAATGAACTCCCACCCACAATACAAATTCAATAAAAGGAAAAATGGAAAGACTTTAGAGGTTCTTTTTGGGTCATGCATGTCACTCAAAGATTGGGGAGAGAATATGTGACATTCTTTCTGAAAAGGCTAAACAAAAAAGGTAATAAATTAAACACTTTTGATCACTTGAGTTCCTTATAGGGTATGAGGGGTGAGCATACATGGTAAACTCTTTATTTTTATTCAAACAAAGAATTTAATCTAGGAAATTTAAAACTAGGTATTAAAAAAAAAAGGTAGTGAAAAAGACCTTAAGAGCTCTAACTAAAGTGTATCTTCCTTTTTAAAAAGCATCAACTCAAATGTGATTGAAAATTTGACCCCTTGGCCTTGTTTACATTATAACACTACTCTCAATGGTTTCTTGAAGGCATTCCTACATAATAACCTTACACATAAAAGCTTATTAGCATATGGTGTGGGAACTTGTATTTATAGGTCTAAGAGCTAACTCTAACCCTAGGGAGGTTAGGTTAAATTCTAACTTTGGTTGAGTCTAAAATAATTGAGGTTGAGTCAGGCTAACCCTAGATCAGGCCAAAGCACTCATGAAGTCTTGGAAAATTAGTTTTAGATATTTATGAGGCATGACAACTCACTTTAGATATTTGTGAGGTTGTGACTCACCTTTTTGGAATATTTAGGAATTAATAAATCACTTTATTAACTCCTGTGACCTTTGACTTTATATTTGGATAAAAATTCATTTTTTGATAAATGAAATTCACCAATTCAACTTAGAATTTTTACTTAGGCAAGTTAATTAAGATTTGCTTTGTAATTAATCTTGTTTAGTGCTTTTTAGATTTTGGAAATTGTTTTAAATGTTATGAATTAATAGCTCTATAGGACAAAAGTGTCAAATTACTAGGTCATAATTTGACTAGGGTTGAAACTAAACTAGTTTATTGGTGTAGATAGGGTAATACCCTAAATAAGCAAGCCTCACCATATTTATGATCAATTAAAGCCCTTATGTAGACAAATTTGGGCATTTAGGTGATTTATAGACTTAAATTATATCATGTGCTAGAAATTGAATTGATTCCTAGTTTAGGCATGAAAGTGGCCAAAATTAAGTGTCTACATTAATATGTTAAAGTATACATATATTGCTTCTACATCCATTGCATCTGTTAGTAGTGGTCCCTAGATTTCCTCATCATGACATGATAATTATTGTAGTCTAATAGGACTTGAAAGATGTTAAGTTATTTAGATGAGTCATATAAATTATAAGATGAACTTAGATACACATAATTTATTCATAATTGATTATAGAGGTGATATCTCAAAAACTATCATACTTATCTTAACTTCATGCATAAAATAAAAGTTTCCTTCTCACTATTTAGGAAAAGTTACAATAGAAGATGAAATGAGGATAAATTGATTTGCAAAGAAGACATACTCAAAACACAAGATGAGATTGAATACTTAGAATCCAAAAACTTATATTGAATTCAAAACTATTTTAGAGAGCCAACATATCTGATTCCACATGCTAGATATATAGATTTGAAAGAGAACATAAATATTAACCTTTTTGACCTTTTGTTTCCTTTTTTGGTTAATTTGAGGTAAACGTTCAACTTACATGAATAATCACAAAATATGATAAATTATACATCTTTCACACAAACCAAACTTCTACAAAAAATTGTGAAAACTATATTAAGTGTGGTGGTATTGGAGGAGTTTTTATATCAAGAATTAGCTACATAGGTTGCAAATAAGTTGATGATATTGTAGAAGAAGTTATTTAATAGATGGTATGCTAGGATCCTATTTTTGAGTTGAATGTGTATGAGGGAGATATTATGGATGTTGTGTTTGAGTACTTGTCTTAGTTCATAGGGTGTTGATAAGTTTAGTAGGGGAAATGTATTTTGGTTCGTATTGTATCTCTTGGATTGAGCTAAGGATGTTGACCCACTTGGTTTAATAGCTGGTTTGGTATCCTAATACATCCCATACTAAGGTGAAGTGAATTTTTATATAGGAGAGAATTTGAATGATTCATTGAAAATCCTCATCACTCATAGCTACAATGATTTCACAACGAGTTATAATGTTTTTCTACATGTCTTACATGATTTAATCCATTTCTCTACATATCACTACGTTTGGACTCCTATGATTGTGCTACATAGGATCTCCAGTTCCCATACTCAAAGCTTTCTCATAACATTTTCCTTGTAATAAAATGATTCTATAATATTTTAATCCATTTTATTCATTATCACTTTCCCTTCCATTATTACTTTTTATTTATTCAAGTTGGTCATGTTGTCATTGATTTATTTGAAGGCATCTTGGAGCTATACTTTCTAGTTAAAAACATTTTTTTTTCCATGTCATAGATGCATCTATGACTTGATTATACTCCTCTAACAAGTCAAATATGGCATTAGATTCACTAAAAATCTTACACATGTGTGATTTGATTTGTTATAGTCATTATGTTGGTTCCCAATCTAATTATAATTTGGCGATGAGAGTTGTGAACTAATTTGAATCAAACATCACCTAGCCACCTAAAAAAAATTGTATTAAGGTTGGGCATGTGGCATAAATTATGTTTCTTGACTTGGAAAAGTGATTGTGTAGTTCATCATTCTCCTCTCTAAGTTGGTCATTTTTGTATTGGAGTATGTTGGGTGATTGTGAGATGAAAGGATAAAAATTATTGACACCTTTGATTTACTTATCCAAAGTGAGTTGCACAATGTCTAAGGCTACTTTATAAGGTTAGGAAGTTGCTATGAGTTGAATTGATGATGTCAAAGGTACTGTTAGTTTTTATCGATGCTATGCCACAGGTAAAAAAAAATTTATACACATAATAGTTGGGGCATGGATATCCATCCCAAGGACCCCTTGTATTAGTTGAACCCTTCCTCTTATGAACTCACTATTTTCAAACCAAAGCTCACATAAGTTCTTGATGGTTTTACCTAGGATTTTACTACTTCATATTTATTTATCTCCACTCCCTATTATTACTTTGTCTCTTGTGTACTTTGGTTTGATGTTGGATGCACTTGGACCAAGGTATCCTACATGATTTGTGTGTGATACATAGACTCCTCATCCTTCTCTTTCTTATCCTGCCTCACCTTTATCTGCTCCTTCTATTAGTCTTCCTTGTTATTTTTTCTTCTTATTTTTTGCTTTTAACTTATTTTCTTGCATAATTTTATTGTGTTAGTGTATCAGTCACTAGTATATTAGTCATTTTGTGCACCCCAACACTCAACATTTAATTCTTTATGTATTGACATATCACACATGTTTCCTTGCACATTCACCTGAGGCATAAAGAGGAAAACCAAGATGGGTCAGTGTTAGTTGGAAATGGTGTTATCTTTAGTCATCATCTCACACACATTTTTTTTGGTCACTCAAGTACATAAGGTGTATTCTATATGATTCTACTAGCAGTGTAGCAACAAGTGCTTATCCATATAAAAAAACATAAGAGGACTATCATATCCAATCAATTTACACAACACACATAACCATCAATAAATATAATCCTAGATAGTATTAACATTAATGTTCAAAACTTATATTAATATCCATTATTTAGTATTACAAGATCACAAGTCACTGAAGGTGTTTACAATGTTATAGGCTATCATTACTATCCCTATCTCTACTTAATATTCTCCCTCTAGTTCATATGGTACTCTTAATGTATTTTGACAACATTTCTATTCAATCTAACCATTATTTATAAAAAATTAATCTATCTCTCTTAGGAGCCTACCTTTTATAGGATTCTAAAGGGCTCTATGTGTCACTTGGTAGCTCAACTACCACCACATTATAATTATTTTATCGGATGCCCACTTAGCAGTTATTACTATGTTATGTTTCATGCAATATACCTTGTTTTTTATTTTCACTTATCATATACTTTCAATAATTAGATATCAATCATAACTCCCACCATTTATACCTTCAAGCTCCACTGTGGTTCCATGATAAACATAATTTTTCTTGTCTTGATCCTACTATTTTATCATCTGTGCATGTGGACTTGATCTTTGTCAACTTGTGCCTACCTTGTTAGGAACCTCAGTTGTGTGTACATGCTTAGATGGTTAGGTCCATACATGCCACTCTTTACTCATCTTGGTAATTGATGTTAGTCTATATCTTCACCTATTATGTGCATTCACACTCTTAGTCTTGGTTGTACTTAGCGAGTTTGGGGCTTAACATCACCCCACATTAACTTGATTATTTTTCTTCGAACAACCTATTGAACTCCTATTTTTTTGTCACTCTAAATAATTCTTATGTTCCATGCCTCATTTTCTATCTAGGAGCCTTATAATTTTCTTATGGCAAGTAAAACCTATGTACTTTTGCTAGCCTTCTCTTCCCCTAACTTTCGGTCTTCTTGTCTTCGAGAAAATTTAAGTAAAACTTTGAGCTAAACTCTACAATAACTTATAAAACTCCCTCTTTGATTTCTTATTGAGCCTCCTCTTTGTGCACCTTGCATTCTTCCATATTGGCTTTATCTTTTCTTCTTAAGGTGCACACATTTCACCCTACCACCTATTACTTACAGTTACACTCTCAAAAACCTTACCTCTATGCCTCCTCTGTAATGTGCACAAACATGATTATGTTATATTCTATCTTTGTCCAATAATTTTAACTCAAACATTAATAAACATCTTGTTTATCAATAAACCATGTGGGACAAGCCACTATCTTATACTTGGGTGTTGTATTCATATAGCCTACACATGGATGCCCTTCTCATTTAGTTTTGGATCATTTGATTCCCCAAGTCATCTATCTAAGGTTGGCCCCTTATCACATTATTTTGGATCTTATCATTAAACCTATTGTTAGGTGCTTTGTATACCTTTTTCTCACCTTGTAGTGCATCTAGAGATTCACTACTCAATATAGTATAGCAAATACCATATGTTTTATTTCCTTACCACACCACCTCTTCTTCTCCTCAAAGTTTTTCCAACCCTCATGTTTACTGCTTCACATCTTTCATATCATGTTCTCTTCTCTTACATACTTTTCAACCTTCTCCACTATGAAATTGTGCTAGCCATCATTGACCCACTTCCTCTTATTATCTATGTTTTATCCTTACACTTTTTATCCTTTACCCATCTACATTCAATGGGGTACTTTGAATCTCTATCCTATACTCTTCACCCTTTTCCCATCCATGCTCTATAGAGGGTAGTTCTAGACATCTTTTGTCCAATAGTTTGGTTGGAAGACACTCTACATGTAACTATTCCACTAGTAGAAACTCTACTCAACTCTACACCCCTTTTCAATCACTCTTCTTCTTCTTATCACATCACTCTTCCACTCCACTACTTGCAGGCCAAACCTCACAACCTTTTTTACTCTCACACACACATTAGGTACATTAGATAAATAAGATAGATTTGATTTTTTGTAGAAAATATTATATAAGTTATTTCATCCCTATGGTTGTACAATGTTTACCCCTCAACTCCCTTATAGAGCTCTTAACTCAATGTCTTACTCTCCCTTTATACCTACACTCTACATGATTTTACCCTTAGATATCTACCCTCTCTACAAGCCTCTTAGATTTTACACAAAATGGTTGCCTCACAACCCTCTTGACCCAATTCTCCATAATATCCTTTGACAACCCTTGACATGGGATGGATGCCACTATTTATTGTTATGGAGGTAGGTTACTAGTTAGTCTAGTTTCTAGGATATCTATTGTCCTTACAATAGTTTTGGTGGCTATTTCAAATACATATGCTAGGGTATCATAACTAAGTCATATCTTGAGCCCCTAAACTTTGACAGTAATTAATCTAGATCCATTTTCTTTATCAGTCATTTCCAGATCCATTTTATTCATCAATCATTAGCATTTTTTAGATTTACAGCTAGTGAGTTGGTCATTTGTCATTTTCTATCCTTGATCCTTGTGCTTATCACCTTGTGCTACATCTTTAGGTTTCCCTGCTACTTACCTCCTTTTTATGTGAATGTCCCACTATTATCCTCTTCTTGTACACCTTTATTCTTTCACTCTCTCTAAATGCCATCCCTATCTTGGTATTAAGTGACACCAACATGTGACCTTATTTCTATAGTTTGGGTACCACCACCCCACAATAAATTATGTGCTTGGTCATCTAGTATAGTGAAATTTTGTCTCAAGATGCCTAGGGTCATGCCTACATAAATATCAATATTTTTTATTGGTTTAAAGTAACTTTTCAACATATTTAAGGAGGATTTATTACAAAAGGTGTAATAACCCTCACGTAGAAAATTAGACATTTAACATAAGGATTATTAAAAAAGCCCTTATTCAACTCACTCGAATAGATTTACTAGGTGGCATGTATTATTACTTTAACTATTGTGCTTATGGACTAACATAAAATATTCTATAAAAATCAAAATTTCATAAAGTAAATGGCCTAAGATTTATTATAGGATAATCATGTAATCATAATATGAATTTTATTGGCTTTCATATAAATGTTCAGGGATCATTTCACATTTTAATGTGTGCAACTTGCACTCTCTAGTCTCCAAAATGTCATGAGTAGTTGTTTCTTCCTATAAGATATTGGACTTGAAATGGTGGTCATGTTGCACCTCTCTCAGGTCTTCTTCACAATTTCACTCCACTAAGTTTTCACATGTCATTCACTCTATTGCATGTGGTCCTCTAAGTGGCCATAAAGTAATTTTAGGTTTTTAGGTCAGTTCATGCATTTAATGCATATAGATGGGATAGAAATTTCATTGGAAATAACACCCTTGTCCCAGTCACTTTAATCACTTTGGATGTGGCCTATAACATAAAGATCTTATTGCTACATGGAGATTTCTTGATGTTGGTGTGCAAGGATCTTTGTGAAATCATGAATTAGGGTCTTGATTGCACCATGCCACATCTTTGACTAGTCACTTTGTATGAAGGTTTTTCATTGGTGTCTATGACATTACACATATATTAAGACATAGAGTTTGAGGGCACTGAACTACACCTTATTTTGATGATCTCGTTTGATGTCTTCCCCACTTGGCTCTAAGTTATTCATGTCATGTACTATGATGGTGAAAATGTTGTTGAATTCATCCACCAATTCAACATTTTTAGCATAATAGGGGCCTTGATTTATTGTCAAAAGGAGTTATAACACATTCACATCCATTCTTAAAGCTCATGTAGATCTATTTGAATGCATGTTTGCATCATTGCATAATACCAGGGTCCACCTAGTAATGTGGTGTAATTGGTAGCTTCATCAAGTTCATTCATCTCAAAGTTCATGTAGAACTTTGCATCCATTATCTTGATGTCAGCATTGTGTAGAATCCCCATGGGTTTCACATGGGTTTTATTTTTCATGAACAATACATGAGGGGATGGTTGTAGCATATGCCTACCTATTTTATGCCAAGTATCCCTTGTGAGGATATTAACCTCGACACCCATATCCACTAAGATGTTACATACCATGCATCTTTTGATGTCTGCATCTATGAACAAATCTTGATCATAGCCTATGTTATGGGCCATCCTTTTCTCACACCCTCATGCTAGATATAGTGCAAGTACATTGGTTAGATGCATGTATTCATACTTTGAAAATATATATTTTAGCATGGGAATCATTATCTTGTTGTATATGAGAACTAATACATCAGTAAGATCATTAACCTACTCTTCATGCATTTGGAGTTATCTCCTCTAAATAATGTTGACGCTGGAAAGTGCACCCAGTTGGCAGGAAAATGGATTCCTGCCCTCTCCCTGCAACATGGAAACCCCTCTCTTGCCTGTGGGATGGTGAAGCAGGAGAGGAGAGTCTCTAGGTATGGGCTAGTTCCCTCTGATGTATCTTGTTTGTTTCAGGTAGTGCAAAAATATAGATATATAGATATACTGGGGGGATGAAAAGGGAGAGAGAAAAAGCATGAAAAGAAACAGCCTACTCTAAAAGAGGTGATACACCAAAAATGAAAGTGACCTTCCCACATCCACACTCAGGACCAAACAAAACATACATACACTCAGATTTGGCAGAAAAGACCAGGTCTCTGGGATGATAGGGAGGTTCTTATGGAAAGCATAGGAAACAGGGACTCACCAAGGTGCTGAGAAATACACACTGTAAGTGACCTCACCTGTTCTATACCTCCAAAATAGAACTCTACTCTTGGCAGCAGTAGATAGTGGCACTTTGTAGATCACAGGTTTGCTGGTGTTGAACCTGTGAGAGCATCAAGAGATAATGACTAGACACAAATTAACATTCAAGGCATACTCTACACAATCCATCCAAATAAAGGTAAAAAAACTGTCTTTTATTGATTCAGGTGGAGAATTTAGAGAGCAGTGCTCTTTACAAAAGTGTGAGAAGATCCTGATAAATGAACAAGTCTACCCATTTATAGGGAAAGAGTCAAGAGGAGTCAAGTGGCAGCTTGAGTCTCCATTGGGAAGAGAGAAAACACTATAGATGACATCACAAGTCTACCAAGACCATGCTTGTTGCCTCATTTTAAGTGTTGGTCTTCTCCTCTGACGGCTGGGCAGGCTTTTTCCTGTGCTCTGTAGGTGTTTTTTGCCACCTAATGTTGTGGGCAGCAAATTTGCTGCTCGCTGCTGTGGACTGCATGTAGGACTTCTACCGATGTCAGTTGATTTAGCTGCTGAGTGCGGCAATTTTGTCGACATTGGCCGATAAGTTGCCGACCGCGGTAGTTTTGCCGATGTCGACTGATGTTAACAGCCTCCTTTTTTCTACCGATTGCTTCACACGGTGATTTTGCCACCTCTACATGTGTGTAGGCAGTCTCTTTTTACCCACCAGTGTTGTGGGTAGTGATTTTTTTGCCCTCTACATTTTGTCTGCCCTTCTTTTGCCTTAGTGTTAAATGCCCTGATTTTTCCTCTCCCCTTGTGTGAACGTTCGAAGACTCTGCCTTTCGCTACCGTGAACGTCAACGAACGAGGCCGATGAACCAATGCTTTGAAATAGAGCTGTTGAACCCTGAAGATGGACCTTGCAACCTGAAATGACTGGCCATGTAAAGCAGGTGTAGAAGGTGACCGAGATTTTGCCTGAGGGGCAAAATTGGGTCAACAAATTGGTGACTCACAGGGTAAGCGTGCCTGTTATGCTTAGAACCCAGTTGCCTTACATTCCATTGGGTGCGGAGTCAGATGGTGACTTTGAAGAGAGTTCACAATAGCTTTTGAGATCTTAGAATCAAATAAACAAAATTTACCCCCTCATGAAGGGAAACACACAAAGCTAAAAAACAACTACCTGTGCAACTGCACTTAGGGAAAAAAACTGGAAGCAAACTATTATGTACAGCTAACCAGGGATTTGATTCCCTCTTGGATCAAATGGAAAATTTCTTAGGTCCCCTTTCTAGTGAGGAGACTTATGGTGGCAGGCAAGTAGCTGAAAGAAAAAGAGATTTGGTGACTTGCTCTTCCTGCCTGTCATTTGAGTTGGCTGGAAATCGAGAGGATCAAAATCAAACATGCCTCTGACATATATGTATTCTGATTGTTTTGAGAGGCCTGTTAGATGCTGGTCCCTGATATTGGTGCCCTTCACCAAGAAATCAATTGCTATCAGCTCATCACCGTAAGCCTCCTATTCTGCACAATTCTTCTACAGTGTATCATGGTCTAATTTGTTTCCTTCTGCCTCATTGAAAACTTTGTCAGACTTGTCCTCTGCTTCCTCTTGGCCTTCTTGAAGAAGGGCGAATGAGGTGATGTCTAAAAAGGACTCACAAAATGATTGCTCATCCCATAGAACATCACTTCTCTGTTTAAAACTCTCCTCCTCAAGGCATTCCTCCTAGAAAATAGACTTCTCCTTTTCCTCTTTACTGATTAGGTTCTCTAGATTTTCAAAAATATCCTCCTGATCCTCCTCTAACTCAGGTTCTTTAATGTAGTCATCCTCATCAATACAGCAAGGAAGTTCATCGAATAGAGGAGAAGAGGGCTTACCATGCATTTGTTCCTCTTCAAATTGTTGGAACATCTGCATATACGCAAGGCCTGCATCTTCTCCACTACTGATAAGGTCTTCACAAGGGGCATCAATGATGATTTCTTCTTCATTGTCACTCATGACAACCTCCTAAAGGACTGTAGATTGGATCTTTTGTTCCTCTCCTGCCTCTTACAAAATAGGTTCTTCCTCGAGAAGGGGTGAAGTGGAGAAAGCAGGTGGAAGAGGGAACAGTCCTTGAGCTAGAATCGAATGATTCTCCTCTCTCCACTTAATCAACACTTCATCTATATCAGGCATGGCCTGATAACTCTCTTGGAAATGTGTAGGTGGGGTGTGTTTAGGCATGGAATGTGCTGTTTGGTCTGAACCATCCACCACACATTGGCTGAGGAATTTCTTTTTAGACTCCAACTCTACAATTCTCCTACTCAGATCTTCCTGGAAAAGCTTTTCCTGGAGGCTGCCAGCATCATCATAGGTAGGCACAGCTTCAGCTTCTTCAAGGTTTTGGAAAAAACTTGCTTTTATTCTTCCTCTTTGCTGCCCCATGATTCCACTATCTTCCCCCAATTCAGGATCTCTGAATTCAAATTCTGCTCCTGTGAACAGGCAACAACTTTGTTTTCCACAAGGACCTGAGGCTCTTTCACAAGGTCTGAAAAAATTAACTCCCTTTCAAGGAGTAGCTTCATCCTAGCCTCTAAGTCTTCAATTTTTCTGGCTAGGTTTTCTTGGAAGAGTCTTTCTTGGAGGTGGCTAGCATGATCCTCTTCAAAGCTCTGAGCTGGTCCTTGACATTCTTTCCTCCAACTTGGAATTTGCACATCATGCTGGAAAACTTGGGGAGGCTGAGGAATGCAAGGAAAACAATGTTGGTGCATTGGAGGAGCCTCTAAAAGAGGGACGTGCTGGCTGGTACTATTCTCGATGGAAGATTCCTGATTTAAGGAGTTGAAAAGATTGATCTCCATGGGGGGTTGCTCTGATGTCTATTGGTGTTGGAAAGCCAAGCACACGGGATTGGGAGCAGCTGTATCCGATGAGTTGGAGTGAGCAAGTGCAATTTGGTAAAATGGATTTGGTGTAAAAGAAGGGGCTTTATTTAGGATAGGAGGGGGCATGCAAGGCTGGCTGCCTTGGATAGATGGATTTCTCCATTTTGTTACCTCCTCCTTCATGGACTATGAAGCATGTGCTTGCCTAAACAAGCACTCCTCTTTATACATCAGCTCCTACCGATACTTGTACTACCCTTCCAACCTGTCGATTTCCAATGTCTGCCTCTCAAATTCCAATGCTACCTCCCTTATAGTTGTAGGGCAACTAAGAGAGCTACTTGAGGGGATTCTCAAAATATTTTGAGTCTGATCCAAAATATATGAAGGGAAACAAGACCTATGATTTTGTGCAAAAGAAGTATACATACAAGAAATGGATGATTTTTGGTGGCACCAGGCTGCTTAATCAGTAGATTTACTCAGAGTCGCTAGATGCTGAAGAAACTTGATTTGTTGTAATAGGACCAGGATCAATCCTGAAACCTTACTGCGTTAAAAAACTTGTCCCACCAGGCGTGCCAAAACTGTTGACGCTGGAAAGTGCACCCAGTTGGTAGGAAAACAGATTCCTGCCCTCTCCCCGTAATATGGAAACCCCTCTCTCGCCTGTGGGATGACGAAGTAGGAGAGGAGAGTCTCTAGGTATGGGCTAGTTCCCTCTGATGTATCTTGTTTGTTTCAGGCAGTGCAAAAATATAGATATATAGATATATTGGGGGGGATGAAAAGGGAGAGAGAAAAAGCATGAAAACAAATAGCCTACTCTAAAAGAGGTGATACACCAAAAATGAAAGTGACCTTCCCACATCCACACTCAAGACCAAACAAAATATACATACACTCAGATTTGGCAGAAAAGACCAGGTCTCTGGGATGATAGGGAGGTTCTTATGGAAAGCACAAGAAATAGGGACTCACCAAGGTGCTGAGAAATACACACTGTAAGTGACCTCACCTGTTCTATACCTCCAAAATAGAACTCTACTCCTGGCAGTAGCAGACAGTGGCACTTTGTAGATCACAGGTTTGCTGGTGTTGAACCTGTGAGAGCATCAAGAGACAATGACTGGACATAGATTAACATTCAAGGCATACTCTACACAATCCATCCAAATAGAGGTAAAAAACTATCTTTTATTGATTCAGGTGGAGAATTTGGAGAGCAGCGCTCTTTACAAAAGTGTGAGATCTTGATAAATGAACAAGTCTACCCATTTATAGGGAAAGAGTCAAGAGGAGTCAAGTGGTAGCTTGAGTCTCCATTGGGAAGAGAGAAAACACTGTAGATGACATCACAAGTCTACCAAGACCATGTTTGTTGCCTCGTTTTGCATGCTGGTCTTCTCCTCCGGCGGCTGGGCAGGCTTTTTCCTGTGCTCTGTAGGTGTTTTTTGCCACCTGATGTTGTGGGCGGCAAATTTTCCACCCACTACTGTGGACTGTATGTAGGACTTCTGCCAACGTCAGCTGATTTAGCTGCCAAGCATGGAAATTTTGCTGATGTCAGTCGATAAGCTACCAACCACAACAGTTTTGCCGATGTCAGTCGATGTTAACGGCCTCCTTTTTTCTGCCGACTGCTTCACATAGCAATTTTGCCACCCTCTGCATGTGTGTAGGCGGTCTCTTTTTACCTGCTAGTGTTGTGGGTGGCAATTTTGCCACCCTCTGCATTTTGTCTGCCCTTCTTTTGCCTTAGTGTTAAACGCCTCAATTTTTCCTCTCCCCTTGTGTGAACATTCGAAGACTCTGCCTTTCACTATCGTGAATGTCAACGAATGAGGCCGATGAACCAATGCTCTGAAACAAAGCTGTCAAACCTTGAAGATGGACCTTGCAACCCGAAATGACTGGCCATGTAAAGTAGGTGTAGAAGGTGACCGAGATTTTGCCTAAGGGGCAAAATTGGGTCAACAAATACCAAACAAGTTGAAGCTATCCCTGTAAGTTATGAATCACATCCATGGCTTTATGTATCACCTATTTTTTGATCCATCTAGATAAGGTATAACAGGGGTTTTTGAATATACCACCTTACTTTTGGCTCTTCTTGGCTCATACCCTACTCAAAATTTCTCCTAAGGAGCCTTTTTAGGGTGCATAACTAGGCCATTATGAGTCATCACATACACCTTCAATCAAGAATTTTTGTATATAACTTCGAGATAGATTAGTTTGAGTTGCATGCACATTGTATCTTGTGTACACATTGTATCATCCTTACACCCTTTTTGGACTTACCCTTATGTGTGAGTTTTACATACAAGTCTAGGCATTCCTCGACCTTGTGTGTACTATGACAATACCCACATATATGATATTAATGGAAATCACACTAGTATTGGTTTAGTGACCTTAATTTATAACAAGTGTATTATGGAAACCTTATACCTATGCATCCTCTAGTGTAGCCTTTGTAACTATGCTACTATCCATAGTCATTATAACGTTGGTTGGGTGACCCTACATCAGCTTATCACATGCCTCACTCTCATGACTTGTGAATTTCATCAATCACATTGCATTATTTAGTGTTATGGGTGGACGCATAATAAATATTACAATATAGAGACACTTTTATCTGAGTTGAATGCTGAAGAAGAGGGTAGTTGCGCATGTCATGACCCTCACAACCAATTTCATATGATGTTAACAAAGTGCACACATTATTCCTTAGGATTTTTTATGCCATTCCACCTCATATTCCTTAAATAAAAGTATACTTTGAGTATCATATAGGCTATTAGTGATGAGCTTCTGAAGCTGAAAATCCATTGAGGTAATATGTGCCTCCATAAATGGGTTAAATCCCTTGTCTATGCTCCCTAAAACTTTAGATCTTAAAGCTACCTCCAACACTTATCTTGGTTTGAGGAATGTATACATAGACAAAGCACATAAAAAAATCACAAGAAATCCCCCAACAAACTATTGCACATGATGAACTAGATGGATATCAAAAGAGAACATTAATAATGGAGTATTGAATATAACATCATACATGCACACTCTCTCTGTTATGTCTTGGTCGATGTCAATGAGTGCAATAATGCTCTACTAATTCAATCTAGGATGTCAAAATCCTTTAATAATGCATATTTTAATAGGTTGTAGTCCAAAATTGCTTAATTAGAACTAACTTATGGTATAAGGTTTGCATGTGATCTAATAGAGTGGTGGAAAACTAACTTGCCTTATGTTTTGGCTATGTAACTCCTTTGGCATGCCACATGATATCACACTTATGGACATGATCTACAAAATTCTCCACTCCTCGATATTTAGGTAAGCTCAAGGAAATTTCATAATATATATGAGGGGAAAGCATAGGTACGAGTAGAAATTATGGGGCTCATGTTACTAGTATGTTATCTAAAGGCATGCTTGAGCCTTAAATTATTCCTTCTAGTGGCATAGTTTCATTAGATCAAAAAATATGCTACACAACAACTCATGTTACTACTAGGATCATCTACTAGCCTACCACTAGCCCTCTAACACTTATTGTTCCTCTTTGCATTGAACTAATTATTTGAGGGGTTGTATCCCCTCTATTTGGTGGCATACCATAATGTATTATACACACATGTTGCACTATTTGTGTCATGAGTGGACTAATTAGTGGGTAAAGGGAAACTTTCTACAGTATAATTACTTCTTGCACTACAAATTACATCTCATTTTACAACTCCACCATGTCTTAGTTTTATCTTGGGTGTAAGGGAAGTGCACAAGGATTAAATTTATATAAAGGGGAATTGATCACTCCTTTAGAGGCATTCTACCATACTTCTTTTTTTGGAGCTTTAACTTCTTCTTCCAGAATTATCTATAACTCCCTAGCTCTTACTTATTCATTAATGGAGCACAAAATCTCTACATGAGATTCCTTCTCATGCCATTATCATTCTACATGGATCCTCACTACATTTCCTTAGTTAAAATCCCCCTTTTCCTAAGGTTTTTATTGGCCAAAAACATCTGCCAAGTCTCATTATAATTATGCCTTTTGAGATCACAGTCATCTAGTTTGTCCATGCTAAAGCTTCCCTTGTCTATCTATTAGAAACATTTCCCATTCCAACTTCTACCCTCCACAATACTCATACACGTAGGAACTTATTTGACCATTGGCAAGTTAAATTTATTACCTTTACTCACCATTGCAGTAATAAAATTTTACTAGGTCCTAGAAAAACCAAAATGTTGTACTAGTCTAGTTATCACCAGTGCAATAGTTCTTCTATGCACCCCAACACTTAACTTTTACTAATTTTTGTGTTGAAATATCACACAATTTGCCTTGCATGCTCACACAAGGTATAAAGTGGGAAAATGGGTTGGGTGGGGTTAATTGGTAATGGTGTTGGTTTTAGTCATCATCTCGCATGTAATTTTATGTGTGCTCAAGTACTTATAGTGTATCCTAGATGATTCTACTAGCAATGTAGAAACAAATTCTTATCCATATAAATAACAACATAAAATCATTATCATATCCAAGAATCCATCCTCTTGGTTATAAAAACACACATAACCATCAATAGAGATAACCCAAAACACTTTTAACACTAATGTTTAATAATTATATTAATAGCCATTACTTAGTATTACAAGATTACAAGGTGCTGAAGGTGCTTACAATGTTACAAACTATCATTACGATCCCTATCTCTACTTAATATTTTCCATCTAGTTCATATGACACTCTAAATGCAATCCAACAACATTTATCTTTAGTTTAACCATTCTCTTTTAGTAACCAACCCCTTATCTCTTAGGAGTCTACCTTTTATAGGATTCTAAAGGGCCTTATGTGTCACTTAATAGCTCAACTACCACTGCGTTATAGTTATTATGTCATATGTCCACTTGGTAGTTATTGATCTATTCTATTTGAGGCCATCTACGTCATTTTTTTCTATCACTTCTCAAATACATATTAGGATCAGATATTAGTCATAAATCTCATTACTTATCCCTATGATATTTGATGGGGTTCCAAGATACACATAATTTTTCTTGTCTTGATCATGTTATTTTGTTATTTGTGTACATGGAATTTATCTTTTTTGGCTTGAGCTTACCTTACTAAAAATATTATATAGGCACACATGCCTAGATGGTTAGGTCTATACTTGCCACTCTTTACTTCTCTTGGTCACTGGAGTTAGTCTTTATCTTCACTTGTTGCAAATGTACACAATCTTATTCTTCGTTATACTCAACCAAATTTAGGGTCAACACCTTTGATAATATTTCATGTTCTTTCACTATATTTTTATTTACTTCCTATATTGTGTAGGTCATTAAACTATTTATCTTTATCCTCTTTGGTTTCTTGGTACACTCTAGCCTTATTATGCTCCCCCTCTTCTTGTTGAGGTTTATCTTTCTCTACCTTGTCAATGACCTACTTCTACTACTCCAATGAGTCTTCCTTCTCTTTTTGGACCTTCTCCTTAGTAGTTTCATTTTCATTTATTTGTACCTTTGTAGTCTTCATGGCTAGTCACTCTTCTACTTTACTTTATGGTTGTGGCTGATCTAGATAGGCTAGGACATGAGTTTGATAAACTTATGTCTGTTATTATAGCACACTGGTATCCACATATGTACCAATGACTAGAATTAAAGGATTTCATTTCATAATGGAGGCAATTATGTGAAATTGTACTACTTGGAGGTGGGAAAAATGGAGGGGTGGATTGTGGAGGGGATGGAAGAGTGGATTGTGAAGATAGTGCAGTTTGGTGCTTGGACATAGTTGCCTTAGTACATAAAAATGGTGAAACTAACTTATGTTTCTTACAATCCTTTGACTGAATTTGCCTTATTAAAACTTCATATCATGGTTCCTAAGTTTTGATCTCAAGTGTTTCCATTTTCTCAACAACCAATAGATATGGTCGTGTAACTTCATATGTGCATGTTTTTCTAACTAGTGGCCTGAAGGGACTAGTTGTGACCTCTACTTATTCTTCACTAGGTTCTAGGGTAAGGGGTAGAGTAGGGTCCTTTAATTTAAATTTAAACCCTTATTTTTGATCTTCCACTTTACTTAGATCTTGTGTATCAATGGAAACTTATGCTTGTGTTTTGAGCCCAATGCCTCTCTTGAAAATATGGATTTTACCCTTTGTCAAGTTTGTTCCTCTTATGCAACTGTTACCATCCTGATTGACTAGCATAGGTGAGAGGTTGAAGAGAAGGAAATGTAAAACATACTTGCACACTTGAGTTGTTTAAATGGATTTCAAATAGAACTGTTCCTTCTTCTCTTGTCTATCAAACTACTCATTTTCACTTCCTTGAGCAACAACTTGAAAAATTCCTCTAGGGTGATGCCATGTGGGTCCAAATTGATCTTTGTTTTGATGGTTGGTAGTCTAGGTTTATTCAGATAAGGTGTTGATCTTTAAGTAATTTTTGGAGGTGGTGGAGTTTGATACATATATGGTGTCATGTGCCTTGATGTTGTCTCATATGACCCTGAGGTAGACCATTGTGGTTGCACCTATGGTAATGGTGATAGTACAAATTATAATGGTTGGATAATTTATGTAACTAAGTTATTTTGGTGGATAAATTATGCTATTTGAAGGTGAATAACAATGAATAATGGGAGGGAAAATATTGGTGGTCTATGTAGCTTGTGAATCCATAACATCACACCATTATATAAGTTGTTGAGTACTATAATGAGCACGAGATAATCCTTGACATTATGGGTGATGCATGGGTTGGTTACAATTAGAGCTTGAATATGAAATAACCAACATGTGAATTTTTTCAGTTTCTATTATGGTTATCCTTATCACTATCATATATAGTTCAAAAATTTATTATCCATAAAAAAATATCAACAACATCCACTTTCCCCTCAAGTGACATCAATTGTCTGAAGTAGAGAAAGAGTACCAAAAATTGGCATTCAAATGATAAAGTTCATCTAGAGAGAAATTTATCCACATTTATTTGATTTATAAAGGCAAGAAGTTAGGCTAGTTAAACTCTTTTCTCAGCCTTACCATGCGGTGAGTGATGTCAATGACACCCTTGGTGATTTTCATGGCACACTTTGTTATCTACCAATACCACTTCATGATACATTATACCAAAACTTGAATAGGTGAATTTGGTACTGGTGAAATTTGAAATGTGTAATCCTCTATTATATCTTGCATATTTTTATCAAATCTCCTAGAAAAAGGGTGGATTTACTGATTTTTAAGTGTGGAGTGATTTCCCTTTTTCTAATAGTCTTGGGGCCTACACAACAGTTGTAACATTGATATATATTTTGACCTTTGGTGAGAGTTAGATGGTTGTTTCATTATACTTGCTAAGGAGTGATATAAATAATTTGTGTGAAATTTGATCAACTATTTCACATTTGATCCTCGCATTATGAGGGAGGGAAAGTACTCCATGTGCAAGTGTAAATCTTTATGGTTTTGATTTTACAAATAATTTTGTAAATGATTAAATTTATTACATCAATGAATCATCCCTTTTGCCTTTCGCAAAGGTTAAAATTGAATTGTACTAGTTTGATAGTTTGGTCTAAAAGATCAAAAGAGATCTAAAGGATGCATAAAGGGGATTTTAAATGATTTGGGATAATAATAAGTATTCCAAATACTCAACAACACTTAATTATTAATTTGGAAATCAAATGTTCTTCTTTGAAATAAGGAAATAGATATGATTATGTAATCAATCCTATCTAATAGAGAAAATCTATGAATTAGATAAACTCTTGAAGAAAAGATTTATATTCCTTATAAATATTTGTGAATCGATAATTGCTATAAACTGTTATGCTTAACTCAAAATAAATTTAGTGAAAAGAAACAAAAAGATCAGAAAGATACAAACAAAAGATTGAAATGATAACCAAAGAAAGAGACCAAAATAAAAACTAACGTTCTAAAGGGATTTAAAACCTAGATCTAAGAAAAACAAGAAAATAAAAATAAAGAAGAACAACATTAATCTAACATAATAAAATAATTCTAAAAAGAGTATGCCATGATGAAACTAATAAAGAATCTAATAAAAATAAATAAATAAATAAAGAAAACTAAATCTATTCCAAAGACTAACAACAGTTAAGAAATCAATTGAATAACTTAAATTACTTAAAACTATAAAACTAATACAAATAGCTAAAAGTAAAATAATGTAAGTCTAAAAATAATTAGAGTAACTACATAATTAAATCAAATTATTCTTAATAAAACACCCCCATTAAATTAAGACCTAAATTAATAAAAAAAATCTAGATATTAAATAAATATTTGTGAGTCTTTTAAGAAAGATTCATCTTATCAATTAAATCAAAATTTATTTGATAAACATTATTTTTTATACAAAAAGTCTTTAACATTAAAATCCAAACAATGTGAATTGATCAAAAACATGTCGCACACAACAAAATGTTCATCAATATTTAGGTCAAGTAGTCATATTTTGCTCATATGACTGTAAATCTGTAACCATCATAAGATATTAAACCTAACATTTCTTAGATAATCAATTTATAAATTGAATAATTTTTTTTGGATATACCTTTGCTTGTTAATCAAGTTACTTAACCATCAGATAAAGTGTCCTTGTATGTAAGAGTTATTTATCTCAAAGATATTGCATAAAAAGAAGAATGAAGATGGACTTGAAATAAATCAAAAAGTCTTTGAAAAATACCTCTGTAATGTTCCTGATCTTCTATGTGATTTTAATCCTCTTTTATATTCCATTCCTCCAAAGATGGTTAAGGAATGGGTTACAACTAACTTTTAGTTAGTTATTGGTTATGACTTAATTGACTTTAATTGAGTCAATGAAACTTTAATTATTACCTAACTCTTTTTAGTCTTTAAAAATAAGTCTTAAGATCAAAATTAAAAATAATATATCAAAGGGACTGACTCTAATTAGGTAAGGGACCTTAGACATTATAATCACCTAAATAAATAACATAAGTAATTAAATGAAAACTATTACATCTAAAATTTATCCATATGCATTAAAATATAAATTAAAATATCCATATCAAAATATCCTTGTTTGAAAATGTTTTAACTGTAAAACCACCATCAAGTAACTAAAAATATTTTTAAACTGTAAAATCACTATCAAGCAAAAATGAAAACAAGTATTAAACTGTAAAAAAATATTTTTGAAATTTTTTAATCATCCTTTGAATTTGATAGCATTTCAATTAATGGGTCACCCTTATCAGTCATGTACTTTGTATAACTCATACTGGTCACCATAAATTTGATCAACTTCACTGCCTCCTCATCTTCTTCATCATCCACTTCCATCTTTAAGTTTTTCACCATCATGGTTACTATTGGTGATGTTGAAGGAATAATTTATTTCCTTTTCTTGTTCAATGGTAATATTATTTCCTCTAGCTGATGACCAAGAAAATTTGTAAGATTAAGATTAGAATAAGTGGTGTATGGAGCAATAAGTTTAGGAGATGGAAGCTTTCAAAAATATCTTGGCGAATGGTAATATGTTATTAGTATAATGATGATATCTCCTAAAATTATAAGTATAATGATGGTATCTCCTAAACTTATTGATAAGGACTTATAACAAGTTACTAAGTTATTAATGTCATATAAAAGGAGTTTGAAACTCAAATACATGCAAATATACCAAGAACTCTAAACTGATCAAAACCTTGCTACTCAAACCAAACTGATATTATAATAAACTAGATATAAATTTCTCAAATATTCTACACAAAAATTAAGTATTCAAACAAAATCCCAAATATTCTACTCAGTCCCATACCAAATAACTTATATCTTCCATAATCATTTCATAATTGATATTTCAAAATTTTTGTTAAAGCTTAACGACATGAAAACTAAATTCATCACTTTACATTTCATAGAATACCATATCATTTATTACATGTTTTAAAATCACTTTGCAATAAAATATCTTCAATAAAATGCATATTAAAAAATATTTTTTCCTTTATTTACGAAAAATAAACATTTTTCATGAAAAACTAACTGAAAACCATTTAACCAACTTCTATAAATTTCATCGAACCATTTTTAGCTGAGTCTTAACAATAAATACCTTATAATTATCCTACTAAATGGAAACATAACTTGTTTGTATATTTCTTCAACAATTTTCAAAATTTCTTTTGGTCTAACACTTTTTTTTCACCACAAAATTGTCAAGAATGACAACTAATCTAAATAAATCTACCTTATGTATCATATTTTAGCTTAAAATACTTGTTTGCTATATATTTTTTAGGCTAGCAAAAGTACCTAGATAGTCATGGGATTAAATCCCCTTCATATAATGGTAAATCTCCTGTACGTTTTATGCTTATCTATTCTTACTATTCACACTTTCATTTATTCATAGTTTATACAAACTATGCACAAGTTATCTTATGTTAGGGTATTACTTTAATCAAAAAGTTCATGAACCATAATAGAGTGATTTTGTAGAAAGTAAGCAACTGATTTAGAGAATATGTAAAGAAGCTTCAAGAAATAGAGAATGAAATGACTAGAATATGTGAGAAGAAAGAAGTTGTACTTCGCAACAAGTAGTTTCATAGAGCTTATTGTATCTACAAAAATAGGTAACCATATAAAATATGGTAATTATTTCAGCAAATGATTAAGAAAACTAGAATTCATACTCATATTTAAAAATAACACAAAGTTTACCATTTTAAACTTCACAAATGTACCAAAAGATCTCTTTAGATGCAAAGATCTTTAGAAATAAACATTTTTCTTATTCACTTTAAACCAATTTCACACAAAAACATTCATAAATTTAAACGTAAATTTTTAAATTGCCTAAACTTTCTTGCTTTAATTACAATTGTTTTTTTTTTTAAATTACCATCCCTAAGCACATAGGCCTTCACTATTACTTATACTATTTTAGATGTCAAAATCAATTAAAAGACAACTCCTTGAATTCCCATGTGTTGTGTTAAAAATTAAAAACCATTGAGAGACATCCTCCTAGAATTTCTGATATATGGCATGTAATGGTTGATGACATGTAGCACTTGTTAGTTTCACTATTTGGATAAAAAATAATCTCTTTTCATGTTGCATAGAGCTCACTCAAGTAATTTGTTTTTACAAAATAACTTCAAGTAATGGCATCTAGCCCAGTTACTTAAGTCTTACATTTTACAAAAACTTACTATCACAAGTAACTTCTCTAAATGACATTACTTACCAAGTAATTACTTAAAATACATTTGTGAATAAAATAGAAGTAGATAGAAGAATTTGCTAAGAAGAAACAATAGAAATCATTCCAATTTATGAACTTCTGATCTGCACTTTTTTTTGTACTTGATGTTTTGAGACATCATGAATTAGATAGTGACATCATCTAATTTGGCAACTGATTGCCTTTCTATTTCATATCTCAATAGTTCTCTTTCCAGCTTATTGCAATAAACTTTCAACTTCTCAAGCCTAGGTTCTAGACTCTTCACCTCTTGTTCATTTTTGATTAACTCCTTTATGGATTTTGTTGAGAAAAGAATTGTGGCCTTTTCAATTAATTGATTGAATTGTTGATGCGATTGCTCAGGTGTCCTTGACATTTTCTCAGACCAAACATTAGTGAAATAGAAGATGCAGTCCTCTAGATCTCCTTTCACATTGCGAGAATCTTCTTCCAAAGTTTTCATTTATTCAAGCATTGTTCCCAAAATGTGCATGTGAAAAGATGTAATATGTTCTTTTTATTTTGATTTTTTTATTGACCCTTTTGGAACAATCTCTTCTTCAATCAAAACCTTCTCACTTAGATAATTTATTTGCTAAAGGTTCTCTTGCTACAATTTAAAGATTCCATTCTCATTTTTTTATCTCCTTCATCACTATTTTTATCTATGCCAATTTATTTTCATTATCAACTAGAGTACTTGGGACCTCAGGAAACCATTTCTATGTAGTTTTCAACATCTTCTCTGTCCATTCATCAACTACATTGGCCTTATCCCTAGTTTATTCTACCTCAGTTATTATTTGTTGATCAAATACACCTCCATAAAGTAATGATTACTGAGGAGTAAATCTGGCCACCTTGGCAATTATTTCACATAACTTAGCAATTTATTCTTTCAACTTAGCTTTATCAACTTTCTATTTATTGAGCTTCTGGAAAAGAGTATTGATTAGGGTTTCCATGTCCTATTTCAAGCCCTTTATAGTGACTTATCCAAGGGATACCTTTGTAAATGTTAAGTCTTCTTTAGTGACTTCACCTTTATTCTTGTCTTATAAAGGAACTAATATCTCTGCAAATTTTTGATCAAAAGGTTCAATTATCAACTTAGAAGTCACTTTAGCACTCTTGGGATTTTTACCCTTATGATCAAGACTTCTTAGAAGTTGTAAGTCTATCTCCTCTAAGTTAATTTCTTATTTAGACTTAGGGGCAATTTGTAAATCCAACCATGAAGAAAAATCCATGCCAATGAAGGTGTTTGAATGTATTACCATTTGCTATTGATTATTTTTCACCACTAAATCTTGAGAAGGAATTTCTCATGCATCCAAAATATCTTGAACAATAATGAAAACTAATTGTTCATCTTTCTCTTTCTCCTTCTCTTTCTCTACTTCTACCTCTTTCTCTTTTTCTTTCTCTACATCTATCTCTTTTGCTTTCTCTACCTCTACCTCTACCTCTTTGTCCTTAGGTTCAACTGTTACTTGTTACTAAGATACCTCCTAAGATGAAATCACTTCTCTAGTAGTTACTTGATCTAGCTCTTTTTATACATGAATAGAAGGAATGGTGGGTTGATCCTCAGAAATAGGTGGAGGAGTAGTAAGTGGAGTGGATGAAGGTAGAGGAGGAGGACCATTAGTCTCCTTTTTAATAGGTTTCTTAGGAGGTTTGAAAATTGGATACTTTGGGGGTGGCATGAGTATGGAAGGATGAACCTATTTCACTAATGGCTATATGTTTTTTTACTGGTAATTAAAATGAAGATGTGATGGGTGTGGTAGTAATGGGAGTGGTATAAAGAAGGGTGGTTGTAGAAGAGACTAGAGGAGATACAAGTGTAACTAGCTGAATTGGCTCCTTTTCTTTTACCACAGATTATGTATCATCAACATTATTCTTTAGTTTCAAATTATTCTTGGGATCTAGGATACTTTCCCCTTGCACTATTTCATCTTGTGACTTATTCAGTCCATTTCTATTATAACTGGCTCCTTCATGCACTACCTCTTACCAAGAAGCCATGCTGAAGTCATAGTGAGAACTACTAAAATTCTCTCATCAATAGTCTTTACTTGATTCTTCTTGAAGTCAATCTCTATAATTGGAACATTATCCCCTCCTATTGTATGATAAGAATCATGAATTACTTGCTCATCATCTTGCATATCTTCTAGAATTACTGTCAAATTAAAATAGTGGATTTGCTCAATAGTCATCCTACTATTATCTCTTGTCACTTCAAACTCATCTCTATGATCAATCAAAAAGTCTTCAAGTGCAAGAATATGCATATACTCAAGAGAAACTATATTTTGAGCTATGCCTTTGCAATCAAAATTTTCTCTAACTTCAAAATATGATTGATTATAGTTGTGATATATTTATGTTTATAGATTCTTTGCCTTGTAAATGCTTGCATAATGATAGTGGCCAATAACAATAAAAAAACTAACTGAAGAACTATGAACTTTAGACTGAAGATTATGAAATTCTACCAACTACCTACACAACTCCATAAGAATCCATTTGTTAGTAGGGTACCTTGGCAGTTTGACTAGTGTCCCTGTGAAACCATCAACTCTGATATATGTGAAATTCAATAATTGATTGAAAATGCATCAAAAAATGGTAAACTACCTCCTAATCTACATCTGATACTCTCTTGGCCTTTAAGACAACATTCAATTTATAGATGATTTCGTAAAAAAATTCATCATTTACCCTCTTGTAGTGTTTAAAGTATTCATATCAAGTTAACTATGAGTAATATTCATATATAGGCTCTGTTACCAACATCCCTTTTGTAGTTAGCCTAAAAATGCTCTACTTGATGTTGTTGCATATACTAGATATAAAGTCATTTTGAAGTCAAGAGTCTGTAATACATTACTTAATTGTTGGTCAATGTTGTCACTTATCATTCTTGACCATTCAAATTTAGCAAAAAAATTGTTAACATCAATAGCCCTAATGTATGCATACATCCAAGTGGAAAAGCACTTGGAATTATTCTCCACATTAATTTTACATAACAACTGAGTGATGTCATCCACTTCTTGAACCAAATTAAATCTTATTATTTGTTTTGGAAACCTCGAAGGTTTCTTTGGTTTCCTTAGATAATTAGTATTCATTATCTTGATGCAATCTGATGTCTTATTCTCCCATTAGCTTTTAGCTTTCCCATCAATACATCAAGCACTTTAGATATTATTGGGATCTTTAAATAGTAATCAAAATATTAAACATCTAATCTTATCACCACATTTCTAAAAATATCTTTTAATATACTAGTAAGAGAATCATAGTACTTATCACACTCTAGGACAAACTCAGAAAGTTATGCAAAACTTGGGAATACTGCAGATTGTAGGATCCCACTATTGGTCATTGCTCGCATGAGTGGTGTCTTAATTATGAATTTTAATCTTTCCAATAGTTTAGTTATGGATACATGTCCCATGTTAATATAACTTATTTTAGACAACTTGGAAGCAATACAATACTTAATATGATATCCCTTATACTCATATTTCATCTTTTCTTCTTTTGACTTCTCAAATATATTTGCATTAGTCTTCCCTCTCCTTCTCGACCCTAGAACTTCTTCAAATTTTAGCTTAGGAAATTATTCAATTAGAGTTACTCCTTCTTCCCCTGACATTTGTTGTGACTAATACTGGGAAGGCTTTGTGAATGCTCTTGAAAACTCAATAATTGTTTCTACTAGTTTAGAAAAGGTTAAAAAACTAAGTTAGTTGTTGTCTTGAGTAACAATCCTAAGCAAGCTTTAGGTATTAAGGACTTCTAGTAGTAAAAAGCTTTAAAAACTATGGGAAACTTGTTTTAAGTAACAAGGTGTCAAAACTCTATGAAGATGTGGATATTCTGCAAGTCTTTAGTGTTAGAAACTTTGAGTAAGTGATAAGCATTTACAATTATGGGTTTATGTGGACAAGTTACTCAACTTTCAATGGATAAATTACCTATGTTGGAAACCTTGATGAAGTAGAAGAAGTGGGTTGTAGAAACTCCAGGTAAGTAATCAGTTTTTGAAAATATGAGTAGGCAAAGTCTTTGAGAACTTCAAATTTTTTGGGATCAGTTACTTGGGTTTAAGACTTTGGGTAAGCAGTAAGTTATGAAATGTTTGGGCAATATGATCTAGGTCAAATACTAGGGCATATTATAGGGAAATTTAATGTTTTGGGGTTTTATTTTCACATGTGAAATGTCTTTGAAGAATTTATAAGGTTTAACAATACCTATGCATGCAAAGAATGACAAAGAAATGTAGACAAAATAAGAAAAGATAGAAGAACCTTTAAATGGTGCATGATAACTTACCAAAGAAAAAACAAGAAGAACACCCAAAATAGATGCATGAAAACAAAGGGAAAACACTCTACATACCTTGACTGCAAATGGGTTGTGAAGAAATTACTTAAAAATCACTCCAGAGGCTCATATAGTGTTGCTCAAGATTTGTAAGGGCAATAACTAGGTTAGATAACATGAAAATCAAGTAGGAAATGAGATGGATTTTTCAATATTTATATTAACCCATAAATTAATGACAACTAAGTGACACGTGAGATGGTGTCCACATAAGCATTTTGACATTTGTCATGTTTTATGAATTACGTTTCTTATTTTAGTCTTTGAAGTCAAGCACCCCCAAAATCTTGATTTGGTCTATGCTTGTGAAGACTTCAGACTAGTGAAATCATATTGATTCTACTTATGAATTTGAGTAAGTGCAGTAACTTTAAACCCCAGGTTGTTCTAAGCTATGTTTTATGGATTTATGGATCTATGTTACTCAGTTTCTGCTGAGAAGTAAAGTCATTAGATAATTTTGGATTAAACTAGATATTGTAATTTGGGTTTATGATGACAACTTACTTCAAAGGGAATAAGTAAAGTAACTTTGATAACCTAAATTGGTTTTGAATTGAGTCCAAACACTTATTTTATTGAATCTCTTAGAAAGATGGACAAAATGGGTTTTATGAGAATGACTCAGCCAACCATTTTCTAACCTTCTCAAGAAAACTGAAGCAATTGGGAATGAAATCAATCATAATGAAAACTAATAAAGAATAAATTTTATTTAGGGAACTGAGTTTTAACAAGGACAACTGACTTACATAAGATAAAAGGCAAAAAATTCAATAGGGGTAGCCCAAAATTCCATGTGTGAAATTTTGGGGACACCAGCTAGCTCTAATTAGTGACATCTTTTTTCTATCAGAAATAATGAAACAAGGATTAGATCCCAATATCTCTAGTTTTTATTCTTGTCTATTGGGTATGGAGTCATGTAAAAACTCAATCATGAAACACTACAAAATAAACAAACCAAAAAAGAAAAAATAACTAGACAAAATAAAAACTAAGGTCTTATTTATGTACATACAAGTGTTATCTTGTTAGTTCTTGTAAAGTTTCAAGTATTGCGCATTGTAAGGCAATGACAGTTCAATTCCATCTTGATAAGCTTGGATGAATCTATCTTTTCTAGTAATATTCTTTATTATGAAATGTCTTTTCCATGCATCTCTTTTGGTTCATGTTACTTATCCCATAATAGAACTAGGTCACCAACTTCAAATTTCCTTTATTTAGCATTTTTCTCAAAAATATTTTTCACTTTCATCTAATGATCAACAATTTGAGTACACACTTCTTTCAGTTTAAGTAAAAACATAATCCTCTTAATCTAGTGAATCTTGATAAGTTGCATCTTTAATAGCCTTAGACAGTTTTAAAGCAAGTAACTCTATTATGATTGGTATTTCAACATCCATTCCATACAACGATTGAAATGGTGACATATCAATGGCTTTATTTAGAGTAATTCTGTTAGCCCCAATGCATCAAATAACTTCTTGTGCTAGGTACATTGATTATCATCCACCATTTTATGAATGATAGTCATCAAATTCTTGTTACTTGGTTCAACTTGGCCATTCCGTTGAGGATAGTAATTTTAAGGGTGAATTAAATCTATTTCATGTAAATAATAGAAATGAGTTAATTTAACTGAAGAAAAATTAGTTGCATTATCTGTCACTATCTTATGAGGAACACCAAACCTCACTATAATGTTTTCCTTAATAAAATCACATACAACTTTAGAAGTGGCATGCTTGATAAGAATCAATTCTACCCATTTGTTGAAGTAATCATTGGCGGTTAAGACATAACAATGGCCAACATTTAAAGAGGGATTCAACATATCAATAAAATCTATGCCCCACTGGTGGAATGGTTTATTGAGAATGACTAGTTTTAAAGGAACTGTTGGTAACTTTGGACATCTCATAAAATGTTGACATGCTTGACATTTAGAAACCCAATCCAAAGTATCTTAGAAAAGAGTAGGTTAGTAGTACCTTACTCATAAGATTTTATGTGTTGTAACTTATGATGAAAATTAGTCTCCACATACTTTATTATGGAACTATTTTAGTAATCTCTTTTTTTGTTTTTTGTCCACACAATGGAAGAAGACACCATCAATTCCTCTTTTATACAAACCAGTATCCTAAAAGACATAATCCTTTGAATTCATCTTGATGGTCTATTTTTCCTTATGTGTAAGATGAGTTGGACATTCTCCATAAGTTAGGAAGAAATAAATTCTATTATACCATTCATCAATAAGATCAACAAAAAGAACCATGCATAAATCTTCATCTGATTCATCTTGAAGGAAAAATACCATTGTATTGTATCATCTGGTTTACTTTTTGTCATTAATTGGCAAAATCCTCTTCTTCTCACTATCTTTGTTGGTTTGATATCAAGATGAAACTCTTGAAATTTATCCATCTGAGTGGGTCTTAGCAATCCCAGTTCTTGTTATGTTAGAATAGATTTTAGTACATTATCAAGTACATATACTTTAGTATGTGAAGACAAGATGTAGTACTTGAAGGCTTTGCATGCTTTGACTACAACAAAGGCATGTTTTTCCATCTGTGTATACTTTAGCTCATAAATTTTTAATGGCTAGTTCATGAAATCTACAAGAGATTCAATATATTCATAATTCTTTTATAGAAGTATGGCTGACATGGTATGTTCAGAAGAATAACAATAAATAATGAATTATTTACTAAAATTTAGGGAAACCAACACTAGAGTTTGAGCTATCATTTCTTTAACCTTTTTGAATGCCATCTTACCTTCAACATTCCACTTGAAGTTTTGTTTATTTTTCATCATATCATAAATATGGTGAGTTAACTCATAAATTCAGGTCTGAGTCTTCTAATGAAGTTAACCTTATCAAAGAATGAATGTACTCCCTTCTTAAACATAGGCATAAGTAAAATTTAAATATATTTTACCCTTTTTGGATCAATTTTTGTTCCTTCCTTTGAGACAATGTGACCAAAAAGTTTCCCTTCAATCATTACAAATATTGATTTCTTGGAATTCAAAGAGATCCCATGTTTCCTACAATGGATGATTACTTATTCTAAATCATCAGTGTGATTAACTCCCATGAAGATTACCAAATCATCAAGATATACAATTATACTCTTGTTCTTAAGATGTGCAAATTCCAAATCCATCTCTCATTGAAAAGTTTCTCCAACATTAACAAGCCCAATGGGAATCGTATGATAGGTAAATGTACCCCATGGTATTGTGAAAGCCATCTTGTATTGATCTTCTCTAACCACTTTTATCTTATTATATCCTAAAAATCCATCTAACATGGAAAACATCTCTAAGCCATCTTGTATTGATTGAGATTTTGGAAATCAACACACAGACATATCTCTCCATTCTTCTTTCTTACTAGCACAATGTTAGGTAACCATTCTAAATGATGAATAGGATAAATGATCTTAACATCAAATAACTTATTTATTTCATCAAAGATAGTACATAAGATGGTTGGATTATGATGGCAAATATTTTTCTTGAAAGACTTTACTTCTAGCTAAAGTGGAATGTAGTGTTGTACTTCTTTTGGCTGAAAGGTCTTCAGGTATTTGTAAGACTAGGTAAACACATTAATATATTTCCTAAGAATATTGATGAATGCTTCTTTTTCCTCTTGAGAAATTTTTTTTCCAATGTTGACCGTCTTGGGTTCTTCTTTAGTGTCCAAATTAACCTACTATACTTCTAGAGAAGAACTCTTGCTACACTCTTTCTTTTTCTTCAAAAACTGATCATGCATATCAAAAATTTATTTTAAAGAAACTAACCATATAGAGATTTTGTTTCCCTTCAACTGAATCACTTATTTATTATCATCATGTTCAGGGTTAGTATTACCTTTTATTGTCTAGCATGGAAGTGAACTACTTCCTTAAAAATATAGTTCCTCAAAATTATCTTGTTGTTCAAGGAAAATAGCTATTTATTTTTCTCATTGAAGACTTTCCACTGATTGACATTGTCTAGAAATTTTGGATGGAAAACCATCTCTACTCTTTAGTCGCCTTCTTGAAAAAATGTAGGTTTTTGGTTTGGTCTAAGCAAAGCTACATTAATCATGAGAGAATCAACTCTAGAGTTCTGATCATGAGGACTGGCATTGATTGAAAACATTACAAAATTAAGAGTTGCACTAAAAATTTGATCATGATAGTGCCTCAAATTATCCTTCTTCACTTGGTATTACCCATGATTTTTTCTCACTATCAACTCAACATCTCCTTATGCTTTTATAAGTCTCACTCATTTTATTTTTTCTTGTTTTAATCCTAAAAATAGTGCTTCATACTCTGTTATGTTGTTATTATTTGCAAACATAAGATTATAATAGTAAGGATATACCTTACCATCTGGTGATATCAATACAGCTTCAACACCTAAACCAAGAGAACAATAGATGCCATGAAATTATAGCATCCATATTTTCTCTTCTTCTTCTTGTGTCTTTGGTTCTTGTATGTCCTTGCCCAATTCAAGGTAATAGACTCCATGATCCAATTCTTCAAAAATAATCTAAGATCTTGGATCATCAGACCTGTAAACTGTATACTTAGACTTATTTTCAAGCTCAAATTTATGATTTACACCTTTGATTGGAATGTGAGAATAAGACCAATCCATATTAACTTATCTACCAAGATCTTTGCATAAGTTTATACTCAACAATATTTTGTAAGAAACAAGAATATCTATTACTAGAATTATCATTTTAAATTTCTTATCCAGAAAAGCTACTAGAATAACTTGAGCATCTTTAATTTATCCAATCAAGGGAATTTGTCTTTCCATTAAATATCATATACCTATTGACTTAGTTAGACTGAATCCAAGGGCATCAAATACTTTAGATAGCATGACATTATCATAATCTCCAAAATCTAGGATACAATTGCTCAACTTGAAGTTGTTGATCAAGAGGGATACATAGAATGGTTATATTCTTTTAGATGTGGGAGAATTAGTTTTATTATTATTTTGGAAAGAGATATATTTGGGAGTAGGTAATATACCTTTTGAATTATTAGATGTACTATTTGATCCTTTACTTTGTACATACTTAACTAGTCTATTCAGCTAATTTGGATATGACCTCAAGTATTCAGCTTCTGATATTTGAATCATAGTTTTCTTGGTGTGGTCAATAATGTCAAAATAATGGATGGATGTAGACAAAGTAGGATTGGCTTCATAAGTATGAGTGATTGGTTTATGAGGTTGAGAAGAAGATGCTACATTTTTATATTTTGAAGCAAGATAAGTGGGTAAAAGACTACCTCTTGTGAGAATGCTAATATTTGGCCTAGAGTCTTCTTTCTCTTTTCCTTGTTCTTTGGAAGAATTTTTAGTAAATTACTGAGTTTGTGATTTTTTAATACTACAAAAGAGTGACTATGATATTTTTCATAATCACTTTTTGATTAATATTCAAGGTAACCTATGTTGGAGTCACCAACAGGATCTACAAAGTCATCTTCATTAGTAAATCCTTGATCAAGGTCAGTAGCCATATGATCTTCTTCATTCATTTCAATGTGGTTATTCAGAGCATCTTCAATTACCAATATTTGTGGAGGTCCAACAATATGATTCTGATTTTGATTGTTGAAATTTCATGTAGGTGCATTCTTGATAGGAACAACATGAACACCTTGAATAATTTGCCTTTTAACTTGCAACAAGTTAATTGCTAGTTTCTGTAACATGAGATCTATAGTGGTTTGCAATGTAGTCAAAGTAGAACTATCCACCTTGGAATTTTTATTTTTGATCTTTATAGCCATGATAAGGTCATCTTTAACCTCTATAGTAATTTTTTGAATAGTTTCCAAATAAATAGGATGTGCTCTATGTAGCTGATAGCTAAGCTTTGATAACTGAGTATTGATGAAAAAACACTTCTAGTTATCACTAGTAGGATAAATAGTTTGAAGTATTTTATAGAAAAATCTATTAAACTTAGTAATGAAATTCTGCATGTGCTCATTTAACTCTTTTTTAAGTTGAGTCAACTAGGTAAGCAATATGTGTAAGTCTTAAATAGTGTTAAATCTTTTTTCAAATTTTTCACACATAGTGGCCCAATTGGTTACATTTCCAGGTGCCAAATGGTAAAACTATTTTGTAACTAAGTCATGTAAGGTTTCAATAAAGAACCTAACTGAGACATCTTCATGTTCAATGCCAATCACTCCATATGCTACAAAGAAGGTAGTAAAATTCTCATCTAGACACTATTTTCCATTCCCTATGAACTTAGGAAAGCTTTTTTCTAACCCCTTAGGCAAGCCATGGAGAGGAGGAGTTAAAATTAAAAGGGCCAATTGGTTCCCCCAAGGAATAGGGAGTTATTGTGCCATTCTTCTAAGAATAAGAAATTAAGGATTATTAGGTTGGATTATTCTTGAAGAATTATGTTGCAGTTGATTCACAGGAGTTTGTACTTGTCTCATAGGTGAATGACTCACTCTTCTCATTCTAGTTTGGGGAGGAAAGATGAAATTAAACTGTTTTTTTAACTAAAATAAGTCAATCATTTGGCCTTAAGCTCTTCTTACTCTAGTGAAAATTCAATTTTCTAGATTGAAATGTCTATGCCTTTTTATAGATTTGTTTAGATTACTTCATATTTATAGGCAAAGACTCAGGGAGCAATTACTTGACATGCAATGACTTAAAATAAACAAAACATCCTATTTGACATGTACCAACTCAAGGAAATAAAATCCATTACTTTTAACAAGTAAAAAAACTCAAGATAAATAAAGCAATTACTTGACATGCATGCATTTCAAATCACAAGTGCACCTTTATTTTGCATGAAACTTCTTACACAATAGTGTGGAAAACATGCAATTTTTGAGAACAAAAAAATTAACTATGTCTATCTTACCCTAGAGTTGATAATCTAATTTTAGCTCTGGTTAAGTTTGTATTCCCCAATGGAGTCACCAAAAACTATTGGATAGATATTTTGTAGGTTATCAAAACTACCTAAGCAGTCATGGGATTAAATCATTTTCATTTACTAGTGAAGCTCCCATACATTTTATACTTATTTATTCTAATTACTCACATTTTTAGTTATTTATAGTTTATACAAATTATGCACAAATCATCTTAGCTTAGGGTATTAATTTAATCACAAAGTTTATGATCCATAATAGAGTGATTTTGCAATAAGTAAGCAACTAATTTAGAGAATATGTAAAGAAGTTATGAGAAATAGAGAATGAAATGACAATAATATGTGAGAAGAAGTTATACTTTAAAAAAAGTAGTTTCATAGAGCTTATTGCATCTGTACAAATAGGCAAACATATAAGATATGATAATTCTTTCAACAAATAATTAAGAAAAATTGAAATTCATGCTCAGATTTAAAGATAACACAAATTTTACCATTTGAATCTTCATAAATTCTCCAAAATATCTCTTTATATGCAAAGTTCCTCAGAAATCAACTTTCTTCTTATTCACTTTGAACCAATTTCACACAAAAATATTCAAAAATCTAAATGTAAAGTTTCAGATTGCCTAAACTTTCTTACTTTAGTTACAATTGCTTTTTTTTTAAATTACCATCCCTAGGCATGTAGGCATTCACTATTACTTATAATATTTTCAATGTAAAAATAAATTAGGAGACAACTCCTTGAATTCCCATGTGCTGTATTAAAAATTGAAAACCGTTGAGAGACATCCTCCTAGAATTTCTCCTGTGTAACATGCAATGGCTAATGACATGTAACACTTATTGGTTTCACTATTTGGATTAAAAATAATCTCTTTGTATTCTATATATAGCTCACTCAAGTAACTTATTTTTATAAAATGACTTCAACTAATGGCATCTGGCCTAGTTACTTAAGTCTTACATTTTATAAAAGCTTACTTTCACAAGTAACTTCACTAAATGACATTAGTTACAAATTAATTGCTTAAAAAAATTACTTAAAATACATTTATGAAGAGAATATAAGAAGATAGAAAAATTTGTTGAGCAGAAGCAATATAAATAATTCCAATTCATGTACTTCTGATCTACACTTTTCTCTGTACTTGATATGTTGAGACATCATGAACTGTATATTTGCATCATCTAATTTGGTAACTAATTGCCTTTCTATTTCATATCTCAACAGTTCTTTTTCCAACTTCGTACAATGATATTTCACCTTCTCAAGCTTAAGTTCTAACCTCTTAACCTCTTGTTGACTTTTATTCAACTCCTTTATAGATTTTGTTGTGAAAAGAGTTGTGGCCTTTTCAATTAATTTCTGAAATTACTGACACAATTGCTCATGTGTCATTAGAATTTTGTTAGCCCAAACATTAGTGAGATATAAGATGCAATCCTTCAGATCTACTTTCACATTGTAAGCATCTTCTTCTAAAATTTTCATTTATTCAAGCATTGTTCCCAAAATGCACATGCAAAAAGATATAATATGTTCCTCTTATTTTGATTTCTTTACTGACCCCTCTTGAATAATTTGTTCTTCAATCAAAACCTTCTCACTTAGAGAATTTATTCACTGAAGGCTCTCCTACTACAATTTAGAGTTTCCATTCTCATTTTCTATATCCTTATCAATATTTTTATATGTGCCAATTTATTTTTAATATCAGCTAGAGCACCTGGGACCTCAACAAACCATTTCTATGCAATTGCAACATTTTATATATCCATTCATCGACTATCTTGGCCTTGTCCCTAGTTTCTTCTACCTCAATTATTATTTACTGATCAAATGCACCTCCTAAAATTAATGATTGTTGAAGAGTAGATCTTTCCACCTTGGTAATTATTTGACACAAATTGGCAATTTGTTCTTTCAACTTAGTTTTATCAACTTTCTCTTCATCGAGCTTCTAGAAAGGAGTATTGATTAGGGTCTACGTGTCTTATTTCAAGGCCTTTATAGTGACTTCTCCAAGGGATACCTTTGTAACTGTTAATTCTTCTTCAATTAATTCACCTTTAATATTTCCCTATGGAGGAATTGATATCTCCACCAATTTTTGACCAGAGGATTCAATTATCAGCTTAGAAGTCACTTTAGCAATCTTGGGCTTTTTACTCTTATGATTAAGAATTCTTAGAAGATATAGGTCTATCTCATCCAAGTTAATTCTTATTTAGACTCAGTGGTAGTTTGCAAATCCAACCATGAAGAAAAATTCCTGCCAGTGGAAGTGTTTGAATGTATTACCATTTTCTATTGATTATTTCTCACCACTAACTCTTGAGAAAGAATTTCCCATGCATCCAAAATATCTTGAACAACATTGGAAACTAATTGCTCATCTTTCTACTCATCCTTCTCTTTTTTTTTCTCTACCTTTGGCTCTTTTTCTTTCTCTACCTCTACCTTTACCTCTTTCTCCTCAAGTTCAACTATTACTTGTTATTGAGATACCTCTTGAGATGCAATAACCTCTCCAATAGTTACCTACTCTAGCTCTTTTTGGACATGAATAAAAGGAATGGTGGGTTGGTCCTCAAAATGAGATGGAGGAGGAGTAGTAGGTGGAGTGGATAAAGGTGGAGGAGGAGGAACATTAGTCTCCTTTTGAACAGGTTTCTCAGGAGGTTTAAAATTTAGAGACTTTATGGGTGGCATGAGTGTGGAAGGATTAACCTATTTCACTATTGGTTATATGTTTTTCATTGGTAATGAAGATGAAGATCTGATGGGTGTGGTAAGAATGGGAGTGGTAGAAGGAAGGGTGGTTATGGAAGAGACTAGAGATGCATGTGTAACTAGATAAATTGGCTCCTTTTCTTTTACCATAGAGTATGTATTATCAACATTCTTCTTTAGTTTTAATTTCTTCTTGGGATGTAAGCTACTTTCTCCTTGTATTGCTATTCTCTTATGACCTACTTGGCTCATTTCTATCATAACCAACTTCTTCATGTACTAGCCCTTACCAAGAAGCCATGTTGAAGTCATAGTGAGAATTACTGAGGTTCTCTCAGCAATAGTATTTAATTGATTCTTATTAAAGTTAATCTCTATAATTGGAGAATTATCCCCTCCCATTGAATGATAAGAATTATGAATTACTTGCTCATCATCTTGCATATCTTTTAGAATTATATCCAAATCAAAAGAGTGGATTTGCTCAATAATCATCCTACTATTATCTCTTCTTCTCATCTATACAATCAATTCAAAAGTCTTTAAGTGTAGGAATATGCATATACTCAAGAGAAACTATGTTTTAAACTATGCCTTTGTAATCAAAATTTTCTCTAGCTTCAAAATGTGATTGATTGTAGTTGTGACACATTTCTGTTTGTACATTATTTGCCTTGTAAATGCTTGCACAGTGATAGTGGCCAATAACAATAAGAAAACTAACTGAAGAATGATGAACTTTAGACTAAAGATCATGTAATTTTACCAACTACTTACATAAATCCATAAGAATCTATTTGTTAATAGGGTACCTTGGTAATTTTACTGGTGTCCCTTTGAAACCACCAACTTTGATATATGTGAAATTCAAGAATTGAATGAAAATGCATCCAAAATGGGAAACTGCCTCTGAAGCTACATTTGATACTCTCTTGGCCTTTAAGGTAACATTCAATTTATAAATGATTTTTTAAAAGAATCCATCATTTGCCTTCTTTTAGTGCTTGAAGTATTTAGACAAAGTTAACTGAGGGTAATATTCATATATAGGCTCTATTGCCAACATCATTTTTGTAGTTAGCCTAGAAAATGCTCCACTTGATGTTGCTACATATACTAGATATGAAGTCAAAAGTTTTCAATACATTACTTAATTGTTGGTCAATATTGTCACTTATCATTCTAGACCATTCAATCATAAGAGAATTTTTATTAACATCAATAGCCCTAATGTATGCATACATCCAGGTGGAAAATCACTTGACATTCTTCTCCCCATTAATTTTACATAAAAACTAAGTGATGTCATCCACTTTTTGAACCAATTCAGATCTTATTATTTTCTTTGAAAACTTCAAAGGCTGATTTGGTTTCCTCAGATAATTAGTATTCATTATCTTGATGCAATCTGATGTCTTATTCTCCCATTGGATTTTAGTTTTCTCCATTGATACATCAAGCACTTTAGATTTTGTTGAGATCTTCGAAAAATAATAAAAATATTAAACATCTAACCTTATCACCACATTGCCAATAGTATCTTTTACATTCCTACTAAGAGAATCAAAGTACTTAGCACACTCTAGGATAAACTCAAAAAGTTGTGCAAAATTTAGGAATGCTGCAGCTTACAGGATCCCACTGTTGGTCATTACTTACATGAGTGCTATCTTAATTATGAATTTTGACCTTTTAAATAACTTAGTTATGGAAATATGTCCCATGTCAGTATCACTTATTTTAGATAACTTGGAAGCAATATAAGACTCAATAGGATATCCCTTATACTCATACTTCATCTTTGTTTTTTTAAGCTTTTCAACTCTCTTTGCTTTAGTGTTCCCTCTCCTACTCAAGCTTGGAACTTCTTCAAGTGATAGCTTATGAACTTATTCAATTAGAGTTACTGCTTCTTCCCTAGACATTTTTTGTGACTAATACTAGGAAGGCTTGGTGAATGCTCTTAAAAACTCTGTAATCATTCATACTAGTTTAGAAAAGGTTGAAAAACTAAGTTAAGTTGTTTTCTTGAGTAACTATCCTAAGCAAGATTTAGGTATTAGGGACTTGTAGCAGTAAAAAGCTTTAAAAAATCTAGGAAACATGTTCTAAGTAACAAGGTGTCAAAACTCTAGGAAGGTCTAGATAATCCACAAGTCTTCAGTGTTAGAAACTCTGAGCAAGTGATAAGAATTTACAAGCATGCATTTATGTGGACAAGTTACTCAAATTTTAGTGGATAAATTAATTACCTTGGAAAATGTGATGAAGTAGAAATAGTGGGTAATCAAAACCCCAGGCAAGTAAGTAATTGTTGAAAATTTGAGTAGGTAAAGTCTTTGAGAACTTCAAGTTTTTTGGGACTAGTTACTTGGGTTTGAGACTCTGAGTATGTAGTAAGTCATGAAATGTTTGGGCAATATGATCTAGGTCAATCGCTAGCACATATTATATAAAAATTCAATGTTTTAGGGTTTTGTTTGAGGTTTTCACATGAACAATGTCTTTGAAGAATTTATAATGTTTAACAACACCTATGTATGCAAATAATGACAAACAAATGCAGATAAAATATGAAAAGACCAAAGAACCTTTAAAATGGTGTATGAAAACTTACCAGATAAAAAATGATAAAAACACCCAAAATAGAATCATGAAAACAAAGGGAAAACACTCTAAATACCTTGATTAAAAATGGGTTGTGTATAAATTATTCAAAAATCACTCCAAAGGCTTAAATGGTGTCACTCAGGATTCGTAGGGGCAATAGCTAGGTTAGAAAACTTGAATTCTAGGTAGGAAATGAGGTGGATTTTTTAATATTTATATTAACCCATACATTAATGAAAACTAAGTGACATGTGAGATGGTGTCCACATAAGTATTTTGATGTTTTTTCAGGTTTTATGAACTGCTTTGCTTATTTTGGTCTTCGAAGTCAAGTACCTCTAAAAACTCGATTTAATCTATGATTGTGAAGACTTTGGACTTGTGAAATCTTATTGATTTTACTTATGACTTTGATCAAGTGAATTAAATTTTAAACCCCAAGTTTTTATAAGCTATGCTTTATGGATTTATAGATCTACTTTACTCAATTTCTTATGAGAAGCAAAGTCATTAGATAATTATGATTTGATCTAGACAGTGTAATTTGGGTTTATGATAACAACTTACTTCAAAGGGAATAAGTAAAGTAACTTTGAGAACATGAATTGGCCTTGTAATTAGTCTAAACACTTAGTTTCTTGAATCTATTGGAAAGATAAACAAAATGGGTTTTATGAGAATGACCTAGACAACTATTTTCTAACCTTCTGAATCAAATTGAAGCAATTAGGAATGAATGCAATAATAATGAAAACTATTAAAGATTAAATCTTATTCAAGGGATTAAGTTTTAATGAGTAAAACTAATTTACATAAGATAAAAGGCAAACATTTCAATAGGGGTAACCCAAAATTTCATGTGTGAAATTTTGGGAACACCAGTACTAAACGACTATGTGTTGAAACAAGATTGTCTAACAAGTTTGTTAATACTTAACTCTAGTTATGCCAAAAATTTAAGAAACTTTGAAAAAAATAGTGATGACCTTTCTTACCACTAAACTTTCCACTAAAAATCTTAGATCGACGCATAGTACACTTCGTAAATGCTAGAATTTATGGAGAAATAAAATAAATCACAACATATATACCAAATCTTGGGTGCATTAATCACCATTACTTATCATTTAAAACCATTTAACCATGATTTAAACACAAGACCCAATTTAAGTAACTCTTCACCACCTTTGCATTTATTAAAACCACATAATTCATATCCAATATAACCACCTTTGATTCAATAGAGATCTAACCTTGAAAAGACCACCTTTAATTCAAAGATCTCTAACCTTTGACCCATATCATAATGCAACTAATTTATTAAAGTATTTAAAATAAGACCCTTAGAAATATTATTAGATCACCAAAATAATTCTTATAAGTATTGTTAAAAATAAACCATAATTTTAATAATACTTATAATGACTTTATAATCCATAAATATAATTCATTCAATAATGATCAAAACCATCATGAGCACTTTACATTTAACTCTTAATCATAAAATACTATTTGCTTGATAATCTTATATATATCACAAAGATTCTAAATTTGTTCATTAACTTGATATTCATAAAACATGAATTCTGCTATATGGATATATCTAATTTTTCTTTAAATCCATAAATTTTTTTAAACCACTTGTACTACAGAGAAATAATTTCATCACATATAGAGTCATGATAAACATTTCAACATGAAACTACATATTTAAATATCATGATGAACTAAAACCCTTAACTAGAAGTTTTAGACATCACGATAATGTCATCGATATGGCATAATCAACACAAAGTACTTATTTTGAAAAATAAAAGGAGTGTCAAAAAGTAGGCTCAACACTAGTGACCTTGCTCCCTGGTTTTAGTAATGAAATAAGGTAACAAAAATATAAATTTTGCCTATGAAAGATAAAAAACTTGAAAGTGCAATCCAAGTTAGTTATTTCTCAGGCAGTTGGATGCGAACCCCTTTATTTATGAAATTTGAAGGGATGAGGTGTTTGGTTAGTGTGACATGAAAGAATAAGAAAAATTAGAAAGAAAATTTTGGGTTGAATAAGCAATCAATTGCATGAAGCCTTAAACACAATTTTTGAAAACAAGTAACACTTTAAAACACATTAATAATCATTTTCAATCTCATTTATAAATCCAAACTGAATCATGTAATGTAAAATCATATTACCATTATTGAATACTCACAAACATATTACAGTTTCCCCCTAATGTCTTTCTTCTTGATGAACTTTGTTGAGGTAATGAAAAATGATCCAATCAAAGAAAAAAAACAAACAAAAAAAGAAATACAAAAATAAAAACAGATAAAAAAACAAACAAGAAAAATAAATAGAAAAGTAAGAGTTAATGAACAAATAATTTTAAATGATGATAATTGATTGAATAATGTAACTAATTTCCTTCAAAATCTTGTAAATGAAAAGCATTTTTACCAAGTACATCAACAATTTTATATAGTTCTAACCAAAGTGAATCAAATTTATGATGTTTACCTGGATCTTCATGAGCTTTATCTCAATAAAGAATAAGATATCCAGCCTTAAATATTTTATTTGAAACTTTTTTGTCAAAAAATTTCTTTACCTTCTTTTTGGATTCTTCTAACTTGTGCAAAGTAGTAATTTACATTCATGCAATGCTATTAAATTATTTAATCTTTGTTTAATTAGATTTGTATCCTTTGATAAATATTGTAAAACTATATTAGTAAATAAAATCTATAATTCTATTAGAAAAGTAGATTTAAAACCATAAGTCAACATAAAAGGTTAATATCTTTTAGTTGCTTTGACAATAGTTCTATCTGTCCATAATGTCTCAAATATTTTAAGATGTCAATTTCTTATATTTTTGTAGACTATTTTATTCATGATAGAGATTAGGTTTTTGTTTGTGGACTCCACTTTCCCATTCCCTTAAGGGTAATACTTAGAGGAATGATTAGAAATTATAGAATAACTTCTTATAAATTCTAAGTATTCATTAGAAGCAAACTAAGGATCATTATTTGAGATAATCTCATAAGGTACACCAAATCTAAAAAAGATCTAATCTTTAAAAAATATATTTACTTCAGATGTCACTAAATTTTTTAAAACCTTTTCTTTAGGTCACTTTTTGAAATAGTTAGTTGTTAAAATATATTAATAACCAACAAAAGGAGGATGAATATTAGAAATAAAATCAACTCTCCATTTTGAAGATAGTTTTTTTTAGAATAATAAGATTCAAAGGCTTTGCTGTAATTTATCCCTACCAACAAATAATTGACAAGGCATACAAGAATGTACTAACTTATATCCATTTTGAAATAATGTAAGTCAATAATAACCTACATACAAAATCTTATAAGTTGTTATTTTTGTAGCATAATAACCACCGTAACTACCTTCATGATATCTTCTAAGAACCATCTGAATTTGCTCATAAGTTCAACATCTTAGTAATACACGATCTCAATTTTGATAAAACAAAAGATTTTTAAGTAAACAAAATTTTAAAGATTGCACTCCTAATGACCTTTATTTTCTATCTAAATTTTTATGATAAGCCTCATTTTGAAAATAATATACAAGGCCATGATACCAATCATCTTCTGCTATTAAACAATCCCAATCTTTAATTTTCATTTCAAATTTTGAGGTTTTTGAAAAATCAATAAATTTCATAGATTGAAAATATGGTTTAAAATTTAAAGAGTCATCAACAGATAAAACTAAGACATTAATATTAGAAGATATATTTTCAGCTAAATGCTTTGCTAATTCATTTCTTTTGATAGTTGTTGATGTCTCAAATTCAAGGTCAAATTCTTGGATTCTTAAAATCCACTTTGCTATCCTTCCTTTAATAATAGGTTATTTTAAAAGATAGGATAAATGGGCACATTTGACCTTACTACCATTTTATTTCCCATTAATAAATTATGGAATTTAATTAGAAAAAATCAAAGATAAGATAAATTTCTCAATAAGAGGATACCTAGTTTTTGTGTCTTTTAGGACTTGACTCATGTATCCAATAGGTCTTTCACTATTATTTTTATCTTCTTATGTAATCGCAACACCTATTGCTTTATCTGTAGCATTAACATAAAGAATGAAATGCCTAGACATATTAGGTTTAGCAAACACATGTGCACTTGAAATAACATTCTTTACATTGTTAAAAGCAGAATCAATTTTTGCATCCCAAAAATATGACTAATTTTTCTTAAGCAAAATCTGTAAAGGATTAGATTTATAAGTGAAATATAATATAAATTTTTATAAGAAATTTATTTTTCCAAAGAAATATCTAAGACCTAATTGATATTTAGGTGGTATCAATTCTTTGATTATTTCAACACTTTCAAGATTAATTTAAAATTTCATCCTTAAAAATAATATCCCTAATAATTTACCTTATGTAACACCAAAAATAGAATTTTTAAGATTAAGAAAAATACTGTCTCTTATACTTGTTTTTAAAACTTCATGTAAACGATCCAAATGCTTTTTAATTTTTCTAGAATGAACTATAAGATCATCTAAATAGACTTGCATAACAATACCAATTAGATCATTAAAAGCTACATGCATGGCTCTCTAAAATGTTACACTTGCATTCATAAGACCAAAGGGAATCTTATTAAATGTTAAAGTTCTTATTTGATTTTTAAATGTTGTCTTGTGCCTATCATTTTAGTTTACAAATATTTGATTATAACCTAAAAACCCATCAAGCAAAGACACTATTTTAGATCCTGCAACTTGTAGAATTTGAATAATACTTGGAAGAGGATAATTATCCTTTATGCTAGCTTTATTAAGATCTCTGAAATCTACATAAATTCTAATATCTTCATTATTTTTTTGTATTGGCACTATATTTACAACCTATTTAGAATATGTTATGGGAAAAATGATGCCACCATCAATAATTTTATCAAGCTCTTTGTTGACGGTGTCTTCCAACAAAGGGATTATCCTATGTATTTTATGTCTAATAGGTTTAATATCAGGCTTAATAGGAATATCATGTCTTACATAAGTATTATCATATCCTTTTAAATCTTTGTAAGACCAGGAAAAAATATCAATGTATTCAACCTTCTTATTAGGAGTACATTATATTCTGAAATAAATAAACATTGGTTCTTCATGAGATCCATGGTCTACTAGGATAGTTTCTCCAATCATCATTCAAAAAGTTCTTCACTCTGTGAAAACTTAGGTTGATCATTTAGAGAAAACATGGATTCTAAGCTTACTAAATCAATATGTAATTTATTAGGATTTAATTGTAAATAATATCCATAACTAAGACCATAATCATCGTTATAAAAATATTTATTTTTGATAAAGTCATCATTATGTTCATCACAGTAAAAAATAGGCCAACTTTCATTTAAATCAACAATTTAAAGCCTAAATATTTCTAAAAAATAAAACTTTATAGTAGGCTCTATTTCACTTATTATAGGGTTTGAAGCAAAAAAAAGTAGTTTATCAACATGTAAATTGAATTCTCTAAGAGTGTGCATGATATTAAAGCTTCAAAATGTTCAAGTAAAGACCAAAGCTTTTGAGTATAGTGATAAAGATTAGTTTTATTTGTGTTATAATTTTTTCTTACTTGTCTTATAACTAATTTAGAATCACCAAAAAATTCTAAGTGTTTAACATCTAATTCTATAGCTTTTTCCAAACTAAGACATAGAGCTTCAAACTATGTTGTATTTTTAGTAGTATCAAAAGATAACTTATAAGCATAATGATGTAATCTAAAAAAGGGAGAAACAAGACAAAATACTACACCAATACCCACTTGTGAACACGAACCATCAAAATATAAAGTCCATAAATCATTTTTGAAAAATAAATTTTGTTGTTGATGTTCAAGTTCATCAAGAGTCATTAACTCATATGTACTAATACATGTTTCAACATGAGCCATAATAAGAGGTAATGAATCAATTGGGATCTTATACTAATATTATCTTTGGATAAAGATAATTTCATTTTTAATTGAAATCCAAGTAGTATATTTTTCAACAAATGCACCGGTTGCTTTTGACCAATCTCTACCCAAATGCATCACATAATTATTAGGTATATCCAAAATCTGAACATTAGTCATACACTTAATTCTTTCATCTTGTGAAACTTTAATTATAAGATCTCTAAATTTATCACAACTTTTTATTTGATGTGAATCAAAACCAATTAACTTTATATTTTTTGTTTCATAAGAAATACCCAACTGATCAGCTATAGATTTTGGCATTATATTTTTTGATGCACTTTTGTCTAAAATGCAATTATGTATAAATTTGTTAGGAAATTTGGTTTAAAAATAAAAAGGTGGTATATAATCTATAGAAGGTTCATAAATTTGAATAAAAATAACATATTGAGTATGCTCATCATTTTTATTATCTTCATAAAATCCTAAAATTTTATTTGAATTTAGATTTTTAATAGCTTCATTAATTTTCTCTATCTGTCCTAGCAAAATAACATCTTATAATAATGCAAACCCTACCTTAATGGATGATAAATCATCAATAATATTATAATTCCCTACATCTAGATGATGTATTTGAATATAATTTTTAAGCTTAAAAGGAAGATATTGATAATTATTAAAACATATTGATAAAGGATCATTATATTTGAAATTTATTACAACCTTATCTGAGTTTGCATTATTCTGAATATTTTTATCTTAGTTTTGAGCAAATTTTTTATTATTATTTATTATGTTAGAATAATATCTTTGTCTAGTATTAATAACATAAGCATTTGTGGTTTTAGTATCATTTGAATAATCACCAATCCCACACATATTTGTATTATCAACCAGATCAAATGTGATATTTTCCTTTCCTTGAATATATCTTTTAAATTTTTGAACGACTGCACATGTATTTGGGCCATGATATAATTCACAAATGTTACAATAAAGAACCTTTTATTCAATTTGATTCTTTTTAGAAAATGATGATTTACTTGATGAAGATGGTTTATCATTTAATTATTTCTTAACAGTGATAAACTCATTGCTAAGATTATGAATGGCTTTTATAATTTTTGCATTATCTGAATTTACCCCTATCACAATTCTATCATTAAAACTAATTTTTTTTCAGGTTTTTTTCATATTATATACAAAAAGTTAAAGTTTCATCATATTCCATAATATATTTATCTTATATAGCCATTTTATATTTTAGAGGTAAAGCATTACAAAAATATAGCCTTGACAACTTTTTATATGGACTAACAACAAGTGAAATTTTCTAATACAACCTAGTAAATCTACTTATGAAACCATAAATATTTTCATTTAGATCAATTGAAATATTAACCAATTTATTTACTAGATCTAAATCCATTTTAGACTTACCAAAGCATAAATCTAACTAGTTTTCAATAAATTTCCAAGTACTAATAACATTTTTTAGAAAACTAATAAATGTTTTGTAAGCTTTACCTTCCAAAGTCTGTGAGAAAACTCTAAGGCAAACTTTTTTATTAATAACAAGAGTAGCACAAACAAGTTTGAAAGCATATAAATGATCCTCCCATTACTCACCAGGGCTTCCTAAAAACTTAAGAAAGTTAAATCCCTTTAATGAAGGTAATTTAACTAGATGAACACCAATTTTGATTGGGTTTCCATGAATCCAAAGATTTACTAAGGGATGTCTAACATATTGATCTGAATCATTATTTTCATTAGTTACTTCAACTTGATATTTCAGTGAATTTTAGCTTATGTTCTTTGGAAGAGAGAAAAAAACTTGAGAAGGGTATGGTAGAAAAATCTGTTTGGTTGTGCTTACATTGAATCAGATGATTGTAGATACTTCTCTTTGGCTTGGGAGGAATAATCTTTAGATAAGAAAACACTTAAATAAATGGTTGGTTAGTTAGGTAGATGGGTGGATTTCCTAGCAAGCTAGATTCAAGAAGTACATGACTTCTTTAGAGGTTGTCAATCCACCTTTTAAGACAAATTAAAGTTATAAGAAAGGTTACATAACATAAATAAAAATATTTAATTGAAAGGAAATAAATACTATTTAAAATAAATTCTTATAAGAGATGAATTTGAGTAATTATAGTAATAAGTGGGTCAATACTAATGCTAAATAGTTCAGGTATAGTTTAGAAAATAAGGTGATGTTCAATGATCATGCAGGGAGAAAGAAAGTTGGATTTGGTTGAAGTCTAGTGGGTGAAAATAGTTTTCTATTATTTTGTCACATAATGGCTGTCAATAATTAGGGTGACCATCAGAGGTTAGGGTGACTGTCGATAGTCAAGATGACCATTAGCAATCAGGGTGACTGTTGGTTGTCAGGGTGACCATGATTAGTCATTATGGGTTTGGATAGGTTATTGATTTTAGATAGAATAGGTTATGGGTTAGTTACAAAAAATTTCTATAGGTTACTAGAGGTTGGTTAATAGTCATGAGGAAAAAAAAGAGCCTCAAAGGTATCAAGGGTAAAGGTTTGATACTCAGGTGGTTGAAAATGGCCAGAGAGTGTTCGAGTAGAAGAGGTAATGTATGGAGTTACAAAACTATTGAAACTAAGTAACTAAAACTTAAAACAAGAATAATATACTTAGCTTGGTTGATAATTGATGGCTTGAAGGAGTTCTAGAGTTGGGATGTTGGAAGCTAGAGGAATACCTATACAAGAAGCTTTGATCTCTTGTCTAAGAAGTTTTCATGATGATTTCTTTGATAATTGATAATCCATCCTCCTTACCTCTTCTTCTATTTATATATAAGGGAGAGGTGGAAGTGTAGGTTCAAGAGGTGTTTAACACTATGTTCTAATTTTAGTCGTAACATGTATAACTTATGAGTGTCTAAGAATAAATAAGAAAATTGGAGTCGTGGTAGTTAGTGATTTAGATGGTGGAACCCAATTGTTGAAAATCAAGGTGATCATCGATGGTTAGGGTGACTATCGATGGTTAAAGGTCAAGGTCAAGTTGGGTTAAAGAGGTGGGCTAGTTAATGGGTCAAAATTGACTTGAGTTAGGTCTGGTTTATGATCAAAAAGTCAAGGTTAGGTCTCTAAGGGCTCTTGAGGTGGTTTAGGGGTGTTTCAACATCTAGAACTATAGTGTGTGGTTTTATAGTGTCTACACTCGATCTCTATTAGTTTGAAAAACTATAATCAAATCCTAAACCCTCTACTTCTATTCTTATTCATCTTCCATCTAAATTTTTAACTGTGCTAATTACTCGATTAGATTGATCAACAAGAGTAATAAAATATTGAGTATGAAATGAATCATAAAGAAAATGAATTATAGGTTGAAGATTAATGTATAAGATTACTTCTATTTCAAGTCTAATTCTATGATTGCTTTTTTGAATATGAGTTTGAGTTTCACATGTAAGACTTGCATGAACGTCAATAATTTTTGCTTCTTTTAATTATTTTTTAAGCACTTCAATAATATGAACTAAATCATAAGGTTTATTGTACCAATCAAAATGAGTTAAACTAGAAGTAATGTCAACCTGTTCTTCAATAATATCAATTAAGGGTTAGATATTTGGGTGTTGACCTCCAATGGTCATAAACAATAATAAGAAAAAAATATTACTAAACTCTCCCTAGTGGAGTCACCAAATTTATTGATGATTTAATTTGTCACATCAATAAATCATCGCCTTTATCTACAATGAAAGCTAAAATGGAATAGTATTACTTTGATAGTTTAGTCTAAAAGATCAAAAGAGATCTAAAAAATGGGTAAAGGATTTTTTAAATGATCTGAGACAATAATAAGTATGCTAAATACTCAACAATACTTAATTATTAAGTTAAAAATCAGATATTCTTCTTTAAAAAAAATAAATAGATATGATTATGTAATCAATCCTATCTGACAGAGAAAATCTATGAATTAGATAAAATCTTGAAAGAAATATTTATGTTCCTTATAAATATTTATGAATTGATAATTACTATAAACTATTATGATTAACTTAAAATATAACTAGTGAAAAGAAACAAAAAGATCAAAAAGATACAAACAAAATATTGAAATGATAACCAAAGAAAGAGACTAAAATAACAACTAACATTCTAAAGAGATTTAAAACCTAAATCTAAGAAAAACAAGAAAATAAATAGAAAGAAAAATAACATTAATCTAATGTAATAAAATGATTCTAAAAGAGTAAGTCATAATGAAACTAAGAAAGAATCTAATTAAACTAAACAAATAAAGAAAGAAAACTAAATAGATTCCTAAGACAAACAATAGTTAAGAAATCAACTAAATAACTTAAAACTAGAAAACTAACACAAATAACTGAAAGTAAAATAATTTAAGTCTAAAAATAATTAGATTAACTAAATAATTAAATCAATTTATTCTTAATAAAACACCATCATTAAACTAAGACCTAAATTAAGAAAATAATCTAAAGATTAAAGAAAAATTTGTGAGTCTTTTAACAAATAGTTATCTTATCAAGTAAATCAAATTTTATTTAAAAAAAATTATTTATGATACAAAAAGTCTTTAATATAACCAATAAAATATGAATTAATCAAAAACATGTCACACATAATAAATATTCATCAATATTCAAGTCACGTAGTCAGATTCCGCTCACATGACTGCAAATTGTAACTATCGTAAGATATTAAACCTAACATTTTTTCAGATAATTGATTTATAAATTGAACAAATAAATTTGGATATACCTATTCTTGTTAATCAATTTACTTAACCATCAGATAAAGTGTCTTTAGTCTATTTGTAAGAGTTGAATCAAAAAGTCTTTCAAAAATACTTGTGTAATGTTTCTCCTCTTCTATGTCATTTTGATCTTCTTTTATAATCAATTCTTCTAAAGATGGTTAAGGAATGGATTATAACTAAATTTTAGTTAATTATTGGTTATGAATTAATTGAATTTAATTAATTCAAATAAACTTAAATTATTACCTAACTCTTTTTAAACTTTATAAATAAGTCTTAAAATCAAAATGAAAAATACAAAATGAAGGGGACTGACATTAATTAGGTGGGAGACCTTAGACATTATAATCACCTAAATAAAATAATTATGCAAAAATGTCTAAGATAACATAAGTAATTAAATGAAAACTATTACATATAACATTTATCTATATGCATTAAAATATAAACTAAAATATCCATATCAAAATATCCTTGTCTAAAAATGTTTTAATTGTAAAACCACCAACAAACAACTAAAAATCTTTTTAAACTTTAAAACCACTATCAAGTAAAAATTAAAACAAGTATATGAAAAGTATCAAACTATAACAAAGTATTTGTGAAAACTCAACCATCCTTTGAATCTGATAGAATTTTAATTAATGAATAAATCTTATCATATATGTACTCAGTGCAACTCATACTAGTCATCGAAAATTTGATCAACTTCACTGCCTCCTCATCTTCTTCATCATCCACTTCCAAATTTACTTTCTTCATCATCCTTGTTATTATTTGTGATGATGAAGGACTAATTTCTTGCTTTTTATTTTTAATGGTAATATTCTTTCCTTCAACTGATGATGAGGAAAATATGCAAGATTAAGCTTAGAGCAAGTGTTGTATGGAGTAGCATGTTTAGGAGACAAAATTTTTCATTTTAAAGGTATTAATACATGAGAAGGGCATAACTTAACAACCTACTATAAGTCATGTCCAAGAAACTATTCATCTTGATGAGGAGAATGATAGGAGACTAAATTATCGTCTGATTGTAAAGTGGTTTGCATTATTTGAGAACTGCTAGAATTTCCACATCCATATGGATGTTTTTTATAATTAGTTCTCCTCCAAGCTCAATTTCCTCTAGTATTTATAGGGTTAAATGACAAGGCTTCCAAAACTTTAAAAAAGTGGGATCAACAACATCAAAGTGAATTGACAAATGATTTTATCTATTAAAAGGTCTGGAGAAACTCGTACCAAATCTCCTACCAACATAAAAATGACCTCTAAACATAGAACTACAAGAAAAGTAGTTTTCCATATTGTTAGATTTTCTAATTCTCCATGGATTTCCCTAGTTATTATTTGAACTGGGGGGGGGGGGGGGTTCCACCTTGACATTCTGAAAAATAAAACATACCACCAAAATTCTTTGAAAACTACATATCAAATCTATAACTCCATCAAATATCTATAATTATAAATAAATTTCAATAAAAATAAAAATTTTAAAACAACATATTATCAAGATAGACATAATACATTAAAAACTAAAATCATTACTCATGAAGCTTTATTCACTGTTACCAAAAAAAAAATGATAAACTTAATTTTTAAATAGAACCGACTGTTTTAAAATCTTGTAAACCTAACTTTTCAATCTTCCAACAAATATAACTTTCAATAACCTTGTGATCTCAATTTCCTTAACATAGTTGTATGTCAATAATATACAAATCAAGACTTTATTCAAGGTTCACCAAATTTAGTCTTTAACATCAAAATCTCCTTTCAATTTCTAGTATTGATGTCAAAAGATCAGAGATCTATATAATTTCAAAGCTCAAGAAAATAATACAATGAATGCACTATGCAAATCTTATTCACTATCAATTGAACCAATCACAACAATTTATGACAAAATTTTATATTTCTTAAGATATTTTATTCATACAAAATTAGTTCTAAACTCAAATGTATGCAAATATACCAAGAACTTTGAACTGATCAAAACCTTGTTGCTCAGACCAAACTAGTATTATAATAAACTACATATAAATTTCCTAATTATTCAACAAAAAAACTAAGTATTCAAATAAAATCTTAAATATCCTTCTCAGTCCCATACCAAACAACTTATATCTTTCATAATCATTTCATAACTGATATTTCAAAAAAAAATTCAATGTTTAACGACATGCAGACCAAATTCATCACTTTACATTTCATAGAATAACATCTTATATACTGCATGTTTCAAAATCACTTTGTAATGAAATATCTTAAAAAAAATGCATAGTAAAATCTATATTTTACTTTATTTAAGAAATATAAATATTTTGCATGAAAAACCAACTAAAAAACCATTTAACCAACTTCTTTAAATTTCATCAAACTGATTTAGTTGAGTCTTAACAATAAATACATTAGAATTGTTGTGCTAAATGGGAACGTACCTTGCTTGTAGATTTCTTCAATAATTTTCAAATTTTCTTTTGACCTAGTACTTCGCTTCCACTATGAGCTTGTAAAGAATGATAACTAACCCAAATAACTCTACCTTATGTGTCTTTTTTTAGCTCTAAGTAATAAATGACTACGTGTTGAAACAAGATTGTCTAACAAGTTTATCAATACTTATCTCTAATTCCTCCTAAAATTTAATAAACTTTGACAAAAATAGTGATGACCTTTGTTACCACTAAACCTTCCACTAAAAACCTCGGATCGATGCACAATACACTATTCTTAAATGTTAAAATTTATGGGGAAATAAAATAATTCATAATACATGCACCAAATCTTGGGTGCATTAATAACCATTAGGTACTAGTTAAAACCATTTAACCATGCTTCAAACATAAGACCCAACTCAAGTAATGCTTCACCACCTTTGCGTTTATAAAAACCATGTAAGTCATATTCAATATAACCACCTTTGATTCAATAGAGATTTAACCTTGCAAAGACCACCTTTAATTGAAAGATATATAACCTTCAACCTATACCATGATGTAAATACTTTATAGAAGTATTTAAAATAAGACCCTTAGATATATTTTTAGGTCATCAAAATAATTCTTATAAATATTGTTAAAAGTAAACCATAATTTCTACAATACTTATAATGACTTTATAATTCATAAATATAATTCATTCAACAATGATCAAAACCATCCTGAGCACTTTACATGTAACTCTTAATCACAATATGTTATTTGCTTGTTAATCATATATATATCACAAAGATTTTTAATTTGTTCCTCAACTTGATATTCATAAAACATGAATTCTACTATATGGATATATCTAATTTTTCTTTAAATCCATAAATACTTTTGAAAGCACTTCTAATGCAGAGATATAATTTCATCACATACAGAGTCATGATAAAAATTTCAACATAAACTATATATTTAAATGTCATAATGAACTAAGACCCCCAATTGATAGTTTTAGACATTATGACAATGTAGTCGATATGGCAGAATCAACACACAATACTTGCTTTGAAAAAGAAAAGAAGGGGTGCCAAAAAATAGGCTCAACAAATTCTCTATTGGCAACATCAATGAACTTTAAGGGTTTAAGAGTATTCTATCTATGTTGTCATAACAATAATCCAAACCCATCTCCTCTTTTGTGCATCACTAAAAAGAACAAGAATTGGATGTGCAACCATTTTGTCTATTAGATGCATATTTCCTTCATGGGTTGAAACTTTGGTGGAGATTTTGAAATGCTTATTCTCTTTCTCATAATTATCTCTTGGCATAGAATAAAACATAACTCAATTTGGAAATTTATAAATGTGTGATTTTATTGAATCCCCCTCATTTTTATAGAACATTTTTTCCATGGCTTGTGCCAATCTTGTGAGATAGTTTGCTTGATAACTCGTGTGTGCATTTCTATTGAGATAGTTGTTGATGACTTAACACATGGTTGTTTTCATAGTTTTTCATTTTCCATACATGTGATGTGATGCATTACCCTTTTTATCAAATACTTTCCTCTCTTTTTAATTAACTACTTGAATAGATTTTATACCTTTTTGAAATTTGTATGATATTAATATTTTCTTTTCACTAATCATCTTTTTGAATTTTTCACTAGTGATCAGTTATGTCTTTTTATCCCCTTACTTTTAAAATTTGTTTGAACTTGCACCATTAAAAATTATTCTAATTATTCAATAATCACACATTACATATAGATGGGTAATCTCATATTAATAAGAATTCTACCACAATCAAAAAATCCCTATAATATTTCTTCAAACCTATTTATGTAAGTTTATAAATAACTTACATAAAAATAATATAATATATTAACTAAAGTACATCACAAATAATATATGTGTAATAACAATAAAATATCCAACATTTCCCCCTTAGTGTAAACATAGGGTAAGGAACCACACCACACGAAGTGGAAATAGAAATGTATGTCAAAATATACTCTAGGTATGCATTCATGATACTTATGAAAAATGATGTTATGATCACTTATATAATGAACACAACTTCTCACTCTTTCACTTCTAATGAGTGTTGTGCTTCCCACTGAAAAACCATGTACTTTTAGTGATAATCTAAATATGTGAGCACAACTATTCACACTTTCAATTTCAGTGAGTGTTGGGCTACTCACTAACCTATCACTTGACATATTCTTTAGAGGATACATAATGGTCATTTTTTCTCCTATACATCTATTTAAAATAATTTATTTTCATTGGAAAAACTAGAAAATGAAGATAAATAACGTACAAAAATAATTCCTTCATAATTTTTTTTTTATGTTCACCTGATAATGCATCCATTATAAGGATAAAATTCTACCTTTTTTTTTTAGAATGGTGACATACGATAAATCGTATACAAATTAACCATTTTGACTAACAAGTCTTTATTGACACATACAATGCATGGGTCAACTTGTTACATTATATCTCTATTTCATATCTAACAAGATATAATTTGTATTATATTCTCATCTTGATGATACTTCATAGAGTGTGACCTAAAATATCGATCCAAAATCACTCACATATTTACACCTAGATACATTCACTATACTTTAAATATATTGTATAAATACTATTACTCTTAAAATATATCATTATTGACAAATAAAAAAAGACACTAATTTTTAATATTAAAGTAATTTATGAAAGGGATCACTATTGACTTTTATATACAAAAATAATATTAAAACCTTACGTTAATTAAATAAACACAAAAATAAACTGAACATAGACACATCATCTCACTATACACCACTTAGTAAAAGACTTGAAACAAATTAACAAACTAAAAAAACAAATGATACTTAATAACATTGTCAAACTATAATCTAGAACTTAATATTTATGCCATTGAAGTGACCTTACAAAAAAATTAAATATCTAAAACTAAAGACATATAAAAATAAAATACACACACACACACACATTTTGGACTTATCTACATAAAATGAAAAAAATTAGGTACAAAACAAATAATAAAAACAAACTTAATAATTAACTAAACAACACTTAAACTGACTTAAGTCTTCAATGAACACTTGGCACTCAAAGATCTAAAATTATACAAGTTTGAAACAATGAGTAGATTATAAAATCAATGAAGAATGAGTCCACTAGAAAAAAAATATTGGATGATGCTAATCACTTCATTTTAATTACTTGTATACAAAATTCCAACTTTCATTACTTGGGGTGACAACTGACAACACTTTTGTACAATGATTCTTATTTTTTGTTTCAAATCCTGGTTTGTAAGTTTTCTCTCAAAATTGAGACATCCCCTTAAAGATTGTAAATATTCTTTTTGCTATCGCAGATCCTTGTAAATACTTTAAATATGCTAAAAATACCTACAAAAATAATCTACCTCATAAATTACAAATATACTTTAATTTATAGTACAAACTTTTTATAGATTATTTTTTTCTCATTCATCAGGGTGGAGTACAATAAAAATACATTTATTTTTCTTCTAATTTTACATAATAACCTTGCTTTGATACTCAATTTTAAAAATGGTCTTGTCTTACACCATATAAAATGTTTTAATTATTCAATAATCACATATTACATATAGACGAGTGATATCTTATATATAAAGAGTCTATCCTTAACAAAAAATCCCTACAATATCTCTTCAAACCTATTTACTTAAGTTGATAAACAAATTACATACAAAAAATATAATATACTAAATAAATTACATAAAAAACAATATTTGTACTAATTATAAAATATTCAATACTTGCTCACTTTTTTTCTTGCACATCATTCCTAGAATTAATTGATTTACATGGTTGTCATGAATTTCTATCATGAACTTGATCTAACTTTACTATTGATATTTATAATGAGAAATTTACTTATTCATCAATATTTTAACCTTAATTATTATACATGTGTCATACTCTCCTAGATGTGTATTATATTGTTATAGAACTTGTGAAAAATAAAAACAAAATTACAATCCTAAAACACTTTGTGCTATACAAGACTTATCTGTGCATTGCGTTATTTTGAGCTTAATTGTGGTAGGACTTGAGCTTTTTGACAATTAATCTTCCAAGGAGAATGTTTTCTTAAAATTTTCTCAATATTATGGTGGCTTACCCTACCAAATTATGGATTATGTATGGTCCTTTCCATCTAATTCTCATCTTGCTTGGGTGTGTTTAGAACCTTATCTCATAGAGTAATACCATTTGCTCTTGGTGGAACTCTTTAGTTCTCATATTGTAATCTTTCCATGCTTTCTAACTTCACTTGTGCACTTATTTATTCTATTTGGCCATCATTTGTTTTTCCACCATGTGAGTTAACTCCATAAAGTGATTTTCCAACGACTCCTTATCCCCAATACATGTGATAACCATAATTTTTAGGCTAGGTACTAGATACTCCCTAAGCATGATGGATTCCATGTTGTAAACTAATTGAAATATATTGTTTCCCATCAAAATTTATAATTCTTTTTGTATGTCCATAATATTTATTGGATGTGATCTTCTAACTCATCTTTTTATACATTATAGATCTTCATAAGCATTATCTCTAGTACCTTATAATACACTTCTAATTTACCATTTTTTTGAGGGTGATAGACGTCACTCTTTTTGTAAGAAATCATGAATTATTTTGTCAAGGATTTAATAGTATTATTAAAAAAGTGTGTTACTTTGTCACTTATTGACTTCTATGTACACCCAAATCTTGTTATTATATTTTCATACAAAATTTTTGGAGCACCATTTGAATTACAACTTGGAGTCGTAGCTACCTCCACTGGAAGTAATTATTTGTATTGAAAATATACCTAACATTAAACTACTTGGATTGATGATTTATAGGCCCAAAAAATTTAATCCCAAATTTCCTAAGGTATTTACTACCAAAACTAGATTCAACGGCATTTCATCCCTCTATTTTGGTTTTCTCATGTAAAGATAGATATCACACTATTTTGAAACTTTGTATGCATCTTGAAACAATGTAGATACCTAAGGCCCAATTTATAATATCTTCCTCATAGTTAATTCACCTATGAAGTGTCCTTAGGAAACCTCTTGATGTTCCTCCTCCAACACTTTCTAGAACACTAAAATTTGACCAATATATGCTTGACAATGCTTATTCTTGACACCTTTCTCTTGCTTGGCTAATTCACCATCCTGACAACCTAAAATATCTAAAAAATCTCTCAAAGTATTAAAATTAATAATAATATCTTATAGAATTCCCTATTTTATCCGTATTCATCCCTATTTAATAGATAGTTTACTATCACTCTTGTTTTAGAAGCCTTTGTCCTTTTAGGACAAGTCCACACTAGAAAGATAGGGGGACATTATGTACCTATCCAATAGTGTGGACTTATCATCCACACTCTAATGACTATATTTTCAAATGACATGTTTCCTAACATCTTTCCTACGCATATCAATAATTTAGTCATCATAAATATTCAAAATATATCTATACAAAAATCACATTAAGGGTCACACTTGAAAGGACCTAGATTATCTTACAAGACACATATCTTTCCAATCACATACCTTAATAAAGGTACATGCACATCTCCATGACAAAGACAAAGTGTGTATAAACACTCAGGTTTTGTGTTTTCTTTACTCTAGTAATTTTATACATCCATAAAATAAGAGGGAAGGGGGGGGGGGGATTTATACACTGAAATATAACCAATAAATGCATCAAAATAATTATTCTTAACACCTTTACCTTGCTTGGCCATCCACCATCCCAATAACCCACAATCTCTAAGAAAGCCTTCAGAGTCTTGAAATTACTAAAAATATCTTTCAGACTTCCCTATTTTATTCATATTCATCCTTATTTAGTAGATATTTTATTTTCACTCTTATTTCAAAAGCCTCTATCCTTTTAAGATAATTTCTCACTAGGCAGACAAGAGTGCATTATGCACCTATCCAATAGTGTGAACTTGTCTCCCACGGTCTAATGACTATCTTTCCAAAATGGAATGCTTCCTAAAGACTTTATTGCACATATTAATAGGTTGGTTATTGAAAAAATAAAAATATCTATATATAAAAATAACATGGTTCACACTTTAAAGGACCTAGATTCTCTTACAAGGTATTTATCTTTTTTATTTCAAAATTATCTATTTTCTGAGCAAAGATCTCAATTAGAATTATGTTGTAATTTTACAATCCTTTGCCAAGTATAACATTGTTTATTACAGTTTTAGGGCATCCCTTCTCAAGCATTATAATAAAATTTTCAAGTTGTATTGATATGATCTTCACTAAATTAAAAACTACACCATCTTGAGGCCCTTTGGGCTATGTAGGCATCACTTCATTAACAAAGGGGTTTCAAGGATAGCTCAGTCATTCCCACTTCCCCAATTTTTCCCTTTTTTAAATTTAATCTCTTTTTCTGTAATTATGCATGACTAAGGTTATAATTTAATAGGTCTTTTGTTCATCAATTGAAACTTCACACATAAACATTTCACATATAGTTGTAGGTTAATAAACCTAGATTTTTAGATTTAGGGAATAGTCTATTAGGATAAAGTTGTAGTACATAGACAATGTATTTTGATCCTATCCACCTCCTGCAAACTTGTCCCAAGAGACAACAAACCACTTTTTTCTAATACATCTTTATTTTTAGGCCTTTTTTTATAGTCATAGCTTATGTAAATTTAATGCAACCTAAAATAAATCAATTGTAAGGATCATTTTCTAACCCTAACCCTTGTTCCTATTTTTATCAATTTATAAATTTTGTAAATACTATATATCTATGTGTTTTACTATGTTCTATCTTATATATCATCTTATATCATATTTCAATAGTTATATTTCTAATTAGAGTTAAATATAATTCATAATTAATTCTAGTGTAAACCCACTTGTGGTCTCTCATGATCAAAGGCCACTCTGTGAAGGACAAAATCTTTACCTATATTGTAGATAAATCCATTGATGATGATGATGATGAAAGGTAAATTTGATTTTTACAATGTTTAATAAATGTTACCTAATGTATAAAAGTTTTAATTTATTTGAGCTACTCTAGAATTGCACTTATTCTAGAAATATGTGCATCTATAGATTCATCTTGCAAGTATTTTGGTTATTTTTTTGTGTGAATGGAAATGAGATGGTCTAGGTAGACATTATCCCATATTGGATTTAAATTAATTTTATAAAAAAACTATTTCATAAAAATTTTACTTTATTTCTATTTAGAAAGATGTAAAACTTGAAAGAAGGGTGAGGTTAGTAGAACCTAGATGTGGTTTGTGCTCCATAATCTAGAAGATTATCAATACTCCTCTTTGGCTTGGGAGATTACTTTAGAATAGAAATACAATAAAAAATTATTGATTATTAAGGTAGGTGGGTGGATTGCCAAGAAAATGCTAAATCCAAGAAGTACATGACTTCTTTGGAGGCTATCGGTCCACCTTTTAGATAAGTTAATGTTAAGAAAGTTGTTGATAAGAAATATTGCACAACTTAAATGAAATTACTTAATCAAAAGAAAAAAATACGTTTCAAAAGAAATGTTAAATTATCAAGGTGTGGTTGGGTTGTTATTATTGATTATGTATAGTGATAGATGTTAAGTAACAAGGGTTTTGGGTGAGATTGGTGGTTTATAAGTGATTAATATTTTGGTTAAAATAATTTACATAATGACCATCAACAGTCACTAGTAACCATTAGTAGTTAGGGTATGACTATTCTCGATCAATAGATGATCATTGGAAATTGAAGGTGATCATCAATGTTCACTATGGGTTTGACAATCTTAGTTTTGGGTGAGGAAGGGACTATGGGTAAGTTACAAAGGGGTTATATAGGTTATTTGAGGGTTGGTTGAGGGTCATGAGAGTAGAGGTAAGGTCTCAAAGGTCTTAAGGGTAGGGGTTTGATATTAAAAATGGTTGAGAGTAGTCAGACGATGTTTGATAGAGAGAAGGGTGTTTAAAGTTACAAAACTCCAACACCAGAGAGGTTATGGGGATCATTTTAAAATAGGTGTAGGATTTGAGCTATTGAAACCAAATAACTTAATTGAAAACCAATGAAAAATATTTATCTTTGGTGCTTGATGGCCTGGACAAGTCTTGAAGCTAAAAAGGAGCCACTTGGGAATATTGACCAACTTAGATAGAGAAACAATACTCAAATACTTGGTGTTGAGAATGTGGAAGTGCCTCTTTGGTCTCTATCTCATTCTTATTTCATTAAGAATATTTTAGATTTGCTTGGGAGTAAGAAACTCTCTCCAAAATCCTCCATTCAACCTCCTTTTCCTATCTTAATATAAAGTAAAGGATCAATGAAATGAAAGAGTTTAATAGATAGTCTAACATGCATTGATCATATGAACATCAGACTGAAATTGAATAGATGGTAATCAATGAGTGAGTTTTAGTCAATTTTCAATTGACTTCTTTGATCATACAGAGTTTAAGTAACCACCAGTGGTCTGGGTTAACCATCAATGGTTGAGGGGATAGTCAAAATTGGCTAAATTTAGCCAATTCCACTAATAAATGATAGTTAATTCCCTGGGAAATGGTCTAAGGTTAATAATGGTAGTAATGGGATGCATGAAAAACAAGTTTAGGAGGTTAGGGTTAATAATTTCTAGGGTAGAAATTGTCTCTAGGCTAGGTATCGACCAACTAGCCATGGATTTGTGTAGGTGAGGTAGAAATAAGATTTTACTCATTTAATTAAATAATTAAATTAGATAAAGGGGTAAATGGGTGAAAGGGTATGATAAATGGGTAATATAATCAAAGAGGTTCCAAGTGGTGGGTTAAAGGGTAATGCAACATCTAGAGCTATAGTGTATGGTTTTCTAGTGTCTACATTTTCCCCTTTTTTGTTGCATACTTTGTAACATCAAGCTGAAAAACAAAAAAATATGGTTGGTATAAGGTTAGATTCCCCAAGTATGGGAAGAGGTGTTTCCCCTAAAACTAATAATCGATGAGGTGAAGCAGAATCGGGTATGGGTTTGACAAGTGTATAAGTGGATGATAGAAAAGGGGTAAGATAGATGAATTGGTAAAATAGGTTAGTACAAGGAGGACAAGTGACAAGTGAACCAAAACACCACATTTAGGCATAGTGGATATGGGTGAAATTATAAACTCAAGTCACCATACAAAATGTTGTCATGTTATCAGGGGTCCAAAAATTTGATGAGCCTAAGAAAATAAAATAGGTTACAGGTCTGATAAGTTACATAGGAGGGTGACAAGGTTGGTTTGGTTGGTTGGGAATTTAAGCACGAATATGCACATAAAATGTGACTAAGTATGATATCATATATCACACATAGACTAAGTTTCCATAATTGAGGTAGTTGGTAAAATAAGGTCAGTAGAGAAGGATAAGCGATAGGGTAATTGTTAGCCATTTTTCACTCCCAAGTTTTACATCTTTCATTTTGGCTAAGTGCAACATTTAGATTTTGTCTATCAGAGGAAGCCTTTGTTTGGTCCTTTGCACTTTTGTGAAGGGTCACTTTCAAGTTTTCCAAAAGATCATTCTCTTGTGAAGGGACATTTCCACTTTTTTAAAGGGTTCATTTCAAGTTTTTGAAGGGCAATTTTGAGTTTCCAAAGGGTTTGTTCTTTCTTTTAGACTTTTTGTTTTGAAATAAAAAGTTTGAAAAATTATCCTTTGCAACTTTCTGAAGGAATTCTTTCAAAAAAAATTGTTTCAGACAAAAAGTCTGAAAGAATTGATCTTAGCCACTTCTTCGAAGGAAATGTCTTTTACAACTTTTCTGAAAGAATTATTTCAAACTTTTTATCCAAAATAGTCTTTTCGAAGGGTACATTACAAATTATCGAAGGGTCTTTTTCTTCAAAGTGTCCTTGGGAAAAAGTTTGAAGGGACACTTTCAAAATCTTGAAGGGCCTTTTACTCAAAGAAAGGTCCACTTTTGTTCTTCCAAAGGGCATCTTCTAAGGAAGGGTACAGTTCAAAGGGTCCAATTGGTACACTTCAACTTTTTTGAAAGGCCTTTTTCTTCAAAAAGTGGTCACTTATAGAAAATATGAAGGAATGTGTCCCTTGAAATTTCTCTAAATAAATTCATTCTTACAAAAATTTGTAAGGAATTATTTTAGACATTTTTTCCTAAACAATCCTTCCAAAGGGTATTTCCTCTCTTGCAAAGGAACTATTCAATTTTTTGAAGGGTCTCTTTTTGAAAAAGTGCCTAATTTCATTCTTTCAAAGGATAATTCCATTATTTCAAAGGGACCTTTTGAGATTACAAAAGGGCAGGTTCAGGAATGAAAGGGCACTTACAAAGGATGCGAAGGAATTCTTCCAAAAGAAAATATTCAAGGCAAGAAAGAATTGTTTTAGACATTTTGTTTGAAATAATCCTTCCAAAGGGTTATTCAAAACAATCTTGAAGGGTTTTTTTCTTCAAAGTGTCCTTTAAATTTTTTTTGAAGGGACAATTTTAAAATCCTGATGGGTCTCTCTTTTAAGAAAGTGGGTAATTCCATTCTTTTGAAGGGCAATTCCAAGTTTTAGGAGGACCTTATCACTTGCAAGGTGACCTACATGAAAAGTCTGAAGGGACATCGAAAGAGAGTCTACAGAGAGAAAATGGTTTCAAAGAGGAAATAGAAAGTGTTCACAAGAAATTTTTCAAGAAGGATGCCCAAAGGAAATGTCTAAATAAAATCACAGTTGTAAAAAAATTAAACTTCAAGATAGTGAGCTAACTGTTGGTGTTCAAACAAAAGGACTCACAATTAGATCTAAGGGCTCACATATTTCATCCATCAAAATAATGAGAGAGTCTATATTACCATTGATCTATCAAGATCTAAGTCATCCCTTGAAGACCAATCAAAGAAGGATAAATCCAAACATAATGAAAGTGACAAATCTACAACATGTGGATAACTACTTTGATGCCATGATTAAGCCAAATAATATCCTGATTCTACTAAGTAAAAATGTTGGAGGAGAATCTTTGAGAGAGAAATCCAAATGTGTAACCATTTTGGATGACATAGATCAATCATATGGCTGGAATGAAAATCCATTGCATAGATGATTGTAGTTAAAGATCAAGACTTTCAACCAACTGATTCCTCTCTTTGGCACCAAAGGTCTTCCCCTCTCACTTCCTCTTTGCTATATATATAGCCCTTTGGCTAGTGAAAAGATAACCACATAGTGTATAGTGAAGCCCTACTATAATGATATCACATTATGCCTTTAAGCATTAAGTACTAGTCTATTTTCTTTCAAGTTTTGAGGAATTATTTGAGTGTGTAAGAGACGTATAGTGACATCAAGTGATGGTTTTCATCTTTCTATCCTTTGTCTTCATGTCTAAGTAAGAGTTTTGGATCTAATTGGTTACATAGATTGTGTCTAAGTGTATTGAATTTCTGCATGTGTATTGTTATTTTGAAATGTGCAAAGTTTGCCTTTCAATTCATTTGCCTTGTGTCATTTTAACCATCTCACCTCTATGTTGAAATACTTGTGTTAGAATCCTTAGAGATTTGGAATAGTCTATGTGTTTTACTATATTGTGCACTAGAATATGAAATTCATGTGGAAGATAATATTGGTGTATCATCATTCTTAGATTAGGTTTTCCTTGTTTACAATTTCTAATGCTTTTCCCTTCAAGAAAACTAGTTTAGACATAAGTGGTTTTGTAGAGACACATTCAAGGAGCTAGCCTTTTTAAATCTAGAGGTTCATTTCCTCTATAGGTATACCCACACACCTAGAAATGTCCCAACATTACCCAAATCTAGAATAGGATTGAACACTCTCTTCTTAGGTGCAATATTTGGAAATGATAGTTTTGGCATGCCTGATAGGACCAATTATTTACATGTCAAGTTTAATGCTTGTCTTGATAAGCTTAGGGTTATAGAAATATCCTTAATCCAACATTTGGTGACTCCAAAAGGTGAGAATCTCTATTTGTAGATCAAGTTTCCAACATTGTACTTCATGGTCCTCACTAGGTCATCTAGGACTTCTGATCAAGCCCCTCTAGCTGAAGATCTTCTTGAAGAACAATGCCCTGAACAATTCCTAGTGCTTAGAGATCCTTGGAAAGGAGGTTTTAGTGAAGAAGAAGTTGAGGAAGTTAGAGAAATAGGAGATCAAGAAGAAAGAAGATAAATGGAGAGGTAGAAACCTTTCTCAGCCTTCAACATCCAAAATCCAATTGACCTTCTTACATATGACCCTATTCCTCCTAATGCTACCAAGAGTCTCCATGGTTTCAATGGAGAAGGTCCTATTACTCCATCAAAGCATATTAGGGATATTTAAAATTTCTATAACTTTCATAATGGTACATGAGACAACATACCCATTAGATTGCTTGCTATGTCTCTAAAAGGTAAGGCACTTGACTAGTATAGGACTTTAGAAGGTGGTTGCATTACAAGTTGGGATGGCTTTGGGGACTTGTTGGTGACTAGATTTGAGAATAAGAGTGACCATACCTCATTGATCTTTCAGTTGAACATGATAAAGAGAGGTCCTAACGAATCCATGGGAGATTTTAATGAAAGGTTTCAAAGGACTTGGCATAGGTTTTTGCCTGTCATGAGACCTCCTCCTAGATTTGTGTTCCCCACTTATGTCAAGGGTATTTTTACTGATGTGGTGGTGATGTTATAGTCAATAGGAGGATTCACTCTATCAAACACATATGAGATAGGTATTGAAGCTAAGAATAACTTAATATAGGTTAGAAAACTACCTCTAAGAGTTTCTATGCCTTTATTGTCTCATAGCTCAGTTGAAGTTCCAAGCGTAACATAAGTTCCTAACACCAATGTCAAGTCGAGAGCATTTCCTAAGAATATGGATAATGTTTTGAATAAAGATGAAGAGATTTGGTCGTTATGAGCTCAGCTCAAACAAACTCAGTTTCAGATAAGTGTTCCACCTAACCATCAATACTATCCTCAATAAGGCTATAGAGTTCCACCCCAATACAACTACCAAGGAAGAGGACAAGGTCAACAAGGTTTCAATAGGTAGCCCAATGCCTAAAATCCTAATTTCACTCCTTCCATGAAGGTTTTTATCCTAGTACATGTTAACCTAGTCCAAGGGGAGGATCATTTGGACCAATGGGGATAACCTTAAGGTTAGTTTATGCATGATGGTGGAGAAGACAACCAAGATTTAGTGGCACAAGAATAAACTCCTCCTTATATGACATCAAAATATACATGGAGAAGGTAGCATCCAAAGTGTGGGCATAATAAAATTTCAAGCAAAGGATGACTACGTGTTGAATCAAAGCACATCGATTACAGCCAACAAAAGAGCTCTAGAAGATGTTTTAGGAGTACATGTAACTCCAAGTGATGCCTCTCTAAGGCCACAAGGTGTGAGTCCTAATGAAGTTCTTGCTATAAATCATGCTCCTCAAAAAAATTATAATGCAAGTAGGACTGTCAAACCTACAACATAGCAGGTTCAGACTCCCCCACTACCTTAAAGAATACAAGAAAAGGTGATTACTTCCCCTCTAAACATTGTTGATTCTTTTAAGAATGCCAAGACAAGCATATATCTTTGAGAAGTCTTGCATATGACTTTTCAAAAGGAGTTATTACAAAAACAACTTGTAAACATTCATGTCACCCCTAAAACTTCAAAGCATAATAGTGTGGCCCTTACCAATTCTCCAAGTCATGTCTTAAATCCCTCCACCAAATCTAAAAAACCTCCACCCTTCTATCTCACACTCATTATGAGAGACAAATTAGTTCACAATTGTATTATAGATAGTCAAGCTAGTACCACTGTCATGCCTAAGGTGGTGGTTGATAAATTGAGATTGAAGTATGAACCACAGAGTAAAGGTGTGTTGCAGCTTGATGGTACTTTAACCAAGATAGTGGGATTGGTCAGAGGTCTAAAAGTTTTACTACATGATTGCCCAAGTTTCCCCATTTTACAAGAAGTTGTTGTGGTAAACCTTCCACCCCATCTTTCTATCTGCTTATTTTAATGAAATTACTTAGACATTCACATATAATGATTTTATATTGCATAGAATGAGATATTAGACAATGATAATTGACAGCATAACATAATACTAGATAATATAACAAAGCCACTTTAAGGGAGAAACATCCACAATAATGCACTAATAGCAAAATACTTCACATGATGCTTAAAGACTAACCACTACCTCTATTTATAATCTACTTAGCCAAGGTTATTCTATAGGATGACCTATCTAAGAACATAGAGAAATTTGACAATTAAATAAAAGAGGTATGTAAGCCACAAGTCAACCAGACATATACCTAGACACACCAATGGTTAAGGGAATAATAAGCCCTTCCCCTTCAAAACAAAATTGTCTTCAACACTATGGAAACTATAGATGCTATTGTATAAATGCTTCATCCTCCCAAGTGGCATCTTCACATGGCAGATTCTTCCATTTGATCAGGTATTCTGTAATTACTCTAGAACGTAGTTGCTTGGTGCACTATTGAAGGATCACCTCAAGATCAAGAATAACTTTACCTTCCTCATCTAGTTCTAGTAATTCTATTTAAATGGTAACTCCGTGTTTAATGACTTTCTTCAAGCATGATACATGAAATACTGGATGTATGCGAGTAGATTAAGGAAAATCTAACTTATAGGCCACACTATCAATTTTTTGCAAGATCTAATAAGGCCCATAATACTTAGGGGACAACTTTTTATCCTTTTTTTGGTTGCTTTAATGACATCTATTTGTATGGTTATAAGTGAACAAAGACCCAATCACCAATGTCAAAATGCCTCTCACTTCTATGTTGATCTGCTTGTTATTTCATATGATTCTGGGCCATAGCTAAATTTTCACACAAACTTGTAAGGACCTCCTATTGATGGTGAATATGTTCTTCAACTACATGAACCTTAGGATGGACCTTCAAGGTTGAAGTGATGGATGGAGGGTGATATCCATATAGTGTCACAAAAGGAGACATTTTGGAAGAACTATGAACATAAGTTTTATACCACCATTTAGCAAGTGGCAGCCAATTAACCCATTTATCTTATTTATTAGAAATAAAACAATAAAGATATCCTTCCAGACATTTGTTGACTACCTCAGTTTTTTCATAAAATTGAGGATGATAGGATGAAATATGAGCCAATTGAGTGCATAAACATGTAAATAACTCAGTCCAAAAATTAATAGTAAAAATGGGATCTTTATCACTGACAATGATCTTAGGGGTCCCATGTAGTTTCTAAATTGTATTTAGAAAAGCAGAAGCTACTATACTAGAAATAAATTAGGATAATGAAAAAAATTAGCATACTTACTAATATGATCTACAACAACCATGATAACATTTTGACCATCAAATCTTGGTAACCCTGTAATGAAATCCATAGAGACCTCTTCCCAATGCTAGCTAGGGATAGATAAAGGCTGTAAAAGACCTAGAGTTTTGATGGTTTTGCCTTTGTTTTGTTGATAGATCATACATTCATTGTAAAAGACCTAGAGTTTTGATGGTTTTGCCTTTATTTTGTTGATAGATCATACATTCAACCACATATTTATGGACATCCCCCTTAAGACCTTCCCTAAAAAAATCTTGATTTATCCTATGATAGGTTTTAAAAAATCTTGAATGACCCCCAATTGGAGTTACATGAAGTTCTTAAAGGATTTTTTTATTTAAGAAGAGAATTCTTATATAGGTATAATCTATTTTTGTACCATAATGCATTACCTTTCCATGTGAATTTTTTGAATCCATCTAAACCTTGCTAAAGATTTTGAATCAAATCATGAGTAGTACTATCATGTTACCATTTTGATCATGCTTCCTCTAGTCAATCTACCTACAAAATGGTTATGGCACATAACAATGCTTTAACTGATTCATCTTTTCTGGATAGTGCATTTGCCACTACATTGTCCTTACCTTTTTTGTAGACTATTTCAAAATCATATCCTAGCATCTTAGTTACCCATTTTTGTTGTTCTTCAAATGACAACCTTTATTCTAAAAAATATTTAACATGATTAGTTTTTACTTGAAAGTGACAACCCATAAAATAAGGTCTCCATTGTTTGACTGCATGCAAAATGGCCATCATTTCCTTCTCATAGATGGGCTTGTGCTGATTTTTACCCTTGAGTTGATGAATTTCAAATGCCATTGGTCTACCTTCTTACATGAGTAAAAAACCCATACCATACCCAGATGCATCACATTCAACCACAAAAGTCTTATAAAAATTAGGAGTGGCCAATACTAGAGTAGTGCACATAGCCAATTTCAATTGTTCAAATGCTTGGGTAGCTGCATTAGTCTACTAAACGGAGTTTTTACTTAATTAAGAGCTAAGTGGGGATGTAATACTACCATAATTTTTGATAAATCTATGGTAATAACCAGTAAGTCCCAAAAATCTCCAAATTTGCTTAAGTGTCTTAAGAATTGGCTAGTCCACCATTACTTGGATTTTTTTAGGATCCACTTTCACTCTTTCATAAAACACCAAATGACCCAAATATTCAACCTCGCCAGCCCTAAAATTACATTTAGAGGGTTTGGCATATAATTGATTTTGCTCCAAAATAGAGAGTACCTATTTCACATGTTGCAAATGGTCTGCCCAATTTTTAATATAAATGAGGATATCATCAAAGAATACCAAAAAAAAATTCCTCAAAAATGGTTTAAAAATAGTATTCATCAAACATTGAAAATTAGATGGTGCATTTGTTAGGCCAAAAGGCATAACCAAATACTCATAATGGCCCTCGTGAGTCTTAAAAGTAGTTTTGGGTATGTCTTCATCATAGATCTTGATTTGATGATACCCAGAATGCAAATCTAACTTGGTAAAATAAAGAGCACCATTCAATTCATCTAACAAATCATCAATGATAAGAATTAGAAACTTATCTTTGATAGTGTACTTATTGAGTTATTTGTAGTTGGGGCACATCCTCTAAGTGTCATCTTTCTTTCTCACCATGTCAACTAGCGATGAATATTCATTTTGGCTATGGTGAATGATTGCTACATCCAACATCATTTGTACCATCTTTTTAATTTCACTTTTTTGGGCATAGGGATACCTGTATGGCTTGATGTTGGGTGGTGTACTATCGAGAATAAGTGTGATAATATGATCATGCGTGTGGCTAGGTGGAACTATTTTTGGAATTTCTCCAAAAATAATAGAATTAACATCAATTATTTGTTGTAGATCAAGAGGTGGAGATCGCTGAGTTGGTTGTACTTCCATAGAAAAAAGCGAGTTACAAATCCCTCAGCACCCTTACAAAGAATCTTTGTCATTTGATGGGAGATAACAAGTTAGGGAGATTTAGCCTTTAATCCTCTTAGATCAAATGTCCTATCTTCATAATGAAAATGCATGAATAATTCTTGAAAATTCATCTCAAGAGTGCCCAAAGTGGTGAGCCACTGGACTCCCAAAACAATTTTAGCTCCACCCCTCAAAATCGAAAACATAAGAGAATCCAATAAGTAGTCTCCCATGGACAACTTAATACTATGACATTTCCTTAAATAGCTGATAATACCCCCATCTATAATCATAACCTAAAATTATGGATCTAGATAAATGAAACAGTTTAAATGACCATCCAACTTACTATGGATGAAGTTATGGGTGCTCCCAGAATCAATCAAGATAGTGACCTTCTGTTTATTAAGGAAACCCATCACCTTAAGAGTTTGGGGAGTATAAATACTTGATAGGGCATGGCATGAAATAGTAGGCTGAGAGTTTTTATATTCCTCCTTAGGAATTTTTGCATCCGTATCATGTATTTCTGCATCATTTTCATCATCATTGGCACCTTCAATGTAAAATAGCTTCTTTTTGGCACAAAGATGGTCTTTGCTCCATTTTTTGTCACAACAATAACATATCCCTTTGGCTCTCTTCTCCTCAATTTGTCATTGTGTTAATCTAGTGGGTTGTGGAAATGATGGTGCTGAAAAGTTGCAATCATGACTAGTAGTGAAAGTTTTCCTTTTGACCATCTCTTTTTCTTCTATCATGCATGCCTTAAGGATATCTTCTAATACAGATGTTGGGCTAAACATTTGAACCTCGTATTGGATTTTATCTTTTATTACTCCCAAAAATAGATCTATCAAATTTCTCTCAGTGATATTTTCCAATCATAAAGAGAGATTCTAAAATTGATGAATATAATCCTTCACAGGTCCCATTTGCCACAATTTGGCTAATTGGATGAAATAGTTCTCAAAGACATTATTTTGATAATGAGATGTCAACTCCTCAATAAAAATATTCCATGTCATAGGATCACCATTATTTTTCTTTTGAGCACATAACCAGTGATACCAAATGAATTACTCAAGTTCTTTATATAAGGACACCACCATCATCCTCTAAGAACTAAGGGTTTGATGAATCTCAAATAAACTCTCAATTTGGTTAATCCAAGTGAGAGTATCCTTACCATTAAACTTACACATGTCCACTTTTGGCAACATTAGTTTCATACTAGTATGGGAGTTGTTAAGAGGAGGATTTGAATGCTAAAGTGGAGGGTTGTTAGGCTGAAACTAAGATGTGAGGGCATCCAATTGCATAGTGATATGTTTCAATTCACTAAGAACTCCATTAATCTCTCCATGCATCCTTGAAAGATCAACTTAGACTAAAATAAAGTCATCATGCCTCACCAAGTTTTTTATGTCCTCTTGAAGCTGAGAAATCACCAAATCTGAAGTTCCAAATGACATGTCATCAGCAGAAGGAGTCTTAGAAGTTTTTGGTGCCCCTTTTCTTCCTCAAGTTGAAGGACCTACCATAAACAAACCCTAGAAGGGTTTTATCCCCCCAAAAAATTGTACCAAGAAATTCTACCATTGCAATCACCTTGTTAAGATGAATCCAATGATTACCTTTCTGCACTAGAGTAAAATTTTTGTTACCAAAAAAGTGTACTAACAGATTACACCATTGTGACCATCTTGTCAAGATGAATCCAATGACTATAAGTGTGCAAGGGGGAAAGAAATTTCTAGACTTTTTTTTTAAAATATAAAAAAAAAAAAGCATTTCGAGCAATACTGCACTGATGAAAAAAATTAATTCTTCATAGATTACAAGTTATGTTTTTTTGCTTTCATTGCTCCCAGAAGCCATGCCTCACTAGATCCAAAAAAACACCATAAGAAACTTGCCCAAATCAAATTTATGATACCACTTGTAATGAAATTACTTAGATATTCACACATAATGATTTTATTTTACATAGAATGAGAGATTATATAGTGATAATTGACATCAGAGTAAAATACTAGATAATATAGCAAAGCCACTTTGAGGGGGCAACCTCCACAATAATGCATTAATAAAAGAATAATTCACATGATGCTTAAAGACTAACCACTTCCTCCTATATATAATCTACTTAGCCAAGGTTATTCCATAGGCTGACCTATCTAAGAACATAGAGAAATGTAACAAGTAAATAAAAGATGTATGTAAGCCACAAGTCAACCACACATATCCCTATACACACCAATGGCTAAGGGCATAACAAGATGTTATGATCTTAATGGGTAGATTTCACTAATACCTCAAGGTTTTGGTGTATCAATTCATTACATATGGTATCAAAGCCTCTACTTAAGTTTAAGTCATGAAACAGGTCGCTACGTTGGCAAGGCAATATTCATCTAGGGCTCATACATGTAGGGGATCCTAGTGGTATGGGTACAAATCCAACCCAGATTTTGGGCTTCAAAAGCATGGTGGGATGTTATGATCCTAATGGATGGATTTCACTTATGCCTCAAGGTTTTGGTGTAATAGTTTGTTACACTTGTCAAGGGACTTTAAAGCTAAGATAGGAGGGTACCTTTCTTCTGATTGGTCTTTTCTAGATTTTAAAACAAGATATGGAACCAAGGTGACTATAAGGACTCAACCCTTAAGAAGGTTTCATATTGAGCCATGCATGGAGACAAACTCAAATCAGAATTATCTAATTAACAAAGAAGAAGAAGGTGTCATGGATGGTGAAGCATCCTTCCCCCTTAAAGGTGTTTTTGATCTTTTCCTTGACAAGTATAAAACTAAAACACATGGACTGGATCCATATACTTTCATAGAAGAAACTTATTTGGGATTTTATTGTATACATGAAAAATATGTTTCAATCCCTTCAATCACTAATGAAGACCATGAAGTTGATGAGATGTAGGAAATGTTATTTGATGGATCAAGAAGCAAAGTATGTGTATGAGCTAGTGTTATGTTAGTTTCTCCATCAGATAATAAATACTACTCCTTATATAGATTTCACTTCAACTGTACTTGTAATGTGGCAAAATATGAAGGCCTAGTTCATGGCCTTTAATGGGCAAAAAAGAGAGGGATCAAGAATTTGAAAGTTTATGGCGATAATGAATTGGTCATCCATCAAGTGAGAAGTCAAGCTACAACAAAAAATCCTTTGCTTAAATCCTACAAGCATCAGGTATGAGACCTACTTGAAGACTTTGATACCTTCAACATATAACCCATACTAAGGGGTTCAAATCAACATGCTGATAAATTAGTTGTTATAGGAGCACAATTTGACACAATTGATGATGTAGGGAATGAGAAGGATCAGTCTCATATCAAGATCATTTTGAGGCTTTCTATTCCAAATAATGAAATGTCATGGAAAGTGTTTGAAAGTGATGAATGCATTTCACACTTCTTGCTAAATGAGGTAGGATTCTCCTCAAGGAATCAAAAGAGATTACATGATCAATATGAAGAATAAGTTATTCAGTTGAAGACAAATAAGATACCTAAGGGGATGATTAATTTAGAGAGTGTTTTCAATGAAGATGATTAAAATAAGAAAGAGTGAGCATGCCCATGAAAGAATAAAACTATGAAAGGGTCATGATTTACAAGGATAAGCTCTTGAAAATTGGTAAAGTATGTTCTCTATCTGAGAGGTAGGCCTTTATTGAATTATACAAAGAGTTCCATGACATCTTTGTATGGGAATACAAAGATTTGAAAGGGTTTGATCCAAGTTTAGCTCATCACACCATTGAGTTAGAACTTGGAGCTAAAATATTCAGACATAAATAAAGGCCTATCAATCCTAAGATAGAGGAACTCATGAAGAAAGAGTTGACCAAGCTGATTGAGTTTATGATTATCTTTCTTATCAAACACTTAACTTGGGTGGCTAATCTTGTACCTATCTAAAAGAATAATGGAGAGATCATACTTTGTGTGGATTTTTGAGATCTTAACAAAGTGTCTCTCAAGGATCATTATCCACTACCTTTCATGGAACAAATTCTGCAAGTTTTTTCAAGTTCTCAATGTTTTTCACTTTTTGATGGTTATTCAGGTTACAATCAGATACTAGTGAATGAAGAGGATCAGTTCAAGACAATTTTCACCACAAAATGGGGAACCTTTGCCTACAAGAAGATGCTATTTAGTTTATCCAATACTAGAGGTACATTTCAAAGGGCAATAGACATAGCTTTTAAGGGTTTGATCAATAAGTTTTTGCTTGTGTACCTTGATGATATAACTAATTTTAAAAATATGTTGCTAATCATATGGAACATTTAAGGTAGGTATTTAAGAAATGTAGGGAGTTTAGAATATCTCTTAATCCAAAAAAGTGCATCTTTGTTATCCATGAGGGCAAGTTGTTGGGTCATATTATTTAAGAGGAAGGCTTGTCAATTGACCTTGAGAGGATTGAGACTATTCTAGGCTTGTCTTTGCCTCAACACAAGAAAGGAATTCAAAGCTTCTTGGGGAAAATAAACATTGTAAGAAGGTTTATCCTAGGTTTTGCAGTTGTGGTAAAGTCTATCACAACCATGCTCAAGAAGAACTAAGATTTTACTTAGACAAAGGAAGGTAAGATTAGTTTTGAAATCAATTGCAAAATCTCCTACCCTCTTAAACCCAAAATTTTCCAAGGATTTCATACTCTATACCTTTGCTAACCTTGATACAATCTTAGCTATGCTCATGTAAAATAATGATGAAGAGGTAGAGCAACCAATTGCATTCTTAAACCAAGGATTAGAATATTATGAGGGTAGGTATTCATTTGTTGAGAAACAAGCTTTAGTTGTGATAAAAGGATTGAAAAAATTTAGACACATGGTTTCAAACAATAAGATACATATCATGGTTTCTCATCCTAGCACCAAGGAGTTTCTTCTAAGCAAAGACCTTAATGAAAAGAGAGTTGGATGGATTACCAAGGTGATGGAGTATGATGTAAAAATCAAGGTGACAAATTTGGTGAGAGGTAAAGGGTTATGTGAGTATTTAGCTTTAGATGTTCAATATCATCAAGAGGAAGTCTTGATTAACCAAGTTCAACCCCAACAACTCATCACATACAAGTTCAAAGTTGGACATAAAACATCATTAGTTTTCTGAAAAATGGTGAGTGTCCCAATGGCTTGAATAAGTCTCAAAGAATGTATTTTAGATTGCAGACCATTCCTTATTATCTTGTAGATGGTATTATTTTTAATAAAGATGTGAATGGTGTGCTTTTGAGGTGTGTTGATAGTGATTAGTTTGATATGCTACTGGAAAATTTTCACAATAGTGTAGATGAAGGTCATTTCTCTCCTAAAAAAACAACTACAAAGATAATGAGGGTTGGTTACTATTGGCCTAGTGTTTTTAAGGACTGTTACCACTAGGTTAAAAAGTGTCCTTAATGTTCCTTCTTTATATTCAAATAGAAACTTGTATCCCTTCCATTGAATCCTATCCAAGTAGACTAGCCTTTCATACAATGGGGCCTTGATTTCATTGGTATGATCAACCCTCTGTTAAGTGCTAGACATAAATGGATATTGATTGCCATTGACTACTTCACAAGGTGGGTAGAGGTTGGTACATTGAAGGAGGCAAGTGAAAATGCAATCTTAGAGTTCTATGAGAGCATTATAACATGGTTTGGAGTTCCCCATGTTATCATTTTTGATAATGTACTTGATTTCATAAGTGCTAAATTTTTTGATTAGAAAAATAGGAATGGAGTTTACTTGAGCACATCATCTAATTATTACCATTAAGGTAATGGATTGGCTAAGTATACTAACGAAAAAATCATCAAGATCATCAAGAGGACATTGGAGAATAATCAAAGAGCATGGCATAATAAGTTGAAGATAACCTTATGGGATGATAGGGTTACTCCTAAAAGATCAATTGGTAATTCTCCCTTTGTGCTTGTTTATTAGAGGCTAGGTTGTTCATATCTCAATAACTCCCTACTCTAGAACTTGAACAATAGTTAGAACTACTTGAAAATACTCCAATGGAGGTCAAATTGACATAACTAATGTAGCTTCATGAAGCAAGAGACAATGCACATAAGACCATGGAACACCACCAAGTACTCATGAATAAGTCTTTTAACAAAAGAGCAAGTGCAAGAGTGTTCAAGGAAGGTGACTTGGTTCTAAAATGGGATGAGGATAGAGCAAAACTAGGTAGACATATAAAATTTGACACTTTGTGGAGTGGCTCTTACATCATTAGCAAGTGCAAGTAGATCAACTATTTCTAGTTGACCAAGATGAATGGAGAAGAATTGCCTATCCCTATGAATGGGATACATCTAAAGTTCTAATTTTAGTCCTTGCAAGCCTATTTTAATAGTAATTTAGGTGTGTTTCCTTTGGTTTGATGTTGTGTTCCTTAAGTGTTTTGTAGCATAAGTGTGTTTCCTTCTTTTTGTTTGGTGTGTGTAGAGGCCTTGTGCATGTGAATTAATCCAGCTTGTGTTTTTTGAGCCTAGGTCTGTTCAAATAATTTTGAGTGCCTATATGTGTGACTCCATGCCTAATGGAAGGATTTAGGCAACTGGTCTTAGGCATATCAAGCATGCCTCCATTTGTAATTGTCAAGAATGTTAGCCATTTTTCACTCCCATGTTTTGCATCTTTTATTTTGGCTAAGTGCAATATTTGGATTTTTTTATCAAAGGAAGCCTTTGTTTGGTCCTTTGCACTTTTCTAAAGGGTCACTTTCAAGTTTGCCAATGGATCATTTCTCTTGTGAAGGAACATTCAACTTTTGTAAAGGGTAATTCCACTTTTTTGAAGGGTTCATTTCAAGTTTTTGAAGGGGAATTTCTATTTTTCAAAGGGTTTGTTCTTTATTTCAAACTTTTTGTTCCAAAACAAAAAATTTGAAAAAATTCTCCTTTGCAATTTTTTGAAAGAATTCTTTTAGACTTTTTCTTTCAGACAAAAATTTTGAAAGAATTGATCTTTGCCACTTCTTCGAAGGAAATGTCTTTTACAATTCAGACTTTTTGTCTGAAACAATCTTTCTAAAGGGTGCATTTCAAATTGTTGAGGGGTATTTTTCTTCAAAGTATCCTTCAAAAAAAGTCTGAAGGGACAATTTTAAAATCTTGAGGTCCTTTTCCTCAAAGAAAGGTCCACTTTTAATCTTTTATATGGCATCTTCCAAGGAAGGGTACAGTTCAAAGGGTTCGATTGGTACACTTCAACTTTTTTGAAAGGCTTTTTTCTTGGAAAAGTGTTCACTTGTAGAAAATTTGAAGGAAAGTGTCCCTTGTAATTTCTTCAAAAATATTCATTCTTACAAAAATTCTAAAGGAATTATTTTAGACATTTTATCTGAAACAATCCTTTTAAAGGGTCTTTCCTTTCTTGAAAAGGAACCATTCAATTTTCCAAAGGGTCTCTTTTTGGAAAAATGCCCAATTTCATTCTTCCAAAGGGAAATTGCATTCTTTTGAAAGGACCTTTTGAGATTGTTGAAGGGTAGGTTTAGGAATGAGAGGGAACTTATAAAGGATCCAAAGGAATTCTTCCAAAATAAAAGATCCAAGGTAGGAAATAATTATTTTAGACATTTTGTTTGAAATAATCCTTCTGAAGGGTTCCTCAAAAAAACCCTGAAGGGTCTTTTTCTTCAAAGTGTCCTTTAAATTTTTTTTGAAGGGACACTTTCAAAATGCTGAAGGGTCTCTTTTTTAAGAAAGTGGGAAATTTCATTCTTTTGAAGGGAAATTACAAGTTTTGGGAGGACCTTTTCACTTGCAAAGTGCCCTACAAAAAATGTCTAAAGGGACACTGAAAGAGAGTCCATAGAGAGAAGATGGTTTTGAAGAGAAAAGAGAAAGTACCCATGGGAAATTATTCAAGAAGGATGCCTGAAGGAAATGTCAAAGTAAAATGATGGTTTCATAAACATCAAACTTCAAGATAGTGAGCTAACCATTGGTGTTCAAACAAAAGGACTCACAAGCAGATTTAAGGGCTTGCATCTTTCATCCATCAAACCAATGAGAGAGCCTATATCACCATTGATCTATTAGGATTTGAGTCATACCTTAAAGACTAATCAAAGAAGAAGGACAAAGCCAAATAGAATGAAAGTGATAAATTTGTAATAGGTGGATAATCATTTTGATGCCATGACTCAGCCCAAGAATATCTTGATTTTACTAAGTGAAAATGTTGGAGGAACATCTTTGAGAGAGAAGGACAAATGTGTAATTGCTTGAGATGACATGGATCAATCAAATGGATGGAATGAACATCCATTGAAAAGATGGTTATAGATGAGATTTCCAACCAATTGATTCCTCTCTTTGGCAGCAAAGCTCTCCCCCTCTCACTTCCTCTCTACTATATATATGACCTTTGGCTAGTGAAAAGATAACCACATAGTGTATGATGAAGCCCTAATAGAATGATATCACATTTTGCCTTTAAGCATTAATTACTAGTATATTTTCTTTCAAGTTCTAAGTAATTATCTGAGTGTGTAAGAGACATATAGTAACAAGTGATGGTTTTCATCATTTCATCATTTGTCCTTCATGCATGAGCAAGAGTTTTGGATCTAATTGGTCATACAGAGTGTGTTTAAGTGTATTGAATTTTTGCATGTGTATTACTATTTTAAAAGTTTAAAGTTTGCCTTTTAGTTCATTTGCCTTGTGTCATTTTACACATCTCACCTCTGTGTTGAAATACTTGTGTTATAATCCTTAGAGCTTGGGAATAGTCTGTGTGTTTTGTTGTATTATGCACTAGAATATGATATTCATGTGGAAGATAATCTTGGTGTATCACCATTCTTAAAGTAGGTTTTATTTTTCTACAATTTCTAACTCTTTTCCCTTCAAGAAAACTTGTTTAGACATAAGCAGTTTTGTAGAGACACATTCAGGAAGCTAGCCCTTTTAAATCTAGAGGTTCATTTCCTCTATAGGTATACCCACATGCCTAGAAATGTCTCAACATTACCCAAATAAAGAAGAGGATTGAACACTCTCTTCTAGGGTGTAAAATTTGAAAACAATAGTAATCAGGCCACCATATTAGGCATAGATAATATGGGTTATTCCTATAAACTCAAGTCTCCTAGGTAAGGTCTATATATTCACATGTATCTAAAAGTAGGATGTGATCCTATGAAGACAAAATGCTCGCAGGTGTCAAGATAAAATATAGGTCATACTTTGAGACTCCTAAATGGTTGGTGCACAAAAGGTAGTGAAAAGTTATCAAGTATGGTAAGGTAATCAATGTGGTCAAAATGACCAAGGTAAGGTTGGTTGAAAAAAGTGTGAAAGGTAGGCCAAAATGACCAAGGTTGAGGTTACTTGGTTGATTGGTTGGTGGAGTATAAGGTGCTCTCTAATGGGTACATGGTTTTGGTAATGTGGTTGATATTAGAAAAAAATTGGCTGGGTGGTGTTCAAATTGGTAAGACATATGCCTTCTCAAGTGGTCATGAAAGTAGAATAAGGCTAAATACTCCAATTGGCAAAGACCAAAAAATAAAGAGTTGTAGGCTTATGAACATAAACCCTTGCCATGCTTTGTATTATTATTAGTTCATTGGTTAAAAAAGGTAGCTTGATCACATAGTGTCAAGTAAGCTCAAAATCCCTTGATTTGGAAGGCAAAAAGGGAGGTGGATGATAAGAAAAAGGTGAATGGATAGATAATGTAACCTTCTTGTGGGGACAACTTGCCCCTTTTATAGGTGGCCTAGGAACCATTATATACATGCCCATGCCATATTTTGGTGTAGACTAATCGATGTGGGAAGTCTAATTTTTGATTTTTGTGAAAGTTGATTGTAGCTTTCTTTGGGATTGTTTATTTTGACTTTTGGCTTTTAACTTTGGGTCTTTTGATAATTTTATTAGATGGGTTGGGAAGCTGATTGATGTTGTAAGCTTTCAAGTGATTACTTGACAAAATTTTAACTTAGCCATCCTTCAAGGGAGTGGTCTAAGCTTTATATTTGTTTATGTTTGATAGCCATTCTTCAAGGGAGCAGTTTACCCTTTTAAGTAATTTTTGATAGTTTTGGGCAATTATCCTTCAAGGGAATAGTATGCAATACTAGAGATTTTTCACCAAAGTGATATTTGTTATCCCAAATTTATTTTTATGCTAGTTTTAGATATGGACAAGTTTATATAGGCCTAAGGCTTTCCTTTATGGAGGCAAAACCATAACATAAGAAGGTTGATGATGGGTAAAAGAGGTTTAAGTGACAATGATAATGGTGATTCATCCTATAAGGGATGAAAAGTATCCATGAGAATCATGCCATGGGTAGAGCCTTGGTACCCATGTTTAGGATTAGGCTAAGGCTATGATAGATAATCACATGATCTTATTTTAATTGGTTGTCCTTAAAATAAGGAGATGAAGGTGGTTGAAAATAAGGGATGAGCTTAAGTTGGACACAAGATGACTAAGAACTTGTTTTAACAAAAGAATGGATGCAAATGCAAAGCATTAAAGGGTTTAGGCTTAGATATGCCCCAGATCCATATGTACACATAAATGGTTGATGCCAATCAGGAGTAAAGGTGTCCCAATATTACTTTTTGATACTTGATTAGATGTGGAAAAGATTCTAGATTGGCAAAGTAAGATGTGAGGTTGGTTATGTGATGATAGTGAGGCTTGAGTTGGATTTTAGCCTTGATGGTGGCTGATTATGGTTTAGGTTTTGGTTTAAGTTATTGATAAAAGGTTGGTCAAGATCAAGGTTTATTTAATTTTAAGGTTGGTTTGGTGTTAGGTTAGGTGTAGGTTGAGGCATAAGTGCCAAAGGTTGGTTTAGTCATTAGTTAATGTTGGTAGGCAAAAGGTTAATGTTTGGATTATTGCTTGGTCAAAGCTTTTGGAGGGAGAATTTTCCCAGATGCTCTTTCCATGAATGATTGAGGTAGAAAAAGGCTCCAAGTGAAGATGTTGGTTAGGAAAGAGGGTTAGGAGGGATGATGTTGACTTCATTAGCCTCCTAAGGGTTATTAGTTGTTAGTTGTTGCTTGGAGTTCAAGTTGAAGGCAATGGAAATGGTTGGAGTTCAGGGTTGCTAGGGTGAGGGAAACACTGTTGGATTGGATTTTGATGGGTTTGAGGTTTAAAAATAATACTAGCAACACCATTTTGGAATAAATACCAGTTGGATAAAAATGTTTGGTCGTTTTAATGAGGGAGCTTAGGTGAGGTATGGGTAGGTTCGATAAAAAGGTGGCCAAGATTTAAGAAATCTTAAATGAAGGGTTGATTTTGTTTTGGGTTGATAGATGAGTTGGTTGGAGTTGGATAAAAAGTTGGGTTGATTTTGGTTGATTGATTTGGTTTAGAAGTTGGTTTTATTGATTGAGGGAGATAGCCTAAATGGTTGATTTGATTTGTCATTTTGGTTTACTTGTTTGTTTGCTTTGATTAGTGAGGTAAGATGACAAAGATTTGACCTTATTCTAAAGGGAATCAAATCAAAGACAATGTCATTAGGTAGATCAAAATGAGTATATTATAGAGGAATTATATGGGTTTGGTTTTAGTTGAGGTTGGGTTGAGTGTATGTAAGGTTGGGTTGGTTATAGGTGATATGTTTTGAGTTTGGGTTGGCTCCACTAAAAGGATAGGTGGAAGAGGTAGGTTGGGTTGGTTTGAGGTTTGTTCCATTAAAATAGTAAGTAAAAGAGATAAGTTGGTTAGAGATTGATCTACTAAATGGTGAAGTAGAAGAATTAGGTTGGTTTCATTAATTGTGGTTTCAAAATAAAGTTGAGAAGGTCCTACTTGGTCAATAAATGGTTCGGTTAAGGTTGATTCTTCTTTAGTGCTGATGGTAAAAGGAAGTTGGAAAGGCCGCACTTGGTCAACAAGTGGATTGGTTGGGGTTTTTATTATGGTTTCCTTAGTTATATTTTCACTAAAGACTAAATCTAATGAAGGGACCTCATTATGTTGAAGGCTTTGATTATGTGTTTCCACAACAATAGGTGTACGAAGAAGTTCAATGATTGATTGCTTAAAGACATTCAAGGATAGTTTGGGGGGAACATGAAGAATATCATTTGGAACCTCCTTTTGATTGATAAGGTTTTAGAAAAACATCTCAAAATACCCATATCTATCTACCACATGTCCATTTGTGTGATGATAAGCACAAAACTCATTTTCTATAAACCAAATTAGTTTTAGAAGATAACAATTTATGGGTTTGATTTGAGAAAGTCTAATGAAAGAAGCCTCCAAGAGTTTGCCAAGGATTGAGGCATATTATTCCCTTAGTGGGGTGTATTAACTAAGAAGAGGGTGCACCAATGGATTTTGAGGTCATGAGCTAATTGGTTGGTTTGATAAAGTTAGTTGGCTAAATAATTTGGATTGACTTGACATGTTTGGTTGATTTGATAGGTTGGGCAGGTTTTATAAAAGTGGTGGGTTTTATAAGGTTGGTTGTAATTGTTGGTTGGATTTGATAAGGTTGGTTGGTGTGATATGCTTGATAAGTTTGATAAGGCATGTAAGATGGGTTGATTTGGTAAGGTTGATAAGGTCGATAACATTGATAGGGTATGTAAGGTTGATAAGGTGGGTTAGTTTGATAAAGTTGATAAGGTAGGTTGGTTTGAAAAGTTTGGTTTATAGTTGTTGGTTGGATGACTATGGGGATAGACCAAGTCTTGGTTGTGAGATAAAGAGGTTGGCCACAAAGAGGGTTTAGGTAATTGATATGATGTTTGGTGTAGGTAGTCTAAAAGTTGATAAGGTTGAGATGGTTGATATGATGGGTGGGATAGGTAGTCCAAATATTGGTGAGGTTGAGATAGTTTTAGTTGAAGTGGGATATGACAATAGTCAAATAGGTGTTGAGAGGTTGTTTGTTGGTGGTAGTTGAGATTTAATTGGTTATAGGTGAGGTTGGTTTGGTTATAGGCAAGGTTGTGCCGACCATAGGTAAGGTTAGGTTGACTTTAGGTGAGGTTGGGTTGGTCATAGGTGAGGTTGGGTTGGTTGTAGGTTAGGTTGGGTTGATCATAGCTATGGTTTTATTGGTTGTAGGTTAGCTTGGGTTGGTTATAGGTGAGGTTGGGTTGATCATAGGTGTGGTTGGGTTGGTTGTAGGCTAGGTTGGGTTGGTTATAGGTGAGGTTGGTTTAGTTGTAGGTAAGGTTGGGTTGGTTATAAGGTGACATAGGAGCACAAGTGGCTCGTGGTGAAACATAAAACTCTAAGGCAAGAGGGTTGTCTTTTAGGAGTCTAACAAAGTTAGGATCTTTAGGAGAAAATATAGGGGTACTCCCCATTGAATAAGGCAATGGAGATGAGGTGGATGAAGGCAAGGTGGTGGATGATTTACAAAGGGAGTTAGATTCCTCACAACTTAAACAAAGAGAAGACAAGAAAAATTTAAAGAAGATAAAACACATTAAATCCTAAGGTTCTTTTTGTCTCTCTTGTGGCTTATGCCTTAAGTTTTTAGAAGTGTGACTCAACTTTGGTTTTGAAAAGGGTACTAGATAGGCAACCTAATGATGGTTTTAGGTAGTTTAGGCACTCAAAGGAGTATATAATGGAAATAATATATGGTTTGATATTGGGGCCTACCTCCTTACTTCACACACTATAATGATAAGGGTGTCAAGTGCTTAGCCAAGATATACTAAATACTATAGATTATACTTGGATATAGAACTGAGTTTTGATTTCTCCCATTGGTAATGATGTTCAAGTGGGATAGCTAACGGGTGAAGGTTTGCTACTAGGAGATGAAACCCTAGTTAGGCCTTATGTCAAGTATATAATTTTTAATTTGGTGTAAGTGGTTTGGTCTTGTGTGTGTAAATAAGTGAAGTTTCAGTTAATTTACTTGATTAATTAAGCTATGTGAGCTAATTATGAAATCAAATAATATATGAAAGGTTAATTTTATACCCAAAATAAACTTTTATTTCATTTAAATGAGCATAAAATAAGAAGAAAAAAGCCTAAATTCAAACTACAAACCCAAGAAAAGACTTAAGGTTCCCATCAAGCATGCTAGAATATTTAACTAAAATTTTGCTCATATTCTTATTTAGAAAGATGTAAAATGTGAAACAAGGGTGAGGTTAGTAGAACCTGGATGTGGTTTCCACTCTAAATGATTGCCGATACTCCTTTTTAGCTTAGGAGACTTGCAGATAAGAAAGACATTATAAAATGGTTGATTAGTAAGGTAGGTGGGTGGATTGCCAAGTGAATGCTAGATCCAATAAGTATACGACTTCCTTAGAGGATGTCAATCCACCTTTTAGACAAGTTAATGTTAAAAATTTTATTGATAAAAAATATTACATAACATAAATAAAAGTACTTAATCAAAAGAACTAAATAGTTTTTGAAATAAATGTTTTTTTAATAAAATAACATTATAAGATATGATAAATTTTCAAGGTGTGGTTCAAGTGTGGTCGGGTTGTTGTTATTGATTTTGTGTAGTGACAGAGGTTAAGAAATAGGGGTTTTGGTTGAGGTTAATGGTTGATAAATGATTTTTGTTTTCATTAAAACTATTTACATAGTGATCATCTATGGTCACTAGTAACCACTAGCAGTTAGGGTATGACCATCATCAATTGATAGATGCTTGCTGGCGATCGAAGGTGATCATCAACGATCATTATGGGTTTGATAGTCTCAGCTTTGGGTGATAAAGGGATTGCGAGTAAGTTATAGAAGGGTTATGTAGGTCATTTAAGGGTTGGTTAAGGGTTGTGAGAGTAGAGGTAAGGTCTCAATGGTCTCAAGGTTAGGGGTTTGATATTAAAAATGGTTGAGATTGGTCAGAGGATGTTTGGTGTAGAGAAGGGTGTTTGGAGTTACATAACTCCAATACTAGAGAGTTTGTGGGGAGATGTTATAAATAGGTGTAGGCTCTAAGATACTGAAACCAAATAACTTAACTAGAAACTAGTGAAAAATACTTAGATTTGGTGATTCATGGTCTGGAGAAGTCCTTAAGCTGAAAATGAGGCACTTGGGAATATGGAGTAATGTGGACAGAGTAATGGTACTCAAATCCTTGGTGTTTAGAATGTGGAAGTACCTCCTTGGTATTTATCTAGTTCCTAGTTCACTAAAAAGCTTTTGGATTTGATTGGGAGTAAGAATCTCTCTCCAGAATCCTTTATTTAACCTCCTCTTCCTATCTTAATATAAAGCAAAAGAGCATTGAAATGAAAGAGCTTAACAAATAGTCTAACATGCATTGATCATGTAAACATTAAACTAAAATTATATAGCTAGTAATCAATGACTAAGTTGTAGTTGAGTTGTAGTTGACTCCTTTAATCATACAGAGTTTATGTAACTACCAATGATCTGGGTCAACCATGGGTGGTTGATTGTTGACCACTGATGTTCAAGGGAACATAGTCAAAATTGGCTAAATTTAGCCAAATCCACTAATAATTGATAGTTAATTCCTTGGTAAATGGTTTGAGGTTAATAATGGGAGAATTGGAATGTGTGAAGAATAAGTCTTGAAGGTCAAGGTTATTAATTACTAGGGTAGAAATGGTCTCTAGGCTAGGTGTCGACCAACTAGCCATGGCTTTGAGTAGGTGAGGTGGAAATAGGATTTTATTTATTTAATTAAATAATTAAATTAGTTAAAGGGGTAAATGGGTGAAAGGGTGTGTTAAAGGGGTAATATAATCAAAGAGGGGCCAAGGGATGGTTGAAAGGGTAATGCAACATCTAGAGCCATAGTGTATGGTTTTCTAGTGTCTATAGTCTTAGTTTTGGGCAAGGAAGGGACTGTGGGTAAGTTGTAGAGGGGTTATACAAGTCATTTGAGGGTTGGTTAAGGGTTGTGAGAATATAGGTAAGGTATCATGGGTTTCAAGGTTAGGGGTTTGATATTAAAAATGGTTGAGAGTGGTTAGAGGGTGTTTGGTGGAGAGAGGGGTGTTTGTAGTTGTAGAACTCCAACACCAAAGATGTTATGGGGAGAGGTTAGAATTATCTATAGGCCTTAAGCTACTGAAACCAAATAACTTAACTGAAAACTAGTGTAAATACTTATCTTTGGTGTTTGATGGCTTGGAGAATTCCTGAAGCTGAAAAGGAGCCACTTGGATAGAGTAACGGTACTCGAATCCTTGGTGTTGAGAATATAGAAGTTCCTCCTTAATATTTGTCTATTCCTAGTTCAATGGGAAGATTTTAGATTTGCTTGGGAATAATAATATTTCTCTAGAATCCTCCATTTAACCTCTTCTTCCTATCTTAATATAGAACAAAGGAGCATTGAAATGAAAGAGAACAAATAGTTTAACACATAGTATAACATGCATTGATCATGAAAATAACAAACTAAAATTAAATAGATTGTAATCAACAAGTGAGTTGTAATTGAGTTGTAGTTGACTCCTTCAATCATGCAAAGTTTAAGTAATCATCAATGGTCTAGGTCAACCATTGATGGTCAAGGCCTGACTATTGGTGGTCGAGGGGACATAGTCAAAATTGGATAAATTTAGCCAATTCCACTAATGACTGATGGTTAATTCCATGGGAAATGGTCTAAGGTTAATAATGGGAGCATTGGGATGCATGAAGAATAGATTTAGGAAGTTAGGGTTATTAATTTCTAGGGTAGAAATGGTCTCTAGGTTAGGTGTCGACCAACTAGCCATGGGTTTGGGAAGGTGAGGTGGAAATAGGATTTTACTTATTTAATTAAATAATAAATTATCTAAAGGGGTAAATGGGTGAAAGGGTATGTTAAAGGGACAATATAATCAAAGAGGGGATAAAGGGTGGTTTAAAGGGTAATGCAACATATAGAGCCATAGTGTATGGTTTCTAGAGTCTACATTTTGCCCTTTTTTGTTTGTAGTTTGTATCATCAAGTTGAAAAATAAAAATAGATGGTTGGTAGAAGGTTGGATGCCATAAGTATGGGAGGATGTGTTCCCCCTCAAATCATGAATTGATGAGGTGAAGCATAATTAGGTGTGGGCTTAACAAGAGTATAAGTGGATGATAATAAGGGTTAAGATAGATAAATTCGTAAAATAGGTCGATACAAGGAGGAAAAGTGATAAGTGAACCAAGCCACCACATTTAGGTGTAACAAATATGGGTATACTTATAAAATCAATTCACCTTGCAAAAGGTTTCCATGTTATTAGGGGTCCGAAAATTGGGTGAGCCTGAGAAAATGGAACAAGTCACAGTTTTGACAAGTTGGATAGGTGGGTGATAAGGTTGGTTTGGTTGGTTGGGCATTTAAGCATGAACATGTACACAAAATATGATTAAGTATGATATCATATATCACACATAGACTAAGTTTCCATAGTTGAGGTAGTTGGTAAAATAAGGTCGATATTATAAAGACAAGTGATAGGGTAACCAAGGTGAATGTTTCATTAAATTTTGCTTCCATTTATTTTTAGAAAGATGTAAAACTTGAAATAAGGGTGAGGTCAGTATAACTTGGATGTGGTTTACACTCCATAATCTAGACAATTATCGATACTACTCTTTGGTTTAGGAGAATGACCTATAGATAGGAAATACACTAGAAAATTATTGATTAGTTAGGTAGGTGGATGCATTACCTAGTGTGAGCTAGATCCAAGAAGTACATGATTTTCTTGGAGGCTGTCAATCCACCTTTTAGACAAGTTAATATTAAAAAATTTATTGACAAGAAAGATTGCATAACATAAATGAAATTTATTAATCAAAATAAATAAATACTTTTCAAAATAAATGCTTGTTTTATCAAAATGACATTAAAATAAATGCTAAGTTGTCAAGGTGTGGTTGAGTTGTTGTTGTTGATTCTTTGTAGTGACATATGTCACTAAAATATAGGTTTTAGTTGAGGTTGGTGGTTGATACATGCTTGTTGTTTTGGTTAAAATGATTTATACAATGACTATTGATGGTCACTATTAACCACTGGTGGTTAGGGTATGATCATCGTTGATCAATAGATGATTGTTGGCGATCAAAGGTGATCATTGATGGTCATTATAGGTTTAAAAGTCTTGGCTTAGGGTGAGAAAGAGACTATGGATAAGTAATAGAGGGGTTTTTTAGGTCATTTGAGGGTTAGTTAAGGGTTTTGAGAGTAGAGGTAAGGTCTCAAGGGTCTCAAGATTAGGGGTTTGATATTAAAAATGGTTGAGAGTGGTCAAAAAGTGTTTGGTGAAGAAAATGGTGTTTGGAGTTGCATAACTCCAACACTAGAGAGGTTATAGGGAGAGGTTAAAAAGTAAATACAGGCTCTAAGTAACTAAAACCAAATAACTTAAGTAAAAACCAATGTAAAATACTTAGCTTTGGTGCTTGATGGCCTGCAGAAGTCTTAAAGTTGAAAAGTAGTCACTTGGGAATCTAAAACAACTTGGATAGAGTAACAGTCTTAGAATCCTTAGTGTTGAGGTGTTGGAAGTGCCTCCTTGGTCTTTATCTATTTATTGGTTTGTTGGTAAGCTTTTGGATTTTCTTGGGAGTCCAAATATATTTCACTATAATTAAATTCAACCTTCTCTTCATATCTTAATATAGAGCTAAGGAGCGTTGAAATGAAATAGTTTAACAAATAGTCTAACATGCATTGATCATGTGAACATCAGACTAAAATTAAATAGATAGTAAGCAATGAGTGATTTGTAGTCAATTTATAGTTGACTCCTTCAATCATGTAGAGTTTAAGTAACTATCGATGGTCCGAGTCAACCATTGGTGATCGAGGGCTAACTGCTGATGGTCGAGGGGACATAGTCAAAATTGGTTAAGTTTAGCCAATTACACTAATGACTAGCATTTAATTCCTTAGGAAATGGTTTGAGGTTAATAATTAGAGCATTAGGACTCATGAAGAATAAGTATAGGAGGTTAGGGCTATTAATTACTATGGTAGAAATGGTCTCTAGGCTAGGTGTTGACAAACTAGCCATGGGTTTGGGTAGGTGAGTTAGAAATAGAATTTAACTAATTTAATTAAATAACTAAATTAGCTAAAGGGTTAAATGGGTAAAAGGGTGTGTTAAAGGGATAATATAATAAAAAAGGGGCCAAGGGATGGTTTAAAGGGTAATGCAACACCTAAAACCACAGTGTATAGTTTTTTAGTGTTCACACCTACCTCCTAATGGTTATTTATTCACCAAGTATTGCAATGTTTGGTGGTCTATGGAAAAATAAAAGGGAGTAGACAAAAAATAGTGTCATAAATTTTGGTGAAGATCAGCACCAAAGATTCTTGATTTTTTTTAGTAAACTTATTCTCATCAATATAGAATTTATGACTTGAAAAATAAATTTCATGATCTAAGCCTCCTTCTCATGGGTCTGCTAGTACTTCTCCCACTAATGATCTAGATGCATCCATGTGGACATGAAACGTTTAGTTCCATTCTAGAAAGACCAAAATTAGGGCTGTAACTAATTTATACTTTAATTATATGAAGCTATTATAGCATTTTAGAGTCCATTCAAAATTACTACCCTCACAAAATAAATTTTACAAAGGTTTTGAGATGGCCACGTAAACCATGAATAAACTTGAAATTATAACTAATACAAACCATAAATGATCAAAATTCTAAGGGGTTGGTATGTGGTTTAATACCTACTAGTACTAAATTATTTTATAGATCAACCAAAATCCTATCACTAAAGACCACATGTCTAAACAACACTATATAGTGTGAAAAAAACTTATTTAGACTTAATGCAATTCGTAGTATAGAAAATATTTCTAACATTTATCGTAGCTTAGACCAATGCTCCTTAAATAATGATAGAGTTTTCTAATAAGCCAAATATACTTTTAGAAAATCATGGATGATATCCTTAAAAGTAGTAATAATTTATCCAAATGAGACTGATGGTGTATTTTTCTAATCCAAAATGTAGCATCATATAATAAAATGACCCCCACTTAATTGAAAAAATTGTCTTTGTTTAATATTCAATTGTGATGGGAATTTTGTGATATCCACTAAAATTAAATGAGTATAATTCATGCCCTAAAAAAAATTCAAGCATCTCATCAATGAAGGAAATAGGGAAAAAAATATATAAATAGGTATGATTTAGTGTGTAATAGTATCCACACTCATAGATTTCTCCTATCTTCTTTAGTTGTACAACCATAAGACTTAGCTAGTTTGATTTCCAAATTGGATATATGATTCCTACTTCTACCATATGGTTAATTTCTTATTTTAACTTCATTTTCATGTTGAGATTAAACGTATATGGTCACTTATTTATTGGGTGTGCACACTCTTTAAGTTCAATATGCATCTCTCCTAATGAAGGATCTATGCCCTTTACTTCACCAAACTTTGTGGGAAAAAATCCTCATAATATCACAATAATTGAACAACCTTTGAAATTTATTATTGTGTCTAGTAATAACTAATAGTATCCATATTTGGTCCTACCCATGTATTGATGTTTTCCATCCATTTTATCACTATTTATTCATATATTTGACTTTATTCAAACTTCATGGAGTCCACTACTTCTCTTTTTCATGGTTACTCAATGATATTTAGGTTTCAAAATTTATCCTCTTCAGATTTATCTATAAGCTTATTCTTTGGCAACTTTAAGCTTATTTTATGTTCAAATAATCCTTCTAGATCTATGTCTCCTTCAATTTTAGTGTGTGTAGAGTTGATTTCAGTATTCCAAATCCTACTATAAGGACTTCAAAATGAACCCCTTTATTTTTCCAATTATATCAACATTTTACTGTAGCCTCATGAATGCTTGTGTTAGCATTAACTGAGGACTTATGTTTATTTGCATGAGTTATATCCTATAATTTCCCATGAAATAATTATATTTTAAATCTTTGTATGGATTTACGCACCAAGTTTTTTCCTCAAAGACAAAATTCTACATGAAATCCTATTTAATTTGAGGCCATGTCTTAGTTTCCCATCTACATTTTTGATGAATATACCAAGCTTTCATTAATGGGGCTAAAATCACTTGAAATACACACATCCAATACTTAGTATTTATATTCTATTATTTCCAAAAATCAATGCAAGAATGAACATGCATCTTAGGACATTTTCCCACTTGGAATTGGGGCCACTTTTTTGAAAGACAAGATGCAATATGGAATCTCACACTCAACATCTCAACCTCCTTTTCCCAACTAAGACCATTATATATATGAACATCTCACCAAATATATGTGACTCCATTTAATGCATACTTTAGTGTAATTACCCACATATCCATGAGGGGAACATGCTCTTGCAATCTATGGATGATTTCTATTAAATTATGTGTACTGAAGTATTAAGGCATCTTCATGTCAGTTGTGAACACCATCTGTATGGGTTTATCTTCATGATAGCCTCTCAACCAATTAAACATATAAATATTTTAATCTCCACTAATAGATGAATTTTATCCCCACAATAATAACATTCCCATATGGGCTCAATATAATCCTAATATATCACTAATAGATATTATCAATCTTTGATTATGTGGGAAATTACATAGAAGGTGATTTTTACCTTGTATTTTAGAACTGGGGAGTGTCTAAGATATATTAACTAGTTGAATCCATGGAAAATGTGTTCTCTAGACTACTGATTCTTCTTGCATAAGTTATGACACATAAGGAAAGGTTGTCTTACAATGATTTTATATTAGGAAATGTACTATATTTAGACAAACACTTTTCTCTTTGTGCATATGGATAAGAATGTTCTTTTGTTATTATATATGGCTTGTTGTTATAATTATTCAAAGGTATGATAATAATAACATCACCCTAATGTGATTTTATCTATTTTTTACTATATTCATGGTCACATGACCATTATAGGCCCATTTTTTACAAATTAGAGTAGGGTAGTGAGTTTCATTGGTCGTCATATCAATCACCTCAAAAGTCCCATGCAAAATCAAGTTGGATACATTTAAATATCTTCTATCCTTCCAATAAGCTTGACACCACCCTAGTCTACCAAACTCAAAGTGATAGGGATGTAGTTTAGAGGTGGAATTCTAATGGCTTCCCAAGTGGATATGGGAACCATATTTATAGTGTTGCCAAAGTTGAAAACTAGTTTAGGGACTTCATAGCCTACAAGCATGATATCCATCCTTACATCAACATCCCATGACTTTTTAGTCTTTGCATACTAGACCATCCATTATACTCTTTTTCCTCTTTATTTTCACATTAGAGCAAATTATACAATATTTTTTTGATTTTTTGAGAAATATCTTCATTGTGAAAGGTACTTACAAATTTTATGAGTTATTTAGAGTCATGACTACCCCTTCCTATTGTAGTATTCACACGATTTTACCACACATCTAGGGCTCTATATTTGCATGATATCCTTTTTTAGTACATTTATTTTGGATAAATTATAACAATTTAGTTTCTTCATTCATCAAAAAATTATCCCTTTCAAGGTCTAGATGTTTATCCTCATGAACCTTCTTGATGGGTCTTTTTATAGGCATTTCTAAAGGTATATGACCTTGTTCCATAAGTTAGTTTTGAGTGACAACATGGAATAAAACTTTTTCCATTAGATGAATGCTTACCATATTCACATTGTGCACTATCTTCTCCTTTAATTTAATAGCACCAAAAAAGTCTTTGTATTACGTTCTCTTAAAACTCTACAATAGGTGTGATAAACTTCTTGTTGAAGAATGTAAGGGAAATTTCATGAAATATGGTTTATCTCCCCACATAGATAGAAAGTAATTTTATATCTCTGCTATATATTCCTCATCATTTCTACTAATTAAAATACCTACCATATTTTCTCTAGGTAGATGAGATGCCCAATTGGCCTAATATTACTACTAGGGGGTGCATAATTGGGTTACTATTAAGGTAGCACCCCAACCCATCCATGTTACTACTACGGAAATAGTGGAACCCATCCATGATAATATTGGGGAGAGGGTGGGGTCCATTCCAAATAAGGATATTCTCCTAGGGGATCCCATCCACCTAGCTTTATAATCTTGATGTCTTGAATTGGTGCACTAGGATTCATCGTAGGAGGCTGGTATATAGTAAATGAAAAGACATTTACAATAATACCATCCTTTAAATATTATAGATCCCTATAATTTTTATCATCATGATTATGATATTTGAAAAAAATATAGTATAAATTTATGATTGTAACACATAATGTTGGAGTAATTGATAATTTGAAGTAACATTATCTCGTGTGTGACATATTTTTTCATAACTATCTTTTTATTCTAGGACATTCATTTTGATGGTGTCCTTATTGTCCACACTTAATGAAAATTATAACCAACCTTGGTTTTTTTCATTCTTGAATCTCATCCATTCTGTGCAATACTACATTCAAATTAACATCAGTCTTTATACTACTACCAACATTTTCTCCACAATCCTCTATTTATTCCACTTGATCATAGCTATTCTAGCCTCCATTTTTTTCAATAAATGAGTTTGAACTATGGTGAACCAAATATTATGTCATAGTCACTCAAAAACTAGTAAAATTTCTTAACATATTTAATTTGTATATTTAACTTATATATGACTTTAGAGAATTAGTGATCATAATCCCAAATGGATTCTTTAGGGTTTTGTCTAATTTCCTTCAAATTTTGGATACCTTAAATTTCACATTTTTGCATTTTTAATTCCCATATAAATTTATTTTTGAGATCTTTGAATGATATATTGGCATGGCAATTTTTCAATATTAACTCTAGAGCATGGCTAGTTAATGATCCTATAAGCTCATATCACTTGTGATATAGGTGCTTCTGGTTTCATGCAAAATATTTCATCAAAAAAAAATGATAGGTTAAGAAATTTGTCTAATTTTTTTTTTCATAGGTCTATTGTTGCACATATATATTTATTTTAAGTTTGTGCAAGTTTTCTATGATACACACACCTTATTTGTTTTGGTTTACACAACCCTTGTGTGTGTGTGTGTGTGTGTGTGTGTGTGTGTGTGTGTGTGTGTGTGTGTGTGTGTGTGTGTGTGTGTGTGTGTGTGTGTGTGTGTGTGTGTGTGTGTGTGTGAGCGCATACACACACATGTGTGTCTTATGTAATTTTGTGTAACTTGTAAGCATGCATATGTTTTTAATGTTCCATGCATCTATTATTTCATGCAACTATAACTATTATTTGTCTACATAATATTTTGAAGCTTTTTACAAGTGTAATCTTTAGAGATTTACAATTTTTTTCATAATTTTATGACACCTTCTTAGAACATTAGAGCTTTCACTCTTTTATATAAAAGTTGTATAGTTGACAAGATTCATTGGAGGAGTTCTTTATTTTCTTTGCAAGTCATGAGATAATTTGTTAATTCATTTAGGGTGCATATGGTAATGTGCAGTAGTTTTCTTAATTGACATAAGGATCATGGTGTAAAGTTTTTAGTGTAGCTCTTAGTTGTAAATCCTTGTGACTTCGTGTGACTTGGTTTGGGCTCTTATCCTTGTGATATATTGTGAGAGGATGAATCTTCAACATTTAACTCCTTAAATCATTGGAAGATTATAAGGATTTAAATAACATTTGCCAGTGATGTATTAATTTGTGACACATTAAGTTGTAATGTGTCGATGCCTTAGAATTAGAAGAGTTATTTAATATTTGTGTCACACTAAGGTGTGTTAAATTTGTTAGTGAGTGAAAAACACTTAATGTAAGTAGGTGGGTCTTGAACCTATATAAAAATGCCCATACATTAATAAAAAATGAGGTTAGCGAATGTTGGTTAGAGTATAGAGTGGTCTAAGTATGAATGTAAAGAATAATTATCAGTGTTTTTTTTTTAAATTTAAGCTACACTTGATAAGACAATGAGTTATCAAGAAAACATATTCGGATCAAGTGTAGTAACATATCTCATTAAGAGATCATGGTGTCATTGTGAATGTTTTTCCTATTGTATTTAATTTTATGAAATATAATAAAGATTTAATTTCATTTTACTACGTATTTTTCTGTTAGGGATATTCTATAAGGTGTATCTTAATTGATACTAATAACCAAGACTAAATCATGTAGTATTAGAGCAAGGTTATAGTCCTTATTAATTATTGTTGTGTTCCAAATTTAGGAGTGGGGGTAGAAAGTAGTTGATAACATCTTCCAATGAGAGTGTTGGGGAGAAGGTGTCAGTAAAGTGGTTGATATAAATTACTAAGATCATCATTTGGTATAAGACATAGATTTATAAGGAAGGGAACATGGAGGAAGTTTAGGTGGTAGAAGGGCAAGAGTGGTTAGAATGGAATGACTTGCATATATACTTAGACTAATTAGGGATATGTAGGCCCAAATGGAGGCAATGGAGATACTGTATTGTAGAGTTGTTATGATAGTGTAGACACTAAAAATTAACCAATAAATGTGTGACAATTATTGTCCTTGACATCCTTACCATACTTGATATTTTTGACATTCATTTAATAAAAAATCTTACAAGATCCTTCATTATCTTACACGTATTATGAAAATAACATTAAAACATCCCTATTTCATGCGTATTCATCTTTATTCTATTCATATATCTATGATACAAGTTTCAGAATTTTATGGCATTTTTCAACAAGTTTGCACTAGACATATAGGTCCATAGTGTAGATCTATCCTCTATAAAATTACATTTAATAATGTATCTCCCAAGATTTTTAGAAGGTTAGATAACATAAATATTCCAAATATCTCTCTATAAATTTACATCAAGGACTCTTAGTTAATCCATCAATCAATATAATTTTAAAAACATTCTACAATAAGTAAAAGAACATTATTCTTTTCAAGTTTGATTATGCTACTTTCCTATAGTCGCATGCCAAATTTAATAGTGTTTTATGGTAGGTAAAGGGCATAGATTATCAATAATTATAATAAATATTCTATTTTAATTAATTTTAAATTACATAATTTTGCTAAAATGGTGAACTACATTAGCCTGAAGCCCTTTAGGCTATGTAGGTAACACTCAATCAACAAGGGGTTTTATGAGGATATCTTGACCATTCCTGCTTTCCTATTTTCCCCTATTTTGTATTTATATCATTTTATGTTATTATGTAGGACTAAGGTTTTCATTTTTTAGGTATTTCATGCATCTATTTGGTCTTCACACAAATTCAGGATACCCTTGAGTTAGCCACACATGCTCCATTTGAAAAATCATCTATACGGTCGACAATGATAACATAATAAAAAATAAATAGATTCACAATACAAAATTTTCCTCCTTGTGCACTCCTATCCATTTACCTTTTACAGTTTTTATTTATATGGTGAAATAATATTGATTTTAATGTGATCAGTTCCAAATTTGTTAATAATCTGTACATTCAACAATCAGTCACTTTAAAGCTAAGTACATGTTTCTCTTAGAAATTTACTATTGGTAACATACCTAAATATTTTTACTTCATTATATTTTATTGTACCCTATTAAATATCAATATCTACAATTTATTTCTATTATAATTGATTAATTCCAATTCAAAATAGAGTAAACATTTTGGTAAACTTGCATATTGTTGAACATTGTCAAACCCTAGCTCTTCACTAGGGTTTTTTTGTAAAATCTGAGTCATATCATATTTATTTTCAAAACTATTGGAGGTTTTTATTTTTAATAAATAATAATACACACATAACTCAATTCACATACCTTTTAATATACTCTATCACCACCTTTTTCCCTTCTCATTGGGAGAAATACATTGGTCTGAGGCCCTAAACTAGGATATATAGGTAGCACTTAGTTGACATAGGGTCTTTTGAGGTTAGCTTAACCATATACCCACCTAACTAACTACCCTACCTTTTTATCTCTATTATCAAAAAAATACTATATAAATTACTTATAAATTATACTTTACTATTTTTAGTAAATGCTTGCATAAGTGAAAACAAACAAATTTAAGCTATATAGGCAACACTCAGTCAACAAGGGGTTTTATTAGGATATCTCGACCATTCTTGCCTTCCCATTTTCCCTTGTTTTGTAATTTATCTACTTTTGTGTGCTTGTGCAGGACTAGGGTTTTAATTTTTTAGGTATTTCATGCATCTATTTGGTCTTCACATAAATTTAGGAAACCCTTGAGGTAGCCACACATGATCCATTTGAAAAATCATCTATATGATCGATAATGATAACATAATAAAAAATAAATAGATTCACACTATAGAATTTTCTTCCTTATGTGATCCTATCCCTTTACCTTTTAAAGTTATGATTTATATGGTGACACAATCTTGAGTTTAATCTAAGTAGTTCTAAATCTATTAACATTCCGTACATTCAATAATCAATCACTTCAAAGCTAAGTACGTGTTTCTCTTAGTCATTTACTATTGGTAGCATACCTGAATATTTTTACTTCATTGTATTTTATTGTACCCTATTAAATATCAATATCTATAGTTTATTTCTATTTAAATTGATTAATTCCAATTCAAAATATAGTAAACATTTTGGTGAACTTGCATACTGTTGAACATTGTCAAACCCTAGCTCTTCACTAGGGTTTTTTTTTGTAATATATGAGTCATATCATATTTATTTTCAAAACTATTAGAGGTTTTTATTTTTAATAATAATAATAATAATAAATATATCCAAAAAATATTATATAAATTACTCATAAATTATATTTTACTATTTTTAGTAAATGCTTGCATAAGTGAAAACAAATAAATTTATTTTGTGATTAATTTTTGAGTTCTACAAATTCATTGATTTTATGCAAAAAATTATCTCAGATTTTAAAAATAGTTAACATGTCATTATTATGCATATTCTAGGATTTCTTTGTGATTAACATGTAATCATTACACTTTGTTTGACTCGTAACTAGTTCAAAACAACTTAATTTAAATAACTATTAGAGGTTTTTTCTGTTCGTATATACTAAATTAAAAATATTGCATGAATTACTTATAAATTAAAATTTACTATTTTTAGTAAGTGCTAGATTGAGTAACAAAAGACAAATTTCTTTTCAAATTAATTTTTGGGTTTGGTTTTATCTCTGATTCTATGCAATAAAATCTCCTATTTTTATAGAATATTTCATATATCTATTAAAATTACTAGTTATTTATTATGTAATAATAGACTACTTATTGTTTGTTGATTTTTGTGTGGTCCAAGGTTTTAATTAAAATTATAATTTTATAATAATCAGAATTTTCTAATTTCCACATTAAAATATTTTTCTTACTTTTGATTGTTTTATAAAATGTTATCAAATAGTTTTAAAACTACGTAGCTATTATCATGAAGGGTTACAAGGTATTTTATTTATAGACATCATGGCATAAAGGGTTTTTTCCAATAGTCATAGCCATAGTATAGATCTAAACACAAAATTTAGTTTCCAAGTGCCTCACAATATATCAACATGCTTAGTATCCCTTGTTTACACCAATTGGAAGTCTTTTTTATCCGTTTGATTTATGGTGCACCTAAGAAGAGTGTATCACCAAGAGAAGCTACTCTCAACTTAGCCTCAAAACTAGGGTTAGTGGGATACAATAATGGTTCTACCTCTATAGTTAGTTATTTGAAACATTAGGATGACACTAATAAACTAATGATCAAGTATATATAAGAGTCTAAAAATCATTCAAGACCCTTTCCTAGTTCACCCATTATACCACAAATTTTATTTGCTATTGTATGCTTAATCATTAGTTCCTTTATACATACTATATTACTTATTACTTTGTATCATTACTTTGATTATACTTTTAATCTTTAAATTCATTACATTTACCATGGATAGTCAAAATAAACAAGCCTTTAGTATTCATCCTTTAGATCAATTATTTTCCACTCATGCTATGCCCTTTAGTTATGATCAAGTTGAATAGAAAAATAAAATTAATAAAAAAATAATGGAAGATGATTATATGGATGATATTGATCTTGATACCATGCACACACATAAACCATTTGAATTTGAAACATATTGGATCTATGTATTTATCCAATCACGTAACCTATTTACCCAAGAGGAGCAAGGTCCACCTCTTGTTTAATCCTTGAATCCTTCTTTGAATCCATCCCTATATCAATCTTCATGTTTACCCTAAGGTTTATTTTTTAATTTACCTTTGATCATACCAATAGATTCCTCATTGGGTTCTTTCCTAGCTTCCTCTTTCAAGTCACTTATCTATTCCTCTTTTGATTCCATTCTAGATTACTCTTCAAATTCCCATTTGATCACACCTATAGATTGTTATTTAGATTCCCCTTTAGAATTTTCCTTGGCTTCAAATTTTGATTCCTCTATATAACCTCCTCTAGAAACCTCTTTGGATTTACCTTTGATCATACCTCTATATTCCTCTTTGGGTTCTTATCTAGCTTCATCTTTGGATTTATGTTTGCTCACACTTATAGATAACTTTTTGGATTATATCCTAGATTTTTCTCAAGCTTTCCCTTTACTTACACATATAGACTCCTCCTTGGATTCCCCTTTATTTTATTTGGTTTCACCTCCTGACTCTCCTTTAGTTTACTCTCTAAATTCCTCTTTGGATCCTTCCATAGATTCTTCCTTGATGATATCTTTTGTTTCCTCTTTGGAATCATCTCTAGCATCCCACTTAGTGTCCACCATAGACATAGATTTACATGATACTTAGGATACACACCCTTATTCTTCCTTTAGCACATATCAAGCTCTAATTGAAAATAATATGCATATTTGCTGGTGTGAAAATTTGTTAGGGAAACAAATCCTCGTACTCATATCAACAACACAAGGAACAAAGTCCCTCTCCTATTATAAGGTGGTGATAGATTTATCGAAAACCAAACTTGCTTACTGAAAAAGAAATATTTACAAGCAAAATTTGTAAATCATGGGTTTTACTTTTAACCTAAAAGTATGAAAGGGATTTTTAAAAAAGAATATGTAGAGAGAAAATGAAACAAATGAGATGTTTTAAGATGATAAATGCATCAAGTTGAACACTAGGACTTGACAAACATATCAGAGGGAAAATTAACATTAAGGCATAAATCTCTCTCATTCAATGGGTTGAAAATACATAGTCACATTCTTAGGAATATGAAACATACACTAGAAAATTGCCTAACCCTGATAATAGAGATGAGAAACCATTTGTATTTTCTAATAGAAATAATAAATATATCACTTTTATTCCTACTAAGATTATGCTTATATATTTGAAATATATATCACAATTCTAGATGAAATTTGTAACCTAATTTTTTGGTCTTAACAGTTTAAAGATGATAACAATAGTAATGAGGATTAAATATAGTGATTTAAGTAAAAAAGACATAAGCCAAATGAGTTGCTAACAAAAAGTTTAGAAATACTTCTTTATATTTATCTTCTCAAAGTAGATTACTCAATCTCCCTTTACAAAGCTTTGACACAACATCCTTCTATTTAGAGTCCTTATTATGAGGTCTTAACTTATATTTATAGGCTAAAATGGGTGGCTACGGTGAAAAACCACTTATTTTGCCTTTTTATAGATCTGCAAAAACATCAATGAGAAATTACAACTTGAAAGGTTGTAAAAGTGTTTTGATCACTTAACACCACTTGAAAAAAAATATTCGATGTCTTTACATTGCTTGTAAAAGTACATTATCAATTTTCATAACTTGAAAATAAGTTGGAAAAGTTACAAAAAATAATTTACAAAAGTGATAACATACATTCATAAGGGCAAATACAATGCAACAATACAAGTTAGGGATAAAAGAAAAAGATGAATAAAACATTAGAATGTTGAGAACAACTTCAATCTTCTTACTGATTTGTTGACAACTCTTTCTCTTTTAGAAAATCATTGAATCTTTAAAGAAATACCCTTATCAAATATTCATTTGGTCCATCTGTATATTTATAATCAATATCTTTCGAATAGTCAAATTCTCTCATCTTCTAAAACTTGTTTGGGAGTCTGTTTACCTTCAAGTCAATATTACCAGCATCAAATTGGTATTTAGCTAACTGATGAAGTTTCTCATGATCAAATGTAGATATGAGATTTATAATTCCATAAATTTGATTCTTAAATTCTTCAATCATATTTTCAACTGAAAGAATATATCCACCATGATCCCTATCATTGATAAAAGGACATTTGAAACTCTTGACCTCAGTATCAATCTCCATCACCATGTCACTTGCAAGTGAATTTGCACTATTGAATTTTTGAAGACATTCTTAAAGTGATTGAATCCTAAATTTCATAGCCTAGAGGAACTCAATTTCATAAATAACTTCTTCCTTATTGATGACTCTTTTTTCAATAAGGTCAATAGAGGGGAATTTTTGGAATTCAATTAACTTGGGGATGAACTCATCTTAGTTTTATTTTTATTCTACATACCCACTTTATTTTTTTGTTACATGTTCACATTATGACTGAACTTTAGAGACCATTATTATCACAACAAGAATTATCGAGGTTCCTTGATTAGTGATCTTCTCAACCCAATCTTTCACTGCATTGCCCATTTGGCCTACCTATTTCACTTTCTCCAATGTCTCAGCATGAAGACTTGATCAAGAAATTGCTAGTTGAATTAGTATGATCATCCTCTGTATCACTAATTTTAATTATCTGACCATTTCCTTTAACTCATATTTTGTTGCTTTATCCTTATCCATTTTCTCAAAAATGGTGCCAATTACCAACTGTACATCTCCCTTCATTCCTTTTATGGTATACTTTCCTAAATAAACTCTAGATACCTGATAGTCTTCAACTCTAATTTCTGATTTATCTTTTTCAACTACAAGAATTGCCACATCTACATATTTATCTCCTTTTTAGTTTGTTACCATCCATGAGATGGTTCTTGATTTCTTTGGTATTTTCAAAAAAGTGATTGGGATTATCAGAGTCCCAAAGTCAATCTCCTCAGGTTCAATAACTTTTCTTGTTGTATTCACCACCGTGGACAACCAATTCAACATTATTGTGCTCGAAGAAGAAGGTGGGGTAAAAGTTAAGACTTGTGGGGCCAACATCACTAGGGTGTAAAATTGTGTCTTTTCATTTGTGTCACCTCAAAAACACATTTCTACTTGTTCCTATTTGCTAATAATATCAATTAGAGTTCTTAGAGAGGAGACAATGGGCAATTCAGGGTTTGAGAGATAAGACAAAGAAACATGAGTGATCTTTTGTACTGGGAAAGTAGATGATATAGGAAGAACCATGTCATTTGAAATAAGCAATTACTAGTTGTATTCTATACAAGCTCTTGAGAATGCGGGAAACTATCAATAAGAATTTCTTGAGGAATTAAAAGATTAGGATAAGGGGAGAGATTTTCACCTAACCTCTTTTTATTGAGCTTGAGAACCCTTTGTGGTGGAATGTCCTATTGAATAGTTTTTAGTTATTTCACTTCCTCTATCACCAGGGGTTCTCCACTTGGAATTGTTTCATTCTCTTTCTCTACTTCATCATGTTGTTATTTATAGAAGCTAATAAATTCATTGACCCTAGGAGGTGTAGGGAAATCAACATTTTCAACATCTACTCATTTTCTTCTCAACTACTTGAAAGTCCTTTCATGTACTACCCTTGTTTTACTTTTGAGAGAAGTAGATTCTCTCTTAGAAAAATAGACAATAGGTAGTGGCTTCATTGTGATGGTTTATTTGTCAAAGATAGTATCCAATATGACCTCATCATCCACCAACTACTTTCATTATACCAAATTTGACTATTTGCTTCATGATAAACCTTGAATAGTCTCTAATTCTAACCATTTTATCATCATCACAATCCATCCAATAATCCTCAAAGTGTGAGAGATGTTGGAATGAAAACCCAAGGTTATGTTTAATCAATCATATTATATCAAATTCAAATTTTCTCTCAAAAGTCTTGAGATTACAAAGAGACATATATTGCTCCACTGATTTAGCTTTTATCAATGATGGATAAATATACCTGCTAATTAAAATAAATAATTTGACTCTTGTCTTGTGTCAACTTGTCAAAAATTTATGTGTTTCAATAAGTTGTCTCACCAATTCCATCAACACCCACTTATTACTGACATATCATAGAAGCATATAAGGAGAAATTTCATAGCCACTGATTCTTAAATAACTAAAAGTCAAGAATTGTATGAAACAAGTTTCCCATCTGGCTATTTTAATGGTAGCCAATCCTAATATCCTTATGTTGAAAACTTATTTTTCAAACAATTGAATGCAAAAATAAATGAAATAATCATTTAGCCTTTTAAAATGTTGGGTGCTTTCTTTCAATTCTATTTGGTGATAAAATTCATATAATTTTGTCTTCTTAAAGTCACCCACTATATGCAATCCATCAAAATATCTTCAACTATCCATAACATAGACAAGATAGGAGGTCATATAAAACTTTGATGTGACCTTAACTTCCATTAGTTGTTTGTGGATTTCATCACTGATTAGTTTTCCCAAATTGAGATATTTTCTATCCCTAAGAATGATCCAAATGAAACTATACATAAACCTCTAAAATTTTTTCATTATTAGGCTCCCACTATTCTATGCAATAGTGTTATTCTATCATTTATTTCATTTTTTAAATTAGATCTCACAAGATTCTTTGAGATACATGTAGAAGAATGTTTTGGTTTGGTGAACCACCCATTTTTTATTTGCTTAGCATATGAGACACTATTATCATCCCATAAAGTTTGAGAAGATTAAAGTGTTAAATACATAATAGATTCCTAATCCAAATGGTGCAACATCATATCTATGTGTTCTAGAATGAAAATTGCCACCAATTCACCCTGTGAATCTCTCACTTCCTTCATCTTTGAATTATAGTGACCCATTATGACCAAGACCAATTCAAGAGACTAAAATGAAATTGAAAATATTATGTTTTACACCAATCCACTATCAAAAATATTCTAACCAAAGTTGGTTTTGTGCACTGCATTCATTTTATCCTAAAATTGGTCTAAGTTAATGTGACCTAGATCGATATCTATAATATTTTTTACATTGGATTATGCACAATAGATTCCTAATTTGAAAGGTACAACATATTATCTATGTGTTCTAGAATGAAACTTGCCACCAACTCACCTTGTGAATATCTCACTTCCCTCATCTCTAAATTATAGTAATCCACCATGACCAAGACTAATTCAAGAAACTATAATTAAATTGGGAATATTATGACTTGCACCAATCTATTATCAAAAATATTCTAGCCAAAGTTGGTTTTATGCACTACATTCATTTTCTTCTAAAATTCATCTAAGTTAATGTCACCTAGATCAGTATTTGTAATATTTTACACATTGGAATCCAATGGTGAGAGAGGTGTCACACCTTGAAACTATTATTTCATTATTCCTTTTTTTATCAAAATTAATTTTTACGGAGTATAGGACAAAGACATTAAATTTTATAGGAAAAATAACAATCAAGAGATATTTGCATAATCATTAGTTATTTACAAAATTAACAAAATAAAATAACTTAAAGCCAAAATAAGTTATTTGAATCACACCAAAAAGTTGTACTCATAACTTTTGCTATGCAAATCGCTCAAGTGATTTTTTGATATCCCATATGAATTTAAACTTCTCACTCAACCACCTTTCTCAATTGCAACTTCCCCTATTTAATCACTTTATAATGCTATTGGATAGGCTCTCCGGTAAATGCAATCAAGCAAAAAAAAATCAAAATTTTGTTTTCAATTTTAAAATCTCAACCTCTCTTTCCAACTCAGACCAAAACACCAAAAATTGATCATCAATTGATTTTGCAAAATTTCAAACCCTCATTGTTTACATAAAAGTATACGACCTTTCTTTTTGATTAAAAATCAACAAAACACAATTCTAATTTTCATTTTTAATATTCAAAACCTTAACTCCTTCATGAGCCATATGGTTCTTCTCTCTTTTTTATATGGTAAAAAATAATGAAGGACAAATCTAATTTTTATTTTTTTAAAACTCTATACTACATCTTTACCAAAACCATATAACTTCTCACACAAGTAAAATAAATAAATTTTTTTTACTCTCTATATAGGGCATATGGTGGTCGTACAACTCTTTTTAATAGCTAAAAATGGATTAAGATTATCCACTTTATTTTTAATTCACTTTTCTTCTCCTTCCTATGAGACGTACAACTTGGTTGCATAGTAGAAAGGAATTTTTAAAATAAAAATCCATTCTTGTCTTTATTTATTATTCACTATTCACTATATGGGTCGTACGACCTTCTGTATGCAACCAAAAATAAACAAAAGTTGATCCTTTTATCTGCATACTTCTTCTCCTTACTTGGGTGCCATATGGTTGAGTTTTGACTACTAAAAAAAAATCAAAAATTACCTTTTTTTAATTTATAACCACCTTATTCTTCCTTGTATAGGCCATACAGCCTCTGAACATGATAAAAAGAAACTAGAAATCAAAAATTTATCAAAATATTCCTTGTACTCTTCTATTAAGTTTGTATGACATCATACATCTTGGTTATGGTAGATAAAAATAAAAAAATTGATCTTTTTTCTATTTTGATCCTTTCACATATCCTTCTATATCTATTGGGTGTTGTACAATTCCATTTAACATGCAAAAATTTTCTTGGTTGGGTATAAGAAAATAAATTTAAAAACATTCATTTATTCTCTTTGGGGTCGTATGGCTTGGTATGGTTGAACAAAATAATTAGAATTTCCTTTTGTGATTTTCACTTCACCTTATTTCTTTTTCTCTAGGGTACATGGATATTTCCTTGATAATCAGAACATAATGAAAATTAACATCATCTTTCAAATTTACTTTGCTCTATATTACCTATTTATTGTAATAATGCTTCACCCCCTCTTAAAATCAAGATAGAGAATTATTATTATCTAGTGTTGAATGGAGGTTGGAAAAATAATTTGAAGATTTTGCACACTTGAACGATGCATAATAACTTCAAAAAAATTAGAGGGGAAGAAGTTTCACTTTTGCACAACTCAAGAAGAAATAATAATAATTTTAATGTGGAGGTTTTCATTTACATGACTCGGGGAAGTATAAATCAAAGTTACATGATTTGGGGAAGTGCAAATCAAAATTGCACAAGGGGAAGTGTAATTTAAATTTGCATGGCTCGAGAAAGTGCAAGATGAGATTGCATGATGATGAAAAAGAAATATTTCATCTGCATAGGACAAGAAAATACAAAATGAATTTGTAAATTTAAAATTTATTTTAATTGATTTATTAGTTTTAATTTACAATTACACCATGTGTAAAAACAAAAATGCAACTTGCACGACTTGAAAAAGTGTCGAGGCATTTTTGAACAACTGGAGAAAAAGTGAAAAAGCATTTACATAGCTTATGAAAAGTTTAATGAAATTTTACAATTTGTGGGGAGAGCCAATGTTATTTTCACGAGGAAGCTTAAAAGCATTTTTGCATAGTTCAGGAGATATAATGTTATAGTCCATAATTTAATTTCAAATTAATTAATTAATATTAATCAATTAATTAATTAATTAATTTTCAAAATCTAATTTTTTTAAAGCTTGAACTTAAAAATTAGCCATTAAAAACCTATTTTTCATAAAATTTTGAAAATTTTGAAAACTGTGACAATAATGTTCAATAAAACTTTGTAAGGTTTTCTACTATGGAACCCTTCAAGATCAAATCATCACTATGAGAAAATCAGTAAAAGAATTGCTTAAATAAAAAATTTGTATTTTAGTGTAAAGATCATATCATGTGAAAACACAAGAAATTTAGAGCATGCTAGTGTCAATCATGTATATACATCTCCTAGATATGTCATGCCTCCAAAGATATCATCTCAAATAAAGGTTTAAAATCAAATTACATCTACATATAGTGATTCTAAAAGTATGCAAAAACTAATAACATTTCAATAGAGATTCTAAGAGAAATGATTCAAAATAAATTTATTGCATTACCTTCTATACCTCCTCTCATAAGATCAAAATACTATTGTGCATATCATATAATGTACATGCATCATACATATAGTTGTTTAGATTTGAAAAATAAAATATAAATTATCATCAATAGTAGTGATCCTATAATAGATAAATCAATTCAAAAACCCATTCATATTATGATTGCATCTCCTAAACACAAATCCACGTAGAACAAGTGGAAAAATCATAGCTAGTGCAAAAGAAGCAAAAGCAAAAAGTATGGATGCAAAAGAATAATTTAAAGCAAAAGTAGTTAGAGCAAGAATAATTTCAAAAGGAGAAATCATAACAAGTAAAATTACAAAAGGAATAAGATGACAAAGACAAGTTATCAAAAGAATAAATTTAGAAGGAAAAATTGCACAAAGCAAAATTAGAGCAAGAAATGTTATTGAAAGATAAAGATCAATTACTTAAAGCATAGTGGTAAGACCAAATTCAAGATAATCAAGAAATCACCTTTATGAAAATTTCTCTCATATGCGTAATAGAAAAAAATAAGGTCAATACTACAAAAACTATGATTGTATCTTCAAGTCAAAAAGTCAAATCACAAATTATTTCTCTTCCTACTACTAAAGCAAGGTTACATGATTCTTCTCTAGTTAAAAATAAGATGCGAGATTTTGACAATAGTGAAAAAAATTAAAGAAGATAGATCCAATATATGGTGTGGTTGGATTTTCATACTCTCAAACACAACATAATTAGCTCACTCTATATTATGATGATGGGTTACATTGATGATCCTAATTATACAAAATATTGGTATGATTTTGATGATTGAGAGGAATATGTAGTTGACACTTCTTCTTCACACAAAGTCTTTATTTACACCATGAAAATGAGAATACCTATGCTCATCCTCCTCCATATTCATATAGGCATCCCCTTGATGAGATCCTTGGCTTATAGTAGGCCTTATTTGTAGATAGCTTATGTGTCCTTTACTTTGATGTTTATTCTTCTACACCTTATCCAAAATTTTCTTCTATCTCTTGGCTATAGTTTTTCATTTTTGGGCACTTGTTCCCTTATTTATTTTAACCCAATTAAAACAATCCAAGATAATTATCATACTAATATTTCAATGCAAATTCTTTAATAAAACTTATATACTTATTATTGGACACCTATACATGCCATAAATCTCACTGGTACTTTCATGATCACATCTATCTACTTTTAGATGAGTCCATATGGCCATGTTTTCCATATATGTTATATTACATGCACAAATTGGGGGCATATTACTTTCCTTCTTTCCATGCTATGTTTTAATGCTTTGTTGATGGTTGTTAGAATCCCCCCTCTTATTTTCAAAGCCTTGCTTCTTACCTTATTTTCAATCTTTTTCAATTTTGCTTATGGTAGTTTTAATTTTCAAATATGTTTAAAATACAAAAACATTCATATATTTATAAAAAGTACAAAAATATCAAAATATTTGCAAAAATATATATTAGGACCTATAAGCATATTATTTTGTTACTAGATTACATCTTTACATATGCCATTTATCTTTATGTTTGGTACATAGCATATTTCATTAAATTTTTAAGATACAATGATTATCACAAGGTATCTAAGTGTGAAACCTTAAATCTTTTTACAACACTAGGAAATACTCACTTGCAGAAGCAAATTTTATGATAAATTGTTTTTATATACAGTCAATCTAAACAAAGTGACATCAAATAGATAATGCATTATGTAACTATCCTCCTACTGTGACCCTTTCCATGTGCATTTTAAATCTATGTTTCTAATTGCAACATAGTCACAAGGAAATCTTATAAATTTTTTATCACAAAATAAAATGCATATTTAGATATTAGTCAAACTTTAAGTTAAGACATAGTTTTACATGGTTTCAATATTGGGTCATCCTTTTACCCAACAACCTTACTCAATTTAGGGAATCTCATAGTTCTATATTAACACTTTTATAGATTGTATTTATCCACATCCTATTTTCTATGTGGAATTATAATGAAAATAAATGTCTTATTTTCACTCATACTTTACATGTGTCATGATGAATATGCCATTTTATAACATGAACTTAAATACATATGATCCAAATATGCTAACCTAATTTTATTTATATGCTTATTTCATTACATAACATGATTCAACTTGATTGCTTCTTTAATGTGATCCTTGGGCTTAGGTATGTTCAACACACACCCTCTATTTGTATAGAATCACCCTACCATGTTTGTGTGGATTTTGGTCTTCTATGTTTTTATGACATTTACATGTCCCTTGAATTTAGACTTTGGGCATCATTTATGACATTTCTGCAAATTTTATAACTCTATGCAACATTTTACATGTCCCTTGTATGTGGCCTTTAGGCCTTCTTGCATGACCTTATGTGACTTTGCGTACATGTTCATTATTGGCTAATATAATTCCATGATTCTTATCCTTCAATTCTATGTATCTATTACATAATATATGGTTCCATGATAAATATCATGCACATACTACTTATGTGCCTCAAATGATTCATTTTTCAAAAACACTATGCTTAAAATACATATTCCACACTTGTAAGTTCTTTACATGCTTCATACACTACTTAAGTTGTATATTAAAATTACATGATGAAATTAAATATAAAAACTCTTGATATAATTCAATGTTACATCTTTAATATCCTAATATAATTCAAATATGCAAAATATTACTACATGATTCTATCTTTCACAAATGCTCTCACTTTTTGTTTTGAGACAAGTAATTTGTAGTCAATTTCACTCATCTCAAAAAGAGGGAATAACAATGGGGTTATCTCAAATATTTCACAAGAAATACATTTTATATTTCATATTTTACAATATGAAAAATCCAAAAAATTTAGATTATGAGGGCATTCATCTTGCTTATGTACTACACTCTTATAACTACTTTAGCACAACTACACATGTGAAAAGATAGTTATAAGATTTCAAACAATTTTAAAAATATCAAATTATAACTCTATTAATTAAAGGGGGCACGGTATTCATTCATGTCCAAGATACTACTTCACATAATTTAGATTTTTATTTTTCAAAGTTTCAAGAATTTACAGTTCCAATCTAGATTCATCTACGATAGTGTGATTTGTCTTTTAGGATTAGGATTTTAATATTGATCTCCTATTATGTGCCTGTGTAGGATTAAGTTTTTGATTTTATTGGTATTTCATGCATTTGTTCTATCTTTTAACATATTCAATAAACTCTTACAGGTAGTCACATGCACTCCAATTGAAAAATCAATTGTATGGTCAACAAGGACAACATATCAAAAAGTGGACATATCCGCACTACAAACCTTTGCTCCTAGTGCACTCCTATCCCTTTACCTTTTAAATTTATGATTTATATGGGGACACAATCTTGAGTTTGATTTTATTGGTTTTAAATTAATGAATATATCATACGTTCAATAATAAGTCAATTTTAAGATAAGTACATGTTTCTCTTAGAAATTTCTTGATGGTAGCATACTTGAATATTTTTACTTCATTGTATTTTGTTTTACCCTATTAGATATCATTTTATATATTTTAATTCTATTAAAATTGACTATTTCCAATTCAAAATAGAGTAAATAGATAGTGAATGATGAAATTTATTTAAATTCATAAAATAAGCACCTGAGGACTAGGACATAGAAGAGGTCGATGATCCTGAAGATAGATCCTTATGAGATTTTGTGAGATCAAAAAATGGAAAAAAATTGAAACCTACAAGTTATTATGGAATTTTGAGTCTTGAAGATCTCATTGATTGGATCATTGAGTTGAATAAATATTTTGAGTATGAAAGTACATAAGATTCTAGCTGGGTTAAGTTCATCATTATAAAGTTGAAAGGTCATGCATCCTTATGGGGGAGAATGTTCAAGATAAACAAGTATAATATTAAAAACTTGGAGTAGATTAATTGTGATGTTGAAGACAAAAATTATTCATGTGGATTATAACATGAGATTTTTCTAGAGGCTTCAAAACATGTGATAAAGGGATATGAGTGTGAAAGATTCCACTGAAGTGTATTACAGGCTTACCATCAGAGTGTGATCCAAATATGGATCCATTTTATAGTCATGTTTAATATATGTTTCTATAATACCCAATTATGTAATTCATTCATTCTATTAAGACATTTTGTGTGTAAAATCCATTCACATATGAGACAATCTCAGAGTTAGAGTTGGGGTGATCCAGACATCTACATGGTGATGATGGCATGATGTTTTATCTCTAAAAAAAATAGGGTTTGATTAGAATAGTGGAACCACCTATATTTTTAGATTGCATGCTGAAATTATGTATCTCCTTAATTGTTTCTAAAATTCTAGTTTGCATACACCAATGGTTTGGACACCGTACAAAAAGCTTGAAGGTGAATTGTTTAAAGATTTCTTCTTCTCATTGTTAGATTGCTCAAGTTTATTGGCAATAACTAAAGATGAAAGAGCATAAATATTGGTCGTGTGTAAGGTAGAAGACATCAAAAGAGTCTTGGAATTGGATTGAAATTTCAAGTTATCAATATAGGGTCTTGGTTCAGGTTGTCTTCAATTGTTATTATTTGTTTAGTGGTTGCTTTAATGTTGGTAAATTTTGAGAAGTATCTAAAATGTGCAAAGCAATATTTTTTGAAAGGTTTGGATAGGTATAAATGAATTTATATTCATGAATGCCAAGTTTTAGAAGTATCTTGTACATTTTTGAACTATTTATAGTGGAAAGGGAAGTGCAATTGACGTACCCATTTGGAGTTTTTCCCACCTTGGGTTTCTCTAGGATAAATATTTATAGTGTTATGATTTTGCATTATCTTATATTCTAATTTATAGTTAAATATTCTATAGTTTCATTTCAAACACTTCATATCTTTATTTTATTCAATCAAACTAGTATACAACAACAACTTATTTAACCCCTTATTGAGGTAAGAGTAAAATATTAGTTTTAATGAAGATTAGAGTGGTTTAACTACCTAGTTCAAAGAACAAATTGGTAGTATAACTGGTTATAAACAATATTTTATGTGGTTTTGTGTTATGTTTAAATTACAATTACAACACATGCATAATCATTTTCTGAGTTTATGCTAAATAAACATCACACTTAAGGTGATCTAACATTTCCATGATACATTGTTTAACTAGATATATCTTATTTCGATAGTTTGGACCTTCTCAGTTCTTTTAACTTAAATGCATAGATATACTAGTAATTATTCAACCCTTGTTAAAGGTAAGTGTACTTTCTATTATATTAGCTCAATGTATTTTTAATTTACAAGCAAGATAACCACAAATATTCCTTGATAATACACAAGTTGTTATTTTAGGCCTATTATGGCATTATGTATTATTTCCTAGCATTTCTATAATAAGTTCATGTACATTATGTCATACAAAATTTAAGAATTCTTATTAGTCAAGGTTTTGGATAATTTTAATTCAATAGGGTTACTTTTTTGATTTCAACATCCAACTGTCATTAATCATCACAATAATTCTTTAATATAATTTTACATGCTAATGAATAAAGTTAAAGTACTTATGTAGGTTTATTTACACTATGTTAAATTGGAACTAATCAATTTGAATATAAACAAACTAATATAAACTAGTGTACAACAAGGTACAATAAAACACAATAAATAAATAAAATTCAAGTAAGCTAAAAAAAATGAGTTTTAAAATGGGTAATATGTACTTAGCTTGCAATCTAACTATTCTCTTAATATACATACTATTTTAAGATTAAGTTTTGAGTAATAAACTCTATGAATGTGTTGCTATAAAAAATAGAGATTCAAGATATACAAAGAGAAGTCTACAGGAGGGGATAGGTGCATAGTGTGTTGTTGTTTGAATATTGTGATTTTTTCCTATTAGACTATGTACCAGATCTAGAAATCTGGGTATGTTCACCAATGTATTTATGTGTCCTATCTCTATGTGAATCCCAATTGGTATGCATATGACATGTAAAATTACAATTCTAATTATTTAATAAGAACCAAATAGATATTAAATGTAAAAAGGGGGAATAGGGTTAAGGGAATAGCCAAGTTAGCCTCAAAAACCCCTATGTAACTAATCACTACCTGCATAACCCAAATAGGCCTCAAGTTGATGTAGTTCTCCCTCCTAGATGTGTGTGTGCAATATTAGATGAAAGATTAAATGTTATTTTCCCTATTAATACCCTTGATAAAAGCATGTAAATGATGTATTCAACATTAGGATCTATAGACAAATCAATTATTTAACATGTATACAAATTTTTATAGCTTTTGATCATTGAGAGCAAGTGAAGTTTCCTATACAAGACACCCATTTATATAGACTTTTATAATTGAATTTAGGGACTCATTGGTGTGTTAAGGGAATGATTCAAAATGACCAACCATTATAATAATTACCATTACTGACATAAAGACTAAAAAATCTTACACAAGTTATGTTGGGACAAGTCTACATTATAAGATAGGTTTAGTGCATCCTTGTCCATCTAATGCAGACTTGTTAAAAAGTATTGAAATGAACATATAGAGATGCATAAATAAATTGGGATCCCCTAAGCATAATATGAGAAGATAAAATAATAACATAAAAAGACTTTAATAAGATGGAGATGAAATAACAAGACATTAGACACAACACACCAATAAGCCATTATGTCAAAATGTGGCTTTTCAATAAGCTTGTACCAAATTTGGGTGTCTACATTTCCCCCCTTTTATTCTAGTGATGTAATAAAGTGAACCTAATAGAGTAAAGGAGAAATAAAAATCTGAGTATGAAAACACATGTTGTCTTCATATGTGGTGCTAAATGTATTGGGTGACTAGATGACCCAAGTGCAGACATGATACCTTCAAATTTGGTTGCCTCTAGCCAAGGAAAAATTAAAAATTTTAATAGTGGTAATAGATTGATATGGTGACACTAAACCATAATCATACTAACTCATAAGGATATGTTGAGAGTGATCAAGTCTCAATGAGTGAAGCTTTTGATTTTAATATAGATGTGCTTTCACCTATAAAGAACACTATAAAATAAGTAATAATGCTGACCGTCGAGTGCCATTAAAATTTAACAAGAAAAAGAAAAAAAATTAAACCAATACATTTTTTCTATAGTGAAATTAAGAAACAAAGCATCATTAAGCTCAAACATGGCCTAGTTATAAAAATATGAATCAAACTACTACAGATCTAGAATCAATTTGCAACTTCTTGAAGCTTATGAAATTTTGCTTATTGAAAATTATAGTATTTTTTATTTTTAATTTTTTTTTAATATCATAAGATGGAAAACGTGAACCAAATTCATGCCCCTGGCAACTTGTATTTTGGTAAGCTTGTATTTGAGTGTTTCTAGTATTTAGACAAAGTGATTTTTACAGAGGGAAGCCATGTGTCCCCAAATTTGTAAATTTTGCTTTGTTGTGTATGTTTTATTTATTAAATATTATCTTGAAGCTTATGAAATTTTGATTATTGAAAATTATAGTATTTGTTATTTTTAATTTTTTTTAATATCATAAGAGGGAAAACATGAACCAACTTCATGCCCCTGACAACTTGTATTGTGGTAAGCTTGTATTTGAGTGTTTCTAGTATTTAGACAAAGTGATTTTTACAGAGGGAAGCCATGTGTCCCCAAATTTGTAAGTTTTTATTTGTTTTGTATGTTGTATTTAGTAAATATTATCTTTTGTATGAATATAAAAGTCATTTTGAGTGTGGAGAGATTGATGTGTTACCGCCCACGCACGCACCCCCACCCACCTCTTTTTAAGGCAAGGGGTGATAAAATAATATGTTTGCATAAAAAGGATGTGGTAAATTATTGAAGCATGTTTTATGATAATAATAATAATATTATGAATTATCGAGAATTTAAAATTGGTTAAACTAGATCATAATTGATATGATACATAAACGCATATCATCATTATTCAAAAACATTTGATGATATGTGATTTGGATAACTATTGTGTATGATATTTCTAGTTGTATTTAGATATTTGAGGAATTAGGATGGGTACCATGTGTGCCATGAGTCACCTTATGTTAGATTGAGAATATAAATAGGTTTAGAAATAAATCAAATAGTTAATTTCATTTAAAACCAATAGTAAGGATAACATCATTAAACAAATATTAGTATCGATTAGTAAAATTAAAAATAATATTAAGATATTTAACTAATATAAGCATGTATCCTCAAATTAAGCAAGACAAAAGGAATGAAATTGTAATTGTAAGATAATACTAGTTATACTTTTGTTATCCTCCTAACCATCATTTCATTAAATTTGGACATATTCCAGTCCAGATTGAAAACTAAAACTATTATTATTGGGTTTTTATAGTATCAATTATTTTTATATTATTAGATTATAATTTTAAATTTATTGAAACTACATATCATATTTTATGGATAGTAGTTTCAATGCTTTTGGAATTCAAAGTTATTAATCAACTAGTAGTAGATATTATTCTAGTTTGTTGGAATATTTTTTTTTCCGAATAATGATTAAGTAATTAATATTTCATTTTCATGCATTGATTCAAAATCAATGAAATGATCCTCCCCCAATTAGAAACTAATCTTAGAGAATCTTAAAATTGACAATGTTCTATGTGAATTTTTTTAGAGTATCTTATTACTCATGCTTGCTAGGCTCTAGGTATTTTTGTTTACCTAGTATTGTCTTATGTGGGGGTTTGTCCCATATTAGTTAGTTTAGATTTCATATTATTTTTCCTTGCATATTTTATCAAGTGTTATCATTTTAATATACATTCTTCATTATGCTTTTGTAATCTTTTTTGGATCTCATTATTTGTATAACAATTATTTTATTTACAATTAGATTTCTCCTTTTGAGTGTATGTTGAAGCATAAATGACTATAGTAATGAGTCATTGGAGAGATCTTGATTGAATGTTTTTGATAAGTGATGTATATTTTGATTCTCAGTGTTGAGAGTTTCTTGTATATACAGTACTCTTTTAAACTTTCATCACCACTGACAGTCTTCTTGATTGAAGCTATTCTGGTAACTCTCAGTGTCAATTATTTTTGTGATCAAGTAGTGGATTCAGACCACTCATGCAGATTGAGTTCTTTCATGACCTGTGAGTACTTGGAGTGTGAAATTATTATATCATTTTATTTGGGGGGATTTCTATCTCTCTCTTTTCTTTTCTCTCTTTTGGGGGGAGTTTTTCCTACGGATTTTCTCTCTTTTCTCCACTTTATGAAAGTTATATGTATTTTACACTTTTGAGTGTTTTATGGATTTTTTCTTTGTACATGGATATCTTATTCAATAATTTTTTTTAGAACCTATATAAATATTTTTTGTTTGACTCCATGTCCTTCTTGGTGATTCTTATAGTGACACCAGTGTGGTATCCCCACTAGTAACAGTAGTGTGATAGCCCCACCATCTTTGTGCTCACTTATCACCATCATGTTGGAGGGTGTTCAAACTATGATTCATAAAGTTTATCATTATACCTAATACTTTGGAGCATAGTGTTCATATTCAATGATCTTCATATTTAATGCCATTCCTACTTTGACTTGGTGGTTACAATAACTTGACATTCATGTACTCCAACAGGATGGATTACCATCCATAGGGACATGTGACTTCATATTGCATCCTCGATTTTTAGCCTCTATCTTCACTTTAGGAGAGGTGTTAGAGTATATTATTACTCATACTTTCTAAGCTCTATGTATTTGTGTTTACCTAGTTTTGTCCTATGTGGGGGTTTATCCCACATTAACTAGTTTATCTTTCATATTGTTTTGTCTTGTCTATTTAACTAAGTGTTATCATTATAATATAGATGATTCATTATGATTTTGTAATCATTTTTAGTTCTCATTATGTGTATAATAATTATTTTGTTTACAATTGGTTTTCTCTTTTTGAGTGTATGCTGAAATATCAATCGCTGTAGCAATGAACCATTAGAGAGATCTTGACTAAAGAGTTTTGATAAGTCTTTCAAAATAAAGCTTCTAAAATTGTTAATATAATCATCATTATTTTAAGGAGGCTATTAAATCAATTTTTTGGTATCATAACCAATTTGGGGGACCACACACTTATAAAAAGTGAATATATGATATTCAAAATAATGATCGATAATTATAGCAGAGTTTATTGGACTCATTGATATGAAAAATCATTTGACAAAATACCATATTAAATCTATAATGTCATGCATATGGAGGTTTTTACTCAATCTTTATGACTAGTCCCCATTGATTATTTTGCATTTTGAATTTTCATATATATGTCATTAATATGGTTAATTAATGATCCACTTGGTAGTTCCCATTACTTCAATTTGATTCATGAAATTAGAATTACTAAGAGAGTTGTAGCCATATAACTTATCCATTTTATGTAGGCATCTAGCATTAGATGTTGTGACATCTTTCTTTGACTCATCTTTTTTGACTCCATTTATCTAACGTTATTTGCATGACCAAAGACTCCTATCCCTTACATGCTCTTGTTCATGAATCACTCTTTATGCATTTTTAACTTATGTGTATATATATTTTTCAAGCCATCATTTATCGATTTTGAACTTGGGGTTTCATTTTTCCTTGTATTTTTATCTCATGCACTCACTTTCCATTTAGTCATTATTAATATTCTTAATTTGTGTAGAATGGACTCATTCTACATATTTAAGATAATTAAGTTATCAATTAAGAATTAATAGTCTTTGTTTGTGTAGAGTCTACATGTGCTCATTCTACATAAAATAGAAATATTAGATTTTTAATTGATAATGTTCTTGTTTTGACCAACATATTCCTTATCTTAAAAGGAAATAAGACCCTTACAAGGTAAAAATGCTATTTTTTTGTCTTTTATTGAGACCAGTCTGAGCCTCATCCGATTATAAAGTTACGAGTATTTGTCGTATTGCACTGTCTAAGTTTTTTTAATGTAGTTTTGATAAATCCCCTTTTGTATGTATTAAAATATCTTTCACTGGATACTAGTTTTCAAGAGATGAGTCTCGTCGTGCTTTTTAAAAGTTATTTTTCTTCACAAAAAATCTAGAAGATAGATAAGTGAAAATACTATCTGAATAATTATATATTAATTACTCAACTCAACAGGTTGACAAAATTATTTATATGTAAAAAAACAATTGATTTTGTTTATATATATATAGAAATAATTTCAACTTATATCAATTATAAAATAATTAATCAACTACCATATAAATATGCAACTTAGATAGTAAAATTTTATAACTTGTACCAATCACTTTTGTTTTTCAAAATAATTTCATATCTCACTATAAAATTTAATTAAATATTATTGGATTTGTATTTATAACTTCTTGTAACAAATACAAATTCTATAATAATAGCAATATACCTCAATAAAAGTCACTAATTATTCTTTTGTATGTTTCCAAATAGCGATACATATTTGGGTGCAGTCCCACATGATCTAACCATGTACATAAATGTGTGAATATTTTCTTATCGAAATGTAGTATGCCATCAAATTATCAGTTGGAAGCAATCTAAAGAAAAAGGATTTTTTGTCACAAATAAACCATGTTTTCTCTCCTACAAATAATATGGTGTATGTTCTATTATATAAATGTGTGTACTTGTATATAACCTTTTCTATGTTTTAAATGTTTACTAGCACAATATTTTCTTTCTTTCATCTAATAAATTTGCTACTAATTTTGCACCATGAAATCCCCCATGTAAAAATAAATTTCACATTTCATAGCCATTCAAAGTGTTGAATGAAATAACATTGTACTTTTGAGTTCAAGTAAACTAAAACCTAATATCAAAATGTTTATTTTCAATCTTCAATAAGTCAGGGCTAAATATATCACTGAAGTATTGGTAACATGAATATGAAAAGTGTGAGTGTTTGGTCCACGATTTAAATGTAGTGGTCCCTAGAATCTTGAACAATACTCATACTCCCAATATCAATAACTTCCTTCCAAATGGAAAGATAATATTTGAAATAATCAACCTACACAAGAATTATTTTTAAATAACTAGCTAATTAATAATATTTTATTTAAATAAAGTTCTTGACACCATTGCACAATCATTTAAGTTCTTGACACCATTGCACAATAGTTTAAGTTGACACTTATAATCTTATAATGTACTTTAAATATTTAGTTGTTTATGAGAAATTCATAGCTGCACAATTGTTTGGGAAAAATCTCATAGTAGGAAAAATCTTTGAGGCAAAAATTCATTTTTTCAATAATACTTATTTATCAACCATTTATGATTAATCAGAAAAACTTAAAACTAGTTAATATAAAAAAATGTTGAAAAAGTATCAAAAACTATTTTTCTTTAAATTTAAATTTTATTTAAAAAGTATATTTGAGATCTAAACTAAATATGAATGAAAACATCTAATTAAGAATCAATATTAATATCAAATAGCAATATAAATTAAATAATACTCACAATATTTATTTTATATAAGCAATGTAAACTTAATTTCATTTATTCTTTAGTTCAATACTTATCACAAATAAAGTTAGATCTTCTTTTAAAAATAATCTTACATCATCTACATCCCCAATCAAGGTTAGTTGTGTAAATAATGTCATCAGAAGCCATTTTTTGCTTTGTAAATTATATTTTAGATAAAATATTCGTTGGAACGATAATTTTTTTTGAGGTACACATTTGTTTAGTGGGTTGACTGCAGTAGTGATTTCAAAATTAAAAAGAGTTCTCGGTTCCTTCCAAATCATATTCAAATTCTTAATAAATATTACCACATTTTTTTCACAATACTCAGAACCCCAATAAAATAAATGACATAAATCCAATTTAGCATTTAGGAGTAGTTTCATTGCAAATTTTTATGTGTTGATATTTGTATTGGATGTAGACCAAAATAATAATTGATACTGTGAAGACGTGATCATTAAAAACTAGTTCCAATGTCCTATTAGCTGCATATGTTCATTATTGACTTGGAATAGAGTGTTATTATTTTTTGAAGAATGGTTTTGAATTAACTATCCTTCTATGTCAAAAACAAGCAAATGTTTTTACAATAATAATTTTGAGATTCAATTTTACATTCAATTTATTTTTGAATGTTATTATAGTAATATGCTAATTAATAATTTACCTATAATCCCAAGAATTTGCACATATTTTGCATCATCTCCATTCAAATATTTACAATAATTTAGAGTTATAATTATTTAATTATTGATAAATATTAAATCAAACTAATTGTATTAGGACTTAGTCATGTGAAGTTTTCAATCATTGATTATTAATTTAAGTAATAATTAATACTAATTTGTGAGTCAAGTGTGACATATGAAGTCAAAAGTATCTTCCTCCCTTGGTAAATAATTTTTTGAAACTAATGATACATATAGTTCCAAGAGGTCAATGAAATCTATTAATATTGGCCATATTATCTTCTATTATTATCTGGATCTCTTTCCCTATTTGATTTTTTTCCTTCTCTCTTTGTATTGACAAATTCTTCACAGAGTTGAACAAAGGGATTTTCATGCATGAAAAAAAAAAATCTATCATATGTGATTCATTGTGTCCTAAAATAGCTACTTATTTAGAAACCTGTGAATTCAAATACTTTATCAATTTTACCCTTGATACTCTGGTCTCCTTCACTCTTTTACAATAGGTATTTAAATTGTTTGCCTTCACACTAGGGACAACACTCATCATCAGCCAAACCTATCCACTCATAAATTTGTCTATGAGTACATCAAATTATTATGCAAACATACCCTGTGTGCCTCTATATAAACTCACTATAAATTTTTACAATGAATTTGGCTTAAAATTTGGGTCACCTCTTTCTTAAGGCTATAATTTAACCCATCATTTGTGTAGAGATAAAAAATTAGAACCTATTTTTCTCATATGTCATCAGGAAGAATGATAAATATCAGCTTATCAATAAGGCTTTCAATTTTTTGTTTTTCAAAAATATTCTTATTCTCTTCTTCAAATACCTATATGAAAACATAAAATCAAAATACATTAATCAACATATAGAGTATTTAAAATAATTTTTTTGTTTATTTTATTATTAATTGAATCAAATTCAATATTTAGAGTACCTTTTAATTATTTGTCTTTTCTTTGATTGAACTAGGGTTTGTGGTCTTTTTCCCATTATCCAAAATACCCCAAATTTGTATAATTGATCAATAAAGTGTGTTGGAACCTATGTTTTGTTGGTCATATTTTGTTATTTGTAGATAATAATTACATATTTTGTTATGACTTTGGCATAAAGAAGACGAGTTGACATTTATTTTAATGTCATGAAAATATGTAAATGCATGGTTTTTCAAAATAATTTTCATAGTTATGATAGTATGTTATCTATCGATGATGTATAAGTTATCTTTAGATCCTATAATTCATGCTCAAATTCAATGTCCAAGATATCATGAGTTTTTTTCTAAGGGGAAGCAATATTGCCTCCCACTAAAAAGGTACATGCTTACACAACATTAAACTTACCAGTATATTGACATTGGTTGGATCAAGGGATAAATATTGGTATTTAAGAGGATCTTGGTGGAAGCATTCAACTCAAATCTTAAACTTTTTTTCATTGAATATAAAAATTTAAATTTATTGAGATATTTATAATTCATTTTATTACATTCTTTTTTAGCTAATTCAATAGAGTTATCTCCCTTATAGATGTCTTTAGCTCTTAGAACCATGATACTAAATTTTAATTTTCCAACTTTGCCTATAATTACTTCCTCATATATGTAAACATTTTTGAATCAATTGTTTTTCTTCCTAAATTATTTGTCTATATTCAAGCAGTGGATGATGGATGAAGTGAATGCATATTGATAAAGTCTTCCAAATGCTAGTTTAATTCCATCACAAATATTTTTAATAGTTTCCACTCCAGTGGTGTCTCCATCTATAAATGATTTAATTTTCTAATTGTAACAAAAATAAGAATGTTTATGATGTTTTGTTAAACGAACCATACCACTTTTATATATAATGGAACCTCTAGTTCCATTTGAATAATTTGGAATAAGTGGTTATTTTTGTCCATGTGCTCCACCTAAATCTTTATTACATTATTTGAAATGCATTTTATATTTATCACTATCCTAACCACTTGATATTCCCCTAATAGGGAATGAAACAAATAGAGGTCATTGTGGTAGTTAGATGAAGATTAAATTTCTACAAACCACTCCTCATTTGTTTTATTCTAGTCCAATAAACCTTTAATAACTATAATATCTTGATAGCGAACATTTCCCAAATGGCCATTATAATTTTCATTATAAAAATTTAGTCATTATTTACCAGTTTAAATATATCATGATGATATTTGAAATTTGACATGTGTTAAAACTATGTAAAAACAAATTATTTAGATACATTAGTCACTAGATATTTTTTTTTTGAATAAATGGTTATTAATTAAACCTATAAAATCTTGACATAGGATTGATAGAACATAACCATTCATTATTATTTGTCATTTATTGATAATAATCCTATATAATTTTGTATAATGGGTACATACCCATTCTAAATTAAGTATAGTATAAGAATAATATGAACATCACAGGCCTATATTCATAATATCTTGTGTTTATAACACAAGTTAAGAATACAAAGCATATTATTTATAATATTTTTGTGGAATATTTCTCATTATTTTCATGTTAAAGTGGTGATTGTTAGTGCATCTACCTAGTTAGAATGAGTTGTTAGCTATTTTAACTAATATTGATGATTTATTTTGTTTTTTAATTAAAATAACAATATATTTGTGCTAACAATATTATAATTATTTAAAACTATCTCACAACATATATTATTTTATGATGTGATACTACATCATTATAATTTATAGTAAGTCAACTTAGAATGGTTTAAACATCAATTGGATCATATAACACCCATATTTTATGCTTTATCTTTCCTTCATTTCTATCTTTTTTATCAAACTCTAATTAATAGACTTATTCATAATCTAGATATGTATATTTATAACTGTGAGGATTTATTACCAACTGATTTGATTCACAAGCTAACAGTTGTCCTGCTAGTATTTTGACTCCAATTTTTCTAAACACTTATCCATTAATCATGTAGTTGATTCATAAATCAAATTGTACAACTCTAACATTGCATGTCTAAGTCATGCATGGAGCCATTTAACCCTGTCAACAATCAACTCATCTATCATTGTCACTGAGTACAAAGGTAAACCATGGAAAGTTGTAGTCATACCGTAACATGGGATATCTACAAACATACTTCACAATATCTACATTTTATCATGGAATAACCATGGAACATAATAAATAAATATATTTATGGAAAATAAATGAGTCTTTTGACATGAAAACAATTTTAAAACATGAATGCATAGTTTGATATTTTACACAGGCAAACATATAGAGAAAGTATCTAGTTATATTAGTTATCCTATCTTCTTGATCATATTATAAGATAATTCACATAACACACAAAAGTATTAAATGTCTATGTTCAGACTTAAAATTTTAAATAAATAAAAGAAAAAAATTGGATAAAAAAAATATCCTCAATTTGAAATCTAGTAAATGATAGGTTGAGGGATTAAAAAATAAAAATTGAAGATAGTAGTGTCTTGTCCTATAAATCCTACGAAGTGAAGTAAACAAGGATGGATGAGTTGATCACCTATAAATCCTACCAAGTGAAGTAAACAAGGATGGAAGAGTTGATCACCAATGCCATGACATCTAATGCTAGACATTTTAGATAAACTAATACATTGATTGGATACAACTCTCCAAATAGATACACGAATGATGCCCTATGAATAAATAATCATATCATATTTTATAAAAATATAAATCACCATGGGGGGCATTAATCAACAAAATACAATAAATTCAAAAGGATAACTAAAGCATAAAATGATATTAATTTCACATAATGAGTCAACAAAACTAATGTGATGGAGAAAATAGGTCCAACCAATAAAGAAAGACCAGGTCAACAAGATGATCAATGCATGATCACCAAAAAATATGCTCATGATATCCATCACTACCTATAATTATGGGAAACTGTATAAAAATAAATCAAACCTCAATTTCATTCTTCCATGTTTTCTAAGTACCAAAACTCTACAAAATTTTTGTCAATTACATTTCAGACTGTGAGAGCTACAACAAAACACAGTGAAGGAAAAATGGATGCCCTTATTTTTATGGACATAAGAAAATGTATATTACTAAAATCAAATAATGTTCCACTAAAAACTATGGCACCAGATTTGGAGGGAGCATTTTATATTCTACCATATAAGGTTGGTCACTTCAAAGATACATTCATGCACAACTAGTATAAATTGACCATATCAGAATGAAAGTATTCCAGGAAAAACTCATACATCATATAATGAAAAAAAATTATGTGGGATTGGAACCCTAAATCAAAATCAATTCCACAAATGAAACTCTATATCTAGACAATATTTCTCTACTTCATGCCAGTAGAATACTATAATAGAAATTTTACTCAACTGGGTGTAAAATGGTATTTTATTCCTCAGCTAGTCAAATATCATTACTACCCAAGACGTATAAAGAGTAAAGGGGTTGATGAATGAAGAAAATAGTATTATGAAGTATAAAAATAAGGCTTTAATGAAAATAATAATATCTACTAGCTATCTGAATGCAACTAAAGTAAAATGTGGTATTAAAATAATAACCATTACTAATGCCATCTACAAATATGCACTCAAAGCAATAACATGGAAAATATACTTTACCAACATGCAAGATACCATGAGCCTTTAGAGTGTACTGGTGGTAATCAAAATGATGTTGACTAAGACCAAATTCAACCTCTGTCAGAGCTTGATAGATAACTTAAGTGCAAACATTTAGAATATCAAGAGAGGTAAATACGATTTTTGCTTTGGATCTCTATTACTTTGCCTAGATATGTAATACACAAACACCTTCCTAGGAAAAACCAAAAAAATACAATGGGATAAAATAATGACCTCAAGAGAACAAGTCAAGAATCATCTAGAGACTGACTGTAAAATAATAAGTTACCACCATGATAAGGTGGGGAATTGATTTACAATAAAACCTTAGTTTACGATATCATATTTTCCCATAAATAATAGATAAATACCATAAATATTTTTAATTTGTTACTACCATTGAATACATCTATATCTGTCCATATGATCAACCTACTAAAATTATTCCCTCATTATAATATTAAGTGTTAGATAATGAAATTGATCAGCTTGTTCCATCATCTGATCCTTTCCATGAGTCTTGGGGAAGTATGTTCAAACTAATATAAAATCTACTATGGAAGAGTTAATGGTTGAATTACTAGGAACATCATCTAGTAAAAATATAGTAGAAGAGGATGAATAAATAGATGAAACCACTATAAAATTATTAGTACCAAAATAAATAAAGAAAAAGAAGGGAAAATAAGTTTAGTTACAATTTTTAGAAAAAATATCAATATCATCGAATGTACACATACCTAAAATGGTAAACCAACATATTCCATTGGAACAGATTGTAGATCAATGAGTGGTGGGTTTGTTCACAAAAGAAAACCAACAACACATCCTCCACCACAAATAGCTAAGATACCATCCAAAAAAAACAAAAATAAAATATCACAAGAGAGAAATACATCCCCACACATTTAGATCCAAGTTCCAAAGAGCCTCCCATCAATGTCCCTAATGCATCATCAAACATAGAAAGTGATGAAAGAATAAATATAGACCAAGCCATAGATATCATGCTAGATAAAGATAAAAAATAAGATGATAAAGCCTTATCCAAGGTAAAGGTCAAACAAAGGGGAAATAAATAAAGACAAAGAAGAGGCCATGTCAAAATAAAAGGCCAAAGTAAAAAAAAAGGCTCAAAAAGGTGCCATGACTAAATATATAGTAGTTGAGGCATTATCGACAAAGCAAAAGAAATAAAAATAACAAAATGAAAAATAACTACAAGAAAAATAACAATAATAAAAATAACAAAAGAAGAAATAACAAAAGGATAAAGATGAAAAGGAGATAGAAGGGAGAGAAAAAGAAAAAGAATAAAAACTAGAAATAGGAAACAACATAAAGCAAAGGAAGAGTAAAAAATTCAATAGAGGATGCCTCTATCCTAGCTAAAGAAAAAATAAAATAAAAAGGCAACAAAGGATATTGCCCTCTAAGATAAAGAAGTGAAAAAGAAACAAGTGGTAGAAGAAGCTACCCAAAAATTAGAAGAAGAAAAGAAGAAGAGGAATGCTGGAGGTGTCATCAAAAATATCAATGACACATAAAAGTAGTCCACAATGGAAGTTGTGCCAAACATACTTTCTCAAACACCATAATAGCCTTTTTCTCTAGAAACCAATTTCCACTCCACCTTTCATTTCTAATCAATAATTAACCACCAGTTCATCCACCCTCACTCTAAACCCCCAAGTTTACCTCATCCAAATTAAATCAATTTTAGCCTAACATCAAAAATTCAACTCCATCTATTTGTCTTTCACCCTTACCAAAATAATTCCATAAGGAACTAATATCAAGTTACATCAATTGACCTCTATTTAAAAGCAACAATTGAGAAACATCTTGTAGAAGAGTGCATAGTATGAATAGATGATAAGATGCATAATACTAAAGGAAACACTATAGGATGCCATCTAGGTGATTATGAAAGATAGGCCATAATTTAAATTAGATCAAAAGCTACCAATCACTTAATAGTTCGCCAAAAATATGCACAATTTTTTCAAATATCAGACTATCATTGAGGAAGGGAGGAAAAACATTAGGGCTAGTGAATTATAAGAGTTCAAACTTGAACAAAATAGTAAACCCTTGGAGGAGAACAAATAAAATTGCACTATAGTTAAATAACATATTGATTCTCTACATAAAATAATATCAGAAGTTGATTCATACTTTTTTTTCACTTTTGGGTGGTTGGAGGTAATACTAGAGGAAAAAAAGGCCTTAAACAACCTCAAGGAAGAATTAAACCAAGTTGTGACCTAGTACAATATTTTCAAAGATCCCACAAGTAGAAAGAGGGCAAGAATTTTAGCACTACGTAAAAAATTCTAAGAGGAACATCAAAAAAGATCAAAACTAATCATTGAGCTAGAAGAATCAAGAGAACTAATAAATCATTTGATGGGAAAATTGGAAAAGTTTACAAATGAAATAGAGATCTCATTCAATATAGTTTTAACTCATTTTGTCCTTGATGACATCATTGAAATAACTTGATAAAATATATAGTTAAAGTAGAAATCCTAATGAACCACTCATTACCTCAAAGAATTGAAAGCCATGAAGACCAAGTTTTTCAATAAACATCAACAATTTTTGTTGTAAGGCCCAAGTCCTTAACTGTTGGGGATTAGTCAACAAAATTGATTACTATATGAAAGCAATTACATGCAGAATTAAATTAGATAGATAAGTAACTAGAATCAGAAATAGCAAAGAACGAGAGATACAAAAAACCACCATGAAAACTTGTATTAAACTCTTTACAGAAGGAATTACAATTGAAGAAACTTCTTTTCTTCCACACCTCTCACAAATGTATAGATCTCTTCCTAGATCTCTTTCTCTCAAGAGTTCTCTCTCTCAATTACAATACTATTCTACAATAATAGTTGTGTCTCTCACACACTTTCTACTCTAAGCTATGAAGATCTATCCCTAATATATAACTTTAGAGATTCATGAGCATACAATTATAACCACTAGATGCACCTCCTAATCAAGGGCTCTAATTAGTTCTACTTAAATTAGAAATGCGGACTTACAACCAACACTTGATCTCATCATGCAAGCATTCTGTTCTGTCCATGAAAATAGCATTCTGGATGCATAGGTGACTGACGTCGGTCCCTGCCAGTCTACCTGTGATCAACGTCGGCTGACCTACTATCGATGTTGGCAGCCTCTAGTCTGTTCCTAACCGTCGATGGCGATTGTGTAAATCTTGCAACTTTCAACTTGCTCATTTGGTGAAGCTTTTAGCTCCATACCTTAACAATCTCCCACTTGGAGATAAACAGCTGCACCAGTACCTGTACAGCAATATCTTCTAGCTCCTCCATCTTACAACTCAATCATGAAGACCAACAAAAGTTGAATGAAGATTCAACTTATCCTTTGTTACCGGCTTGGTTAACATATCATCAGGGTTCTTATCTGTATGGATCTTCTCCAGCTTCAACTCACCATCCTCCAATACCTATCTAATGAAGTGGTACCTAAGCTGTATATGCTTGGTTCTTGAATGAAAGGTTGAATTCTTAGACAAATGAATTGCACTCTGACTATCACTATATAATATGCAACTCTCTTACTCCTTTCCAAGCTCTTCCATGAACCGTGTCATCCATATCATCTCTTTGCTAGCCTCTGTGGCTGCAATATACACTTCTTCTATAGTTGACAAGGCAACAACCTTCTGCAACTTTGATATCTATCTAACCGCCGCTCCACCAATAGTGAAAACATATCCTGTGGTGCTTCTCTTGCCATCCAAATCACCTACCATATCTAAATCTACATAACCATGTAGAGGAGTGTTTGACCCTACATAGCACAAATGCCTACTGCTGGTCCCTCTTAGATATCTAAGGATCCACTGAACTACTTTCCAGTGTTCCTTTCCTGGATTGGCCATATACTTACTTACAACTCCCACTGCTTAGGCAATATCCGGTCTAGTACATACCATTGCATACATTAAACTTCCTACTGTTGAAGCATATGGAACTTTCCTCATGTACTCTACCTCATCATGTGAATTATGACACTGTTCTTTACTCAACTTGAAGTGTCCAGCCATAGGTGTGCTTACCGGTTTTGCATCCTACATATTGAACCGTTTCAACACCTTGTTCACATAATCCTCTTGAGACAAAATCAACCTATGATTTTTCCTGTCTCTCTTAATATTCATGCCAAGGATTTTCTTTGCTGCTCCCAAATCCTTCATGGTAAATGTGTGAGCTGATTTCACCTTAAGCTCAGAGATATCCTGCATGTGTGATCCTGTAACCAACATATCATCTACATAAAACAACAAAATAATATATCTACCATTATCCAATCTCTTAAAATACACATAATGGTTAGATTGACATCTACTGTAGCCATGCTCAGTCATAAACCTATCAAACCTCAGATACCATTGTCTTGGAGCTTGCTTGGGGCCATACAAGCTTTTCTTTAATTTGCACACTAGCTTCTCCTTACCTTTGACCTCAAATCCTTCCGGCTGATCCATATATATTTCTTCATCCAAATCTCCATGAAGAAATGCTGTCTTAACATCAAGCTGCTCAAGATCCAAATCCTCAATAGCAACTAAAGACAGTACAGTCCATATAGAAGTCATTTTAACAACAGGAGAAAAGATCTCACCAAAATCAATACCTAGTTTTTGTGCAACTCCTTTCACTACCAACCTAGCCTTATATCTCATCTGTCCATTCTCACCTTCCTTCAATTTGTAGATCCATCTGTTCTTCAGTGTCTTCTTTCTTGCTGGCAACTCAACTAAATCCCATGTTTGGTTTTCTTTCAAAGAATCAATTTTCTCATTCATGCCTAGCTCCCACTGATTCTTGGATTCCGCCTGTATTGCTTCATCAAAACTCTCTAGTTCTCCACTATCAGTAAGCAATAAATAGAATAATGAAGGGGAATATCAAATTGGAGGTTTACTTACCCTATCTGACCTCCTGATGGGCATCTGATACTCATTCACAACATGTTGTCCACCCAAATTCTCTAACAGTGACTGACCTCGGTCACTTCCAGTCCTGTAACTGGCCGACGTCGATTTTGCCTGATCGACGTCAATCACTGTTTGACCGACATTGGTTCTTGTACGGCCGACATCAGTTCCTGCCTGACCGACATCGGTCTCTGTGTTTTCTTGTCTATGATTTTTATTTCCCACGAGCTTATTTTGGACCTTCACCTCGTCCAATTCTCCATTACTCTGCTCAAATTGATTCAGCTTCTTGAGCTAATCACTATACATCACTTTTTCATTGAAAATAACATCACAGCTCCTAATTATCTTGTTATTTCCTAGATTCCAAAACCTGAATCCAAAATCATCAGAGCCATAGCCAATAAATGTGCACCTCATAGACTTAGCATCCAGCTTCTTTCTATTTTCCTTATCAACATGCACAAAGGCTTCACAACCAAAAACTTTGAGAAATGAGAGATCTACCTTTTTACCTATCCGTGCCTCTTCTGGAATTCCACCATCCAGAGCTATAGAGGGTCCTCTGTTAATCAGGTAAACTACAGTATCCACAGCTTTTGCCCAAAACTCTAAGGGCAAACCAGCATGCAACCTCATACACCTTACGCGCTCCATGATTGTTCTGTTCATCCTTTTAGCAACTCCATTTTGCTGAAGTGTCCTTGGAACCATCCTTTGCCTACGTATTCCATGCATATAACAATACCAGTTAAACTTATAGCTACAAAACTCACACCATTGTCAGATCTCAGGCACTTCAATCTCCTGCCTATTTCATTCTCAACCATACCTTTCCAAATCTTAAATGTGTCAAAAACATCATAGTTCTTATTTATACAATAGATCCATACCTTTCTTGTAGCATCATCTGTAAAGGAAACATAGTACTATGATCCTCCAATAGAAGCAACCTGACCCGGTCCCCACACGTCTGTGTGAATAAGCTCCAACTTATGCTTCTTCTTTGTTGACCCAGTCTTGAGAAAACTCACTCTTCTATTTCCCAAAAATATAGTGCTCACAAAAATCTAGATCTATGCTTTTCAAATCTGAAAGCTTACCTTTTGACTTAAGAATTGTCATTCCCTTCTCACTCATGTGGCTAAGCCTTTGATGCCACAACTTTGCATCTACATCTGAAGTAGATAATACAAAAGGAGAATTATTTGTAATACAATTACATAAATAGAGAGTACCTACTCTCTTACCTCTAGCTAATACAAGTGCACCCTTGGTAACCTTCCAAGATTCAGCTGTGAGAGTTACTGTGCAACCCTCATCCCCTAACTTTCCTACAGAAATTAGATTCCCCTTCAGGTTGGGAACATGTATGACATCTCTCAACACCCATGTGTTTCCATTTTGCATTTTTAGTTGCACTTTACCTTTGCCAACAATTTTACAAGGCTCATCATCCCCTAGATAAATTATTCCAAAATCTCCATGGACATAGTCACTGAAATATTCTCTATTAGGGGTTGCATGGAAAGATGCACTACAATCTAAAACCCAAGATTATATATTATTATGCAAAGAGAATATAAGAGCATCTTGTGCAACAATACCTACCACTTTTGCTTCTTCTTTACCTTCATGCTGATTTTTCTCTTTAGGTTTTGACCAGCAATCTTTGCTTATGTGCCCTATCTTTCCACAGTTCTAGCAGGCTATCCTCCTACCATTTTTGGATTTGGATCTACCTCTCATCTTTGACTTAGACCTTGATCTCCCTTTCTTTCTCTTTTCTTTTTGCCTTCCCCTGCTCTCAAAACTTAAAGCGTTCCCTGATGTCTCCTCTGTGCTTTTCCTGCGAATTTCTTCATTCAAGATTACACTAACAACATCATCTACTTTTAAAATATTTGAAGCAAATGCAATATTACTAACTACCATTACCAAGCTATGCCAGCTTTTTGGTAAAGAGCATAAGATTAATAGAGCTTTAATTTCATCATCAAACACTATTTTGACTAAATTTAATTGATTTACAATTCCATGGAAATCATTTAGATGATTAGATACAGATCCACCTTCCTGCATTTGCAAATTAAATAACTGCTTCATAAGATATACCGTATTTGAAGTTGAGGGTTTTTCATATAAATTTTCTAAAGTAGTCATTAGCTCTACCGTAGACTTTGCCTGTGATAAATTAGATATCACAGTAGATGCTAGACTCAATCTTATAGATCCAAGAGCCTTTCTATCAAGAACTTCCCATTCTTCATCTTCCATGTCTGTGGGCTTCTTTGAAACTCCACCTATGGTAAGTATAGATCTTTCTGATACAGATAATCTTCTTTCAGCATTCTCCATAATTGATAGTTCTTGCCATTAAACTTCTCCATTCTTAGTTTACTTTCTTCTGCCATTGCTTCTCCCACTCAAACAGAAATCCCTATGAGTAACCTATAATCAATACACACTAACCAGATCTGAAACACTTGTTAGTCAACCTGAGCTCTGATACCACTTGTTGTGGATCTCAAGCTCTTGGACCTACAACCTAGCTCTGATACCACTTGTTGGGGATCAGTCAACAAAATTGATTACTATATGAAAGCAATTACATGTGGAATTAAATCAGATAGATAAGTAACTAGAATCAAAAATAGCAAAGAACAAGAGATAAAGAAACCATCCTAAAAACTTGTATTAAACTCTTTACAGAAGGAATTACAATTGAAGAAACTTCTTTTCTTCCACACCTCTCACAGATGTATAGATCTCTTCCTAGATCTCTTTCCCTCAAGAGTTCTCTCTCTCAATTACAATACTGTTCTACAATAACAGTTGTGTCTCTCACACACTTTCTACTCTAAGCTATGAAGATCTATCCCTAATATATAACTTTAGAGATTCATGAGCATACAATTACAACCACTAGATGCATCTCCTAATCAAGGGCTCTAATCAGTTCTACTTAAATTAGAAACGCGAACTTACAACCAACACTTGATCTCATCATGCAAGCATTCTGTTCTATCCATGAAAATAGCGTTCTGGACGCACAGGTGACCGACGTCAGTCCCTTCCAGTCTGCTTGTGACCGACGTCGGCCGACCTACTACCGACATCGGCAGCCTCTGGTCTATTCTTGACCATCGATGGTGACTGTGTAAATCCTGCAACTTGCAACTTGCTCATTTGGTGAAGCTTTTAGCTCCATACCTTAACATTAACCAATTTTATGGTATTTTAAAATTTTGTCTTGTCTCGATGACGAGATAAAAGTTTAAGTTTGGGGATAATGTTGGTGGATTTATTCAAAAAAATCTATAGCAAACCATAGAGGTTTATGGTTGTAATAAAACATACTTTTGAACAAAAGCATTTACCACATCATAACTTACACTTTGTGCCATCATACAAAGCTACACAAATCAAAATGACAGAACATTAGAGTATATCATTGTATCTAGACTTAGTAAAATAGATAGATATAATATCATCAAAGCTATCATATTTTTGTATTGATCTATCATATGTAACCATTTTGAAATATTAACAGAGAATACTTAAGAGATCTTAAATATTTATGTTATGTGATTTCATAATTATGTATGAGTAGTTGTTTCATATTAAATTTGTATTATTGTATTTGATCTTTACAATGTACTGTAATAAAATAGAGATGATATTCTATATCTTTATCAGAATGGGCTTGTGTCTAATTTACAAAAGACATTAATAATTTTATCAGTTAATCTCATTCTACACAAGATAAAAAAATTGGTAGTTGATAGTATTCCAATCTTATGTAGAATGGGCACATGCCCATTCTAAACAATATAAAAATGATATGAACATCCATTTTCTAACAAATATTTTATAACATAATCTTGGGAGGATTATTTAGTGGAGTATTGGATATAATAGTATAATTCATAACCTTGCAATGGTACTATAACATCAAACAACTACATATACCAATCATGGTATAATAAATTATATCTAGCAATATCCCATAGAGAGTTAGACCTAAAATCTATGTGTGCAATGATGAGATGTGTCTATGTGATATTAAATTTATATTATTGTATTTGTTATTAACAATTCATTATAATAAAATAGAGATGATATTGTATATCTTGTTCAAAATGAGCTTGTGCCTACTTGTACACAAGACATTAAGAATTTTATCAATTAATTATATTCTATATAAGATAATGATTATTGGAAGTTGGTAGTATTCTAATTTTATGTAGAATAAACACATGTGCATTCTAAACAAGATAAGAGTAATATGAACATGCATTTTCTAACTAATATTCAGGAACACAAGCTTGGAGGATTCTTTATTGGAGTATTAGACATAATAGTACACCACAGAACCTTATGATGACACCATGGCATCAAATTACTACATATGTCATTTATGGTATATTAGATTGTACCTAGCAACATCCCATAGAGAATTAGACATGAAATGTATATGCACAAGGATGAGATGTGTATGTTTGATATTAAATTTTTATTATTGTATTTGGTATTAATAATGCATTGTAATTATTGTGCCCTAACACACACACTCCATTTTTTAAAATTCTAAAAGGAATCTACTTTGATTTGAATGTCTTTATATAGGGTCTTCTAATCCTTATACATTCATGAATCTGGTTTTAATTTATAAGAGCCTAAGGTTATCCTCAAAGACTACATTTATAGAAGTTCAAATTATGAAAATCAAAATTTTAATGGTCATCTTAATTCATCTTAAACCTTGGGTTTTCATAAATTACCTGATTTATTTGGACTAACAAAACTAATGTATTTCATCCTAGTTTCTTATGTTTTCATGTGTTCATAGGACCATTGAAAAAGACTTGTTAAATCATTTATGTCTAGTACTTACCTTTATTCATCAAATATTAGGACAAATGATGTTATTATGTTATCTAGAGCCTTCATCCTTCATAAAATTTTCTAAGCCTTTAAAGTTTCAAAGTTCTGAGAGTTGGATAGGTGGTCTTACTATGTTACATGAAGCCTTTCAAGATTTAAATAAAAATGTGTCTAAGTATCTAAGCTCAAAGAATATGCCACATGATGCATTTATGTGAACCTAAAACCATGAATATTTTAAAAATAAATTCAATCATCTATTGGTTCTAATGTCCCATAGTTCTAAGTGCTTGATAGGTAGTAGAATTTTGTTAACCCAGAATGATGGAAGTATTAAACAAGCCTAATGACCCATGGGCCTTGTAGATTAATACCAATAGGCTTTATGATCTTGAAAAAATATATTTAACACAATTACATTAACTTACGGTGCAAAAACTTATAAATATTAAAAATATAAAGGCCGAAGTAATCGAGTAGTGGATAAGTGTCATAATCTAAGAGACAAAGATAAAATTTGTTTCCCATAGTGAAGAAAACTAAAAAGAATCCCAATGATCCGATTGAGTATACAAAAGATTTATTTTCTTTTATATATTTCACTAGAGAAGGGATCAAAGATATTAGGGGGATTCTTCAGTGGAGTACTAGACATGATAGTGTACCATAAAACCTTACAATGGTATCACATGATCATGATATCTAAAATGTATATACATGAGGATGATAGTTGATATTATTCTGATCTTGACATGTAAAATGGGCACATATCCATTCTAATCAAGATTAGAATAATATAAACATACATATTCTAACCAATATTTTATAACATAATCTTGGGGTTATTCTTCAATGGAGTACCATACATGATAGTATAATGTAGAATCTTGTGATGCTACTCTGACATCATGATAACTGAAATGTATATGCACAATGATGATTGTTGATACTATTATAATCTTGACATGTAGAATGAGAACATTCCCATTTTGAACAAGATAAGAATAATAAAAACATTCATATTCTAATCAATATTTTGTAACCCAAGCTTAGGGGGATTTTTTAGTAGAGTAATGGACATGATAGTCTAATGCAAATCCTTGCAATGGTGCCATGCCATCATTAGACATGAAATATATATGTATAAATATGAGCGTTGATAGTATTCCAATATTGACATGTAGAATGGGACATGCCAATTTTAAATAAGATAAGAATAATATGAACATCCACATTCTAACCAAAATTATGTACCACAAGCTTGGGGGGATTCTTCAGTAGAGTATTGGACATGATAGTGTAACATAGACCCTTAAGATAATGTCATGGCATAATTATATGTAAAATGTATATATACGAGGATGGATGTTCATAGTATTCCAAAATTAGCATGTATAATGGGCACATGCCCATTTTCAGACTAAGATAATAATAATATGAACATCTACATTCTAACCAATATTCTACAACACAAGCTTGGAGAGATTCTTTAGTGAAGTATTGACATGATAGTATAATGTGGACCCTTATGATAGTACCATGGAATCATTATAACTAAAATGTATATGCACAATAAATGTAGTCGATAGTATTCCAATCTTGACATGTAGAATGGACACATACCCATTCTAAACAAGATAAGAATATTATGAATATCCACATTCTAACTAATATTCTATAACACAATATTGGTGGGATTCTTTAGTGAAGTAATGGACATAATAGTGTACCCCAAAACATTGAGATGGTATCATGACATCATTAGACCTAAAATGTATATGCACAAAGATGATTGTTGATAGTATTCCAATTTTGACATGTAGAATGGGTACATGCCCATTCTGAACAAGATATGAATAATATGAACATCCAAATTATAACTAATCTTCTGTAACACAAGATTAGGGGGATTCTTCAATGAATTACTGGACATGATAGTATAATGTAAACCCTTATAATAATATCACATCATCAGACCTAAAATGTATATGCATGAAGATGATTGTTGATAGTATTGCAATATTAACATGTAGAATAGGCATATGTCCATTATAAACAAGATAAAAATAATATGAACATTCACATTCTAACCAATATTATATAACACAAGTTTAGAGAAATTATTTAGTGGAGTTATGGACATGATAATGTATTGTAAACCCTTGTGATAGTACCACATCATCATTAGACCTAGAATGTATATCTATGAGGATAATTATTGATAGTATTCTAATCTTGACATGTAGAATGGACACATACCTATTCTGAACAAGATAAGAATAATATGAACATCCACACTCTAACTAATATTTTGTAGCACAAGTTTGGGAGGGATTCTCAATGGATTATTAGACATGATAGTATAATGCAGACCCTTATGTTGAGATTGCAACATCATTAAACCTAAAATATATATGCACAATGATGATTTTTTATAATATTCTAATCTTGACATGTAGAATGGGTACATGCCCATTTTTAAAAATATAAGAATAATATGAACATTCACATTTTGACCAATATTTTATAACACAAGCTTGGGAGGATTATTCAGTGGAGTATTATACATGATAGTATAACACCAACCCTTATGACCATACCATAACATCATTAGAATTCAAGTGTATATGCATGAAGATGACTATTGATATTATTTCAATTTTGACATGTAGAATGGAAACATGTATATTCTCAGTACAAGATAAAAATAATATGAACATCCATATTCTAATCAATATTTTACAACACAAATTTGGGAGGGATTATTTAGTGGAGTATTAGACATGATAGTATAACATGGACCCTTTTGATGGTACTATGATATAATTAGACCTAAAATGTATACGCATGAGGATGAAAATTGATAGTATTCTGATCTTGACATGTAGAATAGACACATGCTCATTCTGAACAAGATAAAAATAATATGAACATTCACATTCTAACTAATATTCTATAACATAGCTTAGGGGGATTCTGCAGTGGAGTAATGAACATGATAGTATAATACAAAGTTACCTTGCAATGGTACTGAACCATCATGATACCTGAAATGTATATGCATGAAGATGATTTTTGATAGTATTCCAGTCTTGACATGTAGAATAGTTACATGCCCATTTTAAATAAGATAAGAATAATATGAAAATCCATATTCTAACCAATATTATTTAACATAATCTTGGAGGGATTCTTTAGTGGATTACTATACATTATATTATAACATGGAGTTACCTTGTGATGATATCGTGGCATCATTAGAATTGAAATGTATATGCACAAGGAAGAGAATTGATAATATTCCAATCTTATGTAGAATGGACACATGCTGATCCAAAAATTAAAAGTCTTGGTTGAAGAATATTTAGAGAACACATAAATAATAATTCTATCTTTGAAAAGAGATGTTTTATTGCTCAAAATTGTAGATACAACATATACCTATCTCTGGGAAGAGATGTCTATTTTCCTTTTCGGGATACATATCTATTTATACCTATTTTTGAAGGTAGGAGGAGGATGTGGAAGGTAACCAATCTTGAGGGAGATGAAATGGTTTGAATTTCACAAATTACAATAATACAAAATTTGAGAAATTATTATTTTTAGAAACTTACTATTTTTAGACTACACTACTAAAATTGAAATTTGAGCCACTTCTATTTAGTTTTTAAGGGACAAAACCAATTAATCAAAGCTTGTGTCATCTCAAGGTGTTCCCCTCATTCTTATCTTTCCAACGGTTCAAATGGGGAGTCAAATGGAGCTATGGTGAAAATGTTATGGCTTTCAGAAGTTTTGCTACCAATTAAGGTAAGACTGTCACCTAAATTATTGCCTGAAGTGTCACCCAGATCATTGCCTGAAGTGTTGTCTAGATCACATGCACATTTTGAGAAAGATACAAATAATATGAACATCTATATCCTAACTAATATTCTATAACATAAGCATACATGGTATTATTTAGTGGATTACTAGAGATATTGATAATATAACATGCATCCTTACGATGGTACTGCATCATCATTAGACCTAAAATGTATATACATGAAGATGATAATTGATAGTATTATAATATTTTTTTAAAATGGGCACATACATTTTTTTAACAAGATAAAAATAATATGAACATCCACATTCTAACCAATATTCTATAACATAATCTTGGGGAGATTATTCAATGGATTGCTGGACATGATAGTATAATGTGGATCTATACAATGGTATTGAGACATCATTAGACAAAAAATGTATATACAAGGGGATGATAAATGTAAGGAGACTCAGTGACCTAGGGAACATCATATACAATAAATAGTCACAAGCCTCTAGGTAAGTAGGATCATATCACATGGAAATATCTTAGAGATTTGGTGACCTAGGTGGAACTGTACAGGTAGATAACCCACTGGGCAAGTGGGTTAGTGGGATGTAACCATGTGATAACATCTTACTAATTTTATACCTTGGAGATGGACATGAGTCATCTAACCCTATGATAGAGTGGGTTAGCAAGATTACATGACATGGTGAGATCCTACTACGCCATGGTCATGGGGAGACTATACAATCAGTAACCCTTTGGGTGAGTGGATTAAGGGGATTTAACCACATGGTGATTTCCTAGTATTTTGTAGTCTCATGGATAACAAGATAAGAATATATAGTAGAAAAGGTTGGGTGGAGCAATGAGGAAATGCCATGTCAAAATAACATTGGTTTAGTAGACAAATTAGAAAAGATTGTTGACCAATTAAGTATGTTAAGTCAATAGAAAAGTGCAAGACTTGAAATTGACAGTCATCTAGACATGATAGTATAATGTGGAGTTACCTTATGACAATACCACAATATCATTAGACTTAAAATATATAAGCACAAGGAAGATATTTGATATTATTCCAGTCTTGTGTAAAATGGGCACATGTACATTCTGAACAAGACAAGAATAATATGAACATACACATTATAACCAATATTCTATAACACAAGTTTGGGAGGATTCTTCAGTAGAGGATTAGATATGATAGTATAATAATGTGGACCCTTATGATGGTATCGTAGCATTAGACATCTACATATATCATTTACATTATAATTTATTTTACCTAGCGGCATTCCATAGAGAATTAGACCTAAAATGTATATGCATGAGGATGGAATGTGTTTGTTGATATTTAATTTATATTTTATTTTCTAGGTATGAACAATTCCTTATAATAATGGAGATGAAACTGATATATCAAACTGATTATGATATATACATATATACTTGAATTACTTCAATGGTGTATTAATGAAAATTAAATTACATATTATTATTCTATAATTTGTAGTATCCGACAAAAAATTAGATGAAAAATGTATATACACATCGAGGATAAGTTGTGTCATTTGATATTAAATTTGTATTATGGTATTCAGTTTTAAAATTGAATTATAATTAAATATACTTATATAATAGACATATTAAGCATGATAAATAAGATAATATCAATATTCTTTTCTAGTTTAGAATGGATAGTTTACGTTTGTAGTCTTCTTAAAATCTTGTATAATTATCAGTGTCTAGTTAGAATGTACAATGCTCCCATTCTTATGCCCACTCTAAATTATCAATTATGACCATTATAAACAATCAACTTTTATAAAAATGATAGGATGAATATTCTTATCTTATTCTTACTTATTTGCAACACACAAAAAAGTGGTATATATATATATATATATATATATATATATATATATATATATAGGTAAAGGAATATTTATTTTAATCCTATTTAAATGTCAAATTAATTTTAAGGTTCAGATGGTTATATTAATTATAAGTAAATTGAAATGTAATTTGAAATAATATCTAGACTTCAAATGATTCAAGATGTATTGCTCAAATTTATTTTAAAGCTTATATTTTTTAAATAATTATAATTAATATTTATAATTATTTCTAAAAATATCTACTCAAAATAAAATAATGCTTATCAAATGTTAAAATGTTCCCACAATTTATGATAAAGACATATCATTGGTATCAACATTGTCTTTAAATCAAGTTCAGTTTCTATAGAGATTTCAAATCAGGAATGGATTTGAAATGGGATTTCATTAATGGTTCAATGAATAATGGTATTTGAAGTGCACTTTATAATATTTCATGAACTTAGCATATTTTCCTAAAAGTCTGTAAATTGATTTTAATATCAATAATATTGTACACACATGAAGGGTATGTCTATTTAGGGTAATAATGTGGCACTTTTACCATAATACAATGCTTAAATACCAATAATCTTATTCCCTTTCAATTGTTTAATTAATATATTAAAGTATATGCTAAATTAATTTGCATAATTAGTTTCATTTATAGTCAATATATCTTTTTCATTAGTAATAACTATGCTCTTGAATATATTTATTAACATTTAGAAAATATTTTACGTAGGCACTACACAAGATATTCAAATAATTTATAGCACATCTCAAATAAGTATAATTATCAAATCATGTCATATTGATAATCCCTTATACACTAATAATCAAAGCACAAATCGAATAGATACCATGTTAGATTACATACACTTAATAATTTTCAAATCGAGACATATTTCAAAATTTATGGTAGGGTGTTTTTCAAATTTAAAAATAAGTATGACATTTAATGTAGCATGTATTTTTAAAATTTTAAAATTTACATGCTTGTACGTTGGGTGAAATTTGTGCATAGTCAGATGCATTATAGATTTTTGAGTACTGAAAGAATTAGGTTTTCTTTCTTAATTTATTCTTGGACAAGTAAGGAAACCACACAATAGACATAAAGAGAGGTGAATGAGAGCATACTAACATCGACACTATATACATAGATATATTTAGATTTTAGAGAGACCAACATCTATCTAAGAGCCTATCAACACTACAGATAGATAGAGATAGTCAGGTTTCAAGGATATCAATAACCATTCTAGAGCCTATCAATAGTATAGATAGATAAGGATAGTTATGTTTTATGGATACTTAGAAGAAACCATAGTAGAACTTATCGACAGTATAAAGAGATAGAGATAGTTAAGTTTCAAGGATACCACCATCCATCCGGGAACCTATTAAAACTAAAATAAATGATATAGGAATAATATAATAGTTAAATGACACATATATTAGGTTTAAAATCAAAGTTTTATCTTTAGCAACTCAACAAAAAGAAGAACAAATACAACATCAAGTTGTGTAACTAGCACAAAGAGTAAGATCTACAACATCTACTAACAAGTTTTAATTCATTATTTTTTGAAAACTATTTATCTCTTTTTCCTTATATCTACAACATGTAAATGTCATTCAATTTTTAAATTCAAATGTCAATTTTAATCATACTCACTTAAACATTGATTTTTAAAAAAAAATTAAAACTGGGAATAACATTGACATAAAAAAATGTTAAATCTATGTGTGCAAACTCCTTGTGTAATCTTACTATGTTGTCTACAAATGTAGTTTAAGTAAAAATAATAATAAAACATTGGGTCTCTAAATAATCACCTCATTGATCATTTCTTCACTTTCAACTTTATTTTCTAAGTTTGGCTTGACTCTTATTTGTCTACAGATGTATTTTTGTGTAGAAATAATTAATATCAAGTACCACCAAGTCCTTGTGTAATCTCCACCATCATCACTTTATCTATTTATAGTTGTCATATCACATAAACAAAATTATTAGTAATTCCTTTTCTATTTTGTAATGACTTTTTTCTCATCTAAAATAATGAATAGAAAATTTTAAAATCATTGTTATGAAATATTATTTTATATCTCTCTCATGACAATTTTAACTTTCATTCTACTTCCGATTCATATTTATATGCAAAAGTAAATTTTTATGAAATGTTATAATTAAAAGAGAATTGATTTGAAAAATAACACTTATTCTTCATATCCAAATGTGCACTACTACCTTATAATGAGTAATTGATATTTATTGCTTTAAAAATTAGAATTTATTAATAAGTAGAAGACCATATTCTATACAAGATAAGAAAATTTGATTCTTAATTGATTAAATTATTTTTAACCTGTTTAGAATTAACATAATTACCTATAGAGGTATTGTAATATATTATGAATATTATCGATTAAGAATCCAATGGATTTTTCAAGTGTGCAATGGGCATGTGCCCATGACTCCACATTATTAAATTAAGACTAATATAAATAAGAGTATTGTGTCATTTGTACACAAATTATAATTTAATTGTATTATGAGTGTAGAACAAGAATTGATCATGTTATACCCCATTACAATAATATATTAATATATTTTTTAAGAATATCATTATTTAAAAATCTAATATTTATATCTTATGTAAAATGGGCATGTGACCCTTCCACATAATCTAAGAGCATTAGATTCTTAATTTATAATGTTAGACTTACCTTGATAGTGTGGAATGGGCACATGCTCAAATATCTAGAAAAGATAAGCTCATCATCAATTAAGAATCCAATATTCTTATAATGTTTAGGTTGCTAGATTCATCATTGAAGATGTGATTTTTTTTTCAAAATGGGCATGTGCCTATTCTACATAAGCCATCTAAATTATGAGCATAGATTCAAATAAATCACGAAACTTTGAGATAGTACTATGACATCAAATGACTACATGTGTTATTTGTGGTATGATCAATTATACCTAACAACATCTCATTAAGATTTAGACCTAAAATGTATATGCATGAGAACTAGATGTGTCTATGTGATAATAAAGCTATATTAATGTATTTAGTATTAACAATGCATTGTAATAAAATGGAGATGATATTTTATATCTTGATTGGAATAGCCTTTTCCCTGATTCAACATAAGACATTAAGAATTTTATCAATTTATCATAATCTACACAAGATAAGAATTTTTGGCAATTGATAGTATTTTAATCTTGTATATAATGAAACATGCCCATTCTGAATAAGATAAGAATAATATAAACATCCACATGGTTTCTATTTTTTTGTAACACAAGTTTAGGGGGATTATTCAGTGGAGTAATGGACATAATAATATACCGTGGTAATAGACATAATAGTATACCATGGAACATTTTGATGATATTGTGACATCAAAAACTACATATATTATTTGCAGTATAATTGATTGTAACCAATGGCATCCCACAAAGAATTAGACTTAATTTTTTTTTTCAACAACTTCCACTCAAACTCCCTATTTTTTGTAATCAATCGATGACCTAATATTGCTTAAATATCCTATTGATAGTATTCTAATCTTGTGTAGAATGGGCACATGTCCATCACTAACAAGATAAGAATAATATGAACATACACCTTATAACTAATATGTTATAACACAAGCTTGGTGAGATTCTTCAATAGATTATTAGACATAATAGTGTATTAAAGAATCTTGTGATGATACCATAACATCAAATAACTACATATGTCATTCATGATATAATTTATTGCACCTAGCAACATACCATAAAGAATTAGACCTAAAACTTATATGCATGAAGATGAGATGTGTCTATTTGATATTTAATTTTTATTATTGCAATTCATCTTAATAATTCATTGTAATTAAATTGTACATTTTATTCGTAATATCTTGATCAAAATATAATTGTGCCTACTTTTACATAAGGCATTAAGAATTTTATCAATTAATTTCATTCTACACAAGATAAAAAAATTTACAGTTGATACTATTTCAATCTTGTGTAGAATAGGTACATGCCCATTATGAACAAGATAAGAATAATATGAATATTTACATGGTTTCTATTTTTCTATAACATAATTTTAATGGAAGGATTATCTAATGGAGTAGTAGACATGTTAGTATACCAAGGAATCTTTTGACGATACCATGGAATTAAATAGCTACATATGTCATTCATGGTATAATTTATTATAACCAATGACATGTCACAGAGAATTAGACTTACAATTTTTTTTTTAAAACTTCCACTCAGACACCCCAATTTTTGAAATCAAATAGGGACCCAATATTACTTGAATATCCCATTGATAATATTTAATATTGTGTAAAATGAGAACATGCCCATTCTGAGCAAGATAAGAATAATATGAACATGCATTTTTAACCAATGTGATGTTACACAAGATTGGGGGGATTCTTCAATGGAGTATTAGACATAATAATCTAGTGCGAAACCTTATGATGGTATCATGACATCATATAGATACATATGCCAGTAGTGGTATAATCAATTGTACTTCGTGGCTTCCCATAGATAATTAGACTTGAAATGTATGTATATGAGAATAAGATTTATTTATTTGATATTAAATTTATATTATTATATTTGGTCTTAAAAATACATTGTAATAACATAGAGATGATATTTTATATGTGTATGTTATTAAATTTGTATTAGTTCATTCATTTATGGACATTCTTGATTATAATGGTTCAAGAAATTATAATAAAGAATCAAACAATGAAAACGATCTTATCAATAATATGTGGGATTATTTTATAAGAGTAATTTAAATATAGTTTTAGGATCTTGCTTTGATTCCTTGTCATATAATATTTGTGGTAATTTTTTAAAATCATCTCCTGAATTATATTTTCCATTATGTATATTATTAAAGTTATTTTTAAATTTGTTATTGCTTGCAATGCATCCGATTATAAAGAATCATAACAAGAAGATGAGTTTATACTGCATATACTAATAATTTATTCCAAAAAATACACCAATATCTCAAATTGAAATGGATGCTTTGATATAAAAATATAAATATCTGTTAGTCGCACAATATCTAAGGCATATGTATGTGATAAGTCAAATAATATGGCCACCTCTTCCTCATAAATATTGTCTGTGTTGTGAATACCATAAATCATTAAGAATACCTTAAACTCATCTTCATCATTTATAATTATATAACATCCTTCAAAAATATTTTTATTCATATTTTTAATGTTTTTCATATAGTATTAGAACACTTCTAAGAAACAACTATGCTTCAACCACAGGTACAAGAAAGATATAAACAGAAACCAAGGCACTATAATGAATGCAAGTGAACATATATGTCATATCATTTTATGTAATTTTTGTTACAACATTATATAAATAAAAAATAATTACTTCAAGACTAGGGGGAGATGGTTTTTTAAACCTGTCAAATTTATACTCAATTTGAAATTATTGATTAAAAAACACTAAATCGAGGCCAAACTATGTTTATTAATTAGTTCAAAAATTTAATTGGATTCTGAGGCTTGTATAAAATTAAAATATAAATTTTGAAATACAATAAATGAAATAGTTTTATTAATGTTATCTAATTTTTCTTTCATTTTATATAAACATGATTGTCTCCATATTGCATTATTTTGTGAAATTATTTTTGTAACATATAATACTGTATCTAATATCTTCGACCCAAGTTTAATTCATATGGTAGCATACCCTATGCCATCCTTAATGAGTATTACCATATCGGTGCCAAATTATTCCAATATTTATTCAAACATTATATTGAAATTCAAGGCATGTCTTATTTAAGTAAAATTAATAGCATAATTTATTTTATTTTTATTATATTTCTCAAACTTTTAATTAGAGTTTTTAAAAAAAAATTAAAAATAATATATACTGAAATAATATTTTTTAGAAAATGCAAGTTGAATGTGCACTAAGTAAATGATAAAAAAATAGTCTAAGTCAATATGATGTAGACCTAGAGTAACTTGATAGACCAAACTATTTTATATTAGAAAATAAGGGAGCTCCATAATTCTAATATAATATTCAACTATATTAGAAAACACTCTGGAGCAAAAAATTACACTCAAAATTAACTTTTCTATACTTTTAAAAAAAAAATTATTAATTGTAGCGACTTATATGTAACACATATTAGATCATAGCATCTTGGGATTCAAATTTCTTATGTTGGGATTAAAAATCCAAAAACTCACATAAATTTCAATGATTTTGAGCATCAAAATTTTGAGCAACCATAGCTTCTCTGGCTCCATCCTAATGTCATCAGTGTTATCACAATTTCTTCAAAATGTAGACTTAAATAGTATGTGAAAAAGTAGACTTCCTGAAAGAATAATTACTAATATTAATATAAATAATCACTCTGAAGAATGAAATCACCATTAAGAACATAGAATGAAGATTTATTTCAACCAAAAGTAAATTATAAAAATGGTAGGATTATATGTATGACTAGTTTGAAGTGGATCTCCAAAAATATCATAGTTAATTAAAAGATTGTTATTTTATTTAATAATTTGAATGTATTGATAAAGATAAGGAGATGAATTTAACCTTTATAATTTAAAAATAAAACTAATGTTGAAAAATATTCTAACTAAATGTAAATAGTCTGTAGACTATTAATATGTAAAAAAATATGTAACATTCTCACTCTTCATGATCACATGTCCAATTATGAATGAATCCTTTATTAAATACTAAATCATACCAAATATATGTTGATATTGACACATTGATACAATATTAATAACTCAAATATCACCATTTTAATCTCTTACATTAATTTATCACCATCTAAATCAATCAAATTAATGATGATAACTAAAACAATCAATCATCATGAATGTTAGATGCTATATAAAAAATACTTAAACAAATATTTATTTGTCAAAATATGTTTTGATTTGACTGATAGGTATCATTAATTCTTTCAATCAATCAATTTTATCTGTTGATGTCATTTAAACCAGGGATAATGCCCAAAGGTGTCTGCAACAAGACTTATAGTTATAGGTCTTACAGAGATGATTTGGGGGGGTTATTGTCTTTTCTAGATATCTAATCTAATCTATTCTATAAAAGATTTGTTTAGGTAATAAATAAATATATTTTTATAATTAAGACATTCTATAATATAATTTACTGAAATAAACACTCTTGTTGAAAATAAATACACTGTTGAAAGTAATCACACTTATTGAAAGTAAACACATTTGTTGAATGTAAACAATCTGCTAAAAGTAAACACATTGATTTAAAATCTTGAATTAACTCTTAAAATTGAAAGATAACTTCTTTCAGATTATGAAATATATTTATAATTACTGAAATCTATAAATGCATAAAATATCATACAAAAATATGTTCCTAGTTCTTGAAGAGAGTGGGTCCTTGTTTGCCTTAAGAACATGAATGAAAAAAAAACTCATTACTTAAATAATAAAGGTATCTTCATTAATTGATCAAAATAGATTACATGAATATGATTGTAACTATGCTAGAATACTAACTAAACAATAATATATTATCTCTCTTCTATATCCTTATATTAAGACATGAAAATCTACTTATATAATGAGGTAACTGTAGATCCCTAGATCTTAGTAGTCAATCTTTTGTTATCAAGACAAATCTCATAATTTTAGTGGTTCTTCAAAATAGATAATTGGTGGTTTGAAATAGAAAGATCTATCCATTACAAAATCCACTACATATCTTCTAAGAATGACTTCCTTGATTTATTAGATCAATTTGTCTTATAAAGACTATGTGACTTTTTTACACTAATTTTAAATATATATATAATCTATTTATAGATCTACTATTTATAGTAATCATATAAATAGTAAGTAACCAAAACAATCTTTAAGTACATTGATAAAAATAGAAAGTATGGTTCTTTTAGTTCTACAAGCTCAGAATTTGGATTGGATGAGTCTGGAGAAATTTTTCCTGAGTCCATAGCAACCCTAGTATATTTCATATCAAATTCTATTAGATTCTAGATCTATTTCTGTGAGAACCTGGTGAAGTCCATAGTAAATTGCCACAAGGATCCTAAATGTTGAAGAAGTCGATAACAAGGTTGTCAGGCTAATATGAATGGTAGAATGTTTTGATGAAGAATAAAATTAGATCTTGAATGAGTCCATAGTTATGGACTAGATGAGTCTATAGCTATTGGGTGAGTCTATAGCAGTGAACTGTGTGAGTTTGTAACTACTATACAAGTTCATAAATCAATCTGGAGAAGACTTGAATGAGCTAGAAGTGTGTCTAATAAGTTTATATATTACCAAATGTCAAAATATGTTATATAAGTTGCCTTAGAATATTATCAAAAAGGTCTTTATTCTTTATAGATTGTTGTATCATCTACATATACATAAAATTTAGAGACTAAACATGCAAAGAGTTAGAATTAAATGATAGAATTAGTAATTTTTAATTTAGCTACATTAAGTAAGATAAAACATCTATTTACTATACTAGGATTAGATATATTCCTAAGATCCTTGCATTTTTTATTAAAAATGAGAGGTAATGGAAGAAAACTGATACTAATAATGAGTCATATTTTGGACTCGTCATTTCCCCCATGCTTTACTTTTTTCAAGTCCCTTTTGAAAACTAAGTCCTTGTTTGACCCCTCATAACTCTAAATTCTATGTTGTAAATCCTAGCTAAGGTCATATGTGTTAAATTCATCAACCTAGTGATCATCCAAGGGACTGGTGAAACCATGATATGTTTGCATTATTTATTTTCAATTCTAAAATTGGCTATTTGTTTGAGGACTCCATCTATTCCATAGTGGAATAGGAGTCAAAAGAAGTAGTGGTTTGAATCTTATGTCAACTCAAAATTGTTCACCTCCTAAATTAATGATATCAACAATTATGTCATTTATAGCTTCTGATCTTCATAAGATCCATTTTAAATTAGTTGGATACATAACCTCTCTTTTTTTAATGGAATTATCAATGTGTCCCAATGCCTGACACTAGCTGTAAATTTATCATCAAAATGTTATCTTGTATATAGATCAAAAGAGACAATATTATTATACAAAGCCTATAAGTAATAATATTTGATATTTGTATTCATCAAATAAGTATATTTGTATTCATCAAATAAGTATATTTAAAGTTAATTAATAGATATTTGGTACTACCAAAAGTAGGTCTAATACATATCCCTATAGTTTTAGATTTTTTCACTTACTCTTGATGCCTAGCTTTCCAAGCTATCTAATTTTTACAAGTAGAAAGAAGAGATATCAACTAAAATTATCATACATATAGATTGATCATGAACTTATTATATTTCCCTAATATCATATTACACAAAGAAAATTCACACAATAAATCTTATTGTTTTGGAATGGATTCTTGAAAAATATTTAGAAACATAGGAGGATCTTCAATCTTATGAGGTAAATCACATAATGTTATATTATCTTCCACCTATAAAATTGTTCATGTAAATATAGGTTGTAAGAGGGATAAGGTACTCTGTAAGCTAGAAGGTATTCCCCTATTTGACATGCAGCTTGTATATTACCTTCAATTTTATGGGTTTGCTATTTTTATTTCTCTAAAAAAAAATTCATTATCTATTTTTCATTTTTTAAAGATTTATTTTGTTCCTTAAGTTCCCTAAACTCAAAACATACCTGATTCTATTTGTCTAGGTAGTTAGCATGAGAAATAATAGTTTGACAAGCTTGATCAACTAAAGGTTTAGAAAAAGAAGATGGAGTTTACATAGAAGGCTATTGTTACCACGAATTATAGAGTTTATGTTTTAACAAAAAAAAATTCTTTTAATTCAATGATATATATCTAATGATTTACCATTTTTTCATCAAAATGAGTTACTTATTTCTCAAGCCTTTTGATTTTATTCATGTAATCCAAAGCCTTGTTTTTAAAACTATCTAGTCCTTGAGTCATAGAAGAATTTAGGGAATATTTAAATTGTATCTGAACTAAAATATCAAAAATATATTTAGCTTTTTGTTTGATGATGATATCATCTTTAGACAGTGCAAAGATGAGCTACAATTTTGGATCATCAGTGAAGATGGATGATTTTTCTTCTTTAGAGACCATATACTTTTCCATTTGTGTAGTACTATTATTATATCAAGATTTGAAGAAGATGGAGAGGATTCTACTTCTTATACTATAATTTCTTTTTTGAGTATATTTACTTCTTAAATAGCTTCTTCAACAGGAATATCTATTGTGACAAGTTTTTCATTAGGAGCCACTGTTGTTGATTTAGGAATATCTATTGTGATAAATTCTTCATTAGGAGCTACTACTATTGACTCAGGAATATCTATTATGATAACTTCTTCATGAATTGTTATTATTTTTTCTATTGTTGGTGAAGAAAATAATGGTGATTTTTGAAGGCTATGAAGGGTTACAATTGCTTCTATCTCCTCATCATCTTGTGTCAAAATTAACTTTTTGCATCTTCATATTTTATCTACACAAGGGAAATGGGATCATTTAAAGAGGTATCATTGACTTATTATTATGCTCTATTTATTTTAGGTACTTGTGTTGTGTTTACTGAAGGGATATCTTTAGATTCAGGGTTTAGATGAGATTGTGAAACACTAGATCTTAAATTCTAGTTTTTAGAGTTTGATGAAAACTCTATTCAATCACATGTGTTATTTGTGATCTAGTCTATCATATTTTAATTATTACCTTTCTATATCATCAAATATTACTATTATTTGACATGACATTCCTTTTACTTGCTTGTCATTTCACTTATTACCTTTCTATGTCATCAAATATCGTTATTTGATTATTACTTTGATGGATTGTAAGATGTCTTTTCCTCAAACCTCCTCTTTAACATGAACATGCATAAACCAGAAAGACTTATACTAAATTAATGCATATAAATAAAATATCTTACTTACATAATTATACTCATAGGCTTCATTATTTTCCTATCACCTAATTTTAAATAGAGAACAAATTCATGAATTAGTGTTTTAAGAATGTATACAAATAATTATATTAGTGATTTTATTACCTGAAACAAATTGATCAATTTTTTAATATTTTCTAATTTTTGTTTTTTTATTTTTCCCTTGACCAATCATTTTTAATTTTCTAGCCAAGGCTCGTTATTCAATGCATCACCAACCAACAGGATAGTTTTCTGATCAACATTATTAATAGCATCCTGAAAAAAATTCACTATTAAATTTTTTTTGCTTTTATATATATATACATATATATATATATATACATATATATATATATATATACATATATATATACATATATATATACATATATATATATACATATATATATACATATATATATAAATGTATATATATATATATATATATATATATATATATATATATATATATATATATATATTCCAATAGTTGGAAATTAGAAGAATTTGTTGGTCAATGGACATAGACTCAAATTATATCAAAAACTTGTAAATAAGGAAGATTTTATTCAAAACATTAAACATGAAGTAGTTTTCATGAAAGGACCTAGTTCTTCCATGATAACAACTCCATGATGATACATTTTGTAAAACGGAAGAATAAGACCACTCTTTAGTTTTCTTATATAAGAAAACTAAAGAGTGGTCTTATTCTTCCGTTTTACAAAATGTATCATCATGGAGTTGTTATCATGGAAGAACTAGGTCCTTTCATGAAAACTACTTCATGTTTAATGTTTTGAATAAAATCTTCCTTATTTACAAGTTTTTGATATAATTTGAGTCTATGTCCATTGACCAACAAAGTCTTCTAATTTCCATCTATTTGAAATAATTGTATTGATCCATTCTCAAATATATTTTCTATTTGCTATGGGTCTAACCATCTTGTTCTCAACTTGCCTTTGAATTATTGAAATTTGAAGTCAAATAAAAGTGCCCAATCTCTTTATTGAAATATTTTTGCTTTGATGTGAGAATCATGCTATATTTTCTTTTGATGTTGCATCAGTTCTATTTGTTATCAAGCTTCTATCCTCATCTCATCAAGATTATTTAATTGGAGAATTTTATCTCGTCGCACCTTATTCAAATCAATGCCTACTTCCATTGTTATTTTTAAAGTTTGTAATTCAAATTCAATGTAAAGTAAAGGTTTATTACCATACACTAACTCATAAAGTGAAAAACTCGTGGTTGTATTCCAAGCAGTGTTGTAGGCCCATATTTTTTCTGGTATTCTAGTTACCTAATCTTTTCTATTATTGTTGGTTATCTTGATTAGAATATTCTCCAACTCTTTGTTAGTAACTTCTACTTGGTCATTGGACTGTGGATGGTAAGGAAAATATTTTCTATGATTGAATTGTTAGACTTCCATGAAAGTTTTGATCATATTAGACATAAATTGTGACCCCTAATTTGAGACTATCTCCCTAGGTGCATCAAACCATTACATGATCTTGAAATACATAAAATATGCTAGTACTTCTTCACTAGCAAAATACAAAGCTTGGACTTCAGCCCACTTAGTGACATGGTTTGTACATAATAAGATGTATTCCTTTCCTTGGGATGGAGGATCTACAGGACCAACAAAGTCTATTCACCATTTTTTAAATGGCTCCAATACTACCTATGGATGAAGAGGCATCTTTGTTGATAGTGTAGGTTATCCAATCCTTTGACATGGATCACATCGTATGATATACTTATTTACTTACCTATGAAGGGAAGGCCAATAATAAAATACTCTTAAAATCTTATGCATGGTTCTTTTTTTTGTTAAGACCGCCTTCTAGTTCATCATGATAAGTTCTAATGATGTTATAGGCTTCATTATCTGTTACACACCTGATCAAGTCCATACTTAAATAACATGCCATTATTCCACTTAAAATAAATTTATTTAATTAAACATTTTATTTTTGTTCAAATAAAATAAGAAGGAAACTTACCTATGACCAAATAGTTGGTTATATCAGTAAACCATGAAGATTCTATTGAAACAATAAATAGTTATTCATTTGGAAAGCCATCTACAATTGGTTTTTCACTACCTACAATGTTCATTAAACACATAAAGTTTGTAACCACATTAATTTTTCTTAGTTTATCAATGATGGTTATATCAAATTCATATAAAAGTAACAACCATATTATGATTCTTCTTCCTACTATAGGTTTATTCATGAGATACCTTATGGCTAAATGATTTGTGTATATGAAGACCTTATAACCTATAATATAGTGTCTAAATTTAATGATGGCATAAATTATAGAAAGGAATTATTTTTTTATAGTTGTATAATTCCTTTTAGTTTATGTGAGATTTTTACTAATGTAATAAATGCCATACATATGATGATTCTTGTCTTTTTGTCCTAGAACTACCCCCATTGCATAATTAGAAGCATTAATATAAATGTGAAAGGATTTTTCCAAATTGAGTCATCTCAATATTGGTGTAGAGCTCATTTTTTATAATGGATTCAAAGACTTTTTGAAAATTATCACTCCACATAAATTCATTATCATTTATCATAAAAATAAACATAGGAGCAGTAATTTTAATGAAGTCTTCTATAAAACGTCTGTAAAAACCAACATGACCTACGAAACTCTTGATATTAGTTTGATTCTATGGGACAGGCAGGTTGAAAATTATTTCAATTTTATTAGGATCCACTTGGATTCCCTTAACAAAGATGTGGTATCCTAATATTATGCCTTGATCCATCATCATCAAGAATTTGTCATGGCTTAATGTCAATTGGTGTTCTTCACATCTAGTTAAGACCTTGTCAAGATTGTGTAAGGCTTCATCAAATGTATTTTCACGAGTAGTGAAGTCATCCATCTACACTTCTACATAATCATTAGTTAAATCAAATGATATGGATAATTTTTTTCATTTAAAAGTAGATGGAACATTAAAAAGACCAAATGGTAAGACTCTATAAGCAAATATACCCCATGGGTAGGTGAAGGTGGTTTTGTCTTGATCCTCAGTTGCCATTGTTATCTGATTTATTCACTAAATTTATTTAGGAAAGAAAAGTTTTTTTTTTACCAGATTATCAAAAATTTGATCAATAAAAAAAAGAGGAAAATAATCCCTTATAGTGGCTTTGTTTAGGTCACAGTAGTCTACACACACTCTCTATTTCCTATTTTTATTTGGTATAATTATTAGTGCAAAAATCCATTAGCCATTTGAGATAGGATAAATGAATTCCACATCCAATAATTTCTCAATTTTAGTTTTTACTATATCCCTTAATAATGGATTTATCTATTTTTGTAGTTGTCTAATTGGTTTATCTTGGCTTGTGTAAATTCTCATATCTATATAATCCCAAGAAAATGCTTTGGTGTGTTTTTAAAGACATCAAAAACTTTCATTTATTGATCATATGTTAACCAAATATTTATATTCAATGCTTTTTCTAGTAATAGCATAACCTGTTTAGTGTCAAGATAGAAATAATCTATTGCTTAAATTCACTCATTAAGAAATTAAGAGGACATGGGTGTAGTAATAACAAATAAAATGTAGTTACATTTTTTACAAACCCATATCCTAAAATAATAATTTTGGCTAATAGATAATGAAATGCAATTAAAAAAGTACTAGGTTTGTCTTCTTCCCAATTATAAATATTTTATTGTAATTTTCTATGGTCATATGTCGAATATACAAAGATTTAGTCTATAGTAACAAGTCTATTGGAGTCCATAGTTGATAGTTTCTAGACTAACAGTGTCTATAGTAGCTAGATTGACAAAGTGCATAGCAGATAGACTAATAGAGCCTGTAACTAGGCTCATGAGGTCAGTGGCTTATTTTAAATATTGTGCTAACTCATCAGTTAATTATTTCATGTGTTTTTTTACTATTATCATAGACAAGGATGAAATATTATTCTTGTTTTTTTGCTTCATCTACCCAAAATATTTTATTGTAATCTATTGAGGGTTTTGCAAGGGGTATAAGTAATTCATTTTGCTTTTAGACCATTTGAAATAGTCATATCCCCTAATCTAAAATCAATAAATATTGCTACAATAGCTAACCAAGGTCTTTCTAAAATAAGAGGGCATCCTAACTTCTTGATTTTAGGTTACAGCACCATAAAATCTACTAGATATTCTCATGACTCAATTTTTACAACTATATCTTCTGTAGTACCTTCTAGTTTAGCAACTGAATAATTAACCATTTAGATAATGTTGGAGGTAGGTTGCATCCACATAAGGGACAGTGTCTGGAGATTATTAGTTGTCATTACATTTATTGATACACCCAAAGCTACCATAAAATTATGTATTTTTTTCTTTCCTATGGTAATTGTTATGACTAGATTACTTGAGTCTACATATTTAGGGTAACAATAGTTTTTCTACTCAAAGATTAGCTAGTTTACCATCTACATGTATGGTATTTGAGTATTATTTCTTTATTCTAAGTGTCTTGACATATAGACTTTTAATGACTCTTTAATTTTGGAATATCCTTGATGGCTTGTAACAAGGGTACTTCAATGTTCAATTTTCTTAATTCCTGAATCAAATCAAATTTTACTGGTTTCAATTTTTTTCAATCTATTAAGAAAAGGAATAAGTGGAGGATTAATAATATGGTCCTCTATCTTTCTTAACATTTTTTCATATTCCTCTTTTCTGACTGTGGGTTGAGGTGTATCTATTTTTAATTTTTCATTGGATAGTTTAGAGATGGTAATAGGAGGCTATTGAACTATTTTGCCTAATCTAAATTGAATCTTTATAAACTCAATAGCTCTTACATTGATGGTCTCTCCTTATTTATTTACATAAACATGGTTTTATGGTTTATTATTTGGGTTAGCCAACTTAGTTGAGCAGGTAATTGGGGTTGATTAACTTGTTCTACAGGTTGAGTTGCAAGAGGTGCCATCAAAGCTTGTTGTGGTGAAAACCTTCTATGGAGGTTAAACTATAGATTATTATTCAACTGTGTATTTACCTATTATTGTGACTATGGTTGGGGTATCCATGGTTGTTGAGGCATTATCTAAAGTTGAGGTATCATTCATAATTTATTGTCTCATTGTGTACTTATCCCCACATAGGTTGAGGTTCTTGAGTCATCTAGGTTGTCATCCATGGATTAATGAGATTTTTTGGGCCAAACTAACCTTGGGTCTAGTTTTGTACAAATAGACTTCATCTTTGGACATAATTCATATCTTCTATGGGTTGTGTATTTTGTTTCAATTCATTTTTGAAAATAAAAATATGGTTACAATGGTTTGTGTCATGATCTTTACTATCATATATCCCACATATTTCTTTTTTATCTAAAGGACAATATCTGAGAGAATGTTTTAACTTACATTTTGGATAGTCTAAAGTTTTTATGGTGAAATTATATTTAGCTTGAAGACCATCTAATGTAGTATTTAACTACACCAAAATGTTAGTTTTTAAATTGGCAAATTCCTCCATCAATCGACTAATTTCATTGGTATTACCTAGTTTTCCTTTTTTTGATGCTTGGTTTTATTCTAGAATAATTAGTACATAGATCTTAAATCTGATGGAATGTTAATTTGATAATGTCTCCTTTACCCATAAGGTTTATAGCATCCTTGTATTCATTAGCTATTCCCTTAATAAATATCATTTTCACTACTTTTTCTATAAGTGGATAACCACTACATTTGTGGGAAAATATGAATCTATCTAAATAATCTTCTAAACTTTCATCTTCATTTTGTTTCATCTTGAATAAATCTTATTTCATGTCCCTTACTCTTTATTAATATTGATACTTATTCAGAAATATATTTTCCATGTCTCTCCATGTATTAAGAGAATCACTTAGAAGGCCCATGAACCACTTCATGGTTGCCTCTTTAAGTGTAAAAGGGAACAGTTTGAATTTTTGATGTCAGTTGTACGATCATAAGTTTGGCATAACACTTTAAACTCAAATAGAAATTGATCTAAATATTTCAAGGAGTTACCTCTAAAATTTGGCAAAATTGATCATGAAATGTTTTTCATAGAGGTTTATCTACTAGATCTATGACTATATGAAAGGAAAAGGTTATTTATTTTTGCAATTGCATTTTATTTTCTTTAGGATTTTCTATATTTCCTTAGTTATCATCCATGGTTTCTATTTCTTCCCCACCTATATTAGAGATCCAATTTATTACTTCCTCTTGATCTTTTAAAGATTGAGGTCTAAGACCTACTGTTCCAAACAAAGGATCCTTAGGATTAATTCTTCTTATAGAAAAAGATCTCCTAAATTTGAGTCTTCTTACAGGGTTTCTATGTGAAAATGATCCTGATTCTGATAATAAATCTAAGCATGATTCAAGTGTTTTTTTATATTTTTAGATCTCTCAATCAAAAAAATTATTCTTTCCTCCTCTATTCCTAACTCAAGATCTTTGGAGATGAACCTTCTTTTAACATCTCTAGGTTGGTTCATAGATTTTTTTGTTTTTGATTGGTTTATCAATGTTTTTGATTTTTTTATATTGTGGATCAATAAAGATTATGTTACTAACACTTATAGATCCCCAGAAATGATGCCAAAAATTATGGGTGTCATTAATCCCTTCATTTAATCGACTTTATCTATTATTGTCATTCAAACCAAGGGCATCATCCAAAGCTATCTACAACAAAGCTTATGGTTATTGGTCTTATAGAGATGATTTTGGGGGTTGTTGTCCTTTATAAATATCTAATCTAATCTATTATAGAAGGGATTTTCTTATGAAATAAATAAATATGTTTATATAATTAAGACACTCTATAATCTAACTTATTGAAATAAACACTCTTGATGAAAATAAACACACTTCTAAAAGTAATCACACTTGTTGAAAGTAAACACACTAATTTGTAATCTTAAATTAACTCTTAAAATTGAAAGATAATTTCATACAGGTTATGAAATCTATTTATAATTATTGCTATGAAAATAAAATATATTTATAATTAATGTAATTTGTAAATACATAAAATAATATACAGAAATACATTCTTGATTCTTAAGGAGAGTGGGGCTTTGCTCACCTTGAGAACATGAATGAAAAGAAAACTTAGTACTTGAACACTAGAGATATCTTCATTATTTGATCAAAACATACTACATGAATATAAATATAACTGTGCTAGAATATTAACTGAACAATAATTTATTATCTCTCTTTTCTATCCTTATATTAAGACATGAAAATATACTTATATAATGTTGTAATTGTAAATCCCTATATCTCAGTAGCCAATCTTTTGTTATCAAGACAAATCTCTTAATTTCAATGGTTCTTTAAAATAGGTGATTGACGGTTTGAAATAAAAATATCTGTTTGTTAAAAAATCTACTACATATCATCTAAGAATGACTTTCTAAATCTATTAGATTGATTTGTATTAAAAATACTATGTGACATATTTACATTGACTAATATATATATGGAAAGCCTATTTATAGATCTATTATTTATAGTAATCCTATAAATAGTAAGTAACCAAAATAATCTTTAATTACATTGACAAAAATGGAAAGTATGGAGCTTTTAGTTCTACAAGCTCAAAATTTGGACTGGAAGAGTCAAGAGTAGTTTTGCCAAAGTTCGGAGCAGCCTTAGCACTCCTTAACAACTTCTAAAAGAGTCCAGAGCTATTTACGTGAGAACTTGGTGAATTCTATAACAACTTGCCTCAAGGATCCTAAAAGTTGAAGAAGTCCATATAAAGGTTATTAGGCTGATATGAATGGTAGAATCCTTTGATGAAGAATGAAATTAGATTTTGAATGAGTCCATAGCTATGGATTAGGTGAGTCTATAGCTATTGGGCAAGTCTATAGAAGTGGACAGTGTGAGGCTGTAGTTACTGGACAAGTTTGTAGCTCAATCTAGATAAGACTTGAATGATATAGAAGTGTGTCTAATGAGTTCATAGCTTATTAAATGTCAACATATTTCACATAGATTTCCTTATAAGATCATTAAAAAAAATTCTTATTCCTTATAGACTATTGTATCATCTATATATACACAAAATTGAGAGACTAAACATGCAAAGAGTTAGAATTAAATAACATAATTATTAATTTAGAATTTAGTTACATAATTAAGATAAATCATTCATTTAATACAATGGGATTAGATACAAGCCTAAGATCCTTGGATTTTTCAGTCTAAAGGAGAGGTAATGAAAGAAAATTGATAGTAATAATGAGTCATATTTTGGACTCATCATTAACTACTAGAAATTTTATCCACCAATGATGCTACTTAAAAAGTATTTTTATATCATCAAGAACATAAATTTCAATGATTTTGAGTTGTAATTTTTAAACATTTGACTCTAGAGTAGCTTCTTTGACCCCATCTTGATGAGATGAGTGTTATCGTAATTTTCTCAAAATTTAGACTTAAATATTATGTGAGAAAGTAGATTTATTGAAATAATATTTATTAATATTAATATCAATAATCAATGGGAGTAATAGAATCATCATTAATAACATATAATGGAGATTCATTTCAGCCTAAAGTAACTTATCAAAATATTAGGATTATATGCACGACTAGATTGAATTGGATATCCAAAAACATCAGAGTTAACTAAAAGATAATTATCATTTTATTTTATAATTTGGATGTATCCATCAAAACAAGAAGATGAATTTAAAATTTATAATTTGAAAATAAAACTAATGTCTAAAAACTTCTGACTAAATATAAACAGTTTGCAGACTATCAATATGTGAAAATTATGTAAGGTTCTCTCTTCATAATCACATGTCTAGTCATGAATGAATCTGTTGTTAAATTTTAAATCATACAAAATATCTGTTAAAGTTGACACCTTAAAATAATATTAATTACTCAAATATCATCATTTTAATTTCTCACATTAATTTAACACCATATAAATCATTCACATTAACGCTAATAACCAAAATAATCAATCATCATGAATGTTGAATGTCACAAAAAAAAACACTTAACCAAAGATTTATTTCTCTAAAATTGTTTCAGTGATTTTATCCACAAATGATGCTACTCAAATAGGATTTTGACATCATGAAAATCATAAACTATATTAATTATCATTTAGTATTAATTTCTCGTTATATATATATATATATATATATATATATATATATATATATATGAGAACATGTAAAGGACAAGTGAATCTCATCATATCCAATTTAATCTCTCATATTAAACATATGTAAATTATGAATCAACACTATTAATCTATGTAAATTATGGATCAACACTATTCCAGATAATAAATATAGTGAAAACATATTAAGATGCAATTTAGCTTTTCAAATAATAATAATTTACTCCTAATTTAAGATTAATAGTATTTTCTCAAAAATTAGAGTGGGTGGCCACCCACTCCAACTAAGATTTCTCAAGATAGAATTGATGAAAAAAAGATAAGTTACATTTTTGTTTTCATTCATCCTATGTAAATTTGGTTGAATAAAACATGTAAATATTTTCAAATAATAATATATAATTACGGGTCCTAAGTATGTAAAGTTACCTTTTTTATGCAGGTGCATCAATGTGTATACCATAATATTGATGTTTTTTGCTTTGTAAAAGGTTTTATAAGTCTTATAAGTTCAATAAGAGGCCAAGTCCAGGCCAAAATTTTTCATTTGAATCCATTTGTTTAAGGTTTCCATGTTTTCCTGTGAAAAAAAAGAAATTTGAAAAATTCAAATTATATTGCATAGTTTGAGCGGTTTTGATATATTTCAAGTGTCTAATTCAATTGTTTGGGAGTTTATAGGGTTTAATAAAGTATATTAAATAATTTCAAATCATTACATAAAGTTTTAAAAGGTCTTCAAGTCAATCTAGGCTCATTCAACGTAGAAGGTTTAATTTAGTATACACTAAAGTTGATTAAGATTGTTGAGAGGTTTGTGAGGTAAATTACCAATTAAAACCAAGTTTATAACATTGGTATAAGTAAATAAAGGTAAAATAACCTTTTAAAGAGCTAATAAATGCATCAAAACAAGGATAAAACCAAAAAGTTGTATGTTATTTGGAGGTTGTTGAAGAAAAGTAGGGGGTTTGTATTATTATGTGAAGATTTCATAAATAAAATAGATCTCACCTTCAATGTGAGATTTTATTTTATGTCATGAAATTGTATTTTCTCATGTTTATGAGTTAATTTTCATCCATTTTTTGTTTTTGAAGTTCTTTTCACATTCTAAGTTAAGAAAATACAAAATTCTATGTATTACATCCAATAAAAGGGCTTTGTAGCATCATTATTTTGATTATTAAAGTGAAATTTTCAATTGTATAGGTAAGATAAAGTTTTAAAAAAAAATTAGAGATGGAATGATCTCGTGAAAGTTTATAAAGCTCATTTTAGGCAATTATTAGTGCTCATGACCTGGGTAAAACCCTACCTAGGGTTTGAAAAGAAAAACTTACATATAATTTATTCCAACCGTAAAAAAATTATGAAAATTTGTGATCATCTATGTTTTTGTGTGTATAATGCAATGTAAGTGTTTTCATGCTTTTATTTCTCCTCCAAAAAAAAATATTATTTGTTCTATTTTCTACAGGCCTATAGGTTGTTTAGAAAGATAGATTTTGAGAATGGAAACTCATTTTTATTCCAAATCATTGATCCAAATGATTTGAAGTTTGATAGGTATAGACTAGATAGGTATATTAAGAGTATAAAATATTTTTAAATTCTTAAAGACACTTAGAATTAAATTTATAGCGGATTGTGCTAAAATAATCTTGTAGGAATCCATAAAATAAGGTTTATGACATCAGAAAACTCCATTGTCTCTTAATATATTGATCTAAATCATTTAAAATTTTGTACATAGAGGCCATAATGAGTAGTAAAGAGGATATAAGTCGTGTAAATTTTTGATTATATTTATAATAATATTTATGAGTACTATGTATTCCAGACCTAAAAATTAAGAAAACACATAGTTTTAGTATTGGAAACTTGCATAGATTATAAAGTACTAATTAAAATCATTATAAACTTGGTGGACATGTGTTAAATATTTGTATCAATAAGATCAAGGTAATTTTAGGAGGTATAATACTGTTTGAGAGATTTTATGAAAGATCGTGTCTAGGTAGACATGTATTAGGCATAAAATAAGGCTAGAAGGAACCACATTCAAATTTGGTTTTAGTCTTTGGATGCAAAAGGATATAAATTTTGTTGATAATAATTTGTGATAAATATTATTTTTATAATATATTTTCATCATTAAAAAGGATTGGGTTTTATTGGTAACTCTCAAAAATCCCAATAAGGAAGAAGGAGATTAGGCTGCAAGCCTAATAGGTAATATTTTATTATTGTTCAAATAAGACTTTAAGGACTCCCTTACACCAATTTTGGTATTAGAGATTATAATATATGATTAAAAAAGGTAGATAGAGGAATAATTGGTTTTAATTTAGAAGGAAGTGACTTTAGAAACAGAAGGCAAGCTATGGGATAGAATCCTATAGAAGAAAGTTGAGAAGATAGGATAATAAGCTATGAGAAAGAAGCTTATGAAGATGGCACTCAGGACTAGAGGTGATAGAGGAATTCAAAGGAGGCAACCAAAAATATGGGCAATGATGATAGAGATGAGGAATATGTAGGAATACTTATAAGTAATGGAGATATCACAAAGAAGGGAGATTGAAATAGGTTATATAATTGATGAAGAGAAACCAAAAGAAGACACATCAACACCATAAGGATAGGAAAGTGCATTAAAAAATATCATAAATATAATCATGAAGGTAAGATATAAACCAAAGTTACAAGTACTTATGTATACAATAAGTCTTAATGTAGAATAATTGATTTATTGTATTGCATCTATTGATAAACATTTTGAATATGAAGAGATAGAGGATAACAATAAGGTTAATTTTGTAGTTACAAGGTTGAAAGGACATGCTTCACTATGGTGTGATGGAGTACATGATGAAAAAAGAAGGAAAGGTAAGCAAAAAATTACATCATGGGATAAAATTGTAGTTAAACAAAGAGATTATCATACTCAGTTGTTTAGGAAACTTCAAAATTTTAGACAAAAGGAGATGAATTCCAAAGCCTATATAGAGGAGCTTTACAAGTTAAATATAAGAGAAAGACATATATAATATGATGTGAAAGAATTATCCAGCTATGTAAATGGTTTAAAGCTTAGTGTTCAAGATGAAATCAACCTATTGTCTCCAAGAATAGTTGAAGAATCTTATCAACTTACACTCAAAGTAGAAGAGAAGCTAGCTAGGAATCCAAAAGACAAGAGCATATATTTTAGGAATAAAAGGAAACATGGTGATAACATTAAAATTTATGAAGAAAGAGAAATCAATCCTCCAAGTCAAGTTCAAATCTCAAGACAAGGTCATTCATACAAAATAATAACATCATAGTCAAAAGGTAATAATAATTTATTTTGAGGTAGATGTATTAAGTGTCATGAATTTGGCAATAGTTATTATGAATGCCTAAATTATGTTCAAGAGAGCTATACTAATTATATTTTACAGGATAAAAGTGAAAAAAGGGTAGGATCATGTGGAGAACTTAAAACAAGAAAATCATTACTGATGAAAAGGACACTTCTCAAACCAAGAAAGGAGATTAAAGAGTTGGTATAGAGGAAAATTTTATTTAGGACTATTTGCAAGATAAGAGGTAAGTGTTTTAAAATGGTTATTGGTAGTGGTAGTACATGCAATCTAATATATTTTGAAATGGTTGATAAATTGGGTTTGAAAAAGTTTATTCATCCTACACCTTATAGAGTGTCATGGTTACATAAATAACATCATGTCTTAATCAGTAAAGAATGCAAAGTAGAATATAAGATAGGTAGCTATCAAGATGAGATACTTTGTGATGTGATACTTATGGATGTTTATCATATCTTATTGGGAAGACTTTTAAATTTTGATAAAAGATCAATTCATGATGGAAGAAACAATGCCTATACTTTTTAGAAAGATGGTAGGAGACACATTTTGACACCATTGAAGGATGAAGATACATAAGTAAAAAAAATCAGTAATTAGGTGTTGATGATGAATGAGAAAGAGTTCTTGCAGCATGTAAAAGAGGGTGAAGCTAAAAAGATAGCTGTTACAGCCATCAAGGTAATTGAGTCATCTTTAAAAAATCAGATTTTATTAAGTGAATATTAGAACATGATGACTAATGATTTGTCAAATGAATTGTTATCAAGTTATTCAAAGGAGTTCATTACAAGAGTTGATTAAAAAAAATAGATTACCATGGATGGAAATGGAAAAGAAACTTGATTAAGTGAATAATATTAGAATGGAGAACAAGAGGTTGTATTGAGAGATAATAAAATGTTCTTGTATTAGAATCCTTTAATTGATATTGAAAACAATTGTGAGTAGGTTTTAAAATAAAGAGTATTTATGGAAAAATAAATAGAAGCTTTCAAAAAGAAGAGTAAGAAGAAGTAATTCAGGTAAAAGATCATATATCTAAGGTAAAGAACAAGGTAGTAGACAACCCATATGAAGAATAAAATAAGAGACAAAAGAACAAGAAGAAGTCACTCCTACAAGTTGTCTTGGTTGCTATCTATTTGGAAATCATCTTGGTGATAGAGAAGGGGTCTCAAAGGCCTAAAGAACAAATTGATTTATTTAATTAGTTTCCTTCATGTACAAGTGCAACAAAGGAAGATAGTACTTCAATTTTATATGTAGTATAAACACAATGAAGCTAAAATAAAAAGGAGAGATGTTTTGTATACTTATGTGATGATTAATCTCAATATTTTGGAGAAATTACGAAGAGGATTGATATCCAAAAAGGATTCAAGTCTTAAGGTAGAGGTACCACAACACAACTAAGTGGATATACATTTGAAAGCAAGGTAAGACTATACCAGTCACTAGCCATTCTAAACAAACCATGGGATCTAGGAGGGCATAGGATAATAAGAGAAAAGAGAATACTGAATATACATCAAAAACAATTTCAAGCAACAATGAAAAATTACAAGAACAATTATGAAGACTTCATAAGTAGGAACTCATGCACATTTTCAAGCTTAGTAGTCTGATGTAAGTTTTTCAAGCTTAGTAGTCTGATGTAGGTGCATCAATGTATATATCATAATATTGATGTTGTTTTATTTTTAAATTTTTTTGTAGGTCTTAAGAGGTCGATAAGAGGCCAAGTCCATGTCCAAATTGTTCATTTGGGTCTATTTGTTAAGGTTTCTATGTTTACCCTCTAAAAAAATTGAAAATTTTGAAATTATTATACATAGTTTGAGGGTTATTTACATATTGTATAGGTCCAGTTCTATTGTTTAGGAGTCTATAGGGTCTAAAAAATCATATTAAATGATTTCAAATCAATACATAAAGTTTGAAAATGTCTTCAACTTAATCTAGCCTCATCCAACATAGAAGAAGGCTTAATTTAGTATATACTAAGGTTGGTTAAGAATAAAAGTTTTGTGAGGTTAATAACCAACCAAAGCCAAGTTTAGAACATTATTTAAAGCATATAAAGGTATAATCACCTTTGTAAGACCTAATAAAAACATCAAAACAAGGATAAAATAAATACATTGTAGGCCATTTGGAGGTTGTTGAAGAAAAGCAAGGGGGTTGTGTGAACTAGGAATTTGAAAACAAATTTGATAAAAACACACTAACTAACAAACATCTCTAAAACTAGTTACTAGGGTGACCTTAATAACAAAAAAAATGAAAATCACAACTAAAAAGTAAAGAAAAACAGGAATCCTTCACCTTCCTTGGATGCTCCAAATGCTTATTGTAGTAGCTTGCTCGGCTTGTGCTCATGGAGTCTTCATCAATCTTCTCCTTGGCACCTTGTGGATTTGGCTTGTATTAGCTTAGATTGAATCAGCTCAATATTTGGTAATAATAACACTAATAGGAATGAGGCTTTGGAAACAATTCAACATTATAACTTTACACAAGTTAAGCTCCTTTTTCATGTGGCAAGGCCTCCTATTTATAGATTTTATAAATGGCTAGAATCAACCTGAACCATCCATCTCAAGATTGAGATGTGAAGCAAAGGATTAATCTAATTATGTAATTAAAATACATAAATAGGCTCATCAATATTTGGGATAGATGGGCATTAAATAGGCATGGAAGGGCTTTGATGAGGCATGAGAGGCATGAATCCTAATATTTGTGGCATTTATGGTCTAGGGATGTCTTCCCAAGAAATGAGGTCACTTGATGATGCAGATATTCAATATTTATTTCTAAAAATAAGTATTCAACAAGTTTCCATGGAATTCTTAATTAGGCTCTAATTTGATTTAATTAGCTCTTAAGCATGATTAAAAACTTTGTGCACAAATTACTCAAATTGATCAGAATTGCTTGTTATTGATCGAAATTTTGACTAGATTGGAAATGGAATTCAATATCATATGCATTGGATCTATTATCACATTTAGGATGTTACCAATAAAAAATAACAAAGGCACATGTCTTGTGTAAGAGATTTGATAGGAAAGAGAAATCTAGAGCACCTAGGTGCAAAATTGGTATTTTAACTCAAAATGATTTGATCAAAGTTAGCTAACCCATAAAGTACACTACCCCATTTATAGATTCCCTAGCCAAAATCAACACTCGACTATATCATTTTCAAATATTTTAATATGTTTTAGTGTTTTTAGGCCAAATTGTGTATTTTAGTAAGAATTGGTCAAAACCCTGATTGGAGGTTATTAGTGGCTAGATTTAGGTGTCTATAATTTTCATCTATTTTGGAAGGCATTGTAATCTATAATCATAGTAATGTCTTCTCAAAGAATGAAAAGGTCTTGTATGCCTACAATTGTAACAATGATAAACTAATTGTATGATTCCCCCTCGAGGGAATGGTTGGCACAAAGAAAGGTCAAAAAGTGGTCCCTCAAAAGAAAGAATGGAGATGAGGGGACCAAAGAAAAGGAAAATGATGGGAGGAGAACATAATGATATTGAAAAAGTAGTCAAAATCACTAAGAATTCAAGTGGGATGGTGTACAATGGTTTGCCCAAAGGCAATTATAAACATTATACCTCGATAGTATCAACATGGTATGATAAAACAATGATTTACCCAAAGGTGGTTATAATCATTGAAAAGATAGAGTTGACCCAATTAGGATAGACAAACAAGATAACAACATGCCCCTATATGGGTGAAAAATGTATATTGGTGCCAACACAATGATTTGCCCAAAGGCGGTTATAATCATTGAGAAATGTAGGTGGGATAGTGTGTAATGATTTTTCCATAGGTGGTTATAATCATTGGACCATGATTATGGAAAACATGATAAACTTGGTCAAGGATGATGATAACTTAACACAGAAGGTAATGATGAATTGCAATAACCTACTAGTAGGGAGATGCTCATCTAAACTAATAAAGGTTGAAATTTTTTCATGGTTAATTACTATGTTTGGGATATGACTGAGATTAAATCAAGATGTTGATGCCAAAGAGATGTTGATGATTCCATTGATGAATACACTTCTTGAAGCTAAGGTTTTTTGTAGAACATGTCAGTAGGCATCATTGTATAACATCATGAGGACTTGGCTAAAATATGCATGAGGACTGACTCCCATAATCTAATACTCAATAGAAAATAATGCTTCAATGATAGAAACCATGATGATAATGTAAATATATGAATATGGATGGATTCAAGTATTGGTATGGATAAGGAATCACCCAATTAATTCACATAGAATAAATTAAGGCAACAGTGCTAGAAGCAAACAAACAGGTAGACAAATAAACAAAATAAGCAAAAACAAAGAAACAATGCAATAGAAACCATATGAACATTGTCCCTAGAAAATAGGTGACAAATTAAAAAACATAAAAAAATACAAGAATAAAAGAAAAAGAAGGGGGTGGCTGAGTTGTCTCCAGATGCACTAGGCAAGTGAATGTTACCTACATGGTTCTATGGATGTAATAACCAATAAAAACTTCAAGCCAAATGTAGTTCTTCTAGGAAATGGAAAAAAATGAGAACTGATGAAACAAACATAATGGATGTGATAGAAGAAAAGGGATGGTATTTCAAAATGGCAAGTGCATGAGAGAAAAGGCCAAAAAGGATGAAAAAACTAAGTGACAAGTGTTTTGCTTGAAACTTAGTAAGGGTTCCTATAATCCTTAAGGTGAAGAAGTGGTCAGTGTTTTTGGCGTTTTCTATCATTTTTACAAATGTTTTTGTATTTTTTGAAGTATATCAACTTGATTAAGAATGACGAGATACTAAATGGATCAAGCTCGTAAAATGGTGAGAGTGTGGCTTAGGTTGTTCACAAAATGGTGAGAGTGTGGTGGAAAGGGTGACTGAGTTGACCTCAACAAGTATCAAGTTTTGCCTACATAGTCCCAGAGTTGGACCTCAAGTCACTGTAGTTATGCCCTTATAGTAGAGGAATCAGACTAGCATAGCCATCAATTCAAACAAAATAGACACAGTTGGTAAAAAGGCATAGTATGGCATAGGAAGTGGCAAGTTGGCATGCCAAGGCTTAATAAACAAATGTTGCCCCTAGTTTGCCCATAGGCAGCTATAACTAGGACATAATGGCATGGATAAATGGTACTAATTTTTCCAAAGGTGGTTATAATTAGTAGTAAGACTAGTGATAAGAAAAGAACAATAAATGAAGGATACAACTATCAAAACTTTTGTCATACTACTCCAAAATACAATCTATGTTTGAAGTACTCAAAACAACTGATGAAACTGATCAGATTCTTTAGTGCTAAAAAGGTGAAACCCATAACAAACCAAGGTCAAATAGGCTAGGATTTAGAACATGTTTGTTTAATAGATCAAAATGGTAAAGCGAATAAGGCTAAGAGGATGGATAAGAATGGTATTTGTACAAAGAAGAATGGTGATAAAATGGCATAACTACAATGGTCCTTATATAAAATACACCCTAGCACTCAAGCATAGTACCACTTAAGGTGAATAATATTCATTGGCTCAAGAAACTCATCTCCATCTGGTGTGGCGAGCCTATATGCTCTTGATTTATAATTTATAGTAATGATGAAAGGCCCTATATAGTTTGGTTTGAATTTACCTTTATGCTTCTTCTTAACCATGGTATTCTTTTGGTTTTATTTAAGAACAAGATCACCAAGTTCAAATGTTTTATACTTGACATGTCAATTGTAGTGGCCTTTGATTCAATTCTAATATTCCTAAACACTGTTGAGTACAGCTATGCATTTTTCATCAAATAGGTCTAGCTCTTGCAGGCAAGCTACTCGATAGTCATGATCATCTAGGGCATGCTTGAAAGATATGTGCAATGAAGGTAATTCAACCTCAATGGGAATGATGGCTTTAGTACCATAAATAAGTGTGTATGGAGTGGATTTTTTGGGAGTACAATGATTGGTACGGTATGCCCAAAGGTTAGGGAATATCTGCAAGTGCCAATCATGACTGGTATCATTGACAATCTTTTTGAGAATATTGATAATGGTTTTGTTCAATGCTTCAACTTGGACATTACCTTAAGAGTAATATGCTGTAAAAAAAATGTTGTGTGATGTTTTATTCAGTACATATCTTGTCAACATCCTTGTTCTTGAATGATTTTCCATTATCAAATATATTTTTAGAGGGGATATTGTAGTGGCAGATGAGATGGTTGAAGATGAACTTGGAAATTTGCTTTCTAATCATGTAAATGAGAGGTATAGCTTCAACCCACTTAGTGAAATATTCAATGGTAGTAAGGATATGTTTATGGACATTAAATAAAGCGGGGTTTATTTTCCCAATGAGGTCGAGTCCCCATGTAGCAAATGGCCATGGTGTCAACATTGGTTTTAGAGTTTGTGTCGGGGCATGAATCAGATTAACATGCCATTGATATTTATCACAATTATTTACATATGTATTTGTATCTACATCCATCATGGGATAATAATAACTAGGACGTAAGAGATTTTTGGATAAGATTACCCCACTAGAATGAGATCTACATACTCTGTGAACTTCTCTTAATGCTAGTGTAGACTCTACCAAAGTTAAACAATGAAGCAGAGTTCCATCAAAACTGTGGTGGTAAAGGGTGGATCCAAGTAGAGTATAATGAGTGGAATGATGAGTAAAATCTTTGGTTTGTTTTTGAGATAGGTTAGGTGGTATAACTTGGTCATGAAGGTAGTTGTAAAGGCTTTAGTACTAGATAGAATTAGGACCAATAATATCATAAATCATTGCAATGGTTAAAGGTTCATATGCTGATGTCACCAAATTCTTGATGAGGAACTGATACTCTCTAGCTTTGTCTATTTGTTGAATTGGAGAACCAATATTAGCCATGGTATCTGTAGTTATATTACTATCCCTTGGTATATGCTCAAATTGGATATTTATAATTTACTACTTTAGGGTATCAACCATATCCTTATATGGAACTAGCTTGTCATATTTGGTTTGGAAATGGTATGTGACCTGATTGATGATTAATTAAGAATCACCATAAACTTGGAAAAGAGATATGTTTCAATGTACTACCTATCAAAGTCCTATGACAAGTGCTTCATACTTGGCCATGTTGTTTATACAAGGAAAATTGATTTTAAATGATCTAGGGATTAGATCCCCCCGTGGTGTAATAAATAAGAGGCCTACCCTTGATCCATGTGCAATAAATGAACCATCAAAATACAACTTCTAGTTCTTCTCCTCAAGAGGTGTTTTCATGATGTTCTTTATGAATTCATCAAGAAAATGAAATGTGAGTGGCTTTGTGTCTACAAGGGGTGCTTTAACAAGTTGATCTGTAAGGACCTATCCTTTGATTGTCTTCTGATTGACATACTCTATGTCAAACTCACTAAGAAGCGTGATCCATTTGGATATTCTAATTTATAAAGCTATTTTAGATAGTAGATACTTGAGTGGATATAATTTTGAAATGACCATGGTCTTATAGTTGAACATGTAATGGCATAGCTTCTAAGCTATGAAGACCATGGCTAGAAAAGCTTTTTCAATAGATGCATAGTTATGTTCATATGTGACCAAGGTACAGTTTAAGTAGTACACTACATGCTCTTTTCCATGGTTATCATGTTAAGCTAAAAGTGCCCCCAAGGCATTGTTGATAGCTGATTGACACAACAAGAATGGCCTTCCTAGCATAAGAGGTAACAAAATAGGTGGATTAACTAGATAGTCTTTGATTTGTTGAAAAGTTATTTGGTAGTGATCATCCTAGTGAAATGCAACTCCCTTATTCAGAATATGTGTAAATGGATGACACTTATCTGCTAATTAATAGATGAAGCATCAGATTGACTAGATCTTACCCCACAAATTGTGAAGTTACTTCAAATTAGTTAGTGGTGGCATCTCAGTTATAGGATGGACTTTGGTTGGATTGACTTCAATGCCTCTATGAGACATGATGAAGCTAAGTAATTTGACTAAGGTTAATCCAAACACACATTTCTTTGGATTGAGTCTAACTTTGTACTCCCACATTCTTTCAAATATCCTCTGTAGCACTAGTGGATGGTCAGCCCTAGTCTTAGATTTTCTTAATATGTCATCAACATAGTCTTCAACAATATCATGCATCATATCATGGAATATGATAGTCATGGCCCTTTGATATGTAGCTCTAGTATTCTTAAGACCAAATGGCATTACCTGATAATAAAATATTCCACATGGAGTGTTAAATGTTGTTTTATGTTGGTCTTCTGGTGTTATTCTAATCTAGTTGTATCCTAAAAAGCCATCCATGAGTGAAAGCATTTCATAACCCATTATGGAGTCAATGATCATCTCAATACTAGGCAATGGAAAGTCATCCTTTAGATAAATTTTATTTATGTCTCAAAAATCAGTGCAAATTTTGATTCCTTCAAACTTTTTGCTAATAGGTACAACATTAGATCTCCATTCTAAGTAGTTAATGGATCGGATACATCTTGCTTCTAATATTTTTTCCAACTCTTTCCTTACCAAGATATAAATGTGAGGATGCCTCTTATGTAGCTTTTGTTTCACCTATTTGGCATAAGGATTGACCACAAGGTGGTGTAGAACTAAGGTGGGGTCCAAACCTGGCATGTTAGAATAAGCCCATGCAAAGATATCTACAAATTCTCTCAATAGAGCTGTAAAGACTTCACATTATTTTTGAGTGAGGCACATGCCTAATTTTATCCATTTTGAGTTTGATGGAGTCTCAATGTTTAACTCTATTGTATATTCAACTAGAAGGGTTGAACCATCTTTTGGGGTAGTAGGCAAAGACTTAAACTATTGAACTACATCATAGTCCTTTGTTAGGACTTGCTCTTTAACATCTCCTAGGCATGATGAATTTGAGTCCTCCAATGGGAGATTTGGCCATGTGACAAAAAAAGTCAAAAATTCTTGAAGAATTTGATCAAATACTTGTTATTGTGAAAAACTAAACTCGAATCCATAGGCAAGTTCATCGTTGGTGGTCTCTTGGTCTAAATTCAAAGAATGAACACCCCATCTAATGGTATCTAAAATAGGTTTTCACCACTAGATTGGCCTTTATCTTCACTTTTTCCCTAGTCATAAAGTGCCTCAAACAGGTTTTCACTTTGGGACATCAATGTTTTATTTATTTGTTTTTGGCTAAGGGTGTTCACCTGCTCTCCAAAATAGGCTTTAGGATCTAATGTAATTGAGAATCCTGATTTATGATCTCCCAATGGAAGGTTGTCTCTAAGGCCTAAAAATTCATAGAATGCCTCATCATTCTGAAACTCATCAATTGGCAAATTAGATTCTTATTGGTCCTAATCTATCAGTTGGGGATAGTATAATGGCAATGGGTTGTGATGAATGACTGGGGTAAGGGTACAAATGGCATTATTATTAAACTAGTTAGTCTCATTTAGGTCATAAAAGGTAAGGCTATGATTAGACTCTACTTCATTATCAGCATCATCATCACTAGCCATCGATGATGGAACTCGAATAAGATATGTGGGCTCACCCCCAAGCAATTTAAATCCAAGTCCACAAGGTCTTTTATACTTAGTCATGGAAATTGGCTCAATGGTTCCTTGTTGATTTAGTCTAAGGCCTCTTCCTTCATAATCTTGGTGTTCTATGATCCTATTTGGAATAGGATCTTGGTGCTCTTGTAATAATTAGCCAATTTGTCATTTTATAGCGATAATTCATCTCTTTTGAGAGGGTCTTGTTCTTGGCCAGATGCCAGTATGAACGTGACTGGTCTTGGATTATGAAGTTTATCTTTAGCTTTTTATTTTCAATGCATATGTGGGGTGACTTTAGGTCATCCAAAGGTATTTGGATTCTAAGGAAGATTGGTAATATAAAAGGTATCATGGGTCATATAATCCCTTGGGCCATTATATGAAATGGTGAAATGATTAGAAGCTTCAGGGGATGACATGTGGGAAAGGGAATCAAAGATATTATGATCTATGCATTTAGCTTGTGGAGGATCAATAAGTATGGCCTTTCCTTTAGCCTACTTAGAACTTGGATTCATATTTTATTAGTAATTATAGCTTTGAAACTTGGCCTCAAGATGTTTGCAATGTTCATATGGATGTAAATCTTTTGGAATATTTACTTCTATCTCTGAGTGGGAGAATTTGATACATTGGTGTAGTGTTGATGGGATTGCACGAATCTCATGTAACCAAGGCCTACCTAAAAGCATATTATATGACAACTTAAGATCAAACACATGGAAAAGTTATCATGGGTCAAAGGCCTAGTGATAACTGATAAGCTAATTGTGCCTTGCGATTCTCTTTCCTAATTATCACAGGCTTTGATAGTTATCATTTTTGGTTGGAGATTTACCATTATGTACCCAAGAAGCTTGATAAGATTTAGAGACACTATGTTGAGGCATAATCCATTATCTATAAGGACATGTTTCACTTTAAATAAATTTCTATGTACAATGGATTATTATGGAGTGGGCCAAGGGAAGACATATCGCTTTGGTTGAATGTGACTTGTTAGGCTGGAGCTAGGTGTCCAACAAAAGCTTGAAATTTATCAGTGGATATGTCACTAGAAATAGTGGATTAGGTTAAAAACTCATTAAAAATATTCTTGTGGGTTGTTGATGTTTATAACAAATCTAAAATAGAGATTTGTGATGGTGTCTTGTACAATTGTTCCACAATATCAAACTTCTTGTCTTGGTTAATAGTAAATGGTTTATTCTGACGCTGAATGGTTGGTTAAATAATAGGCAAAGTGGTAGAGGGTTGTGGGCCTGGGATAGTAATCTTTGACCTCTAAGTTGTGATTTTACAATCAAGATTAGATGTTAGACCATGATTTCTAACAAATTCTAGTAATGGTGTGGGACTAGATAGAATAAGTCTTGATTCTGGTGTACTTGCATGTGGTCACATAGTAAGGGTGAATTATCAATATAAGGTCCAAAAGTGGAAGTCCTAATTTGTTGATTTGCCTATGTGTAGTCCCAGGTCAAAGAAGGATTATCCATGTAATTTGGTTGAGTGGTATTGTTTAATAATGGTCTAAATTGAATAGTGCTTAGTCTAAGATTAATGGAGATGGTATTAATGCTACCCCTTGTAATATAACCTACAACCCTATTGTAGTCATGTGTAACTGCATGGTAGGTTTGTTGGTTTTTACCATTCTAACCTTGATTTTACCCATTATTTTGACATTGTGGGTTCTGTTGTTGATTTTACTGATTCTGCTAGTTTAGCCTTTAATTTATATACTATTGATTTTGTTATTGCACTGGTTGGTATTGTTGTTATTGTTGTTGATTGTTATGTTGTTACTAGGTGTGATATTAGGGAAATGGGTTTTGATAAATACCAAGAGTTTGATTAGAGGTGGAAGCACCATTATCCAATGATATCTCCCAATTTTCCAACATATTCTCAATCAAATGATTGATTTGCACACATCTCCAATTTTAATTACACTAAATGGAATAATTTAACTTGCATATTTTTTATTCTAACCATACAAAAATTATGAAAATTGGTGAGAAACTATGTTTTGGTGTCTAGAATGCAATGGAATTAGTTCCATGATTTTATGGCCTGTCCACAAAAAGATATTAGCTATTGTGTTATCTACATGTCTATAGGTTGTTAAGAAAGACAATATTTTGAGAATGAAAACCCATTTTTATTCCAAACCCTTGATTTAAATGCTTTGAAATTTGGTAGGTATAGACTAGAGATGTATATTAATAGGATATAAGAGGTTGAAACTTTTAAATATATTTAGAATTAAATTTATAGTGGAGTATGCTAAATTAGGCTTGTAGGAATCACTAAATGTCTATGACATCAGGAAACTCAAGTATCTCTTAATCTATTGATCCAAATAATTTGAAATTTTATACACATATGATAGAAGGATTCTTCAATAAGATACAAGTGGTGTAAATTTATAATGAGCCTTATAATAATATTTATGAGTGGCTATGTATTTCAGACCTAAAATAAAAAATAAGAAAATGAAGTTTTAGTATTGGAAACATGCATAGTTTCTAAAGTAATACTTCAAATCATTATAAACTTGGTGAACATGTGTTAAAGATTTTTCTTAAGAGGATCAAGGTAGTTTTAGGAGATAAAAAAAATTTTGAAAGAGTTTATAAAATATTGTGTCTAGGTAAACCTGTATTAGGCTAAAAAGGGCTAGAAGGAACCTATATTCAAATTTGGTTTGAGTCTTTGGATACAAAAGGACCTAAGGGTTTTTATCATTATTTGTTACAAATATTACATTTATAAGATATTTTCATCACTAAAAGGTATTGAGTTCTACTAGTAAATCTCAAAAACTCTAATGAGGAAGAAGTAAATTAGGCAACAAGCCTAATAGGTAAGATTATATTATTGTTCAAAGAATATTTTCAAGACTCCCTTGCACCTCTTTTGTATCCCTTTTCATGCCTAATAGTACTAATAAATATGAAGTGCAAATATTTGTATTTTTTATTTAAAACCACTTCTTTCTTAATGAAGCTTGCATCATGCACATTTATAATTTTCTTGGTTTTATTACTCGTTACCTAACAAAATAAATAAATAAATAAATGGAAGAGGAGACCTATAACCCTCATTATTTATTGAGTAAAAAAAATAAGTTGTACCTAAAAAATTATAGGTTCACTTACAATAGATGGTTTGTTGAAATAATAATGTGGTGCTTACAAATCTATTTCCATGAATAAAAATCAAGTATTATAAATAAGATTAGGCAATGTAGATTAATGTGAATGTTTATTTATATCAAATTAAATGATATATGGTGGTAAAATAAGTAAAATTAGAATGCAACATCATATATCTATAAACATACTACGTGATATCAATAATGTTTTATGTTACTAGACATATTCATGGTATCTTCAAAATTTAAATATTATTTCTTTATTTATTTTTTTATAGATAGATGTTGGGGATTGAAGGGGAGATCACTCGTACAAAAACCATATAATATCATAAAATGGTAGAAAAGCATGAAAACATTCATGATCCACACCTGTACCAACCCTTTGTAATTTAAAGGGAACTAGATGAGAGGCCCAATAAAACATGGGGGACAAACCCTGAACATACAATATGATGGAGCAAAATGTAAGATTTTTCAATTATTTAACTCGGATGTCATCATATGTAGAACACTCCATTGATATTCATTTCGTGACATCAAACATATTTCTCTTATTACTTGTATATATTGGAATGGTAAATACTACTTATAGCTTAATTATAACATCATTATATTAAAATTAAATGCAACAAAAATCCCCACAATCATGATTTTAAAAATAAAATAAATAAAAATAAGTTGCCAAATATACACTAATAATTCTATATTTCAGTGCATCTATATTCAAAATTTGATGTCAAAATAATTTTTAGAGATTTTAACATAAGATGACATTTAGAATATTGATGGTCTTGACAAATATAAATACAATTTGAGGCCAATTACATTCTATGCGAATGTAGATACCCAGGGTCAGATTATGACTTTTTAAAGCTAATATCAAATGAACATCTACTTAATATAGTCATTTTCATTGTTAAAATATTGGACAAAATTGGGACGTCGAAACACACTATTGAGAATATTACTTCCACACATAACTTATTTCAAAATAATGAAAATGCTAATGGTTAAATGGAATGAGTAACCACCTATGCCTAATTCCCTATGCTATACATTAATTAAGAGCTTACTCAGGTAGATATTATTCATTTAATTTAAGAGTTTCATGATACCAATTTCAATATTCATAAATAATCTTCCATGTTTCAAATCTCAACAAGCTGATAATTTAGGTTAATTATAAGGTTTATAAAAATATATCTATTTGTGAGAAATATAGAAAAATAAATATTGAACTTTTGGGCATATGGTTAAGCAAAGCACGCTTTATCCTGGCATAATCATTCACCAAAAAAGTCCACCATGTTGGGCTTCATTATAGTCCACACTCATAGTGGGCTCATGTAAAGTTGCATTGTGCACATTTAATAAAATCCACCCAAAGGACACTTCCAACTACCATCTATCCAATCTCTATCCCTCAATTTTATTTTCTACTTCTCCTTTAAATATTTTAATTAAAATGTTAAAGTAGTGATTTTATTGTCTATGGCACAGTAATTGACATGACAAAGGGAGCGGCCCTTGTTAAATAGTATAAATAGATGAAAGTTTTTTAATAATATTTATGAAACGATGTAATGTATATGACTATAAGATTGTGATCAATTTATTTTGTTTAAGAATAACTTTTTAAGCTATCTTAATTATGTTCTATTTATTTTTTTTCCCTGTTACATTTTTTGTGATAAATTATATTTTATTTTTCATGCAATTATATTAGATTAATCTATATAATGTCAATCTAATATTTTTAAGCCAATCCTCAAATAGTCTAATACATATTAGTTTTCACTAAATTCTAAGAGTGTTAGATTACAAAAAATGATTTTTATAACATAAATATCTTTAAAAAATAGGTATTAATATTGCATCAGGCACTTCTTTAAATAAGGTTTTCATAACTTTTGAAATGCAGTGTTGAATGAATAATATTCATAATTTTTTTCCATGGTCTAACCAAGGATTCCTATCAAAGTTAACTAACCATGAATACTAACCGATATCTATCAAGGTAGTATTATTTTATGTGATTAAGTGATTATACATCATCGAGTTCCAATAAAAGAATCAACTATTTTTTGGGTGAATCTCATAAGTTTAATAGTCAACTAAGATGGAGTTTCAGTTTGAATTGGGAACACCATTATAATATCTTTCATATTGTATAATTAAAATTGTTAGGAGATATGAATACTCAATCTTAAAAATATTTTGATTGTAAATGCCAATTTAAATGATTTAAGATTGTGAGAACTTTGGTGTTGTTACGTGTCCCTTCTAGAAAGTTGTGAGTGCCACATGACCTAACATCAAAATATTACAATTAAATTAACACTGAATTTTGACCAATACATTTTATATACATCTTATGATTTAATTTGGTGAAAATGTGATTCACATGGCATCATTATGTAGAGTCATGTTGTAGCAAACTTTTGTGTGCACTTGAATTGACCTAATGATGAAGAACATGTGCTCCCAAAAGGGAGGTCACAATTTAAAATCTTGTAGGGGGTAAGGTACACACACCTCATACTTAAAACATATTAAGATGATGCATATACATTGGGAGTCTAAAGTGGTACCATATGCTATAAGTTACCTTACAGACCATAACCAAAATGTTACCTATCATTGTGAACCTTAAAAATTTATTATTATTATTATTATTATTATTATTATTATTATTATTATTATTATTATTATTTACCCATTTTAAACATTATGAATGCATTGAAGTACCAGATTATAATGTGTGGCATTATAGTGTAAATTCATGTCATTTTAGACTTTTTTATTTGTTATTATCTTTTTCAAAACTTGCAGTGAAAGTGAGAGATCAAAACATGTGGCATCATCGCACAATGTCAAATTGTCACATAATTTTATTCTTTGGCACTTTGAATTAGATTCTTGGTTAATAAAAATTATTGTGGCCTTAGGTATAATTGACACATGCCTATTCTACACAAGTCTAACATATTAAGAAAATTCTCAATTAAGAGTCTAATATTATTCTATGACATTAAACTTTCAATTTGAATTTGATTTTGTGACATGTGGCTTCATGGGAGATTTCCTTAACAGACATCAATTTATCATGGTTTATTAAAAATTGAGTCAGACCTATTTTAATATTAAATTATTATATTCATTAATGCTCCATGGATAGATTGTGTTGTGCCCTAACACACACATCCCATTTTAAAATTCTAAAATAGGGACCCATTATTAAAAAATCTTTATTTAGGGAGTTATAAGCCAAACAATCTATGGTTGGTCATCATTCATTTGCCATCTAGGGTTATTCCCATAAAATCTAGCATTGCACAAGTTCAAATTATGAGAGTCCAATCTTAGACTAGTATATTAAATCATTTTGAAACTTATATTTTCATGAATTTTATTTTGAGGTCAAGGTTTTGATTTATGAGATAATGGTACTAATCTTTCAATGTCCTAGTTGATATATTATGGATCTTAGGATTAAAGGTAGAGGATCGTTAATCTTATACAATTGGGCCCATACTTTTAGATTATATGGGGTTGTGATATGCATCATTGTCATGTCACTCATAGATTTGGATGTTTCCAAGGTTTCTAAGTCTTTGAAATATTTCATGTTATTAAAATTTTAAGTCTTCCATGCTCTCAGGCTCTGTGAACTCACCACATGGCACATTCTTGTTGAAGTAAAAACACAAAGACTTCATCTATTTACTGATTGAAGTTAAAGTTTCCATGCTCCCATGTGATAATGTTCCTAAGCCTTGAGCTTCTAATAAATTGACACTTGGAACATTCTCATTAAAGTGGACTACAGATGGGTTAAGTGATTCTTTGGTCTGCATACTAATGGTTTTGAGTTTCCTTGTTTTCTTGGTGCCTAAGATCACTCCACTTGTCTTGATCAATTAACCCATAGGCATGAGAATATTTGTGGTCAAGATGTATACAAATCCAATGGTCTAAGCTCTCATACTTCAATATCAAGCCACATGGCTTGATCACATTAAATTGTAACATGAGACTTAAGCAACATAATGAAAAAATATAAAGGATTGGGTTAACAAAGACTTGACAAGTGGCATTATCCAACATGGCTAAAACATAAAAATATAAGACCAACAACATAATAAAGAATCCAATCAATGAATAATTGATATTTGTCTTAAAAGTGATGATTAGACATAAAAAATTAATGAATGATTACCATTTGGCAAGTCAGTACACCCACCAAAGCTGATTTGCATATTCAAATTGTAATGGGTATTAAATAAAAAGTTCATTATTTACATTTAGAGATCATGAATGCATTAAATACTCAAGCCATTAAATGATATATGTAAAATTTGTGCTAAGGAAAATTCACTTTACCATTACTCTTTCAATCAAATGATTGTATTTTCAAGCTTTCCTAATGCCAAGTGAACCATAGTTTTGTTAGTTATCAACTACAGAACAAACTAGTCGAGACACCAAAATAATTATAATAACTAAAGGATAATAATGGCCTCTTCTTCAAAATAGGGTAATCCCTTACTTTCCTCCCCATATTCATTTGTGGGATTGATAGAGTATAAAGATATTATATTTGAGAAGTGTGCCCTAAATTTTAAGTTTCCACATTACTCCATGCTTTGGGAAGAGGTGGAATATATTTATCCATACTCTATAAAATATCAACTCACTCCAAAATATAATCAATATATTAATATTTTTTTACTAATCAAAGAGCAAGGATTCCACCAGGCAATATCCAAACCTAAGGTAATGTCATGTATTAACCTACAAGAGATACCTTAGGTTTTCATGTCCTGAGACTGCCTATAATCGAATCTCAGCGAACATTTGGCTTAAACACAACACAATATATGAGAAGCTAAAACAATGGTTTTTAAAAGGTTAGAGGATGAAACCCAAACGAGGTATCTCCTCTAACTATATTATCAAATTCAGATCTAGAATTGTGATAGTCATGGACCTTTTAAGTAGATTATATGGTTTCCTAAGTATTGTATACATTCAAGTTAAATGGGTTCTATTGTTAGATATAATCCTAACATATAACTAATTGGTGGAACTTGGAGAGATTATAAGTGCCCAATTAACATCACAAGTGCTCCACCTTAATCATACGCTTGATGACATCAAATTATATATGATGTCTTATATGTTGAATGTAGTGATGGACATAGTTTACAATCCCTACAGCCAATAGTGGTATTCCTCAAATGAATATTTGGAAAATAGGGTTGGAGAAGACTTTTATTTCATGTTCATTCATATATATAGAAATGAAATCAGAAGGATATGCAATGAGGTCTATCCTCATATTTATCAGGCAATGTAGGGTACCCTAATGATTAGATTATCTAAAAACATGACAAGGAACTTGAATAATATGGGAGACTATTGGTTATACCAGATATAAATATTGTCTAGGTAGAAGGCACAAGGATAGTTTCTATACTACTACTGCATCATGTTCTAGACACTATAACAAAACTAGAAATTTCATATTAGGTTTATAGCAAGATTAATGAGGAATTAGGTCAAAGGCATTTGGCCTACTATTTCAAGACTCCTCTAAGCACTGGGTAACATTAATACATAATCAAGCCACATTTTATTCAAACTTGTAAAGCTAGAACTCAATATAATTTATAGATTGAACCTTTCGAGGAATGGGACCCCAAGAGGAAATTAAAGGGGTATCTTAAGTCTATTCAGGAAAAGAAAAATGTTCATGTCTCATATGATCATAAATGGTATGATCATAATTAGATCATCATGAATGCCTCAGATGATCTAGAGGTATGGAAAAATATGAAAGATAAATCCATGTCTATGATATATGCCCAAGCCTTATAGTACAACCCTAAGGAAACACAAGAAGAAGCACAAAATATATGGAGTCAACAATGGCCTTAATCTCTGCCATAAGATTCTCAACCATAGTATCAACCTCCCTTCCCTTTAATAAAGCCTACAAAAGGATAACTAGATTATTTTAGTAGTCAAAGAGAATCTAATCCTCAACTTAGGAGGGAAATTTTGAGAGGTCTTCTAGGTCCTTAAATCCCTTCTACAATAATAGCTACATGCATTTAGGTTTTGGACACATCTACTATAAGGGATAAATAAATAGTTTCTGTAGCTAAATAAAGGAAGAACAATTTTGTGATGACTCATTTACCTTCCATTACCATAGTTACTCAAGTAAGTCTCCCTAAATTATTACAAATGGATTTCCTTTTCATTCTAATTGTTCCATACTCTCCTCAGTTTCCTAAGTCTCCTCAGGTAAGCCATTTGCCTTCTAATTCATGACCTTTAGTTACACTTCCTACCATATTTGTTCTTACAACTACTCTATCATCTCATCTACCTTCCACTCCACCCATCTACACCTATCAAATGAATCATAAGGACTCTCCTACTCCTTCCCAAGATAAGAAATCAAGAGAGAGGAAACCACTTGGTGTCCCCATTATAGAGGAATTTAGTGAAGAGGAAGAACAAAAAGGATGTAGAAGATATCATGGAACTTGTATAAGAAGAAGAAGGAGAATTTGAAAAATTAATATCTTTGGTTGACTATCCTTCTAAGGAGGAATAGTAAGAAATAAACATTGCACAACTAGGTGATGAAGAAGCTGAGATTGAAAAAGCCAAAACTTTGAGTTTGGGTGAGCCTAAAGTGGAATAAACTTTAGATCTCCTCACATAATAGCAAACTCAAGAAGTTGATAAATTAGTCTCTTCCATTATTTATTCAATTTATAATGTTGAGATATCAGCTATGATTTTACCCTTAGTTATTCTTAGGGTTATATCATCTAGTTCTGTTAATACTACTATTAAATATGATATTCTTTCTTATCCTAGACTATTAAGGACTCCTAAGGTATTCCATTTTGAGAACTTGGTCATAGTTTCTATTTTTAATCCTAATAAGCCTTTGGTTCCTAAAAAATGGTTAACCTAGATAGAGCTCTCCATGCCCCACCCATTGACCATTCTAATAGAAACAATGACTCCGGAAGTAACCTCAAGTCTTATTAGATTCTTGGTTGAAGTATCCCCTATGAAAAAAACATCTCCATGGGAGATGGTTGGCTAGTTTCCTATTCAAATAAGTTCCTCCTTTCCAACCACTTTGATTGCATCCCTTCTTATGACTACTCCACCCTTTGCATCCTCAAACCCCACTCAAGAAGTTGAAATGGGAGAACATATTATTTACCAATGGATGAGAGAGATGCAGAATGTTAGGGATGAAAGACATAATGTGGTCTTAACTGAGCTCCCCACAATCTCCACTTGGTTTGATAAGGAGAGTGAGGATATTCAGAGTGAGGAAGAGGAAGATGGTGAACCTGAAAACAAAGGGTGAAGTGGATTTTAAACAAATAAATAACTTATTCTCTTTAACAAAGAAGCCCAAGAGAAATCCCAATGACCCTACTAAATATATTGAGGATTTCAACACTTTTATGGATTCAATAGGGGAGACAATGAAATAAATGCATCAAAGTACTGAGAAGGCTTTAAAAAGATGAAAATAAATGTAAATTGCATAAGACTCTCAAGAAGTTATTGTTGATGTTTAGAGTGCAACCACTAAGCTATACAATATTTTATACAACATTGGGGTTTTCAAGGAAGGTAGCCAGGAAAACAGAGCAAATATTGTTAAACTTTGGAATAAGATGAAGGATGTAGAAAGGAGATTGAATATTTTGGTTTAGTGCTCAAGTATTAGTGCTTTTAACTAGTTGAATCTCATAACCAATATTGATGCTTATTAGTGTTTGAACTATGTGATTTCCAAAAGGGACACTTCCTTAAATTGACATAAATAGATGAAGAAGTTGTCGGGACATTTTATCATTCATGAGAGTGAGGCATTATAGATTTTGGGGGGCATAAGAGTTACAAGGTAATTACTAAAACATGAGAACTTGTCAATAGACTCAATTTTGAGAATCTTCTCCATTCAGCTGTAGACAAAATCAAGTAAGAAGTTGAGGGGATTGTTTATAAAACCAATAATAAATTATTACAGTTGGTTAGTTTTTTCAAACGACAAAGTAACAATATTAGAAGATCTAGCTACTCAATCCAAGAGCTCAAAGGTCAAATAGGAAAGGTTGATGGTTGATGCTATCAAAATCTTAAATCCTTTGTTACTTAATTTTGAAATTATAGATGAAGAGTTTGATGTATATTATCCACTAGGTGAAGAGATAAAAGCCAAGGAAATAACTTTTGGGTTGGTTTTATGCACAAAACTAGTTGTTAGTGACCCTAGCTTTGTAAAACTCTTAGTCCTTACCTTAGTTGCAACTGTAGTTACTCCATTGACTCCTTTAGTTAGCGGTGCCACATCAACACTTTGATCTAAAAATGATTATGTATTTACATGTTATTACTTAGGTGGAACTTTAGTTCCCAATATATTTATTATACATGTATATTATACTTTTAGTTGGAGAGTTTATTCTAGGAATTATCATTATACATGCATATTTTCATGATTTTGAATGAAGGATTCTATTTTTAACTTGTAATTTTAGGTGAATCTTTAAGAGATGAGTCATTCTCTATACCAAGATTATAAATATATGTAACCTCCTAGTCTTAAAGGGAAGAGAATTTTGGCTATTCAGATTAATAGGAAATTTGAAAGAGTTCTACTTGACTTTGTCTCTATGTGAAAATCTCAATTCTTCTCCAATTTTGTGGATTATTTAGGATGTTCCATCATTTTGTTATATTAGTGTTTTTAATGTGTATGATTTATCTATTTTAAATACGATCATTCATTTTTATCTATATCGGATTTGAATATATTTTACATGCTTATCATAATCCCCCTTGTAGATATATAATAATAATCTAACAATTAAGCAAACTTTGATTGTGTATGTTTGAGTATACTATGTTCTAGTTCATTTGAATTTTCATTGTATTCGATTATTGATGTGCTACAACATTTTATAACAAATATTGGTTTAGATTCATTATCCTATATGAGTTCAAGTGCTAGTGTTGAAAGGCTTTGGCTGTCCACTATCTCTCTTTTATGCCTTCCCTTTCCCTCTCTTTTAAGTTTCTTTTAAAATCTTACCCATCTTAGTTATAATAATCATCCTTATACCCACTCTAACTAGATATATATTCATACATAGGCAAGTCACCCATGGTCAACAATCTACATCACTCACCATTATTCCACCAATAGGTTGTTCTAAAATTGAATACCCTGTAACTCATGCCATGGATTGAGCTTTTTCACCAATTCTAAAATTTTAGAGGCTACATCATAGGAATTTTTGGGATGTTTATAAAACACACATCAACTAAAGTTTTAAATTGGTGATAGGAGGGATAAATCTCTGCCTCTATCCCTTTGAAATATCACTTGAGTTGTGTTTAATATATCTAGATGATTAACAAGGTCAAATTCAAATAATAACCTATTACATACACCTTTAAAGATCAATATAAAGGTTAAGTTTGATAGAGGTATTTCTAGAAGACACAGGGCACAATCATCATCCTCAAGAAGGCAACCTCATCATCCAATAATTTCAATGGCCCATTTTATAGAATCCCTAGCTTGGTTAACTAGCGTAACCATCAATGTCAAAGGATTGATGCACAATTTGCCTAGAAACCAAGAGAAGTATCTTCCTTCCTTCTCTCCTTTGTGAGGAAGGATTTCAAAAGAACATATAAACGGTTTCAAATCTACCTTGGGGATCCTGAACATAATTCATGAAGATGTATATTACAAACTATTTTCTTTCACTTTGAAATAAGTAGCCTATGACCAATTTTTAAATATTCTAGAAGGGTCAGTTATAAACTAGATAAAATGTCAAGATACCTTCTTGGTGCAATTTAGACAAGTTATTAGTGTGAGTGTTATTTATCAACACTTTTCTAGAATGATGTGCGAGCTCAACAATCCAATCTGAGAACTCAATGGTCAATTTCAAAAGATGTATAAAAAATTGGAATCTACCTATCAACCTAATGAACCATTGGCCCTCTAAATGTATAAAAATGATTTAGATCCCATGGTTGTTATATTTTTACGTAGGGCTATTGGTATTGATAATCCACCTCTATATTACATGAAAGTAATCAATGTGGAAAAATAATTATATCCTTAGTTTCAATTGTACCTCCCATCAATCTTGGACCTATCTACCCAATTTTTAGCCTAATTCCCGATATAACCTAAAATGCCCTAGCACAAAACCAAAACCTAATGCATAATCAATTATCGTTAACCCATGTTACCTAGAATCAACATCCTAATTTTTTGAACAATTTTGCTCCTAACCATCAATGCCATAGTCATCCTTCTATACTATCTAATACCACTTCCACACAGGTCAATGCTCCCAACTTAATTAAGATAGAGATGGAAGCCATCCATACAATGATACAAAAGTTGAGTAGTGAGTTCCTTAGCATGCAAAAACATATGGAAAATATAGGTGGATAAAACTCTAATCAGAACAATCAATTTTTTGGGTTCCATAGATACAACATGCCCTTCAATAGGTCTAAAAATAATTAAGAGCATCAGGTTCTATCTAATAGGATGGCAAAGATCACTATCATGGACACAACTCTTCTAAACTGGTGATGAGTTCATAAAACTATATAACATAAGGAGTTATATTGTATTGATTTATGCACTACTTTTGAAATCTTCCAATAAGAAGTAGAGAAGAAAGAAAATTATGCCATTCAGTCAGAACCATTTGTATACATACAATATTTTTAAACTTTAGTAATTACTATTATTTTTTCTCTTGTAAGACCTAGTCAAGTTTTAATCTCTCTAAGTGCATGCCTTAAAGGGTGCATTGGGAAAGGGGTGGGAAAACCATTGGTGCTTCACAAGATTTTTGTTCCCTATACCACCACTTAAAACTAACACAACCCTCTTATATACATTTCCCTAAGAGTTGTCACCTCCTTTACACACTCTTCCAATCAATTCACCACCTTAAACAACCCCTACCTAAGTCAAAACCTTTTTCTATCATTTACCAAACAAAATCAGCCTAGGATGACCCTATACTTAAAATGTATAAGCATTTTATGGGATTAGTTGGCCTTAATCAACCCAGTTTAGGACCTAAATGCTTTATTAATTAAATAATAAGGTCAATTGGGCTAACTCTATTGGCTAAAACTTTAGAAGAGTTTAGGGTTAGATTCAACTTTATAAACACATCCTTTCTCTATTTTAGAGAGAGAGATAGAGTTAATCATTCATTTTCACTTCTTTACAATTTGTTCTTCCACTATTATACTTGAGGAGTCATTGCTTAGGGTTTACATTTGGAGATAAAAGTCTTGTTTTATGGAAAAGTATTGGATGCTTAGGATAAGTCATATATCCTAGATTTGGCCTATATTAGTGATCCTCACAATCCACAACAAGTTCTTTTAAATTACCATTAGCCAAGGGAGAGATTGAGTCTTAATGGTTTTGGCTTCAAGGTAAGTATCTTTAACACTTACTCCTTTATTTTAGTAGATAGAAGTAGCATAAATAATGGATTTTGAATGTATTTCTCTCTCCATGCATTAGGGTTATATCTATATTAGCTTAATTATAATTCTTATATACATTTTTAATTTTATATTTATTAACCCCATTTTGTGCCACATGTTTTGGTGAGCTCTAAGTTAGATTTTTACTTTGCTTTGTCATTTAATTATGATAAGAAAACATAGGACCTAACTAGGGTTATTATGTGGTATTGTTTGACTAGAGGATTTGGAACCCTCTCTAGTGATATAATGTGGTAAGAGACACATTAATTAGGTATAGTAGATCCATATTGGTCATGACCCCAATTGTCTAAATATAAGAACAAGTAGAAGGGCTAGTGTGATTTATCTTCTCCAAGTTAGGATTGATTTGTAGATCAGCATCGCTTTCCCTTCTGAACATTATGGTGAACTCAACATAAAACTAACACTTGTAGGTTTTCCTTCACGACTTAATTTATTATTTATTATTATTTTTATATTAATGGATCAAATCTATCGATATAGTAGAGTATTATATGCACAAGTTTAACACAAAGTCACTACAATTTATTTTATATTTCTCTGTGTAGATCATCTTCAACCATAGGTAATTGGATTGATTAGCTCAACTCAGTTTGCTTCTTTACATATAGGTTTTCAAACTAAGTCAACATAGTCAACTCTATTATTAGGATAAAAATAATCATCTAAACAAAACAATATAAAAATGACAACTTTAACATCTTCAAAGATTATTAGGTTCATTCTTACCTTCTTAGTCATTTCTATTCTTTAATTACAATTTTATTTTTCACAGTTTTCATTCTATAAAATTGTAACCCTACATTGAACTAGGTCGACTAAAAGGTAGGTTTGTACCTTTTTTTCCTTATAAGATTTAGTCGATTCATTTGACTGTGCTCTTCTTTCTCTTTCTTCAATAGACAGCATTGACCCTATCAATTTTATTTTTTAATATTTACACACATGTTCATTTGAATTGACCCTTTACTCTTCAAGTAAAGTAATTAACTTATCTTGTTAGTAATTAATTCACTTTTTATTTTATTTTTCTTTCCTACTTGGATTAGTATACATATCCTAAATAATAGGTTTCTAATTTATCGATTTAGTCACACTATTTTTCTTTTTCACACACTTACAAACCACATAACATCAAAAAGCTTTAAATAATTTCTACCCAAGGTCTATCTACTTGGATCTCATCACCAAGGGGGAAGCGAACTTGGTATTTTGTCTAAGTATAAATACATGGTTTTTGGTATATATTGGCAAAGCACCTGACACCCTTATAGCTATAGGATTATGAATTGAGGATTTAGGGCCCAATACCAAGCCAATACTATCACCAATACAAATCCTTTTTAGCCTCAACTACTTGAAACCATCCTTAGACTATTTTTATAGTTCTTTCTTATAGCCAACTCTCTATCACATTTATTTAAAAAAATTATTATAATTTAAAACATTCAGGAATGACCACTTAGATTAGTATTTCTATTTTTACTACTTGCTCTCTGATAATTGTATGTTGTATTGAAAAAATTATATCAGTCATCATTGGTGTAAGATCTATGTTGTGTGCCATAACTAGATAGACTTGATTAATAAGTTGTTTTTGTGTTTATTTCGAGTATTCTTCAAAATAACACTAGATATTTTTTAGTAATAATTGTCAAAACATGTCGATCACTTCAGAAAATAATTGATCTACTCAAGTATGTGTCTTATAGTTTTTATCTTTCCATAGGACACAATCATCCTATCTGACCTAGTCTTTCATAGGATAGTTTGTTTTCTTTTTAATATAACAAGTTCATTTTATCTGAACCAATCTCACATAGATTGATCTTTAATGCTTTGCCACAAAACATAGTCAACTTACCCGACTATGTCCTTTCAAAATTTTTTTATTGACCTTCCCTCCAAACTCTGTCGATATAGTCAAATTTGTAACTTTTGGCCGATATTATTTTGTATCTCTAAAATATTGAAAATAAACATTTATTTCCCTTCATTATTTCTATTAGTATTGGAAATATCTCTTCAACTATTAAATATGATGGGACTAAAGACCCTATATCTTTCTTTAAAGCATTTAGTAATCTTTATACCTTCTCCAAGATCAAAATTTTAGTCAAAACATTCATAGAAGATGCATAAAATGGTATAATTAACTCCCTCAACATTCTATATGGTAACTTGAAGATTTAGTCAATCCTCTAGTTAAGGAATTTTAGCACAATGATTTTCCTAAAAATTGTCTTAGCCATTTCATTAATGTTGAATAATCCCCTTTTGAATCACCTCATGATTTCATTAAATAATGTAAGGCTCATGAATCTAATCAAAAATGACTAATGATAACTTATTTAAACTATTCATAATCACCTTAACACCTTCCCTTCAATACAAGGTTCAAACTTTTTCTTCCCAAACTCTAAACAATGCCATTGGTCAAGCTAATAGACAATATTTTTTTTATGAAATAGTTTGAGCCCAAGATTAAAACCATCAAGGGATATTTCCAAAACTCCACTAATGCAATCACTAGCAATCCTCTTAAAAAAAAATAAAGAGTAGCCAAAAGGTATAATCTCCAAGCTTCCTTTGCACACCTAGCTATTCAACAAATGAAATAACTTCTAGCACCTTATAAACCATTCACTTATGCCAATAATCCACCCACATGATATGATCCTAACAAAATTTATTGGTTTCTTATCGATATCAGTCAATCCTATGAAACATGTTTTGGGCTTACCAAAATTTATGTTTCTTTTATGTTAGGAGACACATTAAATCATGATGTTATGATCAAAATACATCATTATGATTATGTTAATGCCTCTCAAAATAAACAAGCTTCCAAGCCTTCTTTAACAATCCAAAAACATTTTCTACCCATAAAGATCCTGTCACTAATATAAAGAAACCATCACTTCATGAACAAATTTTCAAAGACACCATGACCACTACCATATCTTATAACACAAATGAGGAAACTCTTCCATAATCAAAACCTCAAACTACTTCTCTTCCTACCAAAAACATTTTAACCTTCATACCTCAAGCTAGTTCTTCATCTTCTAAATCTCATTAGAATTTCTTAGAGGAACTGAACTCCATGCCTTGTAAAATAACCCTCTTGGAGTTAGTTCATACTTATCCATATCACTACAAATTATTAATGCAACAATTACAAAACATTGAAGAACCTCTTTCCCTTGAAGTGGAACAACCTCTTCAAGATCCTACATTGACGGCAGTACACACTATTAAAATTGTTTGTCCTTCCAAACCTTCCATATAATTCCTTGAAGAAGATATGATCAATGATCAAATTATTTTTCAAGCTTTTGGTATACCTCTTTTAATTATGATCCCAATTAATACCACCCTTATTTAAAAAGTGTTAGTAGATGAATGTTTGGGAGTTAATGTTAGATCCTTTTGGTTAATTCAACAACTTGTGTATACCAAAGATCACCTTAAGCAAACTCATCTCACATGTCAAGGATTTGAGAAGAAAAATCAAAAACCACTTGGTTGTATTTAGATCCCCCTCACTCTTGGACCCAATTCCATATGTACCAAGCTCATGGTTCTTGATTTACCATTATCTTATAATAGACTCCTAGGTTAGCCATGGAGACATTGCATGAGGGATAATGCCTCCTTAGGTAGTCAATATATCAAATTTATCCATAATGAAAAACATTATAAACATGAGGCTGATCCTAATCCATGGAATATTCAACTCCCAACTCCAAATATTAGTATAAAATTCTAACCATTCCATGAATTAACAATACACCTCTACCTAAATTTGTTAACATGAATCCAGATTTTCAAGTCACTTTTACTAACTCTAATGATGATGAACCAAATGACTTACAAATCACTTGCAACACTACTAAGTTACCTATTTATATTTTAAATTGGTATCCTCCTTTGTTACCACATGATCATACCATCCCTATAGTCAATGAGATCACTGAACTCCCTCCTCCATGTAATGCACAGAAAGATTCTTACATAGAACATGACTTCACATATAATGAATATGGAGTGGCCAAGTTATTTCAATATCCTTTAACAATGTCACCTCAAAAAAAAAATTATCTAGGTGTATCTCCTTTTAATTCTCCTCTAGAGACAAATGCATGTACTTTTTCTCACACTTATGATGACAACTATATCATGGTTCAAGTTCAATAACGAGACTTGGAAATACAACACTATCAAAAACACTTAGCCAAAATACATGCTTTCAAATACAATGTCTATGTAATTTCAATCCATAGTGAGTTATAACCTGAAGGTCATGTATCTCCAATTAATCCTCCACTTATTGATACCCCTTGAGTTGTTGAACAAATCTTACCTCTCAAAAAATTCAAAAAAATTGGAACCTTCTAAACCTTCTATATCACCAATCAATCTACCAATTTGCATTACTTCCAACTATTTGTTAGATACCATTGAGGATATCCATGTCATTTGAACTCAATATCTAACTAAAATATAACATAATACATCTATTACCAATCCAAGAGACTCCAATCAACCTCAACCAATAATTCCACTTACACCTAAAATTACCCTTGATGCTAAAGTAACAGATGTATGATAGATACATTATGAATATGATTGCCATGGTAATAAAATCAATGATCACAAAATAGATGTGGAATATTATGGAACCTTACCCATTCTCCCTAGTGATGAAGCCATACTTGAGTTACTCCATGCTAGAGAACCTCAACTCCCATGATAACATCATAAAATTGGAAACTTCAAATGAAAATCTCCTCATTTTAATAACTTCATTGCTAGTGTGGACCTTAAAACAAATCCCATTTCTTCTCTTTCTAATGCTACATATCATTTCCAAGATATAAATGTTATTCTCAATTAAGAAATAACAAAAATATAATTTGGTACACCATCATGTCCTTGACCCATCATTATCTCTAAAGAACTCATTTCAACAAAGTATGATAACTTTAGCCTATTATTCAATAAGTATCATGAAACCTTTGCTTGGCCATATGAGGATATGTTAGGTATCGACCCTAGTACCATTATACATAACATCAGCACCTACCCAAATGCCAAACTCATCCGACAAAAATAAAGAAAATTTTGACCCAAAATTTTCACCTTATGCCATAAAGAAACTATCAAAATTTTGGATGCCAAGTTTATTAAAATGTTGACTATTTTGAATGGGCATAAAAAATTATTCCCATCTATAAAAAATTTATCATGGTCATTTGTATATGCATTAATTTCCATAATCTTAACCTCGCATGTTCAAAATATAATTTCCCATTACATTCAATAGATGTCATAATAGATCCCACTGTTGGATATTAAATGTTGTCAACTTTAGATGGTTTTTTAGACTATAATCAAGTTCACATATCCCGAAATACCATCACAAAACAAAATTTTCTATAGAATAGGGCACCTATTACTATGTCAAAATTCCTTTAGACCTTAAAAACATTGTAACCACTTATCAACGTGCCATGACTCACATTTGACATGATCTTATACGCAATATTATGGAAACCTAGGTTGGTGACCTCTTTGCCAAATATAAGAGTTGCACAACACACCTCACTAATCTAGCTATCATTTTTTATTGATTAATTAATTACAAAGTTAGACTCAACCCATACAAGTGCCTCTTTGGCATCACATATGGTAAAATTCTAGGGTTATTGGTCTCTCTTCATGGTATTGATGTTGATCCCACCAAAATGAATGTTATTTTAAACATGCTCATTCCTTGCTCCATTCCTAACATTCACACTTATCTGGGTAAGCTTGGGGTAATTTGATGTTTTATCCCAAAAATGACAATCAAATTCCATGAAGAGGACCATCCATTCGCCATTTTTATATCTAGGTAAGAATGATTTAGAGAAGAAATTACGAAAGGGATCAAAGTGGATAATGACATAAGTGGTTTTATAAATCATATAGTGATATATATTTTTAGTTGTGAATTAGATAACAAGGCAATCATGATATAGTAAATAGCGTGATTGCCTTGCTATCTACTTCATAGCTAAAAAGCTATATCACATGTCATTATCCACTCTGATCCCCTTCATAATTTCTTCTCCAAATCATTATTGCTTGGAGATAGAATTGGAAAATGGATGGTCTTCTTGATGGAATTTTACCTATGAGTTATAATAAAAAAAATTGTCAAAGGGCAAGTTGTCACTAACTAACTTGCAGCGACACCTATACCTGTTACAAATCACCTTCAAGATAATTTCCTCGATAATAACATTCTTTATATTGAAGGTCTTAACCAGGATATCTCCCTTTAATATTATTTCCATAATTTCACTACTAATTTAAAGTTAAATAATCACAAAGATAGCAATATCATTCCTAATACTACTAAATCCAAAGTATTTATCACAGAGATCCCTGAAGTTATCATTGATTTGTATGAAAACATATGTATTTGCCATTTTGATAGTGCCAAATGCCTTCAAGGATATTGGGTAGGATGTATTCTAACTAACCCTCATGGTAATATAATTCATCAAATTTGGACTAACCTTTGATGTCATTAATAGCATGGACAAATATGAAGCTCTCATCTTAGGTATGAAATCAGCACTTGACGTAGATATCCTATATCTACATGCTTTGGGTGATCCCAATTTATCTGCCACTAGGTTAATAGTGATTAGTAGTGTAAAAGTGAAAATATATTTATCTATCATCAAGTAACAACCATGCTTACCAAATATTTTGCCTCTTTTACCATTGATCCAAGTCCAAGAGATCAAAATTCCATAGCTAATTCTCTTACTTCTTCAGTATCTTTATTTCATCCTCATCAAATATTTAATGATTTATAATTTCTTAACAAATAATAAAATCACCATATTCTATCCAACTAAATTCTTCACTCATTTTTAATATTGAGGTTGTCACTATTTGAAATATCCCATGGTACAAAAGCATCATCCAATTCTTTGAACATCAAACTTATCCTCTAGACATAGATTATTGGGAAAATATTAGAATACATAAATGATAATTTAAATATGTCTTATAAATACAACACCCTTTATTTTCATAATGTACAAGTTACCTTGATCCTCTATGTGATGTAAGAAGAGGTTCCTCCTCTCCTTGAACAAGCACATGCAGACATTTGTGGTGGTCACTGTAGCAGACATGTTACATCATGAAAATTATTATGTATGGGATACTTTTGGCTTACTTTAGAAAAAGGCACTATAGATTTTGATAAAAAGTGTAATCCTTTCTAAATTCATGATGATCTAATCCATTCACCACCAAATAAACTCCAAAATTTTAAGTCTTCTTGGCCATTATCCATGTGGGGATTAGATCTCATTGATAAATTACCTCAATTAGAAGAGGGTCATGCTTTTATCATTATTGTTACTAAAAATTTTTCTAAATGGGTAGAATTCATGCCTCTTATCAATGTCATAAGAATAATTATTTCTAAATTTATCCTTACATAAATCATTTGTGACTTTGTATTTCCTCATACTATCATTTATGATAATAGTGGAAATTTCAAAATTAAGGACATGAGAGTGTTATATGCTAAATTTAAAATTTCCCATAAATTTTTTATACCTTACCATCCACAATGTAATGGCCAAGCTAAGGCCAATAAAAAAATTCTCAAAAAAATCCTAAAAACTACCATCTGATTAAGCCACATTGATTGACATCTTCACTTATATCCTACACTTTGGGCCTACTATACTAGTATATGTACTACCACTAGAGCAACACCATTCTTGCTAGTATATGGTTCTAAGTTTGTCTTACCATTAGATGTTGAATTCCCATCTTTAGATATATCTCTTCATGGTATCATTATCGATGAAGAGTTACATGAAGATCATCTTCATGTCGTAGACCTTCTTGATGAATACCATCTAGTCGTTCTTCAACATAATTGCCAATACAAGGCTTACATTGCCAAAAAACATAATAAAAGGTAAAAGTCTACACTTTTAATGTTGGTGATCTAGTCCTTAAATTAAACTACACCCATGATAAATAATTAAAATATACCCAAAAATGGTAGGGCCCATATTTAGTTAAAGACATTCTTGGTCTTAGCACATACCACTTACAAACTAATGAAGGCCATGTTTTAAAATAACCCATTAATGCATAATTTTTGTAGAAATATTTTTCTTAAATATTTCCCTTCTTATCATACTTATATATATTTTCCTATTAACACTTATTACAAGACTAATCCAATGATATCACTCTCTACAATAGTTTATCTTATACACAAATCTTAATTCCTTCTTTTGGTCTTTTGGTTTTTTAAGTTTGTGAGTTGTAGTGTAAGACAATGGATAGGATTAGGCTCTCCTCAAAAATACCATTTTACACCCACATGGGTTTTTATTTTGTGAGCTATAGTGTAAGACCATGGAAAGGACCAGGCTCTTCTCATAAATACCATTATTCACCTTTCTCACCCACTTGGGTTTATATTTTATGAGTTGTAGTGTAAGACCATGGATAGGACTAGGCTCTCCTCATAAAATCTACATATATTTTCAAACATTTTTACCAAATTGAGTGTTAAATTTAAAATGTAAAGAAATGGTTACAAGTTTTTTATCCCATATTCTCAACTTCAATTTTTATTTATTTTAAGGATTAAACTTTCACAAAAAACTATGTTAGCACGTTTCCCTACACCTACATTCTTATGATAAGGACTCTTACTTACCTATCACTATATCCCCTTTCACATTATCACATTTATTATTATTTAAAGTAATTAAAATTATTTCATGTTCATTTTTCCCCTTGATTTCCTTTCCTTTCATTCCACTTTGGATAAAACAAGGTCAAAGTCAAGATAGCACTTTTATTTAACATGAATAAGAAAGACTCTTAGACACCATGCTCTCTAAGTCCTTTTTATTGACTACCAAGTCCCAAGTTTTCAAATGCTAGTCATTTTTAGCACCTATGTTTGGTTCTTTGAATCCATATGGAAGAGGAATAAAAAATTCCATCAAATGCTAAAAGACAAATCATGGAAAACAAAAGGCAATGATTCAAAAGGCAACATAAAAATATAAATGTCAACATCACACCAAAAGATATGATTTATAACACATCTCCTATCTCTAATCGAAGCTCAAACTCCAAAATTGACTTCATAATATAGTTGAGGTCCATTGGGGCGTGGTAGGCTAGTAGATTAGGATAAGAGAATTCAAAATCATCTATAGTGCTACCTACTTTCTCACATAAGTAACCAATCTTCATAGTAGACCAACGACTTTGTAAAGGGTCCTAAAGAATGGGGAACACATTTTGGGAAGGTAGGTACATTTTAATTTTCATGTATATATCCTTTATGGGATAATATTTTTATTTCATTTGATAATTTAAGATTTATGTGGTTAAGAGAAGTTTTTCAGAGTCCTTGATGTCAAAATCTCTCTTGTTTTGACAAACCTAATTCTAAGTGTCTTGACTTTGATAAAAAGTTTCTTTACCTTTATTTTTGATTCACTTTCCCCCACCACCAATTTCATTTCCCCCCTTGTTAGGAAAGTTTGATTCTCAAAATGTTTCCCCACTTCTATATTCCCTCTTCTTCACATCTTAAAAACATGTTAGCACTACATTATTTTGGTTTTACATCTCTAAAATCATCTTGATTTTATTTTTAAAATAATCATTATCACTCTTTCTTTTGGGACAACTATGTCTATTTATATAAATTAGTATTTTTTCCTATTGTTGATTGAGTTTGGATTATTATTTCTCACTCACCAAAGTTTATATTAGGATAATCCCACCTTTAATAACTAGTGGGGGTGTCATCCTTGGACACATCAGGAGAGTTGGGTCTCCCCTTGGTTGGAAACAACTCACTCATCAATTTTTTTTTCCCTTTCATGTATTTTTTTTACTGATGATCGAGTAAGAATTGTTACTACTCACTCATTAATGTTATTTTACCATTTCTTGCCCATCTTTGTTTAAGTAAGTTTTGTTACTACTTTCACATTGATATTAGACTTTCATTTTTATTGTATCCTTAGTTTGATTTTTTTTTTCATACTTAAGGTATACTTGTTGAGTTTTTTGGTCATTTAGTAGCCTTGGATTTTTTATTACCTGATTTACTCTAAACTTTTTGGCTTGGTCATTTGGTCCTAGCTTAACATTTATCACCCTAGCTTACCAAATTTCTAAGTACGTCATGCCTACACATTTTAATTATCTTGGATTTCTTGTGTTTGTTTATTTTTTCTCTTTCATTTTGTATCCTTGGGTTTGTCTAAAGCAGTCTTTGTACCCTTGATTAAAACTGCAAACATAGTAGACAATCCTCTGGTGATAAAGGTAAGTTAAGGTATGCATACACTAATTTTATTTTATTTATTTCTTTTCAGCCATTTAATTTTAGTTATTTTATACTTTAAAATGCTACAATTTACTTAGCTCAAAATTGTGTGTTGCTATGTTATTTTACCGAAGCACCATCCCATGTTACAATTACATGACATGTGATGATTTTTAAATGAGGAATATGTATATAGACAAAGATCTCATAACCAAGACAAAGAAACTATTACTTGACAAATGACTTCTCAAAGACACCACTACCACTAACATACCTTCTAACATGAACAAGGAAACACTTTCATAATCAAAACTTCAAAATACCATTATTCCTACCAAAAACATTTTACCCTCCACACCTCATACTGGTTCTTCATCTTTTAAATCTCATTGAAATTTATTAGAGGAGCTTAAATCTATGTCTTATAAAATACCCCTCATGGATTTGGTTCGTACTTATCCATATCACCACAAATTCTTAATACAATAATTATAATACATTGAAGAACCTCTTTCCCTTGAAGTGGAACAACCACTTCAAGATCCTAAATCGATAGAAGTATACATTATTGAAACTATTTGTCCTTCTTCCAAACCTTCCATAGAATTCCTTGAAGAATATATGATCAATGATCAAATTATTTTTTGAGCTAATGCTCCACCTCTTTTCATTAAGATTGCAATTAATACCACTATTATTTGAAAAGTAGTAGTAGATAAAGGGTGAGGAATTAATGTTACATCCCTTTTATTAATTCAATAACTTGGGTATACCAAAGATTAAGTAGACTCGTCTCACATGTATAGGATTTGATAAGACAAATTAAAAAAAATTGGTTGTATTTTTATCCCCTTCACTATTGGACCTAAGACAATACATACCAAGCTCATGGTTATTGATTTACCATTATCCTACAATATAATCCTATGTCACCCATGGCCATATCGTATGAGGTTTATTGCCTTTTTAGGTAGTTAATGTATCAAATTTATCCATAATGGAAAACATTATAAACATAATATTTATCCTAATACATAAAGTATTCAATTATTTGACCCCAAATATCAGTGTTGAATTCTAGCCATTCCATGAATTAATAGTGCACCTCTACCTAAATTTGTTAAAGATTTATAGGTTACTCTTGTCGACTCTAATGATGATAAACCAAATGACTTAAAAAACACTTGCAACTCTACTAAGTTACCTCCTTATATTTTGGAGTGGCTTCCTCTTTTTTTACCACATGATTGTACCATCCCTCTAGTCGATGAGATACTGAACTCCATCCTCCATGTAATGAACATAAAGCTTATTACACAAAAGATGACTTCACATATAATTAATATGGAGTATCAAGTTTATTTCAATACCGTTTAATAACGTCACCTCAAAAATTTAGTGATCTAGGTGTATCTCTTTCTGATGCTCCTCTAGATAAAAATGCATGTACTATCTATCACACCTATGATGATAACTATATCATGGCTCAAGCTCAATTATGATACTTGAACATAAAACACTATCAACAAACCTTACCCAAAATACATGCCTTCAACCATGATGTCAATGTCATTTCAATCAATAGTGAGTTAGAACCTAAATTTCATGTATCTCCAATTAATCCTCCACTTCTCGATACCCCTTAGGTTTTTGAACAAATCTTACCTCTCAAAAATTTAGAAATTCTGGAACCTTCTATACTTTTTATATCATCAATAAATCTACCAACTCTCATTCCTTCCAATTATTATCTAGATACCAATAAGGCTATCCACATCACTTCAACTAAATCTCCAACTAAAACATAACATAATACATATATTACCAATCCAGGTGACTCCAATCAACCTCAACCAAAAATTCTACCTACACTTGAAATCACCCTTGATGCTAAAGCAACAGATGTATGACATATACATTTTGAATATGATCACCATGGTAATAAAATCATTAATATAAAATTAAATGTGGAATACTATGGACCCTTACCCACACTCCCTAATGATGAATCCATACTTGAGTTACTCCATGATAGAGAACCTCAACTCCTATGACAACATCATAAAATTGGAAACTTCAAATGAAAAGCTCCTTGTTTTAATAAATTCATTACTATCATGGACCTACAATACATCCTATTTCTTCTCTTCCTAATGATACATATCATTTCCAAGATAGAAACGTTATGTTTATTGAAGAAACAACAAGAATAGAATATGGCATACTATGATGTCCTCGACCCATCACTGTCTCTAAATAACTCATGCCAATAGAGCATGATAACTTTACCTTATTCTTTGATAAGTATCATGAAACCTTTTCTTGGTCATATGAGGATATGTAAGGTATTAAACCTAGTATTTTTGTACATAACATAATCACTTACCTAGATGCTAGACCCATCTGATAAAAACCACATAAATTTACTCCCAAAATTTCCATCGTATGCCATAAATAAATTATCAAACTTTTAGATGCCAAGTTTATTAAAAATTTTGACTATTACAAATGGGTGTCAAACATCATTCCCATCTGTAAAAAATTACCATGGTCATTTGTATATACATCAATTTCTGCAATCTTAACCTCACATTCCAAAAGATAATTTATCATTACTTTCAATAGATGCCATCATAGATTCCACTACTGGAAATGAAATTTTGTCACTTATGGATGGTTTTTTAGGTGATAATCAAATTCACATAGCCCCAAAGACTAGAATAAAATAAAATTCACTATAGAATGGGTCACCTATTACTATGTCAAAATTATTTTTAGTCTTAAAAACGTTAGAGCCACTTATCAACATGCCATGGTTCACATTTTCCATGATCTTATACATAAGATTGTGGAAACCTATGTTGACAACCTCATTACCAAATCTAAGAGTCACACAACACACCTCACTGATATAGCTATCATTTTTAATCAATTAATTAAATACAAAGTTAGATTCAACCCATACAAGTGTGTCTTTGGCATCACATTTGGTAAAATTCCTCGATTTTTGGACTCTCTTCATAGTATTGATGTTGATCCCACCAAAATCAATGATATTATCAACATGCCCATTTCTCACTTCATTCTTGATAGTCACACTTATGAATCTAAGGGTCATTACTCACACCATCCCTCTAAATATAAAACACAAGCCATTTAGGTAGAGATAGAGAATAGTGACCCTAATCCTAGACCCTCTTATAGAGACTAAAGTACAGAAGCTCCTGGATGCCAAAATTGTTTTCTCAATTAGGCACTCAACCTGCATAGCTAACCTTGTACCAATCAATAAAAATAAAAAATAAATTAGGTTGTGCATTAATTTTAAGAACTTAAATATATCCTCAAAAAAGGACAATTATCCTCTACCTTCTTTGGATGAGGTAATATATATTGTGAGTGGTTCAAAGATGATATCTTTCTTAGATGGATTCTTAGGCTACAACTAATTATTGGTTAAAGTAGAAGATAGGATGAAGGATACCTTCACCACCAAATGAGAAACCTTTGTATATAAAATAATGTTGTTCAACCTAATAAATACATGGGCCACTTTCTAATGAGTGATGGATTTTACCTTTCAGGGACTGGTGAGGAAGTGCATCATCATCTATATGGATGATCTTGCAATATTCTCTAATAATAGAGTTGACCACATAGACCATCTATAAAAATTCATGGATAAATGTAGGAGGTATGGAGTTTATCTGAATCCAAAAAAATGTATTTTCATAATTACTAAAGGAAAATTATCAAGTCATACTACCACCAAAGAGGGGATCTCCATCGACCCCTATCACATCCAGTCCATCTCTAAGCTAACTCCACCCAACAACAAAAAAGAATTAAAGTCTTTCTTTGGCAAGATCAACTTTGAGAGAAATTTCAGTTTTGGTTTTATAGAAATCATCAAACCATTAAATTTCATATTAAAATAGGATGCCAAGATTGAGTGAAAAGCAAAGGCCAAGAAATATTTCTAGGACATCAAAATGGAAATTTCTCAAGCCCCAATCCTAATCAATATAGATTTCAATAATGATTTCTATATTTATTCATTCACCTTAGAACATATTATTGTTGCAATACTAACACAAAAGGCGGAAGACAATGAACATCTCATTACCTTCACAAGCACCAATGTAAAGGATACAAAACTAAACTATTCCATAATTGATAAAAAGATATATGCCTTAATCAAGGCCATCAAAAAATATAGACATTATATTCTATGAAATAATACATATGCCATTATCCTTGACATGGCTATCAAACTTACAATTATCTAAAATGATATGGGAGAAAGAAGAGGAAAGTGGTCAACCAAACTTTAGGAATTTGACCTTGAAATTAGACCAACTAAAATTTTAAGAGGCTAGGGCCTCATCCAGCTGATGCCTCAAATTGAACCATGCATCCACATTTAATAAATTAATAAATCCCAGGTAATAGGTGGATAATGGTACTCACATATCATCCACTACCTACTTAAAGGGACTTACCCTCAAGAATTAAATAGAAAGCAAAAATGAGCTCTCGAGCTCAAACCATCTCATTTCATGATCAAGAAAGGGGTCCTTTATAGAAATAACTATGAAGGCATATACTTAAGGTGAATTTTTGAAGAGGAAGTTAAGGACATATTGGATACCCTACATTAGAATATTTTCAATGGGTATCCCTCTCACAATACTACAGCTCATTTTATTATGAGGATGGGTTATTATTAACCCACAATATTCAAATACATGCATAGCCACATTAGATTCTACCATGAGTGATAGGTATTTTTGAAGAGAGAGGTAAATGTTATTTTTCCTTTGTATCCATTCATACAAGGATGCCCTTTTACCCAATGGGGCCTAGACTTTGTCGAGGTAATAAATCCAAACTCTTCAGTAGGACACAAGTTCATCCTCACATCTATTGATTACTATACTAGGTAGACAATGACTATTGATACTAAGAATTCTCAATCCTAGATATCATCAATTTCCTAAAAGTAAACATAGTCACTAGATTTGGCACACCAATTTCATTGGTCTGTGATAATGGTTCAACATTACAATATGCTAAATTCATAGAATGGGCCTACAATAATCAGATCACCCTCAAGTTATGTTCAAACCATTACCCATGGGAAAATGGAGTAGCTGAGTTGACCAACAAAAACCTGATGGATGCCATAAAAAATTATGTACAAAATAAACCAATAAAATGTCATCTCTTATTGAAACATGCACTATGGGTAGATAGAACTAGGAAAAAATAATCTCTCAAGGCTTCACCTTTTCTTCTAGTATATGGATGACAACCAGTCTTCCTCATTACTCTCCAGCTACCAACATATCAATTCATGCAATAGTATATTGGTGAAGATGAGAGAATAATATATAGACTACTTAAGATATTCTAATTAGAAGATACAAGAATTGAAGCATAACACAAATTCAACAAACATCAAGATATTATCAAACACTAGTTTCACAAGAGATCTGAAATCAAGGATTTTAAACCTAGTGTTCCTATAAAATAAAGCACATGAGAAGAAAGGAAAACATGATAAGTTCACTCAATTATGGATTGGACCATATCAAGTATCCTAAATCCTTGGAAACAATGTCTTTTGATTAAAAAACCTTCAAGGTAAAGATCTCACCTTTCCAATCAATGGATAACTTTTGAAGCATTACTTTATGGCTGATCCAACTGGAGATACATCAGAGTGAACTACAAGTGGATATTTAGAGTAGGATTAGATTAGATTTATTTATTTCTAGATTAGATTTAATATTTTTTAGATTAAATTTACTAATTTCTAGATTAAATTTCCTACTTTCTGCACTTGGTTTCCTTTATGTTAGTTTTGTTATTTTAATAGCTTAGTTATATGGTTTATAGATCAGCTTCTTAAGATACAAAATTGTCTCAAATTGTTTCCTAAATTGAATCCAAAAATATATGATAAAATAAAGGGGATGACACATAAAGGAAACATAATCGGTGCTCATAAAATTTTATTTTGATAGTACTAGACTTTCTAGAGTTGAGGTGTGTATGGTGATTGGACTTTGTTATATTTAGACATAATAGGATTATTTATTTTCACTTGCTCTAATATACTCATGAAACATTTATAAAAACTTTCCATTTCCAAAGATGTATTAAACTATCACATGTTAAAACTTGGGTAAGAGATGATAAACATAGGACCAAATATACACTAGTAGGGACATATTGACCAATAAATTTTCTTATTCATACACCCAACCAAAGGTGGTTCCTAACCTTTCTCTATCTACTTGAAAAAAACATGAAAATAGATAGAGGATAGGTGATTCAATTAAACTCTATTATGGCTATGAATGCCTAGTTATTAGTAGAGCAAGGCTTTGGGTGGAACTAGAGGTATCTATGTCAGAGCTATAGACACCTGGCTAGTAGTAGAGAAATACCTAGGCTTTATTTTTTCATTGGTTGTAAATTCAAAAGTTAATATGAAACCTATAGTGTTTATTTGGGTCTTTTCTCAAATCTTCATAGCCAAGAAAAATTGATTTCACTAGATCACACAGTCCAAAGAATGGGATGGCTATTATGTTGTAAGAAGAAATAATAGTTTATTCTAAAAGTTAGATTCCCTTATTATTTCTTTGTTAAAATTAAAGTTTTTTCATAATATATTTTTGAAATTATGGATTACTCAAAATACTTAGGAGTATTTTCCCCTACGAGTCACCATTTGTTGTGCCCTAACACACATACCTCATTTTAAAATTTTAAAATAGGGATCTATTATTGAAAAATATTTATTTAGGGAGTTATGAGACAAAAAATCTAACTTGTTCATCATTCATTTATCATCTAGGGTTATTCCCATAAAATTGATCATTACACAAGTTCAAATTATAATAATCCAAGCTTAAAATAGTATCTTAAGTCAATTTGAACCTTATATTTTCATGAATTTTATTTTGAGGTCAATGCTCTGATTTATGAGCTAATGGTACTAATATTTTCATGCCCTAATTGATATATTTTTGATCATAGGATTAAAGGTTAAGGATCATTAATCTTTTGAAATCAGGCCCATACTTTTGAATTCCATGGGGTTGTATCCCATGTTTTTCTCATGTCCCTTGGAGCTTTGGACATATCTAAGGTTTTTAGGTCTTTGAAAGATTTTGTATTATTAAAAGTATAATTATTTTATGCTCTTAGGCTCTAAAAACTCATCATGTGGTAAATTATCACTAAAGTGAAAACACAAAGACTTCATTAATTTATTGGCATAGGTTAAAACTTATACATTCCAATGTGCTAATGTTCTTGAGTCTTTGGGGTTTCAAGTGATTGACACTTGGCACATTCTCATTAAAGTGTACCTACTAAAGGGTTAAGTGATTCTTTGGTTTTCATAATAATGATTCCAAGCTTATGTGTTTCTTTGGGTGCATGAGATCATTCTACATGTCTCAATCACATTAACTCATGGCCATAGGAAGATTGATGGTCAAAAGGTATACCAATCTAATGGTCTAAGCTCTCATGCTTTGAGATTAGACCACATGGCTTGATCACATTAACTTGTAACCATGGGACCTACACAACACAATGAAAATATAAAGGGCTAGGTTAATGAAGACTTAACAAGTGGCATTATCTGAGGGAGGCATGGCCAAAATGTGAAAAGAGAAGACTAATAACATGATAAAGAATCAAATCAATGAATAATTAATATTTATGTCAAAAGTGATGACTATAAATGAAAAATAATGAATAATTACCATTTGGCAAGTCAGTACACCTGCTAAAGTTGACTGGCACATTTAAATTGAAATGGGTATTAAAATAAAATTTCATTTTTCATTGAAGGTGTATGAATAAATTAAATACTCAAGCCTATGCATTATATATACAAAATTTGCACTAAGAAAAATTTACTTTTCCATTACTCTTTCAATCAAACGAGGGCATTTTTGGGCTTCCCCAATGCCAAGTGAGCCCTAGTTTTCATCAATTAGCAAGTGTAGAACAAACTAGTCAAGACACCAAAAGAATTACAATGACTAAAGGATAAAAATGGTGTATTTTTCAAAATAGGGTAAGCCCTTAGTTACATCTCCATATTCATTTGCATAATTGATAAAGTATAAATATATGATATTTGAGAAGAGTGCCCTAAATTTCAAGTTTACACATTACTCTATACTGGAAGAAGAGGTGGAATCTATTCAACCATACTCTATCAAAGATCAACTCACTCCAGAAGCCAAGAAATACATTGATGATTTACTACTAATCAAAAATCAAGGACTCCACCAAGTGATAGCCAAACCTGAGGTAATGTCATGTATCGACCTCATGTAAGTTTTATTCATTAATGAAACCATTTATGGGGATATTTTACATGTTAGGAGAGTTAAGAATACTTATGCTTATATTTTAGGTAGATAATTTAAGAGATACTTTAGGTTCCTTGTCCTGATACCACTTATAATTAAGTCTTAACTAATGTTTGGCTTGAGCATAACACATTAGATGGGAAACTAAAAATATGGCTTGTAAAAGGTCAAAGGATGAACCCTAAAGGGGGTATCTCCTTCAATTACATTATCAAATTTAGACCTATAATTATGATAGCCATGGTCCTTTTGAGTAGACTATATTATTTCTTGAGTATTGGATACATTCAATTTGAATGGGTTTCATTGTCAGATATACTCTTAACATTTAACTAATTGGTGGCACTTGGGGAGATTATAAATAACTGGTTAAAATCATAAGTGTTCCCCCCTGATCATAGACCCACTAAAAACTATATACATATAATATTTTCAAATTTTATCAATTACTAATATTTTCTCTCTTGTATGAACCCATCGAGACTCAATCTTTCTGAGTGTATGCCTTAAAGGGTGCATTGGGAAAGGGGTGGGTAGGCCATTGGTGCTTCACAATATTATTGTCCCCTATACCACCACTTGATATCAATCCAACCTTATCTTATACACTTCCCTATGCTTTGACACCTCTTTTACACACTCTTCCAAGCAATTCACTACCCTATTCAACCCCTACTTAAGCCTAAAACCTTTTTTAATAGTTTACAATACACTGTCATCTTGGTTCGACCCTGAATTGTTAAAATCATGTTATAGGTCTAGGTCCACCTTGGCCGACCTAGACTGAGATCTAACTTAATTTTATCAAATAATAATATATAGTTGAATTGGGCTGACCATGTCAGCTAAACTTTCAGAAAGGTTTAGGGTTAGATTTAGCTATATATACACATTTATTTTGCCATTTATTAAAGAGAAAATAAAGTTAATTATTTATTTTCACCTATTTACAATGTGTTCTTCAACCATTCTACTTGAGGATTTTTTTATTACGGTTTATACTTAGAGAAGAATCTTTTCTTGTGGATATGAAAACATAGGACCTAGATAGGGTTATTGCATAGTGTTGCTTGGCTAGAGGCTTTGGAACCCTCTCTAATGGTGTTATTATGGTAAGAGATCCTTTGGTTGGTCTATCAAATCCATCTTGGTCATGACCCTGAATATATAATATATCAATAATTGAAAGTATAGGTAGGATTTATTTTTTTGAGCTAGGATTGATTAATAGTTCAACTGCATTTTCCTTTGTATACATTATGGTGAACCTGACATGAATCAAACACTTGTAGGTTTTATTTTACGCATTCATTTTATCATCATATTATATGTTTCTATTTTTATAGTATTGTATTAAACCTATCATTATAGTTCTAACAATCTATGTGCAAATTTAACACATAATTTTCCCAAAATGACTTTGTTATATCTGTGTAGGTCTTCTCTAAATACAAGTGATTAGATTGATCAGCTTGACACAATCTTATTTTTTATTTATAATATTGCATACATATTCAAACCAATCAACTCTATTTGTAGTTCTTCTTTTCAGCATATAGGTTTGTAAACATAGTCAAGCCAGTCGACTCTATTCATAGCTTGTTTTCAGCACATAGGTTCTACAAACTTTGTTGACCTAGTTGACTCTATTTTTAGAATATTTAAATCAGCACTTGAGAATCACAACATAAAAAATTTAAATATAAGCATCATAAACCCACCAAGGTTCATTCTTATTCTCTTTGTCATTTTGGTCTTTCATTTTCAGTACTATTTTTCACAAGTTTATAGTCTAAATATTTCATCCCTATAGCAAACTAGGTCGACTAGCTCAACATAGTTATATAGCTTATTTTCTATCTAGAAGACATAGTTGACCTATTCTACTGTGTTCTTCTAGATCTTAATTTTTTAGAATAATGATGACCCATTTGACTTTGTTCTACATTATTTTCATACAATGTCACCTAAACCAACTTTGTACTCTGAACAATCAACATAATTAACATATTTTTGCTAGTAATTAGTTTACTTTTTATTTTAGTTGCTTTCATGCTTAGAGTAACAAACATAGATTAATTAGGTGGTTTTCAATTTAACAATTTCATCAAATTATTTTTGTCTTTTACACACACTTCCAAATCACTTTACATTAAAAAATCATTAAACATTTATCTTCCCAAGGTCTACCTACTTAAATTTCATCACCAAGTAAGAAGCCAACTTAGTTTTATAGTCATATAAACATGTGGTTGATGGTATATATTGTAAAATCACCCAACACCCTTATCACTATGATATTGTGAAATGAGGAGGTAGGCCCTAATGCCAAGTCAGTAGCATTGCCAATACAGATCCCTTTTAGCCTAAACTTCTTAAAACTATCCATAGATTGCTTTTTAGTTCCTTCTTACAGCCAACTTCCATTCACATTAATTTCAAATTTTAATATAACTTAACAACACTTAAGAATGACCAATTAGTTATCATTTACTTTCAAGTTGTTATTTGATCTTTGATTATTGTATTTTATATTACAAAACTTTCATTAGCTAATGTTTGCAAGGTTTGTGTTGCATATTCCAATTAGATCAATCACATTGATCCAATTTCTTATGTGTTTCATTTTATTTGCTTTGATATTGTCTTACAAAATCTTCCTCTATTTCCAAGATATTATTGTCATTATTGATACAATATATTATAGACTATCAATATTTCTTACCTTAAGTATATAGTCACTCTATATGAATGTGTATCTTATCGATTTATTTAGTTTTCCCTTTTCAAGTACACAGTCAACCTATCTAATTACGTATCTTTCTTATCTGTTTAGTTTCTTTATCTACAATACATAGTCGACCTATACAATTATGTATCCTTTTAGCCTATTCTAATTTTATCCTTTATAGCACACAATCAACTTACTTAACTGTGTCTTTTGCTTCATGTTTAGTGGACCTTTCTTATAAACTTTTTTGACCTAGTTGAATCTATACCTATTGGCCGATATTATTTTGTGTGTGGCCAAATTTGTCTCTATTCTTCCTTTTTACTTCCTGATCTCTGATTCTTTCTTCAAGCATCATGAAATCCTCTATTAGAATGTTTTTTGATAATCTGAATCTATTTAGACACTATATGGGATATTCTTTTCTTCCTACCTTCACTTCCTAAGAGGATTCTCACTCTTGAAGCACCTCTTTCTCTCCCTCACCTTTTGATTACAATATGGTTCAAATCACTCAAACAAATGAGATTGGTGGCTTAGATCATTTTCACACTTATCAATATAATTCCCATCTTCAAACATCTCACCATAATATGGAGGTGATTAAGACAAGCCTATCCAATAACCCCATTGAAAAAATACCACCTAACAACCCTCCACCCAATACCAATTCACAGAATCCTCATACCAATAATAACCCACCAATTTATACAACTCAAATTATTTCACAAATAGTGCAACAAATCAACATCATGCAAACATTTAACACCTTTCAAATGATGAAAATACATCATTTGATAAACATGGCTAATCAACATCTTATTTTTCATCCCAAAATAATCAAAATTTTATCCCTCCACCTCTTAGAGATGTCATGAGAAATGTCATTCCCCAACCTATCATACACAATAAGATGCTTCAATGCATTCAAAATGAGCCTTTAACCCCTTTCATTATATCCATTGATATTGGTAATATATCTCCAACTATTATATATGATGGGACTAAAGACCCTCCATATTTTATTAAGGCATCTAATAATCTTTATAAAGAGTGGATCCAAACTAATACCTTCACCACAACTAAACTTTTAGTTAAAAACTTCACTGGTGATGTATTAGAATGGTATAACTAACTTCCCCAACATTTTATATGGTAACTTGAGGATTTAGTCAATCTTTTAGTTAAATAATTCCAACATAATGATCTTACTAAAAAAGATACTTATTCATTTCATCAATGCTAAGTAATCTCCTACTCAATCATCTCATGATTTTATCAAATGATGGAAATATTTAGCTCACAAGGTTGATCACAACATGACTGATGATCACTTGTTTAAAATTTCTATAAAAACATTAACACCTTCAATCTAATATAAGGTTCAAACTCTCACTCCCTAAACTTTAAATGATGCTCTTAACCAAGCTAAGTGTCAAGACTTCCTCATGAAAAATTTTGAACCTAACACTAAACTTATCAAGGAATCTTTCCTACATTCAACTAATGTAATAACCAGTAATCCTCCTCAACCCAAACTAGAAGTAGATAAAACTAAAAAATTCCAAACCTTCCCATATTCCATTAACCATGTAACAAATGAAATAACTTTTAGTGCCTTTAAACCATTTATGTATCCCAATAATCCCCCTAAATGGTATGATCCTAATCAATTTTGTTGGTTTCACATCAATATAGGTCATTCCCACAAAACATGTCGAGGGCTTACTCAATTTGTCATTTATTTTATGTTAGGTAATTCATTCAATCATGATGCCATGATCAAAATCTTTCATCAAGATTATGTTAATGCTTCTCAAAATAAATAAGCTTCCAAAGCTTCTTCCTCTAATAATCCCAAATCTCTTTTCTACATCTAACCCTCAACAATTAAGTAAGTATATTTGTATTATTAGCGTTGATTATGATTAATACTATACCAATTTCCAATGTGTAAATGTGGCTAAGGTTAATTATCAATGTAAATAGGCCCATAAATATCCTATTATGATCAATAGGAATCTGAGAGGGGAGTTAATATAGTGTTAATATGATAATAATCAAATAAAAACACACTAAGAATCATAAACTTTAATATTAAACACTCAAGGAGAAAGAAAACAATACAAGTAGCTAACAATAGAATATAAAATAAGCATTATTTACCTTCCTTGAGAGCAAGAGTTACATGTTAGCCATGGAAGAATGTGCTTGGTATTGTGCTCAAAGAGTCTTCAATAATAGTGCTCCTTGCATTATCTCTCCTTGTCACCTTGGTAATGTTGGGATTGGCTTGTCCTTGATATACTAATATATCAATATTTTTGCATTATAACCTTATAATAATGCTTCTCTCTCTCAACAAATGAACATTATAACATTACACAAAAAAATCCTTTAGAAGGACCTTGGCACTTCTATTTATAGCCTTTCAAACTAACTCTAACCCAAGTACAATTAAGTTAGAGTTAATCATGGTTAGGTTTAGATTAACTCTAGTTGAGTTAAGGAGGGGACAAGTAATTAATATTTTGGATAGAGATCCCCTTTATAAAGCATGGCTCTCTATTTCTAGATTTAAGGCTTTAATGGAGATAATTTTAATTCCTTGACTTTGAGGATGATGGCATCATCATGACCTCAATTTTATTAAAATGTCCTTTTTAAAAAATTCATTTTCACTAATTACACATGGAAACTCCACTTAAGAATTTAATTTGATTTGCTTAGTTAATTCATTCTGCTTAGCATATTTGCACTTTGGGAATTGTTTAAGTGCCTTATTTAATGGGTCCAAAGGCCAAACTATCAATTTTCTAGGTCATAAGTTGATTAGAGATGAATATGTGAGAGTTTACTATTATATACAAGATAATACTCCAAATAGGGATGCCTCAACATGATTTTGAGCACTAATCTCTAATGTGTGGAATAAATTAAGACATTCAATGATTTCTAGGCTTAATTTACATAGTTTGGTATAAATCAATCAGAAGTCTAGTTGGAACATAGTTGTGTCTAAAATGAGGTGTCTATAGTTTGCCCCTATTTAGGAATATGTTTCCATACACAGGAACAATAACATCTTTTCAAAGAATTAAAAAGTCATTAATACTTTGGCTAATCCCCCAAAAGGTGATGGATGAGCCCTGGATGCCCCCTCAAGGGATCGAACAATAGATAAAAGTGGTGAATGCTCCCTCAAAAAGATGAAAATAATGTGACATATAGGTAATAGAGGTGGAAATATTAATTTTCCCAAAGGTGGTTATAATTAGTGACACAGTGAGATGCCCTAGTAGGGAAGGTGGGTGAAAATAATGATTTTCCCAAAGGTGATTATAATCATTAGCATAGTGAGTTGCCTTGGTAGGGAAAATAGAGTTAAAAATAATGATTTTCCCAAAGGTGATTATAATAATTGGCATAGTGTTTTTACCTAGTAGGGTTGATGAAAGCATGATACAATTCATCTTTACCCTAATAAGGTAGATATGATTAGGAAAGGTCTGTATAATTTTCCCTAGTATGGAAAATTGAGAAAGGGGTTTACATATTGAATTTGTACTCATGGAGTAATAATAAGTTGGCATAGAGGATAAACATTAATTTGAAATACCTACTAGGATGGAGATGCACATCTAAACTAGCAGGGATTAAAATTCATTATCATTTAATTATTCTATGTTTGGGTAGTATTTGGGTAGGTTGGAGGTTTTGTTAGGTGTGAACAAGGAGAAGTATTACCCACTACAATGTCTGATAGATTCTTGGGCCTAATTTTATTTTATCTTGGGATATTATATATCATAATTATATACAACTATAATACTAATGTGTATCCAAATCATGGAAAACTCAATTGAAATGCAAGTAAAATCACTTAGGCATAATATATGATCAATCAAATACTAAATGAATATAATGCAATAAACTAAGTGTAGGAACATACACTAATTCACAACTCAAGTACAAGATATGGGTAATTAAAACTCAAGTGTAAATAAAGTGTAATAATCCTACAGAAACTAAGAAACAAAAAGGCAAAAGGGTAAAGAAAAACAAAATAAAGAAAAAATAAAATAAAACACCAATAAACAAAAAATAACAAAATAACAAAACACCAATAAACAACAAAATAAAAATTAAAAAAACATGGCTACAAACAAATAAAACAAAACAATCAAAATAAATAAATAGTCCAAAACAAAGAAAAGTGCAATAAACAAACTAATATAAATAGATAAATGCATTATACAAACAATGGTTAATAATAATGTTAGCACAAATAGAATATAAATTATTCATCCATGTGTAATAGAGGTGTTACTCATGGAAATAGGGTGACCCCTAGGCTAGGCAACAACAACATAGGTAAAAAAACACCATAACAATAGACACAAAGTTAAACCTATGTTATAGGGAACAAAGGTAAATGTGAGATGACAAATAGTTTACCCTAGGATATAGGAGACAATGAAACAAAACAAAAAAAATGTGGGGATAGAAGAAAAAGAAGGGGTAGTCGAGCTGACTCCAAATGTACTGGGCAAGTGGATGTTGTCTACATAATTCTATGGATAGTAAGATCAACATGAACTTCAAGCTAATGTAGTTATCCCAGGATATGGGATAGAAGGAAATAAATGACAAGAAAACATGATTAACATGTAGAGGAATATGGGAATAGTGTCACAAAATAATGAGTGTATAGGAAAAGAGGAAGATGACATTCACAATCATGAAAGTGTCAACATAAATAAATCATGAGACTGTGAGAGGGTGGTTTAGGATAAAACCACAATAAAAAGTCAAGATAAAGTATCCACAAATGAACTAAATTGGTAATTCATAATGTTTACTACATCTAAGGTTTATAATGAGAAGGATCTCTCAAAACAAAGAGAGTGTAAGCAATAGGTGCTCACAAAATGGAAAGAGTGTTCAAATAGAAGTACTTGCAAATTGGTGAGAACATTTAAATGGAATATACTCATAAAATGGTGAAAGCATAAGAAATCTAAGTGGTCATTAGTGCATCAAAGTCGAATACACAATGTTCACAACATGAACTCACAAAATAACGAGATCATTCAGGCCAATAAAGATGGGGAAACTAAAGGATAAGTGGTTACTTTTAAAATAGCTAGGAGTCCCAAAATCTTGTAAGGTAATGAAGTGGTCAAAAAATAAATTAAGGTAGTCGCGCTAACCTGAAATACCCCATATATCCAAGGGTTACCTACATAGTCCATGTGGACCTCAAGCCAATGTAGTTCTCCTAGAAATGGGAGGAAAAAGACTAAGGGGATCCAAAAATAAAGTTAAATAAGATAAGATGGCCCATCCTAGAAAATTTTTATGGATTTATATCTCACATGGGAATTATAAGCTAATTTTCTTGATTTTGTAATTTTAGGATTTGCTAGGTCTTTTCAGATATTTAAGGGTTTTCAAACTATTTCAAATGTTTTTTAAATTTTCTAGGCATATCAACTCAATCAAGAATTATGAGATATAAAATAGTCCAACTCATAAAATGGCTAGAGCATGGCTTCAATTTCTCATAAAATGGCAAGAGCATGGCTTCAATTACTTGTAAAATGGTGAGAGTTTGGATTTAATTGATCATAAAATAGTGAGAGTGTGGTAGAAGGGTGACTGATCTGACCTCAACATTAATTGAGAATTGTCTACATAGTCCTGAATGAGACCTCAAGTCATTATAGTTATGCCTTATAGCAGAAGAATTTGATTAGATAACAACAAGCTCATGAATAGGCAAATGGAAAAGTATATAACAATGATACAAAAATATGGATAAAAATGAGGCTGTTCCTAATTTGCCCAAAGGCAGTTATAATGATGAAATAATGGCATGGGTCAGTGATACTAATTTGTCTAAAGGTGGTTATAATTAGTAGCATTGGTAATGAGATATAATGTGATAACAATGAAGAATGCAATTGAAAAACCACTATAATACTACCCCAAGATACTACCTTATTTTGAAATATTAAATCAACTATTAAAACATCATCTAAATCCAATCTTTGAAGATACCCAAAGAACCAATGGATCAAAACCAAGGTCAAAAAGGGTGGGTAAGGGAGGGGTAAACAACTTCGGCCAATAGGGAAGGTATGGAAGGAATGGTATGTAGTATGGTATAAGGAAGGTGATATTATAATATAATGTAAATGATTCTCATAGACAATACCTTAGGTCTCTCAAGTGAAATAACTCTTGAAATGCATTATGTTCATGGGCTCATCAAGTTCATCTCTTTTTGGTGTAACTAATCTATAAGCACTAGAGCCATAATTAGCAACAATGACATGAGGGCCTATCCAATTAGGATTGAACTTGCCTTTCTTCTTTTTCTTGTCTATGGTTTTCTTCTAGTTTTCTTGAAGACAAGATTACCTATCTCAAACTCTCTGTGCTTGACATACCTATTATACTAACCATGTAACTAGTTCTGATATGCTTGAAGGTTATTTACAATGGCCATGCATTTTTCATCCAGTAACTCCAACTCTTGAAAATGAGATACTTTATAATCCTCATCATCTAGGATGTGCTTTAATGAGATATGTAGATAATGTAACTCAACCTTGATGGGAAGAATGGCCTTAGTGCCATAGATAAGGGAATATGGTGCGGCTCCTATCAGAGTATTAGTAATTAATATGGTAAGAGTAGAGGGTGTAAAAAATTTGTAAGTGTCAATCATGACTAGCATCATTGATAATCTTATTAATAGTATTGACAATGGTCTTATTAGATGCCTTTGCTTGGCCATTACTTTGTAGGTAGTATGCAATGGAAAAATGTTGGGTATTTTTAAACTCAACATAGAGTGCTTTGACATCCTTGTTTTTAAATGATCTGTTATTATCAGATATAATTTTAGAGGGGATATCATAGGGGCAAATGAGATGGTTGAAGATAAATTTGAAAATTTGCTTTTTAGTCACATAAGTGAGGGGTATCGCTTTAACCCACTTAGTGAAGTATTCAGTGGCAGTAAGGATATGCTTATGATCATGTAAGGAGATAGGGTTATTCTTCAAATGAGATCAAGTTCCCACATTAAAAATAGCCATGGTGTAGTCATTGGTTTGAGTTTCATGTTTAGAACATGGATTAAATTTGCATGTCTATAACATTTGTTACATATTTTCACATAATCAGTTACAACAACTTTTTTTTGGTTCGTTACTAATAACCAATGTGTAGGATATTTTTGGTAAGGATGGACCTGATGATGTGGGTTCCATAAATTCCTTTGTGAACTTCCCTCAATGTTAATGTGGCTTCTATCAAATTCAAACAATTAATTAGAGTTCCATCAAAGCTTCTAAAGTAAAGGGTTAGGTCGAGTAACATATATTGAGAGGCTTAGTGTGTGAAATATTTTTAATGATTTTATGAAAGGTCTGGTGGAAGGACTTGGTCATGGAGGTAAGTATATAAGTTATAATATCAAATAGAACTAAGACCAATAATATCATAAATAATTTTAATGATTGAGGGTTCATGAACAGGAACTAGAATATAATCAATGAAGAATTGATAATCTTTTGCTTTGTATGTGTTGTGTATCAAATAACCAATAGTAATCATGGCATCTATTGTCTTATTATTGGCCTAAGGTATGTGTTCAAATTGAATGTGGGAAATTATTTTCTTAAGAATGTCCACCATAGCCTTATATGGTACTAAATTATCATCTTTAGTCTAAAATTAGTTTGTAACTTTATTGATAATTAGTTGTGAATCTCCATTAATTAGTATATGTTTTATGTTCCATTGTCCTTCTTGATGAAGCCCTACAACAAGTGCTTCATATTCAATCATGTTATTAGTACAAGAAAATTTGATATGGAATGATTTGGGAATAAGATCCCCCTATGGTGTAATAAATAGCAATCATGTCCCTGATCCATGAGATGTGAATGACCCATCAAAATACAACTTCCAGTATTGCTCCTTGAGAGGTGTTTCTATGATAGCCATGATGTACACATCAAGGAATACAGAAGTGATTGGTTGAGTATCTAAAAGGGAATCCTCAACAAGCTAATCTTCAAGTATTTTTCCTTTATAAGTTTTTTGATTGACATATTCAATTTTAAACTTGATCAAAATCATGATCCACTTAGCCATGTGACCCTATAAAGCTATTTTTGATAGTAGATACTTGAGTAGATCTACTTTTGAAATGACTATGGTCTTATTGTTAAGCATGTAATGATGTGGCTTCTAGGCTATAAATACCATATCTAAACAGGATTTTTATATTGGCATATAGTTATGTTCATACACTACCAGTGTAAAAATTAGATAGTACATGACATGTTCTTTTCTATGTTCATCATGTTGGGCTAAAATTACCCCTAGTGCATTCTTAGTGATAGATAGGTATAGTATAAATGGTCTCCTAGCATTAGTGGTAACAAAATAGGTGAATTGGCTAAGTATTCCTTCAAGTGCTCAAAGGCTTTCTAACATTCTGCGTCTCAAAGAAACATAATACCTTTCTTTAACAAATGAGTTAAAGGATGGCATTTATTGGCCAACTATGAAATGAAGCATCAAATGGACTAGATTCTGCACTATAAACTATAAAGATATTTCAAAGTGGACAATCTATTAAGCATCAAATGGACTAGTATCTTGGTAATAGATTGTACCTTGGTAGGATCAACTTCAGTGCCTTGATGGGAGATAATAAAGCCTAAAAATTTGCCTAAAGGAACACCAAAGATGCACTTCTTGAGATTAAGGTGAACTATTTATTCATGAAGCCTTTCAAATATATTTTTTAGTATGGCTAGATGATCTAACGGGTCTTAGATTTACCCAATATGTTAGTAATATAATATTTGATAATATCATGCATCATGTCATAGAATATAACTATCATAGCTCTTTGGTATATTTCCCCAACATTCTTGAGGTTGAACGACTTGACTTGATATCAAATGTTCCCCAAGTAGTGGTGAACAATATTTTATGTTGGTCCTCTAGTGTGATCCTAATCTGATTATATCCTAAAAATCCATCCATAAGGGAAAGCATTTTATACCTATTATGGAGTCAACTATCACATCAATGTTTGGTAGAATAAAGTCATCTTTTAAGTAGGATTTGTTGATGTCTCTAAAATTAGTAAAAATTCTTATCACTTTTGGCTTTTTATGGACATGCACAATGTTTAAGATCCACTCTAAATATTTAATAGGTCTTACGCATCTTGATTCTAAGAGATTTTATACATTTTTCTTTACTAACACATTAATATGCGGATGCATTTTATGCAATTTATACTTAACATGTTTGGCATTAGGATGTAAAAAGAGATGGTGTACAACCAAGGTGGTGCCCAAACTTGACATGTCTGAATAGGCCCATGAAAATATGTCAACAAACTCCCTGAAAAGGGCTATAAAGACTTCACATTCTACCTCAAAGAGGGACACACCTAACTTGATCCACTTCAGGTCTTCTAGAGTTCCAATGTTGACTTCTGTAGTATTTTCTATAGGAAGATTTGATCTATCTTACAATATAGTTGGAAAAGATGTAAATTAGCCAGTAATGGAAAAGTCCTTTGGTCAGACTAGTTCTTCAAGTTCTCCTTAGTAAGATGAATCTGAATCTCCTAACAGTAGTAAGGGCTCTATAACAAACATTATAGGAAATTCTTAGACAATTTGATCAAAGTTGTGTTGTTCATCTATACTGAGCTCAGACCTAAAAGTAAGTTCATTATTGATGGTCTTCTGAGCTTCATTCAAAGAGGGGTGAATTTCACCATCTAATGGTGCCAGATATAGGTTTTCACCAAGAGAGTAGCCTTTTTCTTTACTTTTACCTTGGTCCAAAATTGCCTCAAAGAGGTTCACTTTTGAACCTCAATGTTTTATTCTTTTGTTTTAAGCTAAGGGTGTTCACCCACTCTCTGAAATAGGCATCAAGATTTAATTTGATAGAGAACCCTTGTTTATGGTCTCCCAATGGAATATTGTCTCTTAGGCCCACAAAATCATAAAAGGCCTTATCATTCTCAAACTCATCTAAAGGTACTATGGATTATTGTTGGTCCCAGTCTATAAGTTGAGGATAATAAAGGGTAAGTGGGGAATGTCATATTATTGGCACGATGGTATAAATGGTATATGGGTCAAATATGTTAGTATTATCAAGGTCTTTGTATATGATATGATCAGACTCTATTTCACTATCAACATTTTTGTCACTTTTCATTGGTGTTGGAACATGAATAAGATTACATGAGTTCACCACCAAGTGGTTTAAATACAAAACCATCGGTTCCTTTGTATTTCATCATAGAAAGGGGTTCAATAGTACTTTGCTAATTTTTCCCTAGGCCTTTACCTTCATACGCTTGGTTATCCATAATATTGTTAATGAAGGGATACCTTTTACTTCATTATAAATTAGCCAATTTGTCAATATATAAACAAGAATCATCATTGGCAAACGGGTCATGTTCTTGGTTAGTGGCTAGTGTGAAAATAATGTGCATTGGAATATGAAGCTTTCCTTTTTCCTTTCATCACCATTCCATGTAAACTATCTTATCTTTGGGCCTTCCATAGGTCTTGGGATTCTACAGATGCTTGGTTATATGGAAGGTGTTATGGGTAAAATACTCTTTTAGACCATTGTCTATTTTGATAAAATTATTAGACATTTCAACATGAGGCATATGTGAAGTTGAGGCAAGGCTATCAGGGTCTATGTAATTGGTCTCTGGTAATTCAATAGGTATCTCTTTATCTTTTTCCTTATTTGGTATTGGGGCTAGACTAAAATGGTAATTATATATTTCATATTTGGCCTCCAAATGCTTGCAGTGATCATATGGCTTTAAATCTCCATGGATAGTTATATCCATTCTAGAGTGAGGAAACTCGATACATCAATGCAAGGTTGAAAGTATTGCATGTATTTCATGTATCTATGGTCTACCCAAAGGCAAATTATATGATAAATCTAGGTCTAGCACATGGGAAAGTGTATCATGGGTCAACAACCCAATGATCACTAGAAAACTAATGGTTTCTTATGATTCTTGCTCTTAATTTGCATGGGCCTTGATAGTAATAGTCTTTCACTCAAGGTCAAAGGATGTATATCCCATATGCTTGATTAGCTTCAGAGACACAATATTTAGGCCCAATATATTGTCTATGAGGACACATTTAACTTTGTGTCATGTGATAACAAGTTCAATGTATAATGGGTTATTATGGAGAGGGCCTAGGGATGATATATCACTTTGGTTGAACATCAACTATTGGCCTCAGGCTAGGCATCTAACCAAAGATTAAAATTTGTTCGATGTACTATCATTGGGCACTTGGGATTAGCCTAGGAGTTTAGTAAGTATATTATTATAAATGGTATACATACACAACAAATACATAATAAATATTTATGTGGGTGTCTTTTGGAGTTGTTCCACAATATCGTATTTTTTCCTTAATAGTGGTAATTAGCTCATTGGTAGGGGGTTGTGGGTTTAATATAGTAACTCTAGACCACTAAGTTATGAATGCATAATCTATATTGGTAATAAGACCATTGTAACTAAAAAATTGTGGAGATGGGCCAGAGAGGATAGTTTTTTATTGTCAGTGTGCTTAATTGTGGCGATGTAGAGTTAATTCCCTTCTTCTTACAAACTCTACCTATATCCTTCATTCAAAGGTTATCCTTACTACATTAAAGAATCATTCCTTATATTTATATGGTGTAATCATGTAACAATGTAAATAATGTACCTTCACAATGATTTATAGGATCATGCTTTACAAGTTTTCAAATTAACTTTAAACCATCCAATAACCTTCACTAAATTTTCTCATTCTTTGGTCATGTTGCTTTATATAATATTTATGAAATTCTCACAAGTTTTTAGTGATAAAAAAACTCATATGTGGAATTAAAACATAATAATGATTTAACTTGCATTCAGACCTTCTATAAACTTTGCCAACACTTCTCCATGTCTCACTTTCTCCTTTTTGTAACTTTGTCCTCTTTTCCTCTTTCCTTGACAATAATTCACTAAATATTTCCTATATACAAGGTTATAGGTTTCTTCTCTTTGATAAGTGATCACTAATTTATTTCACAGGTTATTTAGGGTCTGATTGACCTCTCAGTCTCATATTAACACCTTCTAAATCTCATCTCACATCTTATTACAACTCTACCTACTTTGCTCTTAGTCTTACTAACCTTGTTTGTGGACCTTTTAGAGTTGTAAAAATCTGTACCTTCACTCACTTGAAATATAACAATTGATTCAAATACCATTTTCTAATATTCATCTTCATATTAAGTATTATTCCTTTGATCATTTCATAAACCACTTTTTAAAATGCATTTAAGCCCCTATTTAGGCCTATTAGGTCTTTTCTACTTACAACCTACATAGGTGCCTAAATATCATATGGTCAGTCCCCTTTTTCTTCAAAAACTCTAAATTCAATTTGAAAACCTTAATACCTTGCTACACACCAAATTTCAATTAATTTTTATGGTTAAAATAATTTATATCCTCAAAACCCTAGTTCTAGGGTTTGCAAGTTTGCTATAAGCCCGAGAGGGCAAAACCTTGTTTATTAGACTTTTCTTTGAGTTCCAAAACCATAAAATACTTTTAAGAGGTTTTTCAACCCATCATCCACATATTTAAAACCTCCAATGCTCATGATAATTCTCCTTTCATGTGTTATGCATAGATCCTCTAGGTTCCTGTTATACACAATCTAACTAATATCAACTTATAATTGGGTTCTAAACACTACTAAACTTACCAATGGAATATAGAACTTAAAAAGATTAAAAATATGTTTATAAACATAAAAATAGTACCATAAACACCTAACCTATTGGTTTCACTCATAAATACATTCAAAACATGAAATACATAGGTTTTTGGAAATACAATCTACTAAACAACATCTCCCTATAGGGTTAACACTCTTGTTGGCCAAATTTAGAATAATGCATCCATTAGAAACACTCAAAACCATTATGGGACACAATAATTACCCATAATTTCACATTCAACTTCATGCATAAACCAATTACCATACAAAAAGATAATACATAGAAAATTTGATCCTTATAGACTATATTCTATTCCATCAAATAGGGTACACTAGGTTTAACCAATCTTGTCAATATGAAAGGACGTTAAATGAGGTTTTTAACACATTTTACCACTATTATATACTCTTAATGTTCCCTTTCGGATTAATAACACATTATAAAACCAAACACACAATATTCAAAAATCTTCTCTTCCATGAACTATATATTCCAAGGAATAATGTCCATGACCCATAAGGCTTAAAAACATTTGATAAATTGCATACTATATAGGATTAATTAAGTTGTTGATATATGATTTAAAGTACAAAATATATCCACAAAAATCAAGGCCCAAAATGTTTTAAATACTCAAGTCACAATAGGGTTGTTTAAGCTTATACTCTGCTAACTGGTCATCACTATTTTCAACAACAATATCCTTTTCCAATAAAATACTTACCTATCCAAAAAAATATAGTATAAATTGCTCACAAACACAACATAAATAAAAAATAAATTAAGTTTATTACCACATGGAATATTCAAACACATATAGGCTCTGTTCTCAGCCATGCATTGTCAATGTACTTAGAATTTCACATAACATGGTCTTTTATTCTTCAATTTCCATTGTCTACATTTTCATTGACTATTTGTTTTGAATGGAATGAGAGGTCCTCATCTCAACCCCCTTACTTACACACACTAAAAAAAATCATATTTATAACAAAGACTCTTTCAACAAGATTCATAATTGAATCTTGATCAAGATTTTCAAATAACCACCTGGACCTACGTAGGGTGGCGGACTGCCACCTTACTCCTTTCATGACTTATGAATTTATTTTCATCTTAGTACATTTATAAGAGACCAATAAGGTCATTTATAACATTAATTTATCATTTACACCTCTTTTCACTCAATTATGCCCACTAAAACCTTATAAAAATTTAAAATTCTCTTTTGAAGGGAAAATAAGCTTAGACTCAAATTCAATTTTGATTCTTCTTAAGACTTATTCTAGACCTTGTATGATCATTCCAAGATTCCCTTGCATCATTTGGTCATGGGGAAATGAAGATTTATAGACATAAGGACCTGAAATAGTAATCCTTGATTGTTGTTACATTTGGATGCAGTTGCAGGTCAAGGAAGGACTATCAACATTGGTAGGCTGATGGGAATTATTAGATAATGGTTTTGGTTTTTTAATATTTTATCTAGGATTGATGTTAATTATAGAAACATAACCACCCATAATATGATTTACAAATTTATTATAGTTGTGTGCAACTTCATGATAGGTCTATTGGTTATTAGGGTCATTCTAGCCTTGGTTCCATCCATTTTATTATTGACATTATTATTGTTGTTGTTATGGTTATCATTTTCATTATTGTTTTTATTGATTGGTGTTATTATTTTTTGGAAAAGGATTTTGGTAGATGCTCAGGTTTTGGTTGGAATTATATACTCTATTATCCAACTAGAACTCCTTATTTTCCAATATATTCTCAATGAAGTGCTTCAACTGCACACAATAGCATATGGAATATCCATAAACATGATGGTATTCATAGAACTCATGCTATTTATACCAATATATATAAGGTATACCCTAAGGAAACTATTTTAAAACTGGCTAACTGATCATATTAGTCATGGATAATTTTTGAAACACTGCTTCAATAGTCTCACAAAGGTTATTGAAGACTCTAGGAGTGGTTCTTCTTGTTAAAGGAGGGGTTTGAAAAGGTGGAGGATATAGAATTTTAAGAGATATCATAGGTTGAGGCATAGACTGCACTTGTTGGATAGGCTACTTTTATAGAATAAGTTGCATTTACAACATAGGCTGAGAAAATGGTGTTTGTACCATTTGAAAATGATGTAACTCAGTGATTCTATTATCCACAACATTATTGATGTGGTTATAGGGCTTAAGTTTTTCATAATTATTGCTTGAGTGGGTGAAAATTCTTTCACTTGGACTGGGTTAAGGTTTTGACTTGGGCCTAAATTTTGGTTTGGGTTTTGTTTTGAAGAAGACAACTTAATTATCCCTTTATTGATAAGGACCTTTTCAATCTAGATGCCCTTCTCAATGATCTCCTTGAATGTGTGCACACACTGAAGCTCCAAGTGATAATATATAATATATTTTGTTATGTAAATTTTTGGAAAACACAGCTACCAATTATTTATCTAGTAGATTATGGGTGAAGTGACTAGCAAGCACTCTCCATCACTATAAGTAACTTGTAAAGCTCTCACTAACTCTCTACTTGGCCTAACTCAAATATACTAATAAAATATCATGCTCTATATTTTAGGATAAATGTTTCACAAACTTGTTTAAAAGATCATCAAAGTTAGATATGAAGTTCTTTGGAAACTTAAGAAGCCATTCCAAATCTTGTCTAGCTAGACTTCAATTAAAAAGAAGTAGGTGAATGTCACTATAGGCCACTAGCTAGCAAGTGACAAAAAAACTCTTTTAAATGCTCTATATTGTCTCCTTTACCATTGTACTTATCAAATTTTGGTGGCTTATAACCTAGAAGAAATGGTATTTGGAGATACTCCATGTTAAATGGATATGAACACACATCATAAAATTTGAACTTCTTAGTCTAATTTCCCATCCGAATGGTTGTAATTGCATCCTTCTTCTATTTTAGTTCTTGGGCTAAGAAACTTGATAGAATAGTTGGTTATGGTTATGGTTGGTTGGTCAAAAATGGATTACCTTGACTAAGGTATGATAGAGGTATGGAGTATTATGTAATGTTAGTTTGATGGACCAATCAACCAGGAATATGCATCCACATATTGGGATTAGGCTATTGATACTACATGCATTATTGGTAAATATTATAGTTTGGATTCTTAATATGGCCTTGGGTCTGAGGAAATTGGGGTTGTGATGGAAGTATATGACTTTTTAGGAGGTATTATGCCTATTAAGTTTGAGTACGAACTTGCTACCGACTAGTCAAACCCGATTAAATAAATGGTACTTGTTATTGACTAAGACCCTATCTTTAAAAATGTGGCACATGTTGGGTAAAAGCAATTTTTTCCTAATAGGTACATGTTAGACGTTGGCACTTTTTTTTTAACAAACACCTATTGTGAACTAGACACTTATTGGGTGTTGTTGTTAAGGTATGGAGCTAAAAGCTTCACCCATGAGCAAGTGTAGAAGTTGCAGGAATCAGACAATCACCGTCGATGGTCAGAGATTGACTGAAGGATGCTGATGTTGATAGTAGGTCAGCCGATGTTGGTCATAGGCAGGCATACAGGGACCGACGTCGGTCACCTATGCGTCCAAGATCTATTTTCGTGCGAGAACAGAATGTTTGCATGATGAGATCAAGTGTTGGGTGTAAGTCCACATTTTTAATTTAAGTAGAACTAATTAGAGCCCTTGATTAGGAGGTGCATCTAGTGGTTGTAATTATATGCTCATGAATCTCTAAATTTATATATTAGGGATAGATCTTCATAGCTTGTTGTAGTAGAAATTGTGTGAGAGACACAACTGTTATTGTAGAACAGTATTGTAATTGAGAGAGAGAACTCTTGAGGGAAAGAGATCTGTACATCTGAGAGAGGTGTGGAAGAAAAAAAGTTTTTTCAATTGTAATTCCTTCTGTAAAGAGTTTAATACAAGTTTTTAGGGTGGTTTCTTGCATCTCTTGTTCTTTGCTATTTCTGATTCTAGTCACTTATCTTTCTAGTTTAATTCTACATTTAATTGCTTTCATATAGTAATCAATTTTGTTGACTGATCCCCAACAAGTGGTATCAGAGCCTGGTTGTAGGTTCAAGAGCTTGATATCCACAAGAAGTGGTATCAGAGCTCAGGTTGACTAACAGGTGTTTCAGATCTGGTTAGTGTGTATTGATTACAGGTCACTCACAGGGATTTCTGTTTGAGTGGGAGAAGCAATGGTAGAAGAAAGTAAACTGAGAATGGAGAAGTTTAATGGCAAGAACTATCAATTATGGAGAATGCAGATAGAAGATTATCTGTATCAGAAAGATCTATACTTACCGTTAGGTGGAGTTTCAAAGAAGCCCATAGACATGGAAGATGAAGAATGGAAAGTTCTTGATAGAAAGGCTCTTAGATCTATAAGATTGAGTCTAGCATCTACTGTGATATCTAACTTATCACAGGTAAAGTCTATGGTAGAGTTAATGACTACTTTAGCAAATTTATATGAAAAACCCTCTGCTTCAAATAAGGTATATCTTATGAAGCAGTTATTTAATTTGCAAATGTAGGAAGGTGGATCTGTATCTAATCATCTAAATGATTTCCATGGAATTGTAAATCAATTAAATTCAGTCAAAATAGTGTTTGATGATGAAATTAAAGCTCTATTAATCTTATGCTCTTTACCAGAGAGCTGGCATAGCTTGGTAATGGCAATTAGTAATACTGCATCTGCTTCAAATATTTTAAAAGTAGATGATGTTGTTAGTGTAATCTTGAATGAAGAAATTCGCAGGAAAAGCACAGAGGAAACATCAAGGAATGCTTTAAGTTTTGAGAGCAGGGGAAGGAAAAAAGAGAAGAGCAAGAAAGGGAGATCAAGGTCTAAGTCAAAGATGAAAGGTAGATCCAAATCCAGAAGTGGCAGGAGGATAGCCTGCTGGAACTGTGGAAAGATAGGGCACATAAGCAAAGATTGCTGGTCAAAACCTAAAGAGAAAAATCAGCATGAAGGTAAAGAAGAAGCAAAAGTTGCAGGTATTATTGCACAAGATGCTCTTATATTCTCTTTGCATAATAATATAGAATCTTGGGTTTTAGATTCTGGTGCATCTTTCCATGCAACCCCTAATAGAGAATATTTCAGTGACTATGTCCATGGATATTTTGGAATAGTTTATTTAGGGGATGATGAGCCTTGTAAAATTGTTGGCAAAGGAAAAGTGTAGCTGAAAATGCAGAATGGCAACACATGGGTGTTGAGAGATGTCATGCATGTTCCCATCTTGAAGAGGAATTTGATTTCTATAGGAAAGTTAGGGGATGAGGGTTGCACAGTAACTCTCACAGCTAAATCTTGGAAGGTTACCAAGGGTGCACTTGTATTAGCCAGAGGTAAGAGAGTAAGTACTCTCTATTTATGTAATTGTATTACTGATAATTCTCCTTATGTATTATCTACTTCAGATGTAGATGCAAAGTTGTGGCATCAGAGGCTTGGCCACATGAGTGAGAAGGGAATGACAATTTTTAAGTTAAAAGGTAAGCTTTCAAATTTGAAAAGCATAGATCTAGATTTTTGTGAGCACTGTATTTTTGGGAAATGGAAGAGAGTGAGTTTTCTCAAGACTGGGTTAACAAAGAAGAAGCATAAATTGGAGCTTGTTCACACAGACGTGTGGGGACCAGCTCAGGTTGCTTCCATTAGAGGATCATAGTACTATGTTTCCTTTACAGATGATGCTACAAGAAAGGTATGGATCTATTGTATAAAGAAGAAATATGATGTTTTTGACACGTTTAAGATTTGGAAAGCTATGGTTGAGAATGAAACAGGTAGGAGATTGAAGTGCCTGAGATTTGACAATGGTGGTGAGTTCTGTAGCTATAAGTTCAATTGGTATTGTTATATGCATGGAATACGTAGGCAAATGACAGTTCCAAGAACACCTCAGCAAAATGGAGTTGCTAAAAGGATGAACAGAACAATCATGGAGCGTGCAAGGTGTATGAGGTTGCATGTTGGTTTGCCCTTAGAATTTTAGGTAGAAGCTATGGATACTGTAGTTTACCTGATTAATAGAGGACCCTCTACAGCTCTGAATGGTGGAATTCTAGAAGAGGCATGGACAGGTAAAAAGGTAGATCTCTCATTTCTCAAAGTTTTTGGTTGTGAAGCCTTTGTGCATGTTGATAAGGAAAATAGAAAGAAGCTGGATGCTAAGTCTATAAGGTGCACATTTATTGGCTATGGCTCTAATGATTTCGGGTTTAGGTTTTGGAATCTAGGAACTAACAAGATAATTAGGAGCCATGATGTTGTTTTCAATTAAAAAGTGATGTATAGTGATCAGCTCAAGAAGTTGAATCAATTTGAGTAGAGCAATGGAAATTTGGACGAGGTGAAAGTCCAAAATAAGCTCGCAGGAAAGAATAATCACAGACAGGAAAACATAGAGACTAATGTCAGTTAGGAAGGAACCGATGTTGGCCGTACAAGAACTGATGATGGTCACACAAAAACTGACATCAGTCAGGTAGAATTGATGTCGACCAGTTACAGGCCTGGAGGTGACCGAGGACAGTCATTGTCAGAGAATTTGGGTGGACAGCGTGTTGTGAATGAGTCTCAAACGCCCATTAGGATGTCAAAAAGGGTAAGTAAACCTCCAATTTGATATTCCCCTTCATTATTCTATTTATTGCTTACTGATGGTGGGGAACCAGAGAGTTTTGATGAAGCAATACAGGTGGAATCTAAGAATCAGTGGGAGTTAGGCATGAATGAGGAAATTGATTCCTTGAAAGAGAACCAAACATGGGATTTGGTTGAGTTGCCAGCGGGAAAGAAGACACTAAAGAATAGATGGATCTACAGATTGAAGGAAGGTGAGAATGGACAGATGAGATATAAGGCCAGGTTGGTAGTGAAAGGATTTGCACAAAAACCAGGTATTGATTTTGGTGAGATTTTTTCTCCTGTTGTTAAAATGACTTCTATACGGACTGTACTGTCTTTAATTGCTATTGAGGATTTGCATCTTGAGCAGTTTGATGTTAAGATAGCATTTCTTCATGGAGATTTGGATGAAGAAATATATATGGATCAGCCAGAAGGATTTGAGGTCAAAGGTAAGGAGAAGCTAGTGTGTAGATTGAAGAAAAGCTTGTATGGCCTCAAGCAAGCTCCAAGACAATGGAATCTGAGGTTTGATAGGTTTATGACTGAGCATGGCTACAGTAGATGTCAATCTAACCATTGTGTGTATTTTAAGAGATTGGATAATGGTAGATATATTATTCTGTTGTTGTATGTAGATTGTTAGGTTGTGGAGCTAAAAGCTTCACCAGGATGCAAATAGGACGAGTTACGAAGGTTACAGAGGTTGTGAAGAGTTGCAAAATGAGTTGTAGGGAAACTAACATTGGTCTAATCAATGGATGTTAGTCAGATAGTAGTGAAGAAGCAACTGACGTCAGTTACCAGTCGGCCGACATCGGTCAGGGAAGAGTTGATGTCAACAGCCTGTGTGTGTGAACATGCAGTTTGCATGTTGATTCCGGAGAGTCTCTTTTTGGACTGTTAGTTTGCATGTTAAAGGCTAGTCATAGTCTTGAGTTGCACATCTAATTATTGTAATTAGGAATGTCTAATTATTTTAAGCATGAGATCTATATATAGACTCATGGGTTGTATTGTAAATTAGTGCTAGAGAGTAAGAGAGCAAATAAGCTCCTTCAGAGAGAGGAGAGCAATGGTGTGTTCCTCCTAGTGCCACAATACCAAGTGTGGGTGCTAGTTTGAAGAATCAGAAGGTTTCTTCGTATATGTATGATCTTGGTTAGCAAGTGTGCATGGCTTCTTTTGGAGATCTACAATGGTGAGTAAGGTTTGGTGATTTGCAGGTAGCAACAGAGAGCAAGAGATCCACTTGGAGTACGGTTGTGTACTTGGTGTACTGGCAGTGTTGTTTCTAATTGGTGGAGGTGAACATCAATTCTATATTGGAGTTGATTATTAGGACCGAGAGAGAGAGGGAAGAAGGTCTTGAGGTGTGGCGAGCCTTTGAGGTGGAAGAAGTGGCATCTTCTTTATTGTATCTTCTTCTGAGTGATTATTAATACAATTGTGTATTGTCTCTCATATTCTTGTGTTGTTTCATATTTCTAGTTACTTATCATTCTGGTTAAATTCCATGTTTAGTTGTTAATACAAGAGGTAATCATATGTTCTCTAATTGAGGAGCAAGATCCTAACAAGTGGTATCAGAGCTTTTGGTTGGGTTGACTAACAGGTGGTTTATGATCTGGTAGTGTTTTTTATTACAAGTCACTCTCAGGGGTTTCAGATTGAGTGGGAGTATAGCAATGGCAGAAGAAAGTAAGCTATGAATGGAGAAAATGAATAGTACGAATGGTCTGATTGATGGAAAGAAAGAGCAGGTGAAGGGAGATTGTTGGTTGGTAGAAGATCAACGTGTAGAAGCAAATGTTGCAGGTGATGTTGTACAGGTTGCTCTGGATAAAGTAGAATCTTTGTTTACAGATTCTTTTGCCTTTTTCCATGCAGCCCGAAATAGAGCATCTTTTCATAGGTATGTCTTTGGAGACTTTGGAGAGATTTATTTAGGGGTTGGTGAGCCTTGTTAGATTATTGACGAAGGGGAAGTGAAGCTGAAATTGTAGACGGATAACACACAGGTGTTGAAGGAGGTCATGCAGGGCCTAGTCTTGGAGATGAGTCTAATTTCTTCAAGAAAGTTGGGTGATGGGAGATGCACTGTAACTCTCACAGTGGATGCACTTGAATTAGATGGTGGTAAGAAAGTAGGTATCTTTTATCTATCTACTTATATTACTGATTCACCTTTTGTTACAGAGATGTGGCTTTGTAGGCTTGGTCACATATGTAGGAGGGGAATGCAAGTTTTTAAGCGGAGGTCAGATGTCTTTGACAAACTTAAGAACTGAAAAGCCTTGGTGTTCATGGAGGAGATGGCAAATAGAGATCAGCTGAGTGGACTGAATTATTCTGATTAGGGCTGTGTTGATTTGAACAAGGTTTTGATCCATGGAGAGCTCATGGGTAAAAAGTTATCACTCACAGGTGAACACAGGTACCGGCATCAGTTAGATAGTAACTAACATCGGCAACAAAAAGATTGACATTGGTCATATAGGAACTGACGTTAGTAGAAGGGATATCAGCATCAGCCAGGGAGATGATGTTGGCAGTCAGGGTCAGTGTAGGGAACTGACATCGGTCGGATGCAGATTGGGAGATAGTCGAGATCGGTCACTGGAACGGATGGTGGGCAGATAACAAGCTGTCAACAAGTCTCAAACACTCATATGGAGGTCAGAAAGGGTAAGTGAACCTCATATTCATTGTTCACCTTCTTTATATTACTTATTGATGGTCAAGAACCAGGAAGACGTGAAGAGGCAATGCAGGTAGAATCTAGATACAGTGGGAGCTTGGCATGGATGAGGAGTGTGAGCCCTTGGAGAAGAACCAAATAGGTATTTTTTGATGGAGTTGTCAGCTAGAAGAAAGCACTGAGAGATGGATGGATTCCCAAGTTAAATAAGAGAGTAGATGGATATGTGAGACAGAAGGCCAAGGTATAAGGTCTTGAGGAAGCTGCAGGACAGTGGTATAGGGCTGACAGGTGGTACCAGGTGGATGACAAAGCAGAGCTTTTGTCAATGTCAGTATAACCATTGTGTTTATCTTACTAGGTGGATGATGGTCACAACATTATCTTGTTACTGTATGTGGATGGTATGTTTAGAGCAGGTTTGTACATACAGGGATTTGTTGAGCTAAGGGTAAGGTTAGTTCAGAGGTATGTCATGGAGAATTTGGGAGCAGCGAAATTCTTTGGCATAAGAGACATGGAAGATCACATGTTGATATCCAGTGGGAGCTGATGTGAAGATGGTGTTGGTAGGGTTCAAGATGCAGGATGCAAAATCAGAAAGCACACCAAGGGCTGGACAATTCAAGCTTAGCTTAGAACAGGGTTTGAAATCACATGAGGTCTAGTGTAGACTTGAGTTTTCTCAAGCAGTGGGAGTTGTCAAAAAGTATGGAGCCAATTCGAGGAAGGAGTACTGGAGGGCAGTTCAGTGGATTCTCAGGTATTTGAGAGGGACTAGTAGCAGGGATTCTTGTTATGCAGGGTCAAGGTCTTCACTACATGGAGTTGTAGGTTTGGATGTGGCAGGTTACTTGGATGACAGGTGTAGCATCACAGGTTGTGTGGTGGTTGGTCTTCAAGATTGATCTTGAAGAGGGATACAAGCCAGGGAATGAATTAGATGGTGTACAGGTACAAGTGCAGCTTTTTATCTCCAAGTGAGAGATTGTTAGGTTGTGGAGCTAAAAGCTTCACCAAAATGCAAACAAGAGGAATTACAGAGGTTGCGAAGAGTTGTAGAATGAGTTATAAGGCAATCGACATCAGTCAGATAGCAGTGAAGAAGCAATCAATGTCGGTTACCAGTCGGCCGACATTGGTCAGGGATGAGCTGATGTCGGCAGCTTGTGTGCGTGAACATGCAGTTTGCATGTTGATTCCGGAGAGTCTATTTTTGGACTGTTAGTTTGCATGTTAAAGGCTAGTCATAGTCTTGAGTTGCGTGTCTAATTATTGTAATTAAGAATGTCTAATTATTGTAAGCATGAGATCTATATATAGACTCATGGGCTGTATTGTAAATTAGTGCTAGAGAGTAAGAGAGCAAATAAGCTCCTTCAGAGAGAGGAGAGTAATGGTGTGTTCATCCTAGTGCCACAGTACCAAGTGTGGGTGTTGGTTTGGAGAATCAGAAGGGTTCTTCGTATATGTATGATCTTGGTCAGCAGGTGTGCATGGATTCTTTTGGAGATCTACAATGGTGAGTAAGGTCTAGTGATTTGCAGGTAGCAGCAGAGAGTAAGAGATCTACTTGGAGTACGGTTGTGTACTTGGTGTACTGGCAGCGTTGTTTCTGACTGGTGGAGGTGAACATCAATTCTATATTGGAGTTGATTGTTGGGACCGAGAGAGAGAGGGAAGAAGGTCTTGAGGTGTGGCGAGCCTTTGAGGTGGAAGAAGTGGCATCTTCTTTATTGTATCTTCTTCTGAGTGATTATTAATACAATTGTGTATTGTCTCTCATATTCCTGTGTTGTTTCATATTTCTAGTTACTTATCATTCTGGTTAAATTCTGTGTTTATTTGCTAATACAAGAGGTAATCATATGTGCTCTAATTGAGGAGCCAGATTTTGACATAGATGATATGATGGTTGCAAGATCACACATTCAGGATATTTCTGAGCTTAAGGTAAAATTAGCTCACACATTTGCCATGAAGGATTTGGGAGTAGCAAAGAAAATCCTTGGCATGAGTATTAAGAGAGACAGGAAAAATCACAAGTTGATTTTGTCTCAAGAGGATTATGTGAACAAGGTGTTGAAACGGTTTAATATGCAGGATGCAAACCCAGTAAGCACACCTATGGCTGGACACTTCAAGTTGAGTAAAGAACAGTGTCCTAATTCACATGATGAGGTAGAGTACATGAGGAAAGTTCCATATCCTTCAACAGTAGGAAGCTTAATGTATGCAATGGTTTGTACTAGACTGGATATTGCCCAAGCAGTGGGAGTTGTAAGTAAGTATATGGCCAATCCAAGGAAGGAACACTGGAAAGTAGTTTAGTGGATCCTTAGATATCTGAGAGGAACCAGTAGTAGGCATTTGTGCAATGGAGGTTCAAATACTTCTCTACATGGTTATGTAGATTCAGATATGGCAAGTGATTTGGATAGCAGAAGAAGTACCACAGGATATGTTTTCACTATTGGTGGAACAACAATTAGCTGGATTTCAAAGTTGCAAAAGGTTGTTGCCTTGTCAACTACAGAAGCAGAATATATTGCAGTCACAGAGGCTAGCAAAGAGATGATATGGATGACACGGTTCAGGGAAGAGCTTGGAAAGGAGCAAGAGAGTTGCAGATTATATAGTGATAGTCAAAGTTCAATTCATTTGGCTAAGAATTCAGCCTTTCATTTAAGAACTAAGCATATACAGCTTAGGTACCACTTCATTAGACAGGTATTGGAGGATGGTGAGTTGAAGCTGGAGAAGATCCATATAGATAAGAACCCTGCTGATATGCTAACCAAGCCAATAACAAAGAAGAAGTTGAATATTCATTCAAATTTTGTTGGTCTTCATGATTGAGTTTGAAGATGGAGGAGCTAGAAGATGTTGCTGTATAGGTATTGGTGTAGCTGTTTATCTCCAAGTGGGAGATTGTTAAGGTATGGAGCTAAAAGCTTCACCCATGAGCAAGTGCAGAAGTTGCAAGAATCAGACAGTCACCATCGATGGTCAGAGATTGACTAAAGGATGCCGACATCGGTAGTAGGTTGGCTGACGTTGGTCATAGGTAGGCATACAGGGACCGACGTCGGTCACCTGTGTGTCCAGGATCTATTTTCGTGTGAGAACATAATGTTTGCATGATGAGATCAAGTGTTGGTTGTAAGTCCGCATTTCTAATTTAAGTAGAACTGATTAGAGCCCTTGATTAGGAGGTGCATCTAGTGGTTGTAATTGTATGCTCATGAATATCTAAAGTTATATATTAGGGATAGATCTTCATAGCTTGTTTTAGTAGAAATTGTGTGAGAGAAACAACTGTTATTGTAGAACAGTATTGTAATTGAGAGAGAGAACTCTTGAGGGAAAGAGATCTAAGAAGAGATCTGTACATCTGAGAGAGGTGTGGAAGAAAAGAAGTTTCTTCAATTATAATTCCTTCTGTAAAGAGTTTAATACAAGTTTTTAGGGTGGTTTCTTGTATCTCTTGTTCTTTGCTATTTCTGATTCTAGTCACTTATCTTTCTGGTTTAATTCCGCATTTAATTGCTTTCATATAGTAATCAATTTTGTTGACTGATCCCCAATAGTTGTCATTTGTCATTGACCAATAAGAATGCATTATTGACTAGACAACATCTACAATTGTTGGAATACATTGGTTTGTGTCTGTTATAGTGGAGTATTTGTTGCTACCTATTCAAGTGGAACATTTACTATTACCTATTGAGGGGACATAATGTTATGCATTTTTTAGGGTGGTAGATTGGTCTATATTTATGATTGTATAATATTATCCATCATTAGTTGAGGTGGGATAATATTCATCACATGTTGGGGTAAGATATTAATTAAAGCTTGATTACTTAATCCCTATTATTGTGTGTTTAAAGAAGTAGTTGGTTGAGGCATGGGAGTAATCTATTACAGTGGGGAACTAAGAATTCTTTCCCCATGTTATTTTGAACCACTCATGGTATTGATAAGAGGTACCTATTATTGTGAATTATTTTTTGGTGTATTTAACCCACCTTGGTTTGAATTAGGAGGCACTTGCATATTAACCATGTATTTCACACATTATCCTAAGTAGAAGCCATAGTCACTTTTTCAATGAATGAAAAATTAAGCATGTCATTTACTAAAGTAATTTTGAAAATGGGTCCACACCCAGATTAGTATGACCCAAAAAATCAAATGACACTCTTATTGAAGGGGTTAGCTTTATAAGCAGGGTATTTAATATAGCCATAACATTGAAATTCCATGCTATATTAAGAGAAGTCTGATATACTTATTGCATTTTCATAAATTAGTATACCACAGGGCCCTTTCCTTTTACAATCATATTCAAATATTGGTTTGACATTGGCATGAGGTCATGATGGTAACTAGTAGAGGCATGTTCAATAGTTCTAGTATAAGGTATGTTACAAGGCACTCTAACTAGATATGTAGATTTTCATGAGGAAAGTCTTTCAAAAACTTGGCTCCTAACTATATAGATTTAACCAAAACCTCATCCTTATTTTCAAGTAAGTGATGATTAAATAAATATGGCTCATAGATTGATGGCATGGTAACATATTAATTTTTTTATTGGACTTGTTAGATAATGGTTGGCACACTAGTAAGGTATTGAAATATCTATTCTTGTTCTTGCCCTGGATAAGGTGTATTGACCAAATAGTGTGATAATGGATCTTGGCCTTGTTCCACATATTTAGTAGTATAAGGGGTATATGGATCCATCTCACAAACTATGTCATCACCATATGGGTCTTGAATAAAGGCATCATTCATGACTAAATTTTCATAATCTATATTTTACATGGATCTACTACATGTGTAACGAGGCATATCTAAACCCATGAATAAATTCTCATGAATAAAAAAGGTTTAGAGTTTCTTGAAACACAGTCTATAAATATTGGTCAATGCTTGGCATGTCTTGAAACTTGGTCTAGATGGAAAGCTCTATCTATTACTGTAAATGTTTTAAACTTGGCCTAGAATGAAAAATATCAATGAAAATTTTGATCTCAAAGGACTTCACACAAATGGCCAAACAAATGGCAAATTTGAATCCTGATCTTAGCAAAGTGTTTCAAACAAATCTAATCTAAGTCTAAAATGAAAACAATGCTAGGTCTTTGGTTGAAGGCACAAAGATAGACTAAAAAGGCATGAACTAAATCTAAAAACTAAGGCAAATTCTAGGTCTTTGGTAAGAAGGCACAAAATTAAACTTTAAAACACACTAGGTCGAGGTAAAAACTTGTAATTAATCTAACTCTAAGGCAAATAGTTTGAAACACTTTGACTCAATCTCAACACATGGATTTTAAAACAAAATTGACCTTGTTATAAAAGCATTCACTTTAGACACACACTTAAACTAATTAGGAAAGTCAATCTTAAGTAATAAAAATAAGAGTAATGAGTAAAACATTCAAGCCCAAGTGATAAGCAATACTCTAATATAAACTAATCATGCTTAAAGTTATACTTAAAAAGAGTATATTGATCTTATTTCAAAGAAACAAATTTACATGAGGTGTGATCTAGGAATTTGAATCAAGAGAGGATGATTAGTATCATGTTAACTCCAAAATGAAAACAAAATGAAAGAAACACACTAACTAGCATAACATTTCTAGGCTTAGACACTAGGGAGAACTTAATTAACAAACATGAATAAAACACACAACTAAAATTCAAAATAAACCTTCTTTTACCTCCCTTGGATGTTCCAAAATACTTGTTGTAGTGGTTTGCTCGGCTTGTGCTCTTGAAGTCCTTGACAATGGAAGCTTGGCTACCTCCATCTCTCCTTGGCACCTTTATCTTGTGTCTTGGCTTGCTTGGGATGAATTTGGCATGGTAACACTAATTGTAATGGAATTTAGAATCATTTTTTCATTATAACTTTTCATTATCAAGTCTTATAAATGATGTTCATGGCCTCTCTATTTATAGATTTTTGAAAATGTCTAGAATCAACCTGAACCATCCATCCTAAGATTGAGATGTGTGGTTGAGGATTAATATAATTTTTAGAAATAAGTTTATAATTATCCTAATCATGAAATTGGAAGAAGGGTCAATTAAGAGGCATGTAGTGCATCATGGAAGGCATTGATGAGGCATGGAGGGCATGAATCCTAATATTTGTGGCATTTATGACCTAGGGATGTCTTCCCAAGAAATGAGGTCACCTGATGATGTAGATATTCAATATTCATTTCCAAAACAAATTATTCAAAAAAATTCCATGGAATTATTAATTAGGCTCTAATTTGTATTAATTATATCTTAAGCATGTTTAAGCACTTTGTGCACAAATTACTCAAATTGATCAGAATGCCTTGTTATTTATCAAACATTTGACTAGATTGGAATTGGAAGGCAATGCTAGATGCATTAAAATTGTATTCCCATTTAGGATGTTACCAATCTAAAATAACAAAGGTACATGTCTCATGTAATATATTTGATAGAAAAGATCAATCTAGAGCACCTAGGTGCAAAATTGGCATTTTAACTCAGAATGATCTGATCAAAGTTAGCTAGCCTATAAATTGCATTACCCCATTTAGGGATACCTTGGCCAAAATTAGCACTTGTATATGTCATTTTCACATCATTTAGAGTGTTTTAGTGTTCTTAGGCCAAATTATGTATTTTAAGTAGAAATTGACCAAAACCATGATTGGAGGTTATTGGTGGCCAAATTTAGGTGTCTACAATTTGCTCCTATTTATGAAGATGTTGAAAATCATAGGCAAAGCAATGTCTTCTCAAATAATGAGAGATGGATTATATTCCAAAAATAAGATGATGGTTGAAGAACAAAGCTCCAAATGGTTTTGGGAAGCCTATGATGATGCCCCCTCCAGGGAGTGGCCATTACATTTGTTGATGGATGGTCTCTCGAAAAGAAACAAGAAGTAACATGGAATTAACTCGTGGCTGAGATTAATCCAAATGAGAAAATTATTGCATGCATTGATTTGAAAAGATTATTGATTTGCCCAAAGGTGGTTATAATCAAGAATAAAATTCAAAATAATGATTTGCCCATAGGCAGTTATAATCATTAAGAGGACCTAGATTGGCTAAAAATGATTGTGCCCCAGTTAGGGATGATTAGAAAGCATAACTCAAGGATATAATCTAGAATATAGATTAAATATGAACAAGTGCAAAGTGATTAAATAGATGAATAGAAGAATAAGAATGATTAGTGTGAATGATTTAGCTGTACTGCCAATGAGGAGATGCTTGTCTTGACTAGCAATGATACAAATAGAATGGTCATTGGGTTGATTTGATCAAGGGTGGGATGGAAGGATTTTCCAAGCTGACAAGGAGAAAATTTTATGGCTCCATTGATTTTAGACCTTCTTGAAGCTAATTTTTGTTGTAGCATGTGATGATAGGCTTCATAATAGAACACCATGAAGACTTGGCCAAAATATGCATAAGGATTGGCTCCTGATATCTAATAAACACTCAAAAATAATGCACCAATGATAAAAACCATGATTATAATGTTTACATATGAATATGGATAGACTCAATATTAATATGCTCAAGGAATCACCCAATTAACACATATAGATTGAGTCAAGGCAATAGTGTTGAAAGTAAACAAATAGGCAAGCAAATAAACAAACAAACAACCTAAAATAAACAAACAAACATAAAGCCTGAAAGCAAAATAAAGCATTCTTACAATGATAATGCCCTAGTAAGGTGAATCAAGGATAACTAACTAGGCTTAGATAAGATTAAAAAATTTGTATTTTTGAATTGTTATGAATGTTTTTGGCATTTTGAGGTATCTTGACTCATTAGAGAATGACAAGATACCTGCTCACAAAATCATGAGAGCATTTGTCTTAGGTTGCTCATAAAATAGTGAGAGTGTATGAAAAGGGGGGCCGAGGTGACCTCAACATGAATTGAGCATGACTCACATAGTCCTAAAATGATTTCAAGTCATATTAATTCCATCCACACAAAAGGTGAGGAAAAACCAACTAGGTCCTAACAAGTTCTCAAATTCGGCAAATAGCTAGTCAAATGAAAACAATAATGGTAAGGTGATGCAGTAATTCATGGTAAACAAGTGTTGCCCCTATTTTTCCCATAGGTAGTTATAACTAGGATACAACAACATAGGTCAATGATACTAATTTACCCATAGACAGTTATAATTAGTAGCAAGACTGGTGAAACACTGATGTACCTATAGGTGGTTATAATCAAGCTCACATAAACAAACTTGATAGGATGATAAATATCTTGTCAGATCAATTGTCACACTACTTTCATAGACTATCATTGAAACATGGATTGGATTAATCATTGAAACTTGATCAAAATCCTCTCACAAAAAGTACAGAAAGAACCAAAAGAACTAAGATCAAAATAGGATTGGGTAGGATGACTAAAAATAAGATTTGGTCTAGATAGGATGGTATGGTCTTGCTTAGGATAATGATGGTTTGATAATTGGGTTAAAATGATAGGAGGGTTACCCTAAAGTGATAGGGTGAATGGCAATAATCTAAAACAATGGCAAATGGATATGTAACAATGACAATGACATGGCAATGAAATGGTATGGTACATGTTTTTGGCTTGGGTGTGGTTTTTAATTCTATTGTTCTTGTTGATAGGGAGATGCATGTCCTAATCAACAAATGATATAAATAAAATACTTTATTATGTCAATTTCTATCCCACACCTCATCTAAAAAGCTACTCTACCAAGAACTCAATGCAGATTTGGTTGTCAAGAATGCTTTTGTGATCTTCATTGGTTCTTGATTCTGATTCCATCAAGTGTCGAGATAAGGTATATTTGTAGCCTCTACAAAGGAAAGTGTGGCCATGGATGGTAAACAAGGACAAAAAATGGATGGTAGGTTTGTTTTTGAAATGGAATGGCAAATGATAATGAAATGTATAATGGTGGGAAAATAAATGAAGATTGGTACTTTCAATGACACGTAATGTTGTTGATGCTAGATTCAACATAACTTTGGTTGTGGTGGGGCCGAAGACTTATTCTCTTGATAAGACCACCAATTTTTTCTATTGTTTGATCTGGAAAGTAGCTACCATCTAATTAGGCTATAGATAGGAAGCTATTTTGATTTGATCTTTGATTTTGTCTTCATTAATTAGTGAAGAAAATTTGTGCTCAGCTATTGGTGCCTTAAAGAGGTTTTCACCAATGAAATTGTCTTGATTATCCCATAATGCCTCCAAGAAGGTTTTACTAAGGAATGTTGACTTTTGACTTTGATTATCTTCTAGTGCTTCCAAAAAAGTTTCACTAGAAGATGTTGAGTTGTGAATTTGATTGTCCCCTAACACCTCTAAAAAGGTTTCACTAGGAGAGTGTTCTTTTACTATATGAATGTGGTCTTGGCCTCCTTTCTCTTATTCAACTACTATGTCACCATGGATACAGTTCAACAAAGTTTGATTATATCAATCCCAATCAACACTTGTGGGAGATGGAATGTCTATAATATGGCTATTTTGGTTCATGGTAATGGCTTGTGTAATGGTAATGGAATGGGGATAGATTTCATAATCCTTATAGAAGATACTAGGATAAATTGTATCAAATTTGAAGTACTCCTCAAAAACTATAAAAAGACCACAAATGTATTCAAATTGATCTGCAAGGCATCCATAATCAATGTTGTAACAACCATGAGCATATTCTTCTTCTGAATTTGATTCTAACTCAAGGGACTCTAAATCTGATGTTGAGACTAATGTTGATTATAATTTTGATGCTACACCCGATGTTAGTTTAAGAATAGAACCTAACTCTAATTTTGATTTTTCATCTAATGGGTACTCTATTACAATGATTTATTGTTGAATGTTTGTTTTTAGACAATTAATAGCCTGTGATGGCATAATGGGCTCCACAAAAACTATTGTTTTAAAGTGAAACTCCTCTAGGATGGGAAATAGGTCAATAGACAACTCCTTAGAGACTATCTTATTAATAAGAGGCTCTTGAAAAATAGGCACATTGTCAGCATAATGATTTGCCCAAAGGTGGTTATAATCATTAAGAAGTGACTTGATAAAGACTGGCTCATTGGTGTGAGATTCCTTGACAACTAGTATAGGATCAATAGGTGATTCATCATAGGTTGACTTATCATAAGTGGTTGGTTCAACAAAAATATCTTGGATTAGTTGGTTCTCTTGGCATTGGTTTCTAATGAGTTGGAAAATACCAATTTTGAACACAGCTTGGCCTTTGAATGATTAGATTGATTGAGATTTGGTTGGGATTGATACTGCATGAGGAATGATTTGTGATTGGATAATGGTAGGGTATTAAGGAGCATGATTTCTTGCATGATCCAAAGGACAAAGTCTTGAGATGGTAATGCTATGGCATTGTGGGGCTTGATTGCTCACACAAGCCAAAGGACTAGGTCCTAGAATGATGAAGGGGCATTATGGAGTTTGATTACTTGTACAAACTAAAGGAAAAGGTCCTAGTATAGAAATGTATGGGCATTATATAGCTTGGTTACTCACACAAACCAAAGGATGAGGTCTTGGTATGGGAATGGTTTGACATTGTGCTCTTGGAATATAAATGGTATGATGTGGTGGACCCTGATTACTTGCATAAGCCAAAGCATCCAAGTCTTCCTCATAAACTATATCATCCCAATTGTGAGTTGGCTCATAAGTTGGTTCTTGATTGTGTTCCATGTACTGATTATTACAAAGAGGGTATGGATCCATATCCCAAACACTATTATCTATAGTTAGGTCTTCAAAGTTCTCCTCACAAGCCTCTTCATGCCAATCAAGTTCTCTATTTGGATTTTGTGGATTTTGACTATATTCCCCATATGGAGTATTGTAGGGAGAACAATAAAACTCCTTAGAAAATATTTCTCTATAGGGGCACCTAGTGGGATTTTATGCATCCATTTTATCATAAGTTGGATTATATGTGACTCCACTATAAGTATAGATAAACATATCCACTTAAATGATGAAATCTCTGAAACAAAAAGGCTTAGAGTTCTACAAACTCTTAAAAACTATGTCTAAAGGACAAATGGTTTAAGCTTAGTCTAACTTGGTCAAAAGGTGGAGTTGTATCTCCAATGTGGTCTGAAAGTGGAGCTCTATCTCTAAAATTATTTATGTTAAGACTTGGCATAAAATAGTCTAACATCAAATGTCTAATGTCAAATGGCATACACACAAAAGGTCAAGCATCTGAATAAAAACTGGCATGTCAAAGGTTTAGGTCAAAGTGTTCCAAACAAGGTCTAAACTAGGAAGGAGAAAAGTTAAGTTATCCAAATGTAGAGTCAAAAGCTAGGCTTAAACAAACAGGCATGTGCTAGGACTTTTGGCCAAATGGCATCAAAATATAGACTTGAAACAAAGGTTGATGTGATTTGATTTAATCTAACAAGTTTGGAAATAACTTTAACATAGACTCGGCACACAGAATCAAACATAAACATGATCAGTTGGCATAAATCATAAGATAAAAAGGCTCTTTGAATAAAGACTATGTTTTTCCAAATAAAGGCACAAAAAATGATAAGGATAGGTATTGAACAAATGAATCATCAATAGTTTTTAAATTTGGGGAATCGATTAACCAAAGTTATGCAACCAAAAAGAGAAAGATATGTGTATTAACCCCATGAATTAAGGCCTAAATAGAAATCAATCAATGTTTGGATCCAAACTTAATAAGGTTAATTGAAAACTTAACTTTGAAAATTAGGATTTGACCAAATAAGCTAGACAAGATTGGACAACATGACGGCACAAGACAAAGGTCTAAATGGTATACATGACATGGTTTGAAATAAATGGTTTTTGGCACAATGGTAAACAAGTCTTGAAATAAATTGAGCAACCTAACATGTAATCATACTCGAATAATGTGGTAAATGTTATGTTTCAAAGATTTAAAAGGCTTAAAATGTTTTTCCATGATTTAGGTAGCATAATGCTACCCTTTGCAACTCAAATGGTAGACACACAAACAAATTTAACAAAAAATTCAAGGCACAAGTGTGATGTAAAATGACCAACATAACACCTCTTTAGACAAAAGAGTGACCTATAGACAAATTGGTTTTGACATGGATTTATGAATAAACAAACAAGTTTTAGTCTCAAAAACACCAAGTAAAATAAATGACCAAAATGCACTAAGTATAATCGTCCAAATCCTAGCAAGGGTATGGTAATGTGGGGTTGATTAAACTATTAATTTTTAAATGTCTCTAGGGGAATCAATTGCACAATGATTTTCATGTCCAACAATGAAAAAGATAAGCATAAAAATTGGGTGATCATAGCATTAGCTAGATGTAAAAAGGTCTAGTCCTTTTTATAACCACTACATCCTACTATTCATTCAGTGTAGTGTGATCCCAAACCAAGTATTTTAAAATAGCTCTCAGGTTTGTGTTCTTAAGAAAACACAGTGATCGACAATGGTTATATAACTAACGTTGGTTACACTTACTAACCTATGACAATTATCTAATCGACATTAGTTATGTTGTCCCCCAACAACTATCACTCCTTTTTGGGACAACATTTGAACTATTTTGGTCCAATAGACCAAAATCCTCTCTCCCCTTCTCAAAAAATTGTTTTGGGCATTCAAATTATCCATTTTTCAAGCTTTTTCAAAGTTCTATGGACTCTGCAGGCTTGAAACTACAAAATCTATAGGCTTGAATCTATGGACTCATTTCTATGGACTCAGTTCTACGGACTCTGTAGGCTTAAATCTATGGACTCATTTCTACCAATTCATTTCTACAGATTCCACCAGTTCTACAAGCTCATTTCTATAGACTTCATAGGATAGTTTTTATGGACTCTACAGGAGAGAAACAAGTTCAACACTTAGCCATTTTTTCTATCGTGAAGAAACTACAAAAACTACCAAGTGTCATCTACTAAGACACATTATGATTTACTTCTCAAAGCAGTGGAACTTCCCACGTGTCCCTTGTAAGATAAACGGAGTGTGCCATGTGTCAATATCCACATGAATCCAAGTAAGTTCCAAGTGTTTCTAAATCTTAATGAAAGCCGCCACGTGTCATCTTCTGTGAGACTCTCAAAAGGCATCCAAAGCCTCTATAAGTTAAGCAGATGTTGCCACGTGTCCTCACCTATTTCACAGTGGATGCTACCATGTGTCACCTCTTGAGATCAGTGGAAAATAAACTAAGGCAAAGCCAAAGGACAAACAGACCTTGTGGAGGGTAGGCAAGGAGTAGATGAATTGTTGCAAAAACTCGAAGGATCGTTCCATGCTTGAACAAGTCCTTACAGAGGGCACAGTTCTCTTTCGGGAAAAGAACATGGCAAAAAGGTTAAGGCAAGAATCCTTTAGACTTTTTGTCTGAAGGAATTCACCTGAGAAGAAATCCCAACAGAAAGCTTGATGAAAAGCAGAGGTAAAGCAAAGGAAGATTTCCTTCAGACAAATTGTCTGAAAGAGTTCCTTCAGACTTTTTATTCGAAGGAAAAGTCTGCCAAAACATAAAACCTGCCAAAGAAATAAAAGCCTGAAAGCTACCACATGTCCCTCATAAATTTGTAAAAAAATGCACCACGTGTCCCTTATCAAGTTGTAGTGGAATGTGCCACGTGTCCCTTATAAAGTGTAGTAGAAGCCACCACATGTCATCTATCGAGACACAATTTCTAGTAACTTTCTAAGTAGCAGAACGTGCCACATGTCATCTACAAAACTTAGTAGAAGTCACCACAGGTCAACATCCACAACTTTTTCCTTTTATTGAGTAAGGACTGTGGTGGGTCCTAGGTGAGTGGCTAAACTCAGGCAAAATGCACCATGTGTCATCATCCCTGTAAATCCAAAAGAGTCCTAAATGTTTCCATAGTGTCTCTAAGAGATCGATAGAAGCTGCCATGTGTCATCTTCTATAGGACTCTCAAAAGGTATCTAAAAAGTAGTGGAAGTCTCCACGTGTCCTTTGTAAAGCCCAGCGGAAGTCACCAAGTGTCACTTGTTGAGATCAATGGAAAGCAGCCTCAAGTAAAGAAAGAGGCAGTGACAGATGATTCCAAAGGAAGGTTCAAAGGTTCAACGTGGTTGGTTCAACATGGTTGGTTCAAGTAGTCAAGTGAATGAACGGAACACAAGAAAGTGCTTGAACCATTAAACCGTTGAACCATATTGGTTCAAGGTTCACGGGTTCAATGGTTCAAAGGAAGTTCTAGACAAAGAGTAATAAAGTGATTGAACCATTGAACCATTGAACATTGAACCAAAATGGTTCAACAGTTCAAAGGTTCAAAGTGGAAAGTTCAAAGGAGTATCCCAAAGCTAAAAGAATAAGTGTCCTTGTGAAGGGTGGCAAACTAAAGAACAAGTGCCCTTGCATAGGGCAAAAAACATAGGTTTAAAGATTAAAAGAAGCATTAGACAAAAGTATGGTTCAATCAAAGACCAAGAAAGTGATTGAACCAGGGAAGTGATTGAACCATTAATGTCCCTAAAAATTTCAAATTTATGATAATAAAATATCCATTGATTTTCAAATACGGCATAGATCCTGTGAACAAATTCAGCAACCGGCTAAAGAGATAGCCCAAGAGCTCAGATTGCACAGATAAGGACAAAATACAGCAAGGCAAGGGGGAATGATGGAGAAAGGTCAAAAATATCTATGCATAGGATATGTTTCTAGAAGATAAAGTAGCCCACCAAGTAGACATTGGAAGAGCGCGAACATTCAATGGCGTGGCCCATTTTTTTGCATCGAGTAAAGCAAACAGCTGCGTGCACATCAAGAAACACATCAGGAGGCCCATATTAAAACTGATGCTCGATTCCAACATAGCCCATGGATAGAATTTAAACTGCATTGAATACATCGTAACACATTTTTGTGAAACAAAGCACCTAAGTCTTTCTTGGAGTACTATATTAGACTCTCTCTTATTGTTTTAGATATCTCTCTTTGTTATCAAAAACAAAACTCTACCAAAATTGAAAGGCATTACTGAGACTTTGAGCTCAGATTGTTGATCATATTTCATTATTTGAATAAGAAAACAAGTGACTTTTTAGACTTTGTGCTGGAATAGCTTGGTTGTTGGGGAAATTGTTCTTATGTCTGTTTCCTTAATACATTTTTTTCCATTTAATTAAATAAGCAGAATTAGTGAAAATAATTAGGAAGGTGTCTTAAAGCCAGTTGTGGAGAGACTTTGTGCCCCCATAATTGCCTTTAGTGTGTTTTCTTTCTATTCCATGTGTAAAGGATCTTGGGATGACTTTGTGCCCTCATTGTCCTTCATATTTCACTCTTTGGCAATTGAGGTAGAGACTTTGTGCTACATTTCATCATGTTGTGTTACTACACCCTATTATAGTTACTTGTCACCACCCGAAAGGTTCCTTTTATCTGCTAAAAAACACTTCTAAAAGAAGAGGAGTGTCTTCTGTCATTTCATTAGGGTTTATCTTTTGATTTATGAACATCATCTCTAAAAAAAGAGAGATGGATGGTTTATCCTACCCCTAAGTGTTATTTTCTACTTATATATATAGTATATAGCTCCTGCATATTTATAGGGAACCTCCGCTTGATGAGAGGAGAGATTTTTCCCATTTTGATGTAGTAAACTTACACATCTGGCCAACTAATTTCTCTATGATGTGGTTGAAGAGACCTATTTTGCTCATTAGTTAGCTGATTGACAAAATATTCATCCAACAGTTTTTGGCGACTCCACTGGAGACACAATAATTTTGTGCAATTTTGAAACTTAAGCTTCAAATTGAAATATCACCTATGTCTTACCCATTATCATTATATCCTTATCCATTTATGCCAACCAAGATAGAACGTGTAGTTTGAAGCCTCAAGCTTCAAGCTGAAGTAGGGCCAATTTTTTCCCATTTTTATTTTACAATCTAGTAGATTCATGATATACGCAAAGCCAAAGGGCTAAAGGTATTGTTGACCCTATATTCAAGTTACTAAAACAAAGTAATTTTGATTCATTTCCTTCACCATCTCACCCCCAACAAACCAGGAGCTTTCCTCCTACTAAAGTCAAGTCTCTATTACCAAGCAAAGCATCCATTTCTTCTATTAATAAAGCTTTGTCAATACTTACCCCTCTGAGATTTGTTATACCACCTTTCCATAGTCATATAATGGCAGTTCAAGGCCCTTGGGGTAACTCTTTTGGCCCACTCAATTTAACTCCACCTCTACATGAGCTACCATGCAGTTTAAGGAAAAATTTCCCAAAGTTTTATGGTGATGGGAAGGTTCATCCTGATGAACATATTGCAGCCTTCAACATAGCCTGTGGCATAATAAGTGTGGAATATGAGGATGTAACAGTTAGGCTATTCATGAAAAATTTACAAGGTGCTACTGCAGACTGGTTTTATCATCTATAAGCCCAGACTGTGACTGACTGGAACACCCTCAAAACCAAGTTTGAAGCCAGATTCAAGCCTATAAAAGATGCACATGTCCTACTGGCTCAACTCACACAAATGAAGAAGGAGCCTCATGAACCAATGAGGTATTTCATAGCAAAGTTAGACAAGTTGAGGAATAGGATTCATGTAATTACTCAGCCTACACCTGCGAATCTCAAATGTTTCTTCATCAACTCTTAACTGCCTGAAGTAAGTTTTTTGCTGAGATGTGCTAGCCAAATAGACCTTATTGTAGCTCAGGATTTGGCCACTAAGGTGGAAGATGACCTTATTTTGGCAAGAAATATAAGGAGAGATCCTAACAGAGGTAAATCCTCTTCATCTTTTGAATATCTATCTATAGGTACCACTGATCCAATGGTGCAGAAGCTAGCAAATGAGTTGCTAACTCTCAAGAAGCAAATGGTGTAAGGGATATCTTCAGTTCCTTCATACAAAGATGTGCCAAGAAGGACATTCCCCAATTAATCATACCAAGGAAATGCTACCAAAAATCAAGGATAGCCAAATCATCTTCCTCTTCCATAGGGGAAACTTGCCATTGAAGCACCCCCAACCAATTTGGCAGTTAGATATCTCAAAACAGAATATGATTTATCTTTCCAACCTGAATTGAACCAAGAAAATGATGATGATCTCCTTGAAAAAGATCAAGAAGAATTTGTTGGTGACTCTAACATTAGTTTCCTAAATTACCAAGATGAACCCAGAGGTAAAGGAGAAGTAGTTGATGGATCATATGTTGTATTCACTTGGTCCCAGAACTAGTCAGCCCAGCAAGCTGATAAAAGAAAAAAAAGGGAAATTTCTCAACCTACAATTTTAATTACCAAACAAGGAACTTCTTTTCCTTTCCAACCAAAGGACCCCTTAGAGTAATAAAAATCTAAGTACATCAAGCATTCCTCCATCTTCAACTTTAATTCCACAAACCAGTACCACTTCTCCTAAAAACTAGAAAGATGAACTGCCATTCTCTATTCCTAGTCCATTTCAGTCATTTGACATGGTAAGACCAAAATTCAAATATCTGAATTTAAATTCCTACAAGCTAATCTTGAGCAGTTGGATAGGTTGGTAGAGTGTGTGATAAATAAAGCCATCCCTATAAGACAAAATGCTAAAAAAATAACTCATGATCCTCCAAGGAACATGCCCATTCTAAACAATCTTGTCATTACTCCTCTAGCTACCCCTAGGAAAATAGAGCCTTTCTATGTTTCCCTATTGATAAATGGTCACAAACTGAGCAATTGCATCATAGACTCAGGTGCATCTAACAACATCATGCCTGCCAAGGTGGCAGAATCTCTTGGACTCACATTGACTAAAACCTTTGGGAAATGTTTCTCCATAGAGAACAAACAAGTGCCTCTACTGGGACAAATCAAAGACACCTAGTTTGCATTTGTAGGATTCCTAGACAAAAGAATCAAGATGACAGTCCTAGTGGCTGATGTTCTAGCCTCACATGGCATTCTTCTGGATCAAAATTTCTGTAAAGATGTTGGTGGAGAATTGAGCATGAACCTGTCTAAAGCAAGGATCCCTATCAAAGGCATCATGCAGAGATTGCTTCTTGAAAAGAAATCAAAATCTGTTGTCACTCAGACATCAGCCCTTGAAGCTCAAATTATGTTTGAATCTTCAGGCATGGGTAATTACTTCTTAACCACAGAAGATATTCATGTTTCAGTAGATGAAAGTCCTAAAGGTGACAATCTAGGAATCAACTCAAATGAAACAACAGAAGATGTGAGAGAGCATAGTACAAGCACAAAAGAATTCCCCCTTCCAAGCAAAGAGAAATCTAAGGAAAGATCAGCTTTTGATGATATTTGGATCTTGGAATTTGATGGCAGCAATTCTTCTACCAACTCAGGGGCTAGACTTGTGTTAATATCTCCTCAAGGAGATATTTTTCCTTCTTCATACAAGTTACAGTTCAACAACACGGCTGAGTACAAATCTATATTGCTTAGACTGAGAGTTGTTCGAGATAAAGGCATTAAACTCCTTCATGCCAAAGGAGATGTTGAACTGGTGGTTTGTCAGGTAAAGAACCTATATCAAACTAAATATGAGAGATTAAGCCATTACCACAATCTAGTCTAGGATCAAATTGAAAGCTTTGATGCTTTAAACAAGTACACTATTGAATTGGTCTTTAGACCAAGTATGCCTGATAATGCCAATCATTGGCCAGTGTTCAATGGTGACAACCAAATCATCACCTTTTTGGAACAAAAAGATAGCTTCAAACATCTTCACTTTGAAGGCAGTAAGTCCAAAAACTTGAATCAATTCTTGAAATGAATTCAAATGCAGGTGAAGAATTCCTGTAGCTCAAAGGGAATAAGATTCCCAAAAGACTAGTTTCTCTTGAGAAACTGTTTGATAAGCATGATAGGTTCATAAAATAGCAACAAATGGATTCGAGCTCTTCCCAAGGGTTTGATCAGATAAATTTGGGCACCAAAGAAAATCCCAAGATGGTGAACATTGAGAAGTGTTGTACTCCAGAGAAACTCAAATTTGTTGATCTACTTCACCATTACATGGATGTTTTGGCATACTCTTATGATGATCTAAAGTCACTCAGGCTTGAGGAAATTCAACATGAAATTCCTCTCAAGGATGATTCGGTCCCTTACAAGCAAAAATATTGATAGTATAATCTAAAGATATCATGTACTATTTTGTCTGAGATACAAAAAATGTTGAATGCTAGGATAATTTTTCCAATCCATCATTCCACATGGATTGCCAACATAGTCCCTGTGAGGAAGAAGAATGGCAAAATTTGCATATGTGTGGACTTTAGGAATCTGAATCAGTCATCTTTAAAGGATAACTATCCTTTTCCCATCATGGATCAAGTGCTCTAAATAGTGACCAGCTCAGAAATGTTATCAATGCTAAATGACTTCTCAGGATACAATCAAGTTAAAGTTAGTGAAGCAGACCAACACAAGACTACTTTCACCACACCTTGGGGCATGTTTACATATAGAAGGATGCATTTTGGCTTGATAAATGTTGGCACCACCTTTCAGAGAGAAATGGACCTTACTTTCAAGGATGAGATGGGTAAGTTCATTGTAGTTTATCTTGATGACTTGACCATCTTTTTCAAGCGTCGCTCTAAACATGTACATCATTTGCAACAAATGCTAGAGCACTGCCGATAGAATGGTATTTCCTTAAACCCCAAAAAGTCAATTTTTGGACTAATAGAGGGAAAAGTTCTTAGACACATTGTGTCCAAAAAAGGCATAAAGATTGACTCAGACAGAGTCAAGTCTATCCAAGAGCTTACCTTGCCTACAAGTAAGACTATTGTTCATTATTTCTTTAGAAAGGTGAATTTCTTACGAAGGTTCATCCTCAAGTTTGCTGAGAAGACTTGACACATTGTGAACATGATGAAGGGAAAGGTCACTTTTAGCTAGACTGAAGAAGGCGAGTCAGCATTTGAGGATGTCAAGACTTTTATTGCCCATGTCCCAATTTTGGTTTGTCCAAACTACAACAAAGAGTTCACCATATATAGTTATGCTTCTAAACACACGCTTTTAGCAATTCTAGTTCAACAAAATAAAAAAGATATGGAATCTTCCATTTCTTTCATAAGTTGCCCTCTCAAAGCTCATGAGCTAAAGTACTCAAACATGGAGAAGCATGCTTATGCAGTGGTGAAGGTATTCAAGCATTTCCGCTTCTACATCTTGAATTCTCACACTACTACCTTGGTTCCTGATACCACGAACAAATCCATGCTAACTCAGTAGGAATTTGGGATGAAAAGAGGCAATTGGATTGTAAAGATCTAGGAGTTTAATCTAGTCATCAAGCCAACAAAGATGGTATGAGGAAAAGGCCTATGCCAATTAATTGTTGATAATAAACTAGAAGAAACAAAGCATGAAAAAGCAGAGGTGGAAGACACACTGACAATTCTCTTTATCTCCACCATGAATGAGTGGTATTCAAATATTTCTCATTTTCTTACTTATGGTGAGCATCCTACTCACCTATGTTACAAATAAACGAGGACTATCAAGTTTAAAGCTGCCAATTTTGTCCTTTGGGACAACGACTTTTACAAGAGGAGCCTTGATGGAGTGTTCCTTCATTGTGTAGATAAGGAGCAACAAAGCCAACTTTTGAAATCCTTCGACAATCTAGCCTATGGAGGATATTTTTTTGCTCCTGTGATTGTCCATAAAATTCTATGAGCTAAGTATTATTGGCCAAATCTTTTCCAAGATGCATATAAATGGGTAAGGAAATGTGAATTATGCCAATAGTTTATTGGGAGACCCAAGTTAGATGCCCTGCCTCTCAAGCCAGTAGTCATAGAGGAACCATTCTAGCAATGAGGAATTGATTTTATTAGAGCTGTAAACCCATATTCAAGTGTTGGACATGATTATGTCCTTACAATAACTGACTACTTCACCAAGTGGGTGGAAGCTATCCCAACCAAGCATGCTACTTTAGAAGTAGTGTGCAATTTCCTCAAAGAGAATATTATTTCCAAGTTTGGGGTCCCAACCAAGATTGTCACAGATAATGCAACTTGTTTCACTTTCCAAGAGATTACTTAGTTCTATTTTTACTATGGGATCACTCTCTCACACTCTTCTGATTACTTTCCATGAGGGAATGGACAAACTGAATCAAGTAATAAGAACCTGATGACTATCATCAAGAAGCTGGTGGATGACAACCAAAGGACATGGCATAAAGCATTGGTTGATGCTTTGTGGTTAGACAAAATTACACTAAAAAAGGCAATTGGTTTGTCTCCTTTCTAACTTCTTTATGGGCACAATGCTAAGATATCAATCACCTTAGAATTGCTAGCATTAAAATTGGCTAAGGCAATTGAAGATCAGACATATGAAAACCCCTTTGATAAGAGGATCATGTGCTTGACTGAGCTGGATGAGTAGAGAACTATGGTGGTGGACTAAATTGCTGCCCATCAAAGTTTGGTGAAGAAACTCTTCAACTAGAAGGCAAAAAACTATGATTTTTAGGTTGGAGATCAAGTCCTACTGTGGGACAAGAGAAGAGAACCAAAGGGGATGCATGGGAAATTTGATTCTCTTTGGAGAGGCTCATTTATTAACCATCAACTCAATGGTGAGAATAGCTTCTTCCTGAAGTATCAAGATGGCACACTCTTTTCTCTGCCTCACAATGGGTAGCATCTAAAACACTTCAATCTGTGAAGTATTAGATAAGATCGGCTTGTACATATGTATATTTGTATAGTCTTTATTTTTTGTTTTTTGTACTTCCATTTCTATTTTCTATCACTCATTTTTGGGACAACATTTGAACTATTTTGGTCCAACAGACCAAAATCCTCTCTCCCCTTCTCAAAAAATTGTTCTGGGCATTCAAATTATCCATTTTTCAAGCTTTTTCAAAGTTCTATGGACTCTGTAGGGTTGAAACTATGGACTCTACAGGCTTGAATCTACGAACTCATTTCTATGGACTCAGTTTTATAGACTCTACAGGCTTAAATCTATAGACTCATTTCTATTGATTCATTTCTATGAACTCCACTAGTTTTACAAGCTCATTTCTATAGACTTCATATGATAGTTTCTATGGACTCTGTAGGAGAGAAATAGGTTCAACACTTAGCCATTTTTTATATCATGAAGAAACTGTGAAAACTGCCAAGTGTCGTCTACCAAGACACATTATGATTTGCTTCTCAAAGCAGCAGAACTTGTCACGTGTCCCTTATAAGATAAATGGAACATGCCACGTGTCAATATCTACATGAATCCAAGTGAGTCCCAAGTGTTTCTATAGTGTTTCTAAAGCTTAATGGAAGCTGCCATGTGTCATCTTCCATGGGACTCTCAAAAGGCATCCAAAGCCTCTATAAGTTAAGCGGATGTTGCCACATGTCCTTACCTATTTCATAGTGGATGTTGCTACGTGTCACCTATTGAGATTAGTGGAAAATCAACTAAGGCAAAGCCAAAGGATAAACAAACCTTACGGAGGGTAGGTGAGGAGCAGATGGACCATTGTAAAAACTTGAAGGATAGTTCCATGCTTGAACAAGTCCTTGCAAAGGGCACAATTCTCTTTTGGGAAAAGAAGGTGGTAAAATGGTTAAGGAAGAATCCTTCAAACTTTTTGTCTAAAGGAATTCACTTGAGAAGAAATCCTGATAGAAAACTCGATGAAAATCAGAGGTAAAGTGAAGGAAGATTTCCTTCAGATAAATTATCTGAAAGAATTTCTTCAAACTTTTTATCTGAAGGAAAAGTCTATCGAAATAGAAAACCCACCAAGGAAATAAAAGCCCAAAAGCCACCGCATGTCCCTCATAAAGTTGTAGTGGAATGCACCACGTGTCCCTTATCAAATTGTAATAGAACGTGCCATGTGTACCTTATAAAGTATAGTGGAAGCCACCACGTGTTGTCTACTGAGACACAATTTCTAGTAACTTTCAAAGTAGCAGAATGTGCCACATGTCATCTACAAAACTTAGCAGAAGTCACCACCTATCAACATTCATAGCTTCTTCTTTTTATTGAGTAAGGACTGTGGTGGGTCCCAGGTGAGTGGCTAAACTTGAGTGGAATGTGCCATGTGTCTTCATCCATGTAAATCCAAAAGAGTCCCAAATGTTTCCATAGTGTCTCTAGGAGCTCAGCAAAAGCCACCACGTGTCATCTTCCACAAGATTCTCAAAAGGTATCTAAAATGCAGTGGAAGTTGCCACATGTCCTTTGTAAAGCCCAATGGAAGCCGTCAAGTGTCACTTGCTGAGATCAGCAGAAAGCAGCTTCAAGCAAAGAAAGAGGCAGTGATGGATGATTCCAAAGGAAGGTTCAAAGGTTCAACGCAGTTGGTTTAACGTGGTTGGTTTTGTTAGGTTGTGGAGCTAAAAGCTTCACTGATGCAAATAGGAGAGGAGGTTGCTGAAGGTTGCTAAGTTGCAGAGAAGTTGGGGTCGGTCTGATCAGCCGACGTCGGCAGGATAGCATAGAGAAGCAATCGGCGTCAGTCACCTCCAGGCAGACAAGGACCGACGTCGGTCGCCTGTGTGGTTCGACTGCGAGCTAATTACGGGCAGTTAGCTAACAAACCAAGTTTTTGCATGATCAGGGCTAATTATAGACTGAGAGCTGCGAATCTAATTATTATAATTAGATGTCTAATTATTGTTTGGATGAGATCTATATAATAGACTCATGGTTGTATTGGAAAAGTGTTCTAGTTTGAGTTGAGAAAAGTTTGTTCCTTCTATCTGTGAGGTGAGCAAGGGTGTTCCTCCTAGTTCCATAGTACCAGGTGTAGGTGCTGGTTTTGGAGAGTCAGCTAGATTCTTCAGGAGTGTAGGATCTTGGTCACAGTTGCATGGCCTATATAGGAGATCTACATGGTAAGTAAGATCATTGATCTGCAGGTGTATGTGTGTGCAAGGTCAAGGTTCACAGGGGAGCAGAACTGTTGTTTGATTTGCAGGTGTGTAAGATCATATAGACAGCAACACAATAGGGAGCAGTATCAGGCAGGATCTACTTGGAGTACAGTTGTGTACTCGGATAGAGCAAGACAAGAAGGCAAGGGAGTTCCTTCCATAAGTATGGTCTGTTGAATTGCAGGTTGTTGCAGGTTCATGGGAGATCTACTTGAAGTACCTTGAGTACTTGTGGAGCACGTGGAGTGCTTGTGGAGTGCGTGGAGCACTTGTGGTGTGCGTGGAGCATGGGAGGTGAACACCAACTCTGTATTTGAGTTGGGTGTTGGGACCTGAGAGGGAGAGCTTTGGGGAGAAGAATTACTATTCACTTGAGGTGTAGCGAGCCTCTGAAGAGGTGGTGGAGAAGAAGTGGCATCTTCTTTATTGTATTCTTTTCTGTATAAAGTATTAATACAATTGGTGTATTGTCTCTCATATGCTGTGTTATTCTGAATTCTAGTTACTTGGTGAATCTGGTTAATTTCCGCATATTATAGTTGCTTGGTATTTGGTAATCAATTGTATGCTTCCGGTGTTTCACATCCTGACAGGTTCAAGCAATCAAGTGAATGAATAAAACACAAAAAAGTACTTGAACCATTGAACTGTTGAACCGTTGAACCATTTTGGTTCAAGATTCATGGGTTTAATGGTTCAAAGGAAGTTCTAGACAAAGAGCAATAAAGCAATTGAACTGTTGAACCATTGAACCTTGAACCAAAATGGTTCAATGGTTTAAAGGTTCAAAGGTTCAATGTGGATGATTCAAAGGAGTATCCCAAAGGTAAATGAACAAGTGCCCTTGTGGAGGGCGGTGAACTAAAGAACAAGTGCCCTTGCGGAGGGCAGAAACATTGGTTCAAAGATTAAAAGAAGCATTAAACAAAAGGATGGTTCAATCAAAGACCAAAAAAGTGATTGAACTAGGGAAGTAATTGAACCATTGATGTCCCTACAGACATCAAATTTAAGATAATGAAATATCCATTGATTTTCAAATACAGTGCAGATCCTATGAACAAATTCAGCGACTAGATAAAGAGATAGCCCGAGAGCTCAAATCGCACAGATAAGGATGAAATACAGCAAAGAAAGGGGGAACGATGGAGAAATATCATAAATATCCATGCATAGGATAGTTTCTATAAGATAAAGTATCCCACCAGGTGGACATCAAAAGAGCACAAACATTCAATGGCGTGGCCCATTTTTCTGCATCGAGTAAAGCAAACAGCTACATGCACATCAGGAAACACATCAGGTGGCCCATATTAAAACTAATGCTTGATTCTATCATAGCCCATGGATAGAATTTAAAATGCATTAAATACATTAAATGCATCGTAACACATTTTTGTGAAACAAAGCACCTAAGTCTTTCTTAGAGTACTGTATATTGGACTCTCTCTTATTATTTTAGATATCTCTCTATGTTATCAAAAACAAAACTCTGCCAAAATTGAAAGGCATTACTGAGACTTTGAGCTCAGATTATTGATCATATTTCATTATTTGAATAAGAAAACAAGTAAATTTTTAGACTTTGTGCTGGAATAGCTTGGTTGTTAGGGAAATTGTTCTTACGTCTATTTCCTTAACACATTTTTTGTCCATTTAATTGAATAAGCAGAATTAGTGAAAATAATTAGGAAGGTGTCCTGAAGCCAACTGTGGAGAGAATTTGTGCCCCCACAATTGCCTTTAGTGTGTTTTCTTTATATTCCAGGTGTAAAGGATCTTGGGACAACTTTGTGCCCTCATTATCCTTCGTATTTTATTTCTATGTAAAGGACTTTGGGATGACTTTGTGCCCTCATTATCCTTCATATTTCACTCTTTGGCAGTTGAGGTAGAGACTTTGTGATACATTTCATCTTGCTGTGTTACGACACCCTGTTACAGTTACTTATCACCACCTGAAAGGTTCCTTTTGTCTGCTAAACAACACTTCTGAAAGAAGAGTGTCTTCTATCATTTTATTAGGATTTTTCTTTTGATTTATGAACATCATCTCTGAAAAAAGAGAGATGGATGGTTTATCCTACCCCTAAGTGTTATTTTCTACTTATATATATATATATATATATATATATATATATATATATATATATATATATATCTTGCATATTTACAAGGAACCTCCCCTTGATGAGAGGAGAGATTTGTCCCCTTTTGATGTAGTAAACCTGCACATTTGGCCAACCAATTTCCCTATGTTGTGGTTGAAGAGACCTATTTTGCTCATTAGTTAGTTGATTAACAAAATATTTACCCAACAAGTTACACAAATAATTACCGATGATGGCTATGCCAACTGATGATGGTTTTACTAACTAACGTCGGTTACTATGTAAACCCGTGACAAAGAAAAATGGTAAAACAAAGTTAAAAAATCAATTTACAAGAGTTTTAATGATCTAAATGAAGATTTTAAAGCTAAAAAATGATCTTCTTCATGTGTGAGATGCATCTTGTCCCATCAGGCATGCCATTATATGATCTAGGAATTTGACTTAAGAGAGGATGGTTAGTATCATGTTAGTTCCAAAATGAAAACAAAATGAAATAAACACACTAACTAGCATAACATTTATAGGCCTAGACACTAGGGAGAGATTAGTTAACAAATATGAATAAAACACAGAACTAAAATTCAAAAGAAACCTTTTTTTACCTCATTTGGATGCTCCAAAATTCTTGTTGTAGTGACTTTCTCAGCTTGTGTTCATGAAGTCCTTGGCAATGGAAGCTTGGCTACCTCCATCTATCCTTGGCACCTTTGGCTTATGGTTTGGCTTGGCTTGGGATCATTTTGGCATGTTAACACTAATTATAATGGGTTTTTTAATCATTTATGCATTATAACTTTGCATTATCAAGTCTTATAAATGATGTTCATGGCCTCTCTATTTATAGATTTTTTAGAATGTCTAGGATCAAACTGAACCATCCATCTTGAGATTGAGATGTGTGGTTGAGGATTAATTCAAATTTTGAAATTAAATTTATAATTATCCTCATCATGACATTATAAGAAGGGGAAATTAAGAGGCATGAAAAGGATCATAAAAGTCATTGATGAGGCATGGAGGGCATGAAGCCTGATATTTATGGCATTTATGGCCTAGGAATGTCTTCCCAAGAAATGAGGTCACCTGATGATGCAGATATTTAATATTAATTTCCAAAACAAATTATTCAACAAGTGTCCATGGAATTATTAATTAGGCTCTAATTTATATTAATTAGCTCTTAAGCATGTTTAGCACTTTGTGCACAAATTACTCAAATTGATCAAAATGCTTTGTTATTGGTCCAAAATTTGACTGGATTAAAACTGAAAGGTGATGTCAGATGCATTGGAACTATAATCCCATTTAGGATGTTTCCAATAGAAAATAACAAAGGCATGTGTCTCATTTAAGAGATTTGATAAAAAAGAGCAATCTAGAGTACCTAGGTGCAAAATTGGCATTTTGACTAAGAATGATCTGATCAAAGTTAGTAGGCCCATAAATTGCATTACCCCATTTAGGGATACCCTTGCCAAAATTGACACTTGAATATGTTAGTTTCACATTATTTAGTGTGTTTTAAGGCCAAATTGTGTATTTTAAGTGGAAATTGGCCAAAACCTTGATTAGAGGTTATCGATGGCCATAGTTAGGTGTCTACATGAGGCACATAGACATAGACCACTTCCTAGATCTAGGCAAAATGATATTTAAAACAAGCAAGGAATTAGTCCCAGTTACATAATTCAAAGGTAAGAGGTAAACACCCAAGCTAAAACTAAGCAAGACCAAGGTGTACACCAATCAATTTTGAATTTGAACTTTGCAAATCAACTTCTAAAATTGGTTTAAAAGACTTTGATTTTTCAAATGGAGAACATCTCAGACCCAAATGGATAGCATGGCAACACCAATTTTAGACCAAAGGTACACATGATTTTTAAATTGGTTTGAAATAAGGTAATGTTTTTTGGAATAACAAGAGAAAAGTAATGATGTTACTTCAATCAAAAGTCATGATAACAGTTTTAGATTTAAAAACTCAAAGTAAATGTTTGGGATGAAAGGGCTAGTGTAATGAAACCTCGTTTAAATAAGTGATACACATAAATGTTTTGGGATAAAAAATTATAATGAAAAAGTGTGACACAAAATGGATAGAATAACACCCCTTGGTCAAAAATGTGATGAAAATATGTGATGTTTATGACTCATTTTGAACAAACAAGCAAACATTTTCTAGTCTTAAAACACCGATGTAAATCAAATAAAATATAACTAGCATAAATGGCTCATCCTATCCCTATAATTAACATGGGTGTGCATAGCTTCTGCCAAGGTTTCCACTAATATACCAATGCTTATGAGAAATTATTAATCTAAAAATTAAAGTACATGTGTAGGTAGAGTTTTTACACTACCCTCTATCTCTCAAGCATTCGTACATGACACAAAACTAGAGTGAGGAGCACTTGGAATTTGATAATAAATTATGTCATAAGTGGGTTGACTAACAATATATAAGTTTTGAATGTACTATATGGCCCCAAGTGTGGCTAATAGAAGATTACAATAATATCAATTGGTTTCATATCTACTAACTTACAATTCAAGGGTCTATTCTTTTGCATAACAACTCCAACCATCTACTACTTAGTAGATTTTGATGTTTAGTAAGACCTGACCTGGGTTTTCATTAGGATCATAAAGGCTAGCCACTCAGCCCCCTAGCAATCCCACTATCACGTGCCCTAATTTGTATACCCCACCATGGATCAGGTTTGGTACAATGTTGGGAGATGAATCCCTAGGTTAATGCACCCTTAAAAAACTCATGATAAGGTGATAAACTCCCACCCACAAGACAAATGCATTAAAAAGATGAAAATGAAAAGACTTTAGAGGTCACTTTTGAATCACCCAAGTCATTTGGAGTTTGGGGAGAGCATACACGACATTCATTCTGACACAACTTTATAAAACAATGATAATAAACCAAGCACTTTTGGTCACCCAAGTTCCCTAAAGGGGACATAGGAGAGCATAAATGCTAGAGTTTATATTTTTTAAAATAAAGAGAATTTAATCTAAGTGTTTGAAAATAATAAATAAGAATCGAAAAAGCCCATAGGAGCTCTGACTACGGATGTAGATTCTTTTTAATAACACCAAATTGAAATGTGTTTGAAATTGGCCATGTTTGCACTTTTAAAAATCTTGAAAAATGCTAAAATACAAATTGTTAAGTGATTTTTAAGCACCTTAACCAAATGTGAATGAATTTTAGCCTTTTTTGTGAAATTAGACTTTGCAAAATAAAAATTTGATTAAAAAATAATTGAACTTAATTATTTCTTGGCTTAATTCTCTACAAATAAGGTAGTGGATTAATTTGTACTTTAATTCAAGGTGAAATTTTACAAGTTATATCAAGAAAACAAAAAAATTATCTCCATTAAACAATTTTGCAATTATGCAGTAAGCTATGAACTGTGAAATTATTCAAGCATAAAAACTTAGAAAACTCAAATGCAACAAAGACTTACAGTGAGAAATTTCATAGTTATAAGATAATTCACAACCCAACTTGGTGATTTATTAACTCTATAAAAACCTATAGGAAACACATAGAAATAAAGAGTTGTGTTTTCATTGTTTTCTAGCAATTTGGTAGTTAGAAAATGATTTTGCAACTTAGAAATGTAATTTTGCTACTCATAAATATGAGTTTGCTCCTCAATAATGTGATTTCACTACTATAAATGATGATTTTGATACTAAAATATATGATTTATCATATTTTAAACAATTTTACAATTAACCCAAAAAGTAAAGGAAAAGACATGGTTTTTATAAAATAAATTCATAGTTTTACTCAATAATTTCACTATTTTTGAGCCCAATTTTGTAGTTCTATAAAGCCGAGTTCAAAATAGGATGATTTTGTAGTTTCCTGGAATGATTTCATGATTTCTATCAATGATTTTGTAATTTTTCTCACTGATTTCATAGTTTTGCAGTTCCACAATCAAAATCCAAACACGAAAAAGTTAAATAAAAAGTAATAAATTAAAGTCTAAAATAACTACTTTTTGGCTCTTAAAAGGTCGAAAGATGCTCATTTTATGCATGTGGGGTGCATGGTCCCACTAAGGATTCCATTATGTGATCAATAGTAATCCAAGCGGGGAATTAATATAGTGTTAATATGATAAAAATAAAATAAAAACACACTAAAAATCTAACATCTCAAGCCTAGACACTTAAGGAGCAAGAGAGAAATACAAGTAATTAATAATGGAAGACAAAACAAGCATTATTTACCTTCTTTGATAGTAACAGTTTCATGTTGGCCATGGAGGAATGTGCTCAATCATGTGCTCAAAGAGTCTTTGATAGTGGTGCTCCTTGCATCATCTCTCCTTATCACCTTGGCAATGTTGGGCTTGGCTTGGCTTTGATGTAGAAAACTATCAATATTAGTGCATTACAAGAATTATTCTCTCTCACAACAAATGAACATTATAACATTAAACAAAAAATATCCTTTGAGAAGGACCTTGGCACTTATATTTATAGCTTTTCAAAATAAATCTAACCCAAGTGTAGTTAAGTTAGAATTAACCATGATTAGGTTTAGATTAACCCTAGTTGAGTTAAGGAGGGGACAAATAATTAATATTTGGGCTAGAGATCCCATTTATTAAGCATGGCTCTCCATTTTTGAATTTAAGGATTTAATGGAGATATTTTTAATTCCTTGGCTTTGAATGATGACATCATCATGACCTCAATTTTATTAAAATTTTATTTTTTACAAAATTCATTTTCACTAATTACACATGGAAAATCCACTTAAGCATTTAATTTGATTTACTTAGTTAATTCATTATGCTTAGCATTTTTTCACTTTAAGAATTTTGTAAGTGCCCCCACTTAATGGGTCTAAAGGCTAAATTATTAATTTGCTAGGTCACAAGTTGATTAGAGATGAATCCGTGAGAGGTTATTATTTCATATAGGATAATACCCTAAATAGGGATGCCTCAACATGATTCTAAGCATTAATGTCTAATGTGTGGAGGAAATTGGGACATTCAGTGATTCCTAGTTTTAATTTGCACTATTTAGTAGAAATCAATTTGAAGTCCAGTTGGAACATGATTGTGGCTAAAACAGGGCATCTACACCCGTCACCAAACTAAATAAACCATCATTATAAGAGTAACTTCTCAAAGATACTACTACCACTAACTTACAATCAAAAACTAATGAGGAACAACTTCCTCAATTCAAACCTCTAACCACTTTTCTTCCTCCTAAACATATTTTACCAAAACTCATTATAATTTCTTAGAATAACTTAACTCTATGCCTTGAAAATTCATCTCATGGAGTTAGTTTACACCTCTCCCTATCATCATAAATTCCTAATGCAATAACTCCAATAAATCAAAGAACCATCTTTCTTAGAAGAAGAACCACCTTCTCGTGAGCTTCAACCAACAGAAGTTCATACCATTGAATCTATTCATCCTTATTCAAAACCTTACATAGAGTTCCTTAAATAAGACATGATCAATGATGAAATTATATTTTGAGCTAATGATCCACCTCTTTTTATCAAAATATCCACTAATACCACCCTCATTCACAAATTATTAGTAGTCAAAGGGTCAAGAATTAATGTGACATCTATTTGGCTCATTCAATAACTTAGATATAACAAATATCATCTCAATCAAACTCATTTAACATGTCTTGTATTCAACAAGACCAATCAAAAGCCACTTGGTTAAATTTGGCTCCATCTTACTATTAGACCCAAAACTATATGTACTAAGTTTATGACCCTTTATTTAACATTAGCTTATAACATACTACTAAGATGCCCATAGGCTCATCACATGAGGGCTATTACCGCTTTCGAAAGCCAATGTATCAAGTTTATTCATAATGGAAAATATTATAAACATGAGACTGATCCTAACTTATGGAGTATTCATCTTACCAATCCTAAATCCCAATATCAGATTTCCACTATTCTAAAAATTAATAGTGTAGCTTTACCCAAATTCATCAATATGAATTTTACAAGTCACTCTTGTCAATTATGATGATGATGAGCCAAATAATTTCCAAAATATGTGTAATGCTACCAAGCTACCTCCTTACATTTTGGAGTGACTTCCTCCTTCGTTATTACATCATAATCGTACCATCCCTCTTATTTATAAGATCATTGATTTACCTCCTCCATGTAATGCACATGAAGCATCTTATACAAAAGATGATTTTATGTGCAATGACTATGGATTCTCTAATTTATTTCAAGACCTTTTAACCATATCAACACGTAAATTTGGTGATCTAGGTGTCTCCCCCTTGGAATTTCCTTCAGAGATACAAACATGTACTATTTCTCCAACCTATGATGATAACTACGTTATGGCCCAAACTCAATCAAGAGACTTAGATGTTCAACATTATTAGAAAATATTATCTCACATACATGATTTTAATCATAATGTTCATACCATTTCCATGGATATTGAGTTTAGACGTGAAGGTCATGTACCTCTAATTAACTCTTCACTTCTTGATACTCCTTTGGTTATTGAACAAATATTACCTCTCACATCTATATAACTTATATAACCTTGTATACCTCATATGACATTAGTTAGTATACCTGATTCTCTCTCTATCAATGATTACAAGAATAAATCAATTGAATCCATCAGCTTTCCTCTACATTTTTACCTACTCTCGAGATCACTCTTGATCCCAAGGCCATAGATGTATGCTAGATATACTCTAAATACAACTACCATGGTAATAAAATCATTTATCTTGAAGTATAGTGGAATATTATGGACATTTACCTATATTACCTAGAGATAAAGCTCTCCTTGAATTTCTCCATGCCTGAGAACCTCAACTTCCTTGGCAACATCACAAACTTAGGAATTTCAAGTGAAAGGCCCCTCATTACAATATCTTCATTTCTAGAATTGATCCTAATACCAATCCCATTTCCTCTCTTCCCAATGTGCCATATCATTTTCAAGATATAAATGTTATATTTATCAAATAAACTACAAGAATCAAATATGGCACACCCTTATGTCCTCGACCTATAATAGTTTCTAGAAAACTCACACTAACTGAACATGATAACTTTAGTTTATTCTTTGATAAATATCATGAGACTTTCACTTGTTCATATGAGGACATGTCTGGAATTGATCCTAATATCATGGTGCACAACATCATCACATACACTAATGCCAAAGTTATTTGGTAAAAATAGTGGAAAATTTCCCCTAAAGTTTCCACCCTATGTAATAAAGAAATTATCAAACTAGTAGATGCCAAGTTTATTAAACCTATGGAATAATTCGAATGGGTGTCAAACATTGTTCCCATTCAAAGAAAAGTTTCCTTGGTTATTCACATTTGCATCTAATTCTAAAATCTCAACATCACTTATCCTACGGACAATTTTCCATTACCTTTGATAGATGTCATCATCAATTCCACTACTAGATATGAAATTTTATCCCTCATGGATGGTTTTTTAGGCTACAATAAAATTCATATCACCCTCAAAGATCAACACAAGACAAATTTCACCATGGAATGGGGCACCTATTGCTATTTTAAAATGCCCTTCAACCTTAAAAATGTCATAGCTACCTATCAGTGGGGTATGACTCACATTTTTCATGACCTTATCCATAATATTGTGGAAACCTATGTGGTGATCTCATTTCCAAATTAAAATTTTTAAAACCCATATTTTTGATCTTGTCATCATATTTGATCAACTCATCAAATATAAAGTTAGACTCAACCCCTACAAATCTATTTTTGGCTTTACATCTAGGAAATTACAAGGGTTCTTAGTCTCTCTTCATGGTATTTATGTTGATCTCACTAAAATTAATGTTATAGTTAACATGCCTATCCCTTATTCTACTCCAAACATTCATACTTACCTCAGTAAGCTTGGGGCAATCTGACGATTCATCCTTGAAATGGATTGTTGTATTTATTCTATTAATTATCTTCTTAAGAAAGGTAATAATTTAAAATGGATTGATCCTTATCATAAGGAATTTTACAATATGAATAAATCATTTGTACATCCACCTGCCCTTCATCCACCTTCTAATGACCATCTTTTAATTTTTTCCATTTTTTCTAGACCCATATTAGTTGTGGTAATTCTTGCCTAAAAAGATGGTACTAGAAGAGAGTACGCTATCTATTATATTCATTAAGGCCTCATCAATTACAAAAAGTGTTATACCAAAGTGAAATTTGATCGCCTTGCTATATATTTTACAGTTGAAAATCTTTGTCACTACATGTCTTATCAAACAATGTATGTCATAGTTCATTCTAACCCAATTTATCACTTTTCTCCAAAGCCTTTCTATGTGGAGATAGAATTGGCAAGTGGATGGTCCTCTTAATATAATTTGACCTTCACATCATCACACAAAAATCTATCAAAGGACAAGTCATTGCCAACCAACTTGCAGTGGCACCCATACCTGTTACCAATCATCTTCAATATAGTCTCCCTATTCATAACATTCTCTATATTAAAGATCTCAATCAGGGTATCTCTCTTAAATATTACTTTCATAACTTCATTTCTAACTTAGAAGAAAATAATTAAGAATATTCCTATGTCATTATTGATTCTACTAAATCCAAAGTAGTTATCAAATAACTTCTCAAAATCAATGTTGATTTACACTAAGACACCTGGACCTTACACTTTGATGGTGCCAAATGTTTCCAAGGAGTTGGGACAGGTTGTATTATAACTAATACTCATGGTAAAATTATCCCTTTGGCATTCCAAATTACCTTTAATGTCACTAATAACATGGGAGAATATGAAGCATTATCTTAGGCATGAGAGTGACACTTGACTTAAATAATACATATCTTCACACTTTGAGTGACTCCCAACTCATCTACCATTAGGTTAATGGTGATTACTAATGTAAAAGTGATAATATTATCACTAATCATCAAATGGCCACTAACCTTGCCAAAAAAAATTCTTCTTTTACCATCAAGCCCATTCTAAGATATCAGAACTCCTTCGTTGACTCTCTTGATCCTTCAGCATCATTATCTCATCCACATCAAGTTCTCAATGATTCTCAATTTGTTATTAAAATAATAAATTCCATGTATTCTATCCAACTTCAAGAATCACTTATCTTTCATATTAATGTTTTTACCATTCAAAAAAGCCCATGGTATAAAGACATTATCCAATTTCTCAAACATAAAACTTATCCTTTGGACATCGATTCTTAAAAAAAGACTAAATTTTTTTAAACAAGCATTTAAATATGTCTTTTGATATAACACACTTTATTATCACAATGCAAAAGGTACCCTTCTCTATTGTTTAATGAAATAATATGCCCCTCCTCTCTTTTAACAAACACATGGGGGCATTTGTGATGGTCATTGTAGCAGACACACTACAACACACAAATGCCTATGTATGGATTAGTTTTGGCCTAATCTCAAAAAAGATGCTATTGAGATCATTAAAAAGTGTAGTCTTTGATAATTTCATGATGATCTAATCCATTCACCACCAGTCTAGCTCCAAACTATGGAATCTACCTGGTCATCTTCCATGTGGAGATAAGATCTCATTGGTAAACTGCCTAGATCACAAGATGGGCATGTTTTTATCATCATGGCTACTGAATATTTTACTAAATGGATAGAATCCATGTTTATCATCAACATCATGGGCACTAATATTTATAATTTTATCCTTAACTAAATAATTTATCATTTTAGAGTTCCCCATACTATCATTTTTGATAATGGCAAAAAATTTACAAACAAGGATGTGAAGTAGTTATGTGCTAAATCCAAAATATCCCACAAATTTTCCACCCCTTACCATCCACAGTGCAATGGCCAAGTTGAGGCCACTAATAAAACTCTCAATAAAATCCTTCAAAAAACCATTTATGAAAATTTCATGGATTGGAATCTTCATTTATATCCTGTACTTTGGGCCTATCATACTAGCATTCATACTTCCACTAGGGCTACACCATTCTCACTAGTCTACAGTTATGAGTTTATCCTATTAGGTTGTGGAGCTAAAAGCTTCACTGATGCAAATAGGTGAGGAGGTTGCTGAGTGTCACAGTCACCGATGTTGGTTAGGCCGATCGACGTTGGTCAGGGGTGCACAGGAAGCTATCAACATCGGTCATGGATCGACCAGCGTTGGTCACCTCCAGATAGACAGCGATCAACATCGGTCACCTGTGTAGTTCTAAAACTATTTGTTGCATGAATAGTTAGTTTGTTGAACCGGTTGTTTGCATGTAAAGACTAATTTTAGTCTTGAGCCGCTTGTCTAATTATTGTTTGTATGAGATCTATTTAATAGAATCATGGGTTGTATTGTAATTTATCCTTTATTTGTAAAAGGATCCTTGAAGGAGAAAATCCTCAAGAGGGAGAATCAAAAAGACTTGGTGCAACAAGGACAAGGGTTCTTTTGGGTGTGTATGATCTTGGTCTGCAGGTGTGTAAGGCCAGGATAATCTGTGATATAGCAAGATTAGGTGAGATCTACATGGTAAGTAAGATTAGTTGATCTGCAGGTGTGTGTGTGTGTGTTTGATCTAGGTTTGTAAGTGTTGCAAAACCAAGTTGATTTATAGGTGGTAGCAAGATCAGGGAGATCAGCAACACAATAGGTAGCAAGATTAGGTGAGATCTACTTAGAGTACGTGGAGTACTCAGTTGGACTAGAAGTAGGCAATGATGGTTGATCTAGTTGTCACTTACTAGTGGTACTAGAAATAATTATATTGACTGTTTAGAGGTGAACAACAACTCTATGTTTGAGTTGTCTGTTGTGACCGTATTTGAGGAGAGTGAACTCTTGAAGGTGAATTACTGTACACTAGGTGTGGGAAGCCTAAGAGGTGTGAAGAAGACTGTGTCATCTTCTTTACTATATTTCCTTCTGGAAGAGTATTAATACAATTGGGTATTGTCTCTCATATTCTATGTTGTTTTTGATTTCTAGTTATTACTTTTGGTTAAATTCTGTGTTTAGTTGCTTATACAAAGGTAATCATGTGTGCTCTTTGAGAGCTGGGATCCTGAACATATCCTACCATTATAAGTTGAGCTTCCCTATTTATATATATCTCTTCATGATATCATTCTTGATGAGGAATTATGTAAAGTGGATCATGCCCTTGATCTTATTGATAAACACTATTTAGTTATTTTGCAACATAATGATCTGTACAAGGCTCGTATCACCAAGCAACATAATAAAAAGGTTAAAGTTCATGTTTCTAATATTGGTGATCTATTTTTTAAGCTATAATATACCCATGATAAAGAATTCAAATATGCCCAAAAATGGTGGGGCCCTTACTTAGTTAAAGATATTCTTGGTCCTAGCACCTATTGCCTCCAAACTAATGAAGGCCATGTTTTCAAAAATCCCACCAATGTGCAATTCTTGAAGAAGTAATTTTCTTTGATATTTCCCTTCTTATCATCTTTCTATATGCTATCCTACTAACACTTTTTATAAGATTTATACATGGTTGTCACCCTCTACAACATTCTTTGTTAGATTGTGGAGCTAAAAGCTTCACTGATGCAGACATGGAGGAGGGTGCAGAAGGGTTGCTGAGTGCCACAGACACCGGCGTCGGTCAGGCCAACCGATGTCGGCAGGAAGGAGACAAGAAGAAACTGACGTTGGTCAGAGATCGGCTGGTGTCGGTGACCCCCAGGCAGACAGGGACCGGCATCAGTCGCCTGTGTGGTTCGACTGCGAGTATATTACTGGCAGTCAGTTGATGAACCAAGTGTTTGCATGCTTAGTGCTAATTATAGACTGAGAGTTGTAGATCTAATTATTGTACTAGGTGTCTAATTATTTTTTGGATGAGTTCTATATAATAGACTCATGGTTGTATTGTAAAAGTGTGATAGGGAGTAAGAGAGCATTGTTATAAGCTCCTTCGGTGTGTGAGGTAGAGCAATGGTGTGTTCCTCCTAGTGCCACAGTACCAAGGTGGGTGCTGGATTGGAGAATCAACAGGGTTCTTCAAGAGTGTATGATCTTGGTCATCAGGTGTGCATGGCTTCTATAGGAGATCTACATGGTAAGTAAGATCATTGATATGCAGGTGTGTGTGTGTGTGCAAGGTCAAGGTTCACAAGTGTGCAGAACCAGCTTGATCTGTAGTTTGGAGACCGATAGGACAACAACACAATAGGGAGCAGTATCAGGAGAGATCTACTTGGAGTACAGGTGTGTACTTGTGGAGTGCGTGGAGTGCGTGGAGCACAGGTATAAGGTGAACACCAACTCAGTGTGTGAGTTGGGTGTTGGGACCTAAGAGAGAGAGATTTGAGGAAAGAAGTACTATTCACTTGAGGTGTGGGAAACCTCTGAAGAGGTGGTGGAGAAGAAGTGGCATCTTTTTTATTGTATTCTTTTCTGTATGAGTATTAATACAAGTTGTGTATTGTTTCTCATATCTTGTGTTATTTCTAGATTCTAGTTACTTGTTGATTCTGGTTATTTCTGCATATTAAGTTGATTGGATTTAGTAATCAATTGTGTGCTTCTGGTGTTGGTCATAATCCCAACACGTGGCATCAGGGAGCAAGTTTGTTGTTCTAGGTGCCTGACAAGTGGTATCAGAGCCTTGGTTATAGGTTCAAGAGCTGATACTGACAAGTGGTATCAGAGCTAAGGTTGCAAGAAGTGGTTTTGTGTTTGGTTACAGGGCACTCTCAGGGGTTTCTGATTGAGTGGGAGTAGAGCAACGGCAGATCAAAGTAAGCTAAAGATGGAGGAGTTGAAAAGCACAGATGGTCACTTATGGTCCGATGGAAAGAAAGAGTAGGTAAAAGAAAATTGTTGGTTTGTGGAAGATCAGCATGGAGGAACTGAAGAAGTAGATGTTGTAGGTGATGTGGCACAGGATGCTCTGGGAGGTTTCTTGGATAAAGTTGAATCTTGTCTTATATATTCGGTTGCCTCTTTCCATGCAACCCCAGGTAGAGGAGCTGGTCAGCCTTGCCAAAGAATTGGCAAAGGGGAAGTGAAGCTGAAATTGTAGGCGGCCAACACATGGGTGTTGAAGAGGTCATGCAGGTCCCAGGTTTGGAGATGTGGCTAATTTCTTCAGAAGAGTTGGGTGATGGGAGATGTACGAGAACTCTCACAGTGGATGCACTTGAATTATCTGGTGGTAAGAAAATAGGTACTCTTTATCTACTTGTTTATATTACTGATTCTTCTTTTGTTACGGAGACGTGGCTTCGTAGGCTTGGTCACATGAGCAAGAAGGAGATGCATGTTCTTAAGTAGAAGACAGATATTTTTGATAGGCTTAAGAACTAGAAAGCCTTGGTGTTCTTGGAGGAGATGGCAGATAGAGATCAATGGATGGGGCTGGATACTTATGAGCAGGGCAGTTTGGACATGGAAATTGATTCAAAGGAGCTCGCAGGTAAAAAGTCATCACTCACAGGAAACACAGGTATCGGTGTCGGCAGGAAAATCGACGTCGGCAGTATTTAAGACTGACGTTGGTCACGAGGATCGACGTCGGCAACAAGAGGACACCGACATCGACAGGTTGGTAGTCAGGACAGGCACAGGAATCGAGGTCGGTCAAATGCAGACTGTGGGGTGGCTGAGGTCGGTCACTGAAATGGATTTTGGGTGGACAGCAAGCTGTCAAGGAGTCTCAAACACCCATACAGAGGACTAAAGACGTAAGTAGGCCTCAAATTCATTGTTCCTCTTCTTTATACTAGTTGCTGACTGCAGAGCAGGAAGGATCCAGGAAACAGTGGGAGCATGGCATGGAGAAATTGCAGATCCAGACAAAGATTTGGTAGGGTTGCCAGCCGGTATGTTAGCACTATGAGATGAATGGATTCCTTAGTTGAAGAATAGAGAGAATGGATACGTGAGACAGAAGACCAGTTCATATGGTCTTGAGGAGCTGCAGGACAGTGGTATAGGGTTTGACAGGTGGAGGAGGAAGCATGGCTTCAGTCAATGTCAGGTAACTACTGTGGTTTGCCTTACCAGGGGGATGATGAGTCATGACATCATTCTATTACTGTATGTGGATGGTATGTTTGCTAGCAGGATCGTACATACAGGTTGTTGCTGAGCTAAGGGGTAAGATTAGTTTAGTGGTTTGCTATGAAGAATTTGGAGCAGCGAAATTCTTCAGCATGGGAGACATGGGAGATCACAGGGTGATTTTGTTTCCAGTGGGAGCTGATGTGAATCAGGTGTTGGCAAGATGCAAGATGCAGAATTAGAGCGCACCAAGGGCTGGACAGTTTAGTGTCTGAAATCACATGAGGTCTAGTATAGACCTAAGTTTTCCCAAGCAGTGGGAGCTGTCAGAGAGTTAGGAGCCAATTCAAAGAAGTGGATTCTCAGGTATTTGAGAGAGACCAGTAGTAGGGATTCATGCTATTTAGGGGTCAGGACTTCACTACATGAGATTGTAGGAATGGATGCGGCAGGGTACTCGAATGACAGGAGGTACACCACAGGTTGTGTGGTGGGTGGTCTTCAGGGTTGAGCTTGAAGAGGAATACAAACTAGGAAATAGATTAGATGAGGTACAGGTACAGGTACAGTGTAGCTATTTATCTCCAAGTGGGAGATTGTAAGATTGTGGAGCTAAAAGCTTCACTGATGCAGACATGGAGGAGGGTGCAGAAGGGTTGCTGAGTGCCACGAACACCGGCGTCGGTCAGGCCAACTGACGTCGGCAGAAAGGAGACAGGAAGCAACCGACGTCGGTCAGAGATCGACTGGCATCGACGACCCCCAGGCGGACAGGGACCAGCATCAGTCGCCTGTGTGGTTCGACTATGAGTATATTACGGGCAGTCAGTTGATGAACCAAGTGTTTGCATGCTTAGTGCTAATTATAGACTGATAGCTGTGGATCTAATTATTGTACTAGGTGTCTAATTATTATTTGGATGAGTTCTATATAATAGACTCATGGTTGTATTGTAAAAGTGTGCTAGGGAGTAAGAGAGCATTGTTATAAGCTCCTTCGGTGTGTGAGGTAGAGCAAAGGTGTGTTCCTCCTAGTGCCATAGTACCAAGGTGGGTGCTGGATTGGAGAATCAGCAGGGTTCTTCAAGAGTGTATGATCTTGGTCATCAGGTGTGCATGGATTCTATAGGAGATCTACATGGTAAGTAAGATCATTGATATGCAAGTGTGTGTGTGTGCAAGGTCAAGGTTCACAGGTGTGTAGAACCAGCTTGATCTGTAGTTTGGAGATCGATAGGACAGCAACACAACAGGGAGAAGTATCAGGGGAGATCTACTTGGAGTACAAGTGTGTACTTGTGGAGTGCATGGAGCACAGGTATAAGGTGAACACCAACTCAGGTGTGAGTTGGGTGTTGGGACCTAAGAGAGAGAGCTTTGAGGAAAGAAGTATTGTTCACTTGAGGTGTGGGAAACCTCTGAAGAGGTGGTGGAGAATAAGTGGCATCTTCTTTATTGTATTCTTTTATGTATGAGTATTAATACAAGTTGTGTATTGTCTCTCATATCTTGTGTTATTTTTGGATTCTAGTTACTTGTTGATTCTGGTTATTTCCGCATATTAAGTTGCTTGGATTTAGTAATCAATTGTGTGCTTCCGGTGTTGGTCATAATCCCAACACATGGCATCAAGGAGCAGGTTTGTTGTTCTAGGTGCCTGACAAGTGGTATCAGAGCCTTGGTTGTAGGTTCAAGAGCTGATAATGACATTCTTCTCTTTTCATAAACCTTAGTTCCTTTTATTGGTCCTTTGATTTCTCTTTTTCTTGAGTTGCATTGTAAAATTGTGGATAGGATTTGGTTTTCCTCATGAATTCCTTTCACTTTAATTACTTTGTTCTTTTCCATCACCTTTTACATACTCTTAGATTTTTATTTTATGAGTTGTAGTGTAAGACCATGGATAAGACCAGGCCCTCCTCACAAATACCATTTTTCCATTTTATTTTCATACTCTTTGTTCATTCCCTTTTAACTTTATCTTTTATTAGTTGCAATGTAAGACCATGGATATGACCAAGCCCTCCTCAAAAATTCTATTTTTTCCTCTATTGCACCCTTTTGGGTTACTTTTTATGATGTGTAGTGTAAGACCATGGATAGGACTAGGCTCTCCTCATAAAATCACCATATTATTTTAAAAACCATCTTTGTTCAACCAAGTGTTCCTTTTTTCAAATGTTAAGAAATGGATATAAGTTTTTGATCCCATATTCTTATTTGTGGTTTTTATTTCTTTTGTAGATAAAACTTTCACAAAAAACTATATTAGTATATTTCCCTACACTTACAATATTCTTATGATAAGGAATCATACTTACCTATCATTGTATTCTTTTTCACATTTGTCACATTTTTTGTGATATGAAGTAATTAAAAAAAATTATGTTCATTCCCCTTGATTTCATTTCTTTTCATTTCACTTTGGATAAAACAAGGTTGAAGTCAATATAACACTTTAATTTCACATAAATTAACAAGAATCTTAGACACCATGCTCTCTAAGCTCTCTTTCTTAGCAACTAAGTCTCAAGAAGTAAATGATAGTCATTTTTAACACCCATGTTTGGTTATCTAAATCTGTATGCAGGAGGAATAGAGAAATCCATCAAAATTTAAAAGCCAAATCATTTAAAAATAAAAGGTAGTGTTCAAAAGTCAACATATAAATTTAAAATTCAAATCACACCAAAAGATGTGATTAATAGCACATCTCCTATCTCCAATAAAAGCTCAAACCCTATAGTTGGCCTCATGATAGAGTTGAGGTCTATTAGGGTATGGTAGGCCAATATATTTGGATAGGAAAATTTTAAATAATCTATGGTTTTACCTACTTTCTCACATAGGTACCCAATATTCATAGTAAATTGATGGCTCTATAAGGGTTCCTAAGGAATGGGGAACATGTTGTGGGAAGGTAGGTCAATTTTACTTTTCATGCATATAACCTTCATGGGATGATATTCATACTTTATTTGGTAACCTAAGATTTATGTGGTTAGAAAAATTTCTTTATAATCCTTAATGTTGACAGTCCTCTTGTTTTGACAAACTTAATTTTAGTGTCTTAACTTTGATAAAGAGTTTCTCTACCTTGATTTTTCCTTCATTCTCCCTCCATACAATTCATTTCCCCATTTGATAGGAAAGTTTGATTTTAAATCTATTTTCCCACATTTATATTCCTTATTATTCACATCTTAAAAGCATGCTAGTACTAATTTATTTTGATTTTATCTATCTTTAGAATATAATAGTATGCTTGAGTGGCTATGGATTATCTTCTTTACACCATTGCATTACATTTATAGAAATCACTCTGGTTCATTTGAAAATTTTCCTTTGTTGTACCTCTTTTTTTTGGACAACTACATCCATTTCTATTTTTTAGTACTTTTTTTCATTATTGAGTGAGGTTGGCTTGTTACTTCTCACTCAATAAATGTTGTTTTCCCTTTTATGTTATTTTTCCATTGAGGATTGAGTAAGGATTTTTAATACCCACTCATCAAAGTTATTTTACCATTTCTTTCCCATTTTTGTTTAATTAAGGATTGTTACTACTTTTACATTGATGTTTGATTACCCTTTTTACTTGTATCTTTAGTTTAGCTTGGTAATTTATTCCTAACTTAGCATTTATCATCCCAACTTACCAAATTTACAAGTACGTCATGCCTAATCCATGTCAACTATCTTGGATTTCCTTTATTTATTTGTTTTTACTCTTTAGTTTTGTATCCTTGGGTTTGTCCAAAGCAGTCTTTGTGCCCTCCATGATCAAAACTATGAACACAACAAACAACTATCCAATGATAAAGTGAAGTCAAGGTATGCATACATTACTTTTATTTTTAGTTATTTCCTCTTTTAGCCATTTACTTTCAGTTATTTTATGCTTTAAAATACTATAATTTATTTAGCTTCAATGTTGTGTGTTACTATGTTCTTTTCTCGAAGCACCATCCCATGTTACACATGAGTGACACATGATGAGATTCAAGTGGGGCATATGTATAAACATAATATTTTAAAACTTTATCAATTACTAATGATTTATCTCTTGCATGAACCCATCAAGACTCAATATCTTTAAGTGCACACATTAAAGGTTGCACTAAGAAATGGGTGGGAAGACCATTAGTGTTTCATAAGATTGTTGTCCCATATACCACCACTTATTATTAATCCAACCTTATCATATGCACTTCCCTAAGCTTTGACACCTCTCTTGCACACTTATCCAAGTAATTCACTACCTTATTCAGCCCCTACTTAAGCCTAAAACCCTTTTTGCTAGTTTATAGTACACTATTAGCCTGGGCCAACCTTGTATTTAATTTGTTAAAAGCACGTTACAAGTCTACATAATCCTTAGACAACTTAGAATATGATCTACCTTGATTTTATCAAATAATGATATAGATTCAAATTGGGCCAATCATATCAGCTAAACTTTCAAAAAGGTTTAGGGTTAGGTTCAACTATATATACATATTCATTTCACCATTTCTTAAAGAGAGAATAGAATTAATTACTCATTTGTGCTTCTTTACAATCTACTCTTTGACCATTCTACTTAAGGAGTTATTTCTTAGGGTTTATGCTTGGATAATAATCTTGTCTTGTGGAAAATTCTTGGATGCTTAAGCCTTTATTAGTGATATTTACAAACCATAACAACCTCTTATGAATCATCTTTGTCCAAGGGAGAGATTGAGTCTCAATGAGTTCATCTTCAAGGTAAGTATCTCTAACTTTACTCCTCTATTTTAGTAGATAGAATTAGCATAAGTAATGTATTTTGAATATATTTCTCTCTCCATGCATTAGGTTTTTATCTATACATAGCTTAATTTCTCTTATGCATGTCTACCTTTTGTTTTTATTATCCCCATTTTGTACCACAAGCTTTGGTGAGCACTAAAATAGATTTAAATTTACTTTTCATATACTTTCTAAAAATGAAAACATAGGACCTAGCTAGGGTTATTGCATAGTGTTTCTTGATTAGAGGCTTTAGGACCCTCTCTAGTGATGTTATTGTGGTAAGAGATCCCTTAGTTAGGTATAAAGGATCCATCTTGGTCATGACCTCGAATATCTAATGTATCAACATTCAAAAGTGTAATTAGGATTTATCTTCTCTAAGCTATGATTGATTAATAGTTTAACTGCATTTTCATTTGTATACAACAACTTCTATATGATTTCCTACCTATTAGACACAATGATGGCTATAGTTTATAAGCCCTATGGCTAGGAGTGGCAGCACTCATATGAATATTTATAAAATACGGTCAAAGAAGAATTTTATTTCACATTCATTTATAGATATATAAATGAAATCATAAGGATATGCAATGAGGTCTATCCTCATATATATCAGGAAATGCAGGGCACCCTAATGCCTAAATTTTATAGAAACATGACAAAGAACTAAGAAAGATAGGATACTATTGTTTATACCTAGATATAACCATTATCTAGGTAGAAGGCACAAGGACAACTCTTCTACTATTACCACATCATGTTTTGGACACTATAAGAAAACAAGAAATTTCATATCATGTTTTTAATAACATTGATGAGGAATTAAGTCAAGGACATTTGGCCTACTATTTAAAGACTCCTTTGAGCATTGGTAAATATCAATAAATGATCATGCCATATTTTATGCAATCTAATAAATTTATAACTTAGTATAATTTACATCTTGCACCTTTTAGGGAATGGGACCCCAGGATGAAAGTAAGTGGGTATCTCAAGTCTAAGTGTGTGTCTCATATGATCATCAATGGTATGATCATGATCAGATCTTTATGAATACCTCAAATGATTTAGAGGCATGGAAAAATATGAAAGATAAATCCGTGTTTATGCTATATGCCCAATCCTTTTAGCACAACCCTAAGTCAATAGAATAAGAGGCATAAAATTCATGGAGTCAATAATGGCCTTTATCAATGCCATAAGATTCTTAGCCACAATATCAACCTCCATCCCCTTTAATAGAGCCTATAAAAGGACAACCAGATGAATCTAGTAGTCAAATAAAATATAATCCTCAGCTTAAGAGTTAAATTTTAAGATCTCTTCTAGGTCTTCAATTCCCTTCTATAAAAATAACTACCCACATTCAGGTTTTGGACACAAATACTACAAGGGATAGGTCAGCAATTTCTTCAACTAAACAAAGGAAGAGTAGTTTTTTTATAACTCCTTTACCTCCCCTTACCAAATTTAATCAAGTAAGTCTCCCTGAATTCTAACAAATAGATTCCCCTTCCATTTCAACTACTCTAGCCTCTATTCAATCTCTTAAGTCTCCTCAAGTAAGCCCTATGCCTTCCACTTCATCACCTTTAGTCACACTTCTTACCATAGTTATTCCTACAACTACTTTTCCATCTCATCCACCTTCTACTCCACCCATCTACACCTATCAAATGAAGCACAAGGACTCTTCTAATCCCTCCCAAGATATGAAATTAGAAGAGAGGCCATTACTTGGTCTCTCCATTATAGAGGAAGTTAGTGAAGAGGAAGAAAAATAGGATGCAAAGGATACCATGGAACTTGCATAAGAAGAAGAAGAAGCTAAACAGGTAATATCTTTGGTTGACTATCCTTTCAAGGATGAAGACCAATAAATTGGCATTGTACAACTAGGTGATGAAGAAGCTAAGCAATAAAAATCTAAAGCTTTGAGTCTAGGTGAGCCTAAAGTGGAAGAAACCTTAGCTAGCCTCACATAGGAGCAAAGTCAAAGATTTGATAAGGTAGTCTTTTCCATTATTTTTTCATTTTCTGATGTTGAGATCCCAACTACGAGTTTACCCTTAGTTATTCTTAGGGTTATATCATCTATTTTTGTTAGTACTACTATTTACTATGATATTCTTTCTTCTCTTAGACTAATAAGGACTCCTAAGGTAATCTATTTTAATAAATTAGTCACAGTTTATATTTTTAATCTTAAGAATCTATTGATTCCTAAGAAAAGGTTAACTAAAATAGAGCTCCCCATGCCCCAACCATTGACCATGCCAACAATAGTAATGACTGCGTAAGTAACCCTAGGTCTTACTAGATTCTTGGTTGAAGTAACTCCTACGAAAGAAACATCTCCATGGAAAAAGGTTGGCCAAAAAATTCCTCAATTTCTTATTCGAATAAGTGCCTCTCTACCAACCACTTTTATTACATTCCTTTTGATGAATATTCCACACTTTACATCCTCAGACCCTACTCAAGAAGTTGAAATGGGAAAACTTTTTGTTCCACAATGGGTGAGAGAGATGCAGAATGTTAGGGATGGAAGATATAATTTGGTCTTAATTGAGCTCCCCATAGCCTCCACTCAGTTTTGATAAGGAGAGTGGGACTATTTAGAGAGTGAGGAAGAGGAATATGGTGAAACTAAAATAAATGGTGAAGTGGAGTTTGAGAAAAAAGAGAACTTGTTCTCTTTTGAAAATAAGCCCAAGATAAAATATAATTACCCTATTAAATATATTGATGATTTCAACACTTTTATGGATTCAACAGGGGAAATAATGAAATAAATGAATCAAAGTATAGAGGAGGCCTTAAAAATATGGAATCAAATGCAAATTACATAAGCCCTTCAAGAAGTTATTACTAATGTTCAGAGTGCAACCACTAAGCTATACAATATTTTGTACAACATCAAGGTTTTCATGGTAGGCATCCAAGCCAATAGAGAAAATATTGTTACACTTTAAAATAAGATGAAGGATGTATAAAGGAAATTAAATTTTTTGGTTCATTTTTTAAGGATTAGTGATTTTAACCAGTTGAATCTCATGACCAGCATTAATACTTCTTGGTGTTTGTACTATGTGATTGCCAAAATGGATGCTTCCTTAAATTGAAGAAATAGATGAAGACGTTGCTGGGACTTTTTATCAATAAAAAGAGTGAGGCACTCCATATTTTGGGGGACATGAGACTTACAAGGGTAATTACCCAAATAGGGAAACTTCTAAATAGACCCAATTTTGAGAATCTTCTCCATTCAACTATAGATAACTTCAAACAAGAAGTTGAGGGGATTATTTATAAAACCGATGAGGAAGTATTATAGTTGGTTAGTTTTGAAAAGGATAGAGTAACAAGAGAATAATCTCTAGCCTCTACATTTAAGAGCTCATAGGCGAAATAATAAAGGTTGATGGATGATGTTATCAGAATATTAAAGCCTTCATTACTCAATTTTGAAATTATGGACAAAGAATTTAATGCATCTTATGCACTAGGTGAAGAGATAAATGCCAAGGAAATAGCTTCTAAGTTGGTTCCATGCACAATCTCTTAGTCCTTACCTCAGTTTAAACTATAGTTACTCTATCAACTCTTCCAATTAATGGTGTCAAATCAGCACTTTGATCTAAAAATGAATATGTATTTTCATGTTATTACCTAGGTGGAACTTTAGTTCCTAATCTATTTATTGTACATACATATAGTATTTTTATATGGATTTATTTATTCTAGGCATTATCATTATGCATGCATCTTTACATGATTTTGAATGAAAGGTTCTATTTTAAACTTCTAATTTTAAGTGAAGTTTGAAGAGATGAGGCCTTCCCCATCCCAAGGTTATAAATATATGTTATGTAACTTCTCAATCTTAAAGGGAGGAAAATTTTGGCTATTCAAATTAATAAGAAATTCAAAAGATTTATGCTTGACTTTGTTTCTATGTGCAAATCTCCATTTTTATCCAATTATGTGGATTATTTGGAATATTCTATCATTCTAATATCTTAGTGCCTTGATTGTGTATGAGTTATCTATTTTAAATATAATCATTTATTTTTAGCCATGGCTAATTTGAATATCTTTTTCATGCTTATCATAATCTCTCTTGTAGATATGCAATACAAATCTAACAATTAGGCAACCTTTGATTTTGTATGTTTGAATATATTATGTTCTGGTTCCTTTTACTATTCACTGTATTTGATTGTTGGACTGATATACCAGCTTATAAAAAATATTGGTTTAGATTTCTTGTCCTGTCTAAGTTCAAGTGCTAATATTGAAAGGATTTATCCTTGGTTGTCCATAGGCTCTCTTTTTTTCCTTTTCTTTCCCTCTCTTTTGAATTTTATTTTAAAATCCTACCTACCTTATTTAGAATCATCATCCTTCCACCCACTCTAAGTAGATCTACGTTCACCCATAGCCAACTCACTTGTGGTAAATAATTTTTATTACTTATCATTATTTTACCAACAAGTTCTTATAAAATTGAATACCTTGTAACTTGTGCCTTGGAGTGAATCTATTCATTGATCCTAAAATGTTAGAGGCTACCTCGTAATAATTTATGGGGTTTATATAAAACACACATCAAAATATTTTTGTGTTGCTATAGATCAATAGATAAATATTTCTATTAAAGAATGTTGATTAATATTTCTAAAAACATTTTTAATAACATCCTCAAATTAAATATATATATATATATATATATATATATATATATATATATATATATATATATATCTGAGGATGTTTTTAAAAAGGCTCATATTTTTTATTTGATGAGTTTAAAAGATGAGCATTTCTAAAAACATCCTCAGATTACAATATGCATACATACATATATGTATGTATTCATTATCTTCTATTTTTTTATTTGATAAGTTTAAAGGATGCATTTTAAAGGGTCTTGTTCCCATTACAACACTAAAATATATTCAATAAAAAAATGAGCAAAACATACATAATTTTGCTCAATTTACCAATAAATATGTTGTTACCAATATTAAGGAACCCACCCAGTTTAACAATAAAGATGTTATTACTTAATTTTTACAAATATTTCAAATATATTTGTAGCTATCAATAATTAATGCTAATAATGTCCTTTTTTTTCATGATAGTACGCTGAGATCATATTTTCATCAGAAGTTATTTATTTTCACATATCACCTTGCTCACATATTATTTTTATATAATACATATTTATTTACAGTAACACATAGATCCTTAGTACGTGAGACTTAAATTACATTTAATGATTATTATACATTTTTACTTTCATCTTAAATTGATGTTTAATTTTTAAATATGATAGGGTTATACCACTTTTTACTTTGATCTCATGTTTATTCTTTGTAAGTCTATAGTATCAATGTCTCTTACATTTTGAGAGGATGATCATGTGGACTTATTTTCAAAAGGAACCAAAGTTTCAGAGGGAAAAGTGTATCCAAGTAGAAGGATACTACATTTTAGAGATGTGGGAAGAGGATTTGTTGTTGTTAGTATTGACATAGTGTTGGATGGAAAAGTATAATTGCTTTATTTAGTTGATGGATTTAAAACCTTAGAAGATGTTGAAAAAAAAAGATACTACATTCCATGGGAAGAGAGTGATTTACCAAAACATACATATCCATCTATTCCAATAGTTCATACTAATTACATTTTTGGTGACTTGGAGGATTATAGTGCCATGAAAGAGGGAGATTCCAATGATGACAATGAAAGCACCATCAATTATACAGGACATAAAGATAGAATTGATTTTGTCACAGACAATATCATTCTCAAACACAAATGTTCTATCAGAGATGACAACATAGCACAAGGTTTTTTAACTCATGTTTTAGAATATCATAAAATTCATGAAAAGACATTAGGACCCTTGATGTTTAGTGTAATACTTGAAAATGTGGTAAATTTATGTTTTGATTTCTCAAAATTACTACAACCCAATAAATTAATAGTTTGGCCAATAAAACATTTGGTTTTCTATGACACAAGAGGCACTTTTATGGTTAATAAAATTAGTTCTCAATTGGATTGTCCATACCTTTTATGTATTTGTGAACATAATTTGACATGTAGGGGAGTTGCTACCAAATTGTTCCATTTGTGCTCATTTACGAGCAATTATGTTACAGAGGGAATAATTAAAAATATACTTGAAAGAGACATGGTATAATTTAAGAGATTGAAAGACAACACCTTTTGTGCGCATGTTGATAGAGTATTCAACCCTCTTTATAAAGGATGCTACCTATCTTAAGGATCTCTCATACAATGTCCAGCTAGGAAATTAGCTAACATAAATGGTTATCTTCTAGATATGAAATTCAAACAAGTCCTAAATGAGGTTGAGGTGAACATGTGGGACACATTATATAAGTGACAACCACATATGGTACATCTAGTTTATTTTGATGCCACTAATTACAATCATTCCAAAAAAGTGATCAGAATACCCTAAAATTCTCAAAAATGTCAAAAATTGAATGTTACTCTACCCAATTTATCAAATCCAAATGTTCACAAAGATTGAAAATGGTCATTTTTATTGGATGAAGTGGAGAATGTGAAAAATCATTGTTGCAAATATGATTATCTCAAAAAATCTCCCTTGGATTTTGTCACATTTCTATGGCACAAAATTAGAGCCATGAATGAAGAAGACATAAAAAATTTTGTGTTAGATGCATTATCAACAAATTCAATCTTCAATGTGGGTGATGAATCTATGGAGGTACATAAAATGAAAATTAATGGGATGGATGTCTATTAAAATGTATGGCACAACGATTATGGGTACACAAGGAGTACCTTCTATAGTCATAAAGCAGACTAGATAAATGGTTACAGGCAAGGAATAAATGGTAACACCAAGAAAGAGAAAGGTCAAATACCACCACAATAGTTGCTTGCATATCAAGAATGGTTGAGATAAATTTAGATATTTATCCACATTTAACTTGTTGTGTAGTATAAGATGTAATAAAATTTATTCAAAGGTTGATTCATTAATTATACCCATAATTTAATACAAAATAAGTGTAACAAGAGCTCGAATTATTGAAACTTCCACCTATGTTGCATCCAAGTTTCAATGACCAAAATATGTCAACATATTTAAATTGAAAATAACAACTTATTCTCTAAGTGTGATGAGTGCATATATTTATTAACAAACATAGAACCACCATATGCCTAGAAGTACTTTAAAATTTTTAATAGGAACAAATATGGCACAATGAATACATTCAAAGTTGTTGTGCACATTACTACTCCCATAGATTAAAATTAAAGGAATAACCTCATGGATTCTTGAGCATTATACATAATAAAATGGACAAAATGAAAACTTTCATACCACAGATGGGGAAAAAAATAAAGTTGATTATAAATATTATGAACCTCCCAATTACTTTGACTAACATGCTCACTTGTAGACACAAGACTAAGGGATTTGGCCACTTTAACCTATCATTTATTGAATGTGGAATAAACTAGATAGTCATAACATTGAATTTGTGTCTTAGGAAGATCAAAGAACCTATCATTGATGAGTATGGAGATTTATTGTATACTTATGGATCATTCAAACAACCATTGTGTGATGCACTATTAAAAAATGAAGTGCATGATAAGGGTAAAGGTTAAAAGGAAATAGTTGTCCATGTTGAAGAAATTAATAGTATTACTAGTACAAGTACTTCATTCAAAAAATAACCACTAATACTCTACTTATAATTGGATAATGATTCAAATGACAACAATATTCATACCTTATTTTCATTTACATCAATGTTGATAGTAAAAATGGTATTCAACATTATGTATGTAAGCTTCCTCCCAGTGGGACACACCAATGAGGATATAGATGGAACTTTTGGAAAATTAGCAACATCATTATGGATACTAGACACATATAGAACATTCCAAGAGGGGTCAAGTACATTCACTCCTTATCTTATTAAGGATGTGTATTAATTTAAAACCTTCATAGAGCCACACTTGTTGGATGGTAGCCATAAAATTATGGGTATTAGTAAACTTAAGATGTTTAGGTTTCATTTCATGGATGACATGCTAGTGATGGAATATAAAACAATAATAAAAGATATACAATGGTCTCATGCAATCCCAATCTAGCATACAAAGCATACTAGTGAATCAAACATTCTTAAATAGAATCCTCCTCTATCACCTTTCAAATAACTCAAAGAAATGTAAGATTTGAAAAAGGGAATAAAATCATATATTAAACATTGGGGAAAAAGTGCAACAGGGGAAGTAGAGAATAATGGCTTCTAAAGATAACCTATTGGGAAAATGTTTTGTGTCCTTTGGATATACCATTTTAAAATTATAATAGGATTGTTGAATATTTGTTTTTGATCTCAAATAATACAATATAATGACATATATGATCAAATAACATGATTCATTCATTTCCATAGACAAGACTACATTAATGAACATATACCAAGTAATAATGATACTTATGTTAGGTTATTTGTGGAAAATCTATACAAGCATTCAATCCATTGATGGATGTGTATGTGGGACAAATGCTTCTAGTACGACCAACAAATGAAAATGAAAAGATATGGATGGGAAGGGAAAATGGGGATATTTACCTTAAACCAAAAGGTGAGAATGTGGCTAAAAAGGTGAGGATTAAATATTGGAAACCTTTGAGAAGAGAAGTTCGTGAAAAATTTTATCAGGATTATTTGACACCTAGTAAAACATGGATCAAATCATATGAAATCAAACAAGACATTAATGTGGATAGAATCACCTAGGAATGGACATCAAACAAAAAATGGAAAGTTGGATCAATTAAGATTAATGAAAAAGGACATGAGGCCATTGAATTATACATTGCACTACTTGAATAGGTAATGAATACTAAGGTGAAACTAATATGTGATATCATCTTGGCCTGGGATGTAGGTATTTTAAAATTTATATTCCAACATAGTCTCTAATAACTTGGTCTTGCATTTTTACTGTAATTGTTTAATATGAATTGAAGATTGACATTGATTGCTTCTATTTGACCAATTTTTATTCTATATTTGTATTCTCATTTCTATTCAAGTTTATTACTATTGACCCATTAATGAGGTAACCATATTGTTTATTAAATATGAATTTAAGATTAATATTTTTTTAGAATAATAATTTTCATAATTTTACAGAGTTGATAATATATTTCAATTATTAATATTGAAATATTTAATCAAATTCTTTTTTAAATAGTTTTCATTTACTAGCATGATTATACTTAAGTTCATGGGAGATGTGCTAGTACTGATACAACACTATAATTATTTAGGGGTTTTGTCACACTCATTTGATGATATGTGTTTTTAAAAAACAAAAAAATTTGTTGATGTGAGGAGTAGAGGCTTGTGAAGCATTAAAATACAAGGAAATTATTTCAAATTCAGGATTAGATCATCAGAAATCCATTGAGTCACTGAGGTATATTTTGTTCTTAATGTGGCATCAACAAAATGCATGGATCTATTAAAAATTTAAGTCCACTTTATCTCTCCATATTTAGAAATTTTCATTCTCGTGATTATATGTTAACATTTTAGGGATCGGCTCCATGGAAATGTGAGTTTATGGATTTCAAATTAAACTATGACTTGGTCCATTAGTCATGAAGATATCATGTGCTATGTGGCATGAAAGTTAAATTTGTGAACCTTGATTAAAAAAATATTTGAGTGATCACACTTTTCATAGACGAAAAAAATCTATTCAAAATTGATTTATATAAGCATTCAATCTATTGATGGATGTGTATGTGGATAAAAATGTGAGGTTTCAATATTTGAAACCTTTTGAAAGAGAAGAAGGTGAGGCATTGCATCCATATTATTTTATGCCTATTAAGACATAGATCAAACAAGTTACAAAATTTAGTTATCTCTCCTTCACATTGATGGCTTGCCTACACATTATTAATTAATAAATATACAATATCTAAATAATTTAAAGCACATCAGTGTGGATGCAAAGTGATTAATTATTTCCAAGAATATACTAGTACATAAAGTGTGAACTTTGAAAAAAAATGTATGTGGTAACCATATTTGGTTTTACAAGAACATTCACATTTTACACAAGTATAAAGGAATAATATGAGCAATGAAGGCCTATATTATTATCTTGGGTATAATGGGAATATGGCCATTATACACATTGAGATAAGAATAATCATTTCTAAATTGATAATATGAGAAACAAAGTCCTATATTATTTTTATGCCCATTTTTTGCATAAAAATAGACATGACTATGATCATTTCATTGGAAACCAAACCTTATTATGAGAAGATAATAGAATTCACCTCAATTTAAATACATATAAGTTATTTCTACTAATTAACACAATAAAAATAATATCAGGAACATGCCATCGATCAATAGGGCAAAAAGATCCAATCAATCAGCCATAAAACTAAAGAATTTATTCACTATCCTACACCCAAAGTTACTGTGTTAAGATGCTAAGATGACCATCAAATTTGACCTGTGTCATCACTGACATACTCGAGCATCACATGGCCACTTCAAATCTACTCAATATTAGCACATCAAGTCTATGTCCATGTCACTTATCACAATTACAATACCCCAAGTCCGACGTTAATCACCAAGTCATCTAGACTTCTGAGCTATAAGATGCTAGCACTTAGAAGCTCATCAGGCTCTCAGCTCCACAAAAGCATTAGGGGATTAACCCTAATGAATTTATCCTTTCAGATTTATGATCTATAGAATGTTACCACCTGATAAAATCTTGGGCACTCAAAACCTAGAAGGCATTAAGGGATCAACCCTAATGGCTCAATCCTCTCATTATTTTGAGTTCTATAGAACTACCATTTGGCAGCTTCTCAGAGCTTAAAATCTCAAAAGTATTAAGACATTGGGGTTAATTTCCCAATGTTTCTACAAACTTGAGAGCCTGATGACCTACCAAGTACTAGCATCTTAGAGTTTAGAATCCCTAATGGCTTGGCAATTAGCATATGACCTAGGGTCATGTAATCACGACAAGTGGCACAGCCATGAACTTGATGGGCTAACCTTGAGTAGATCTGAAGTAGCCACATGGCACTCGACTACATCAGTTATGGCCTAGGTCAAATTTGATGATTGTTTGAGCATCTTAATGTAGTAACTTTGGATATAGGCCAATGAATGGATTCTTTAGATTTATGGCCAAATAATTGGATATTTTTGATCTGTTGATCAATAGCATGTGCTTGATATTATTTTTATTATGGAAGTTGGCATAAATAGAATATATGTATATAATTCACAGTGAATTCATGTATATACTCATGATAAGGTTTGGTTTCACATGAAATTATTGTAGCCATGTTTGTTTTTATGGAAAAAAATGGGAAAGATAATTATTATCTAGTTTAGAATGGGTGCTTGCCCATTTTACGCAAGATTTTTTAAAATAATGATAAGTATGTTTTACATTAACAACATGTGGAAATGAAAAGTGTTGTCTAATGCATGTACATATGATATCAAGTGTGTTTTACAATGTTGCACTAATATTTTTAAATATTCCATGTCATGATGTTATTGGTTAATATATGGTAAATTTTGGATAAATATTAAACATTATTATAATAACTATAATTAGGCAATAGTATGAAAACTATGGAGTCACATCTTTTAAATTATCAGGTCCCATTTCAACTATTGGATCATGCTCAACTATTGGCCCATCTAATTTAAAGGTGAAAAAACATTGAAGATATAACTAGAATTTGATTCCACACAAGAATTTGGAATCCAATAATAGCCAATAATTAATATTGGGATCCAATATCACAATAATTAAAATTAATAATAATAATATTAAAATATGATATCCCACTTGCTAAAAACTAATAATAGAAATATGAAAATCCAATTTCAACAATTATAAAACCAAAAATGGCAATTTTATAAGCCCAAATTCTTAGGAATATGTCTTGATTTAATGAAATGATGGTTTCCTCATCTTTCCATTTAGATGTTATCAGAAGTGATGTTTATAGTTATAATTATTATTGGATGTGTGTGATCAAATGGACAACATCTCCCCTTATAAATGGATGACTATATGTGATGAACAAGATTTTATATTGAATCTTGGTTGGATAATTAGGAAACACTTTATTGTATGAATAAGCTTGTTTATAATGGAGAAGAAACACTCAATTTATAGATTTGATTGATTGATGAGATCCATTGATCTTAGTTGGAGATCAACAGTGGAGGATTGAGTGTAAGAAGAAGGCTGGAGTGTGTAAGAGGATGTAATGATGAAGGGTTGGAGTGTGTAAGAGCATGTCATAACTCTTGCTTACACACTTGCCTCTTTGTATTGAATTTTGTGTAGATTACATTATAGAATGAGGATGTCATGATGTGAGGATTAATTGGATTTATGAATGTCTAAAACCTATTGAATTTCTCATTAGGGAAGAATTAGTTAATTAAATTGGATTAATTAGCTAATGAAATAGGATGTGATTTTTTGGGGGATGATGACGTTTGAGAAAGAAATGATTAATTGATTAGAGGGGATGAATAATGGTTAGACTAGGAATGTTCCTGTGGATAGAAGACCAAATTAGATGATTGGAGCAAAATGTTAGTGCATAATTAGTAGATAGCTAAAATTGATATGAAGTTTCCAAATTTAAGTTTCTACATTTTTCCCTCTTTGAAAGGGCATTGTGAGACACAATGGGTGGAGTAATGACTTTTCAAAGAAAGAAGAAGCTGAAAAAAAGGTGGATGAAATTTAGATGATAATAGATGAAAGGATGTGATGGATGATGCCCCCTTGAGAGGTCATTCAAGGATGAAGGACGTGGATGGATTCTTAAAAAAGAGAGGAAGAGGTTAAAATGAATATGGTGAATCAATGGGTGGGAAATGAAGAAAGAAGGGTTGGGATGCGTGATGTGATGATTATTGGATAGAAAGATGATGATGGATGGATGAGATTAGATTACTTAAGCTAATGTTTACATGATTTGATTTTTGATGATGGTGAATTGATTTTACCAAAGCATGGTGGATTTAAGAAAGATACATCCATAGAAAAAGTTACACAATTTGAATTTCCCTAAGTAGGGAAAATTTGGGAATGAAATATCCTAAAAAGTTTCACACTTAGATTTGAGAATGATCTTTCTTAATGTTAGGATGTAGGCTTGATTTACCCCAAATAGGTTAAAATTTATGAGTTTGGTTTGGATGGATGAGTGATTGATTGATTTCCAAGCATGGATCAAGTATTTAATCGATCACATGGATTGATGATGAGATTATCATGGTGATTAATGATTTATGGATGATAGGAAGTTGATATGATAATTTAGAAGTATGTGATGATGGTATTAAAAAATCAAATAATGAAGAATTTAAAAAACTAGGCACACAAAGGTGCCCCAAGTGATGTCAAAAGGATTAAAGGATGATGTGATGATAGATTGTGAAAAATTAGTTAGAAAAAAATGATAGAAAAATAATAATAATGGAAATGGAAATAGAAATAAGAAAAAGAATGTTGAACTGACCTCAAAAACACCATATGACTGAGTGATGCCAACAGAGTCCAAATGAACCTTAGGCTGATATAATTTTCCCAAAGAGGGAGGGATGTGATAAAGAACGATGAACACAAATAGATGACTTGAACTTGACTTGTCAAAGATGGATAAGATGATTGGATTTGGATTCTGTAAGGTGATATATTACATTTTTAGTGTGGTCTCTACATGATTTTCAACTTTATTTTTTATTTTTCACATGAAAATATGAACCATGATATAAAACATCATGATGACCTAGTTGTAATGTGTGTAGGGACTTTCCCTTGATCTAATAGACAAATGATAAAAATGCACCATGATATGGAAACATCATGATGTCTTAGTTTCCATGGGATGATGGATGGACTCAAGTACAAGCGTATGAAAATAGGCACCATCATATGTAAAAACCATGATAACCCTTTATTCACATGCATATAGACTGATCCAAGGCACAATAGGAAAAGTAAATAGACAATAAAGTAAGCAAGCACACTCAAACTTGAAAACAAAAGTAACAGAAAACATCTTGTCATTAATCAAGTCAAAATCCACATGTGAAGGCTCAATGGTATTGATAACTGGATGGTGCCCAAGGCAAGAATATATGTAAGGAGATAAATGTGGGAAGGATATGTACCAAAAAATATAGAATGATTTTATTGAAAAGTGATCAAAGATTTGGGTCAGATTTAGGACAAAACAAATGTTTTTGGATTTTATGGTTTTATATCTCTTTTTGGTATTTTTTGGATTTTCTAATGTTTTTGGATTTTTTTGATTTTATGATGTTTGGACTTCTTGGTGTATGGACCAAGGTTTGGATAAGGATAGTTGAACATGATTTAGAAGGGATGTGTAAGATGAAGTATTTAGATGGAAATGGGGATGCCCCTAAGTGTCAAGGCACTTACAGACAATAGATTATTTACACATGATGTAAGAAATTAGTTTTCATCATGGTACTTATCTAAGGTGCCATAAACATGGTTTTCACCATTAGATGGATTATTTCTCTTTCTCTTTTGATTTTTGATTTTTTTTTTTTAAATTATTTTTTTATTTAATTCCACAACATGAAATGTTCCAAGTGTGCACTCTAGCAACATCATTATGAAATTCGTTGATTTCTAAATTGGCTTCTTTCAAATTTATCAAGATTTCATCATAGCCCTTATTATAGAGGGTGTTGCCAAAGACCTTGATTTTTATTTGGATTTGATAATGCCTTAAAGAGGTTTTCACTAAAAGACCTTGATTTTGATTTTGATCTCACTAGGGGACACTAATTTTGGATTTTGATTTGATTCTTTTTTAGATTCATCGTTAGTCAAGAATGCTTTGTGTTCCTTGGGATGTGTTAATGCAACTTTATGCTCTTCTGGCTAGATGTCAATCATGAATTCTACCATTATTTGATTGTTATGGAATAAGGCTCACGGTAAGTGATTTTATTGATCCTAATCGATGGGTGTAGGATATTAAACTTAAATATGGTGGAAAGGATGAGTGTCATTGATATGAGGATGGGTGGAAGCACTGCCCTTGTAGGGACTATGAATGAACCCTGTTTCAATGTTACACGAGTGATGTAGGAACATCACCATTATGATCATTTTTTGTTTATTATTTCAAATTTTTGAGTCATTATATGTCTTATAAGGTTTATAGGACACTTTGGAGTCATTTAAAGGTCCTATAAATTCATGAAATTTGAATTTGGTCCCTTTTGGCAGTTTCTCGCCAAAACTGCCAATTCAAAATTTTGAATATCTAAGCTTAGTTTTATGGTCTAATTGATGTTGTTTATAGAATATAATTTTTGATATTGGTTTTATAATGTGTATAAAATTTATTATGATTCTTATTTATGTTTTTCCATCTTTTTGGTCTTATATTTTGTGTTGAGACTTTTGTAACATTCACAAATGCATCTTATTCATGCTTAAGCCTATGTTGGAGGCAATCAAGAAATAGTTAGAGTGCTTTTAGGGATTTAAATTTCATGTATATGTTTTAATGGATAATTATCCAATTTATATAATTAGTATTAGCTCAAATAAATTGATAAATATGATTAATTTTAGAAAAATAAGGTTGTGTGTTTCAGTTTTTTGAGTGTGATTGTTTGAAACCAAGAATGATCATGAATGAAAGAAACATTTGAAGATTTTTGTGAATGATTTTGAAAACATTGGTAAGTGTAATTAATTATCTCAATTTTTTCCTTGGTGTATTTTTAGTTGTTTCATTTATTTTTAGGTGTGAGAGAGGATATTTTTAGTCCTTAAAATTTTGAGTTTTACATAGTCAATTTTACAAATTAAAGAAGGTTTTTCTAGACTAAGTTAAGGATTTTAGTCATTGTCAAAGTGTTGGATAGTTATTAAGAAGTGGAATAATCTTGTTTAAACTCTCATAAACCCTAAAGGAGACAAAAACATAATTCAAACCCCAATTTTGTAACCCTTTGTCTTGTACCCTATTTTTCATTGTGAACAGTCAAGGATAAAGACTAGTAAAGAGACTCTTTTGTATCAAATTCAATTATTCTGATTGTTTGAAGGTTGTGGTGAGTTTTTTGAGGTAAAATTAAATTTTTTAAATATTCAGTAATCCATAAGTAAGGAAACAATCCATCTAAACCTAAACTTGTAAGCAGTCTTGTACACTACCATGCAATGCACAGGCCAATAAGAAATTGAGAATTTTGAGTATATCTGTGAATGAGTTAATTGTTATTCTAGTTAAAATATGTTACTTAGATTATAAAAAACCTATCCAATAATTTTTATATCATGAAACATTCATTTTCCCTTAAAAACCTCATTATGTTACCTCTTAGCCTATGAAAGAACCTAGTTTGGGGTATTTGACCATTTTATGGTTTAGGCATATAGACTTTGTTTCAAAGATTCAAATTTGACATGTAGTTTGGTGTTAGTGTCTTAAATTTGAATCAAATAGTTAATTATATTTTTGTCATGTGGATTTAGGAACTAAAACTCAGTTTTGAAGATTAAGAGACCTAGTTTAGAGAAGTCAAGTTAAGTTAATGCACTTCTATTGGAAATTATGCCACAAAACTTTATATAAGGATGAATTATCTTAATGCATATCTAAAATATTTTTTACCCCAAAACTTTTTATATATGTCAAAACACCCAAAGAAGTGCTCTAGGAGGGCTATAAGGAGGATACCTAATTATGAGAGACAAGTATGAAATAGTATGTTTCCCTTTAGATTATATTCACAAAAAATTGTGTTATGTTGTAATAAGGTAATGGGTATTTTAAAATAGTCTTAATATGACTTCAAACATTGTAAATGTCTCAAACCATTTGGTTTTGTCCTTTGGAAGGGATAAAAGAGATAGTCCTATTTGATCAAGTTTTTAATTTGATGTGTTTAACTCTCTCCCTCTGCATCAAATTGGTATCAGAGTAGGTTGTACACCTAAAAGGAATATTTAAGGAGGTGAAACTCTTTGAGGTAAGAGTGAAATTGGTTATTTGATAGTTATTTTAATTGATAAGTTAAAATTCCACCTAAGAGGAATATAAGAGGAGGTGGAAGAGAAGGTATTCAAATGGGAGATGCAATTTTGGAGGAGTTAAGGAATTTAAGGCTAAGCTTTGATGCAAAGTTGAAATTAGTAGAGGTAAATCAAAGAAGAGGAGTGGTAATAGGGGATGGTAGTGATATGGAATAAGAACCACAAGCCTGCAAAGAAGAATAATAACATAAAGAACATGAAGATGAAGTAATTGATAGATTTCTAAAGGTTGTGATGAAACATGGATCAAATCCAAAGATTGAACTTTTTAATTATACAGGCAACCTAGATGGTGAAGAATTGATTGATTGGATCATAGATCTAGATAAGTATCTTGATTATGAGAATGCACTTGATGAGAATATGGGGAAGTTTGCTTGCACCAAATTGAAAGGATGTCCATCCCTTTGGTGGGACTATGTGTAAGTTGAAAGAAGAAAGAAAGATAAGGTCAAAATTAAATCTTGAGATAGGATGGTAGCTAAATTTAAGACAAAATTCTCACCTAGTGATTATCACACTAACTTATTCAATAAGTTGCAGAATTTGAGGTAAAAGGAGAAGGGTGTCAAATAATATACTAAAGAGTTTTATAGGTTGACCATCAGATCAAGTCATGTGAAATATGTGGAGAATATTTCAAGTTATCTAAATGGATCAAGGTATAGTTTGTAGGATGAACTCATTTTGGTAATTCCAAGAAAACTTGAAGAATGTTATCGATATGCTTTGAAAGTAAAAGACAAATTGAATAGAAGATAAAACCAACACTCAAGGGGTATAAATTGTAGACATCCAATTCCTAATACCATTTGTGTTGAAATTGTCAATCTTACTCAAAATGCACTCAAATGTATAATTTAAGCCAAAATCACTAAAAATGTGCTAAATGGTTCGAGCTTGTTGTATAAAAGTGTCGATTTAGGCTAATGTATCCCTAAATGGGGTAATGCATTTTATGTGATTATTAACTTTTCTCAAATCATTTCAAGTCAAAATAGTGAAATGCACTTGGGTGCTCTGGATTGCTCTTTTCTACCAAATTCTAAAGCACATGACACGTGCATGTATTATTTTGTGTCAACAATGTCCTAAATGGGATATTGGTCTATATACAACTGACATCTTCCTCTAATTCCATTCCAGTCAAATTATGACCTAGTAATATGACATTTTGTCTAGTTTGATTAATTATGCACCGATTTCTAAAGAATTGCACTAAAATTAATTAATCTTACTTAGGTAAATTAAACCAAATTATGAGCTTAAGTAAGAATTCCATGGAAGTTATGGAATATTTCTTTATTGGAAATTAATTCTTGATATTTGCATCATCAAATGACATCATCTATGGGGTGGCATCTATAAGCCATAAATGCAACAAATATCAAGTTTATGACCTCCCATGCCTCTTTAATGCCCCTTCTTTACAACTATTTATGACGACACTTATGATTTGAGCCTCAAAAATTGAATTATTGTCCACACATCTTGATCTCAATACAGATAGTCACAATTCATTATGATCAATTGTAAAATTTATAAATATGAGAGCTCTCACTCACATTTTTAAGCTTCATTTATGTAAACTTATAATGCAGGATTCTCTCTGCAAGCTATTTGAGTGTAGTTTGATAATGCTTTATTTGTAATAAGATAGCTTCAATATAGGCATAACCTTGATTTCATATCATGAACCTAGTTTAGTTAGTGTTCTTGAGATGATGGAGGAGATTTTCATTCATTATTTTTAAGGACTTGAGCACAAATCAAGGGGAAATCATGTTTTGAGCCACATTTGTGTAATGGGATGCTCTTGGGAAGGTAATATGTATGTGCTTTCTTTCATTTGATCTTAATTGTCATTTTCACACCCCATTTAAATAGGTTGGTTTAGCTTGTTAGTTCTTTATGTATTTTTCATGGTTTTTTTAGTTAATGCTTGATCTAACCATATTTGTAATCCATCTCTACATCTTGGCACACCCAGTGGGACAACGCAGCCCATTCAAGCAAAGAAGACACTTTGGCGCTTCTATAAAATCTAAAAAGTGTTTTAAAATCCTTAAAATCAAGTTTTTATGATCATTTTCCCATGTTTTTGATGTTTTTTGTTGATACATAGGTCACGCAGTGACAAATGTTAGTTTTGTGTAACTATCATCGGTCCAAGATAATTGAAATTAGTTAGGTTGTAGGTAAAAACATAGTTAAAATTTTACATTTTAGAGCTTTTCTCAAAATCATAGTTTGTTATTTTGGTTTATAAGTCTTTGTCTAAACATTTATTCCATGATTTGAAAGTTTCTTTTGGAGATTTTATTCTAACTTAGGATAACACAAGTTTTTTGATCAAATATTTTTTGCCTAAGGGTTCACAAGTGATTGTTATTGGGATTTTTTTTCGGTATCATTTCTTTATGACTGGCATCGATCTTGTTGTAATTGATATCGATCACTACTGACCAACATCAGTCTCTATGTTTTTAAAATATATAACCTAAGAGCTATTTTTTAAGACTTGCTTGTTTGATTATCAATTATGCTTCAAAGCAAGGGAAATTCCTAACCTTGTAGGACCCAAATTGATCAAAATTTGAGCATGATTTAAGTCTTTAACCTTCCCTTTGGTGTTTAAAAATAACTTAGATGGTTTATTTATTTATTTTGTGAAGTTTTTCAAAGTTTTTACAAACTAATGCCAAGGGGCCAAGAACTTCATCAAACATTTCAATTTGGTGCTTAAAACTAACATTCACTTAAATTTCAAGATTTTCAAAAGTGTGTTGTTTTATGCAAAATCATCTATTGCTTATTTTTTTATTTGAGCAAAATGAAGAGTACATGTATGCTCTCTCCCCATCCCTTTTAGGGAACTTGGGTGACCAAAATCACCTTTTCATTACAATTGTGCCTTTGTCTAAGGTGTGAAAAAGAAGTTGTCTGAGCTCTACCCAAAACGCACATGGTTTGGGTGATCTAAAAACAACCTCTAAATCCTTTTCACTTATTTTTATTTTATGAAATTTGGCTTATGGACAGGAGTTCATAGCCTCTTCACGAGTTCTTTATAGAATATTTGACCCAAGTTTTCATCTCTCGACATTGTTTCAACCCCAATACATGGTGGGGTATGCAAATTGTGGGTGATCCACTAGGACATTTATTGGAGTGGTTAAGCAAACTTTGTTAGTGGCAATCCAACTTGGAACATATGATCAATATAGACATTGAAATACATTAAGAAATTGATGGATTTAGTGGTTTTGAAAATGACAAGACCTTTTCACAACAATCCAATTGACACAGATCTAATTGATATGAGGCATCTCTAGCATTAGCCACACTTGGGACCATATAGATGGTCATAAATTTATTTTTTAGAATAACCCCACTTATTATGGACATATTGTTGATGAAATGTGAGTAAATCTAAGGTCCATGTAGTTTTATAATCTATTTGGAGAAGGGGGTGTAAAAACCCTACTACTTCATGCACTTTTATTTTTGGATTAACAATTAAAATCCTCCCAAGAGCATGTATATAGATGGATTTCAAAAATACGATGCAACCTTGTCATTTTAGGGCTTAAGATGATTTGCTTAGTTATATTTGTCTTTTCCTTTGCTTAATTAGTCTTGATTTGAGTCTAAAACTTATTTATATATAATATGTCATAACCAAACACATTTATTGTCCACTATTTCTTGAATAAGGAGGTGTTACATTGGTCAAATCCAAATCATCTTTGCCTTGTTCAAAATCCTCATATTAAAAACATTGTGTTTGTATTGTCTAAAAAATGCAGTTATATTACTTATTTGAGTCTAAACCATTTTCCAAGAAAATATTTAAGTCATTTATTGATAATTCAAATTTGAAATTGCACCTTTCTAAATTCTAGGTTACCATGTTAATCATTTTTTCCATTTGCACTTGATGCCAATTAACTTGGGTTCAATTTCCTATTGGATTAAAGGTCATATATAGACTCATCATCATTTGATCAGTATGAACTTAGGTCACCTTACATGTTTATTATGCTCTAAATTCTAGAACACATTTTATTCTACCTTTTATTACAATGTGGTGGCATTATACTATCAGTTTGGTTCTAGTTTTATACTTAGGAATTCTTGCATGTTTTCACATCTTGAGTTTCTTAGTTTGTATTGTCACCTTCCTAATCTGAATGGATTTCTTCTAATTTTATAGTAACAACTCATTGAAGTTAAACAATATTTTATGGTATTAATGTATCTCTCAACCTACATTTGGTGTACTAGTTTACACTTAGGTCTTTGACTTATCATACCCTTTTCTAATTTATACAATTTCAACCCTACCCAAGATTGAGTAATTTCATGAGCACATTTATTCTAATTTTATGGTACTACACCACCTCCTTTTTTTATATTCTCTTTTATACCTTGTCATTTGTTTGGAAAAAATCAAACACACCTTGTTTAAACATTTGCAACACAGTTTCTAAATCTTACCAAGCATACAAAATAAATATTTTAGACATGATTCAAAAGTACACTCGTAGTGGGTTCTCTTAAAACCCTAGCTATGAGGAGGAGAAATTTTATGATGGTCAAGATGATTATTTGGTCTTTGAAGACATTCCTATAACTATAGGATCTAAGGAAGACTATTTAGAATATCAACCCCAAGAGGAAAAAGATGAAACACTCCTAAGGTTGATTGAATCTAGTGCTAGGCTACCCTCAGATTTTCTTATGAAATAATTACATACCTTGGTTAGATAAAGAGAAAAATAATGATAAAAATCCCTCACAAACATTGAAAAAACAAACATACTTTCTTATAGTAAAGGAAAGGAAATACTTATAGAGTCAAAACCCACTAATCAAGATCTTGCCACGAAGATCAAAAATATAAGTCAATGATATGTAGAGAAACTTATCATGGAATTGATAGACTCTTTAATCACCACTTCAATCCACAATGATGCTTCCAAGGAACAAGAGAATATGGTTAAACCAACACAAACTCTAGTTGAGAACATAGCAATGATGGATCAAGATGTCTTAATCGAACAACCTAAGTCCTAAAAGGTTTTATAACATGATTCACTAGACACATAGCATACATTTTTCAATCATAAAAAACCTCTCATTCCTTCACAAAACCAAAGACCAAAACATTCAGTGCGCATTGAAGAAATCATATAAAATAATTTGGCTAGTTCATCTCAATTAACATGTACTTTGGTAAATAGACCATGGACTCCCAAAAATCAATAGAACATGCATAATTCAAGGTAGCAAACTTTAGGGAATGTTAATCAACCCAAAAATCAATGACTTACCTATTCAACTCAAAGAGTGAACCAAAATAAAGTCTTGAACTATAGGGTGTATATCCCTAATAAATCCATGCAACAGAGGCACATACCACCCCAACATAATTATGTTCCACCCAAGAATGCAACAAACATGCAAGAGTGGAATTTCATGAAGGATATTGTGTCACAATTGGAGATAGTAAAGAGAATCAAGAAGTACAAATTTGATGAGATATGTCCATATCTGTTTGATTTGAGTATTCTTCAAGTCCCCTTTACATCTAATTTTGAGGCACCTAAATTAGACAAATATAAAGGAAAGGGTGACCTTTGTGAATACATTCAAGCATTTTTCATATTATGCCAATAAGTAGCTTCCAATAGTGTGTTCTTGCTTCAATTATTTCTATGAAGTTTAGCAAGACAAGCTCTTGATTGGCTACTTATGTTACCCAAGGGATCGATTGTGGATTGGAATAATCTATCTAAAAAGTTTTTCAACCATTTCTCATACAACATTGAATAGGAATTGATCATTATTTACTTGTGCAAAGCCAAACAACATGAAGGAAAAATATTCGCAACATATCTACAATGGTGGAGAGCATTAGCTGGTCTCTTTCAACATATTTTTTTGGACAAATAGTTGGTGGACATATTTATATAAAACTTACACCCTGAGGTTGTACATACTCTACAACTTGATTACACAAACACATTTGAATAAATCATAAATAAAGGGGTGAAGATTGAAAAGGGTCTTATTACCAAAGGCCTTGTCAAGATTTATGCACAAGGTCAAACATCAAATCAAACCCAATCATCAATTCAAACAATTACACAAGAAAAACCTAAGGGTTTCAAAAAGAACAAGAGCATGGTTGGAAATGGAGTAACTAAAATAAGACCCATACATACAGTATAAGCCCTGCCAGCTCTAAATGAATAATTAGCTCCCCCTAATCCATCAGTCAATTTGCAAAGAGTTCCTCCATAGTGGACATTCCACAATCAATTCAGAGCATTTATCAAATTACGAGATCTATTGAAGTAGTATTCTAAAATCTCATAGTAGCTAACCTGATCATTTGGCCTTTACCAAGACCATTACTTGTAAATCAACCAAAGATAGTCATGTTGTTGGTCATAATGCCTATCATTGCATCCAATTATGACACCTTATTAAAGATCTAATTGAGAGTGGTGAAATTGAGATCAAACTAGATCTAGAGGGTGCTAATTAGGATATGGGAATCTACCAAGATCCATTTCCTTGACATAATCAACAACCACCAAGGAACAATCAGAACCAAGGATAGAATTAGTGGTAGAATCAGACTCAAGGTCAAAATCATAATCAACACGATCATAATTAGGATCATAATACACATGTTAATGACCTTGGTTACAAAAACATGCTTTACAACTATAACAACACCATGGGACACATTTCTATGAACCATATTGCCACTATTACTATTAAATCCCATGAACTATCCCATACTCCTCGCAATACTGGACCCATTGTTATAGGTTCAATACCCTCTCCCTCTAGTGACATCACATGGAGTTCATTCAATTTATTTGTGACTCCATTTGTATGGGTTACTAATTCTGGACATCATACATCCTCTAATTATAATGGCTCCTCACTAATTTTAAATTGTTCCAATTTAACTAGATGCCCATGACTCACCCTTCAAGGCCCTTTACCTTCATTTTATAATTATAATGGCTCCTTGCCACCTCTAAATTTCACAATCTTAACTAGACGTTCATGAGTTACTCTTTAGGGACCTTTACCCTCTTCTTCCACTAAACCTAATGTGAACATTATGCCTTTGGATCCAAAGTCAAACGTTATGCCAATTAAGGACAAATCATCTCGTTCTATTATTGAAAAGCCTTATAGTCTATCAGACCAACCAAGTAAAACTCCTATGCAAATTTCCATTTTGGATCTCTTGCATATGTCTAAATTCCATACAACTATTTTGAATAACCTTTTATAACAATCAACTATTCCCAAATTTATTAATCCTAAACAGTTCTAAACACTAGTGGGACATTTGTCTTTATTTTGATAGCTCACGTTTGATCAAAAAAACATGTCCACCCTAGGTCCAAGCCATAACAACCCACTATATATTGATGTCATCATTGAAAATCATAAGATCAAGTAGGTTCTTATAGATAATGGATCAGATTTGAACATAGTGTCCCTCAAATTGGTATATAGATTGGGCTACAATGTGAAGAACATTCATCTAGAGATTAATACCATAAAGTCTTACAATAAAGTTAAGAAGGAGAGTTCTAGTACCATTTATTTGTCGATCACTGTTGGGTATGTTTCCCACCACACATTATTACATATTATGGATATTAAGTTGCCTTACAACATACTTCTTAGTTGTCCTTGGATCTATGAAGTACAATTCATTCCATACACCCTACATCAGTGCCTTAAGTTTTAATGGGATTGAGATAACCATTCCTGTCAATCTATAACTTTATTAGTATTGAAAACACCTTGAAGTTGAGTTCCACAATTATAACTATTATATAGGTTTTGAATTTATTGTAAATAAGAACAAGGAGATAGTTTCACATCCACCTAAATCCAATTATACCAACCCTAGTGACCTTGCATCTACTTTCGCTGATCCATTTCCCATAACTCTTGTATAAAACATTATTATAAAAGATGTGGGCATTTCCATGTACCATTTTAAGTATGCCTTCCATATTACTAAGTTGTCAAAGTCTCCCAAAATATTTGGTAAACCCAAACCTTTCAAAATGCCTAATAGACCTAGATTGATCTGGCAATAGAAGAAAGAACAACAAAAACCACCTATGGTATTTGTACTTGCTACTTTTCCAAAATAGGATCAAGAGGATTTCACTGAAGGAGATTGGTTATATTTAGATGGCATTATTGACATATTTCAAAAACCAAAATATTATATCCCTAATCAGATCATGGATAATTTTGATTATATAAGAAAAGGCCTTGGTCCAAATCACAAGGAATATTACAACCTTTATCAGTTGAAGTACTTAATTTAAATCAAAGTCTCAAATTTATACCACCTGGGGGTGACCTCATGACTTTTGATAGTGACTTTTTTGAATCAACTAGCAACAAGATTCCTAACAGTGATTTAATGTCCCATTATAGCCTTTTCAACAATCTTGTTGAATTGGATTTATTTTATTCAAATGCCATTATGACCTTAACACCCCATTGTTCCCTATGCCTTTGCCATCCCAAACTCATTGATTGGGACTAGTAAAATTTAGTCATATGCCTTGATAAGTTTTAGAATGAAGAATCAATTTTAGAATACATGGGCCTCAGAGATGGATTTCCTACTAGTGATCATAAACAAGGCTTTGATTTTTCATTAGATATTTCTACTTACTTTGGAGAGTATGTAAACTTTATTGCTCATAACAAAGATAAAACATCAAAATCTTTGGGTGAAAACCTCTTTGAGGTGCTCGTTGATCAAGGAAAAGTAAATATAAAGATAAACCCTTGAGTGAAAACCTATTTCAAGTAATCTTAGATGGGAAAGTTTTATCATCCCCAAAAGATGTACAAGGTACATCAAGTCCTAGCTCTATAGCTAATACTAACATTGAGTCAGAACAACAACAAGTCTTTGAGCATCTCACTCTTGAGTTTCTTGATATTTTTGCTAGTTGCTCATTACTTGATTTGGTAGATTTAGATTAATCACATTATTCAAAGCTCTAAGAGGAACACAAATAAATAATATTAGAATAAAATGATTAATATCACAATTTCCCTATAATTCTATAATATGCTTCCACACTCCTTATGAAAAACATTGTTGAAGTGCATATGGAAACATACGATGATCCCAAAATTATTTATCTTAGAGCTTCCCTTATTGAAGTAGAACTTAAACACGTTATACCCATTCTAAAGGATTTAATTAATATTTTTGCATGGGAATACTCAAACATGCTAGGCTTAGACCCTGAAATGGTAGTGCATTGACTTGTTGTTCATTCAGATGCCAAACTAGCCAAACAAAAATTGAGGAAGATGCATCCATGCATTGCTCTATTGGTAAAAGCAGAATTGGAGAAATTATTAGGATCAAGATTCATTAAAATACTAGACTATTCTGAATAGATATCAAATATAGTTTCAATCATTAAAAATCCATAGGGCATATGTCTTTGTATATATTTTAGAGATATCAACAAAACATGCCCAAAAGATGATTTTTTTCTGCCCAACATTGACAAAATTATCAATTCTTCTACTAGGTAAGAGATTTTGTCCTTCATGAATGGATTTTTTGGATATAATCAAATAAAGATAGCCCCAAAAAACAAACACAAGATTGTGTTCACCACTTCATGGGGAACATTCTATTATCAAGTCATGTTATTTGGCTTGAAGAATACTAGAATCACATATCAATGTGCCATGACTATCATCTTCCATGACATGATGCATAATATTTTTGAGGATCATGTTGATGACATCCTAGCTAAAGAAATAACATGTGTTGTACATCTTGATGTTTTATGAAGAATCTTTGAGAGGCTTTGTGAATATAAAGTCTACTTGAATCCTAATAAGTGTGTCTTTGGCATCACATCAAGGAAATTACTAGGCTTTATTGTATCTCAAAGATGGATCAAATTCAACCCTAATAAGTTTAATTTTATTATTGAAATACCTCCACCTTGAAATCTTAAACAATTTTAAAGCCTGCAAGCAAAGATCTAATCTATCTATAGGTTCATTTCTCAATTAGTAGATAAGTGCCACCCATTTATTCATCTCTTGAATAAATGGATCACATTTTAATGGGATGAAGATTGTCAATTAGAATTTATGAATCTCAAGACATATTTGGCTAACATGTGAGTTTTGAGACCACCAACACCTAGACAACCATTACTTCTTTACATATTAGCAACTAAACATGCACTAGGGGCACTTTTAGCCCAACATGATGATCAAGGTAAAGAACATGCAAGTTATTATTTAAGCCACATACTAGTTGCTTATGAACATAATTATACACCTATTGATAAGGTATGTTTGGATATGGTGTTCATTTTCCAAAAATTATGACATTATATGTTGAACAATAAAATAATTATCGTCACTAAGGTGGATCCTCTCAATTTTTTATTATCCAAAAGAACTCTCATATGATGTATGGATAAATGGGTCATGATCTTAAGTAAATTTGATGTTAAGTATTAGAGTTAAAAATCTATCAAGGGGTAGGTTATTGCTGATGAACTTGTAGAAGCCCCTATTATAGACACTCAACCACTTAGATTACACTTACTAGATGATTTTATTATGACAATGGAAGAAGTGCAGAATGAATCTAAATAGTGGAAATTATATTTTAATGGTTCCTTCACTTCTCATGGATTTTGAGTTGGTATATTTTTTATTACACATCAAGGGGATCTAATTCCCAAGGTATTTCACATCAATTTTAATTATATCAACAATATGACTGAGTATGAGGCACTTATTGTAGGACTTTGTCTTGTAGTTCAATGGGATATTCAAGATTTAATGGTCTATGATGATTCCCAATTGATCATCAATCAAACCATTGATCAGTATGAAACTAGAAATGATAATCCTATTCCTTACAAGCAAATTTTGGATACTATCAAAGCTCATTTTAAATCTTTACATTTTAAACAAGTACCATGGGATAACAACAAATTTGTTGATGCAATGGCAATAATTAGGTCAATGATATAGATTGATAGTAGTGATAAAAAGTACCAAATTTTGATTGAAAATATTCTATAACCTACACTATTATGCCAAATTTAGAAAGGGTATGTGCCATTGCTAGTCCCAATCCCCCACCCAAACTACCTTGGTATCAATATTTTTATAATTGCTTTCATGATCATATTTTTTTTCAAACAATCACCAAAAACTTGTCCTTCACCATTTATCCCATTATCCACTCCTTTGAAACACACTTTATCACAAAGGCTATGATGGAATGATAATTCATTGTTTATCTTTAGGAGAATCTAAGCTGTCACTTAGGGAGGTTCATGAAGGAATTTGTGGGGCCTATACCAATGGTGTAGTCTTAGCTTAAAAGATCCTTAGAATAGGGTATTATTGGCCCAAAATGGAGATAGATGCTTTTAATTATGTGAGGAAGTGTGTTCCTTGTCAGCAACATGGAAATTTGATACACACACCTTCCTTACCGCTACAACCAATCACGACACCATGGCCATTTTCTAATTGGGGCCTCAATCTCATCAAGAAAATAAACCCAATATATTCATATGGCCATAAACACATTTTAACTACTAATGAGTACTTTACTAAGTGGATTGAGGACATTCCTCTCACTTGTGTCACCAAGAAGCAGATAGCTAATTTCACTCATTATCGTATCATTTGTAGATATGGCATCCCAACACACATTATATCCGATAATGATAGATCCTTTCTAAATAGAGATTTAAAAGACCTTTGTGTAAAATTCAAAATCAAGCATAATAAATCCACACAATATAACCCACAAGGTAATAGATAATCCGAGGCATCCAAAAAAATAATTATAGCCATTTTAAAGAAGATTTTCAATGATTTTGTCTATAATTGGCACTTGCAAATCTTTCATACCCTTTGGGCTTATTGAACCAGTCATCAAACCCCCACAGGAGCCATTTCATATCCCTTTTTTATGGCATGAAAGTTATTATCTCAAATGAGATTGAGCTACCTTCATTGCAAGTTTCTTTAGGGCATATTGAAGATGATGAGGAATATAGAGTCTGAAGGTTGAAAGAGCTATAACTTCTTGATGGTAAGCATTTGGCTGCCCTAGAAAACTTGCAAGCCTATTAGAACATATTGTAGAGAAGATACAACAAGTGCATTCTCCCTCAGTTGTTTAAGATTGGTGATTTAGTCTTGAAAGAGAACCAGAAGAACACAAATATTAAACACAAGAAAAAAGGTAAGTTCCAACCTAATTGGTTGGGATCATATGTTATCATGACAAACTATGGATCTGAGGCATATCAATTGGATACTCCAAGTGGTGAAGAACTTCTGAATCCCATGAACATTATGCACCTCAAGAGGTTATATTCTTGATATCCATTTGAACCATTGTCTATAAGACCCCTTATTTGGGGGCAACTTGTGCTGAATTTATTTTATTCTACCATTATATCTTAGACTGTCCCATGATGAACTATATTCATTTTTTTGACCTACCCTGGACTGTTATTTCAAGAACCATATTATTTTTATGACTCTAGATAGTGAAATATTTAAACCATTGGCACTCTAGACTCATTTTATACTACCCTAGACCATCCTTTTTTTGGACCCTATAGGTCATTGTAACCTGAACATATTTTTATCCCTTGACAAATTATGATCTTGATTATGACTCATAGGTATTATGAACACATTCAATGCTAGTTTTACAAAGCAGTTCAACATGGAGAGTATTTTATAGCTTACTTTATAGACAAGTAAACATGGATACCTTTGCTCAGTATTTTTGCCTATTGGATGGTTCTTCAGAGATCTCACCTATTATGTACTATTTTATTTTATTTTCTAATATTTATTTCCCTTTATCAAGACCTCACTCTCACTGATTTATGAGCATGTGCCATTATAGCTAGCTTTAGTTGTTATTAGAACTTCTACCCTTGGATGAGCATCTCCTTGATTAGTTGGTTCCCTTAGACATTTATGTGTATTTTATCCCAAAAAACACAAAAAAATTGGAACATGATCCAAAAAAGAACAAAAAAACATTGTCTTGCATTTTTATATATTTTACTCTCCACGCTCTTACCATTTTGAAAGTAATTATTCAATGCACTTTCCATTTTGTAAGACCATTCTCATTTTTCCCACTAGCTTGCCATTTTGCAAGACCATTCCCATTTTCCCTTTTCTTCTATAACATTAATCAAGTTTTTTTTATCATCACTTTTATTCTATCCCATTTCTTAGGATAAATACATTTGTCTTGAAGTTCATGTTAGATTTTGCATCCATTAAACTATGTAGGCAGTGTCCATTTATCTTATAAATTTTGAGTTAGCTCGACCACCCCCTTCATTTTCTTCTTTTCCCCCCTCTTCATTATTTTGTGTTGTTTCCCTATCATCCAAGGGCATCCTTTTATCCTTATTCTTATTACATTGTTGTGGAAAGTAACATCTCTACTACATGTGATTGAGCAATTATTTTAAACCACACTAAAATTATTTTTATTTATATGTGTTTATTTGAGTTTTATTAGTGTTTTATTGTACTTTCTTGTCTCTTCATTTATTCTTTTATCTCTCCTTTGTTCTTTCTTCTTGTTTATCTTTTGGTATTTTGTGTTCCTATTTTGTCTTATTCTTTTGTTTTATTTTTTGAGAAGATCTGGATGGTTCACATGGATATTGATTATTTATATCTTGATCTCATGTTGTTGAGTTCTTGATTTGTTTTTATACATTTGTGTTCCTAATTAAGTCTTGATTGTTCATATATTAATTTTAAGTTAGGTTACATTTATGTATTTTTTTTCTTTGTCTTTGTTTGTTTTTGTTCAAATGTAAATAGGTGTAACTCTGGTATTTGTAGTTCTTATCATTATCCTTATAAATATTCACATTTGAACTAGCTCAACACAACTAAAATCCAATGTCATTATGAGTTATTCATACTTATGATACATAATTTCATTTTTATATAGCAAGCACTATGTGCTTTGTATCCAAGTCTTGACATCAATGCAACTCCGATGATCGACTCTCAAGTGCACCAATGAAACTAGGTACCAATGGCTTATGCACCTAACTCTATGCAATACATGCATATCTTAGCATATATTATGAGTCTAATTGAACAATGGTCAGTTTTTTTCATTCCTCATTCCATTCTCTCCCACTTTTAGGTGAAATAAATTGGCTTGAGGTCCATTTGGACTATGTAGGTAGTATTTGGATACATGACATATCTCAGGTTAGCTTGGCTACCTTAATTCTTATTTTCATCTCTTTCATAACTTTGTGCATCCTCATATGCCTAGTTTTTTATGGCTTTTGCAGCCATTACACCATCACATCTATGTTTTCACCTACTCATCTTTAATATTTGAAATAGTTTATCTCCTTGAGATTTTTCTTGCCAATTTACTCTATAGGGGCACAACATTTAAACTAGTCACAAATCTAAATTAGCCCTACATGGGCAAACCATTCTTTATCAGTGATCAAAATCAACCCTACTAGGGTAAAATTATTTCCTTTTGTTATAGACATGCTTCTCCTTTTTATTCTAATTCCAAGCTATGTATACTTTTGCCCTCATTCTAGAAATATTTTAGTGTGCAACTTGTCTCAATATTGATCATTTTATATGCACGTAGCTTACACCCTAGCTTTGAGTGTGTTTAAAGTGTGTCACTTATATTTTTGGATTGTATCCTTCCCCTTCCCCTCATCCTTGGGGCCCATTATATACTAATTAAATTTTGATCATTGATGGAATTGACACGTGTAAGTATTAGCTCATCTGGATTTAATTTGTTCCATCGGTTAATCTCTCTTTCTCTCTCTTTTCAAGAGTTCATCCTTTTCTTTCATTCTTGTATGTCCTCTTAAGGGGCATCATGGACCATTTCCTTATAGTTTCTTCTTGACAACTCTTTTTTTAAATATATTGCTTGTTAAATGTCTCACTACACCTTCTTAAATAGGGGCAAAATTTAGACGTCCAATTCCTAACACCATTTGTGTTAAAATTGTCAATGTTACTCAAAATGCACTCAAATGCATAATTTAAGCCAAAATCAATAAAAATGTGCTAAATGGTTCGAGTTTTTCATATACAAGTTTAATTTAGGCTAATGTGTCCCTAAATGGGGCAATGCATTTTATGTGATTATTAACTTTTCTCAAATCATTTCGAGTCAAAATGGTAAAATGCACTTGGGTGCTCTGGATTGCTCTTTTCTACCAAATTTTGAAGCAAAAGGCATGTGCATGTGTTATTTTATGTCGATAATGTCATAAATGGGATATTTGTTTGTATGCAACTAACATCATCCTCTAATTCCACTCTAGTCAAATTATGACCCAATAATATGACATTGTGACTAGTTTGATTAATAGTGCACCAATTTCTAAAGAATTATACTAAAATTGATTAATCTTACTTAGGAAAATTAAATCAAATTATGATTTTAAGTAAGAATTCCATGGAAGTTATTCAATATTTATTTATTAGAAATTGATTCTTGATATCTGCATCATCAAATGACATCTATGGGGTGGCATCCATAAGCCATAAATGTAACAAATATTACATTTATGACCTCATGTGCCTCTTTAATGCCCCTTCCTTCCAAATATATATGAGGGCATTTATTATTTGGGCCTCCAGAATTGAATTGATTCTTAGCCACACATCTTGATCTCAAGATCGATGGTCATAATTCATTATGATCAATTGTAAAAATTTATAAATAGGAGGCCTCTCATTCACATTTTTAAGATTCATTTATGTAAACTTATAATGTACGATTCTCTCTAAAAGTGATTTGAGTATAGTTTGATAATACTTTATTTAAAATAGGATAGCTTCAAGATAAGCATAACCTTGATTTCATATCATGAGTCTAGTTTAGTTGGTGTTCTTGAGATGATGGAGGAGATTTGCATTCATCATTATTGAAGACTTAAGCACCAAATCAAGGGGAAAATCATGTTTTAAGACGCATTTGTGTGATGGGATGCTCTTTGGAAGGTAATATGTATGTGCTTTCTTTCATTTGCTCTTCATTATCATTTTCACACCCTGTTTAAATAGGTTGGCTTAGCTTGTTAGTTATTTATGCATTTTTCTTGGTTTTCTTGACTAATGATTGATCCAACCATCTTTCTAATCCATATCTAAAGAAGCAAACCTCTTAAAGGTAGAGGAGAGTATGGATAAATAAGTCAAATACCAATTTATGAATAAGGATAAAGTAGTTCACAAAGACAATAACATTTATTCAATCCAGTAGGTGGATTCAAAGGAAGGAGGCCATACTCTAAAGGAGGATATACACCAAGAGAAAGAGGCTTCAATGGAATCACAGGAAAGTGTTTTAAATGTAATAAATTTGTTGATCATATATTTTTGGAGTGTCTATAGGACTCTCAAGCTAGTGATTTTCAAATTGAAAATAGAAACCAAGTGGAACAAGTAGAAGAGGAGAGTGTGGGGTTTCAATATCACATAGAGGAGCCATAAATTGGTGAGTCTTTATTGGTGAGGAGAGTATTGATCAATCTACCTAAGGAGAATGAGTCTGCACAAAGAAAGACCTTACTCAAGACAACATGAAAAATTCAAGTTAAGTGTTGTAAAATGGTGATTGACTCAGGTAGTATAAATAATCTAGTATCTATTGAAATGGTAGACAAGCTTGGTTTGAAAAGGTTTCCACATCAAACTCCATATAAGGTATCATGGTTGAAAAATGGATAACAAGTTCTTGTAAATAAAAAATGTTGGGTCAATTTTTAGATTGGAAGATATCAAGGTAAAGTCCTATGTGACATCATACTAATGGATGTGTGCCATGTGCTCTTAGGAAGGCCTTGGCAATATGATATGAGAGTCATACATGATGGAGAGAGACATACCTCTACTTTTGAAAAAGACATAAGCACACACTTTTACCATTGAATTAAGATAATGTAGCAGCAAAAATAGGTTATAAGGTGTCATTGACAGGTGAAAAAGTGTTCATGCAACCAAACAAAGAAGATAAGGTAAGTAATATGTCATTTACTTAGGAAATGATAGAGTTTGAATCATATGAAGAATTTGATTTATCTTCATAAATTCATATTTTATCAAATGAACATATAAATGAATTATTTGTGGAGTTGTCTATAAATTTATCTTCTATAAGAAGTATGGATTATCTCGAAGGGTTTATTGAGAAATATAATGTGTTAAATAATGTAAACATAGATGGAAATACATGCAACCAACTATCAAGTGAACAACATATTGAACAAGAGGATGAGGTTTTCTTGAAAGGCAAAAACGAAGATTTCAAGGTTGGAAAATAAAATAATGAAGAGAATGAATGTTATTGTAGGTCCATAATGAGGGATGAAGAGTATAAAGAAGATCTTGGCATAAACAATGAAGGAGAAAATGATGTTTTAAAGTTAAGGAATGATGAAGAGAGAGTGAATCAAGTGAAGGATAAGAATGGGAAAGTCAAGGTCCATTATAATAATAGAAACCATGAACATGCCAAAGAATGGAGTAGTATAAAGGAGTGGAGCAAAGAATATAATACATAAGTGTTTTACTATATTGCATTTGTTGTATGTGCAGGTACATTTTAAGAAGGTAAAATGAGTGAAGAGGAGATTGATCTCAAAGAAGAAAGATGTACATTTGTTGAGAATATACCATTGTATCAATCCTTGTCACACCTAATAAGACCATGGGATCCAGGAGGTATAGAGAGAAGAAAAGTACTATTGAAAATAAGGAGGGGATCTTTGGAACATCTACAACAAAATATTATTCATGAGTAGGAGCCTATGAAAGATTTCAAGGTTGGTAGTTTGATGCAAGAACATCACCGTTCTTATAAATTTTGGTTTATTAGTTTAATTTTTTGAATAATTAGAGGTATTATAAGGTTTATAAGACACTTTTGAGTCATTTATAGGTCCTAAGAATTCATGAAATTTGAGTTTGGTCCCTGTTGGTGGTTTCCTGCCAAAACTACCAATTCAAAATTTTAAATTTCTAAGCATAGTTTTTTCATCTAACTCATGTTTTTGATAGAATATAAAGTTGGATCTTGGTTTTTAAAGGTGTGTAAAATGTCTTAGGATTATTATTATGTTTAGCCATATTTATGGTCTTGTATTTTATCTTGAGACTTTTATAACGTTCACAAATGCATCTTATTCATGCTTAAGCCTATGTTGGAGGCAATCAAGAAATACTTAGAGTATTTTTAGGGATTTAAATTGAATGTAGAGGTTTGAATGGTTCATTATAAAAGTGAGAGAAGGAGGTGTATCTCCAATAAACTTATAAAGATGATCAATTTTGGAAAAAAGAAGGCTGTGCATCTTAGTTTTCTGAGTATGATTGTTTGAAATCAAGAATGATCATGAATGAAAGAAGCATTTGAAGATGTTTGTGAATGATTTTGAGATCAATGTTAAGTTTTATTAATTGTCTCAAATTTTTACTTGGTTCATTGATTTACAAGTGTGAGAGAGGATATTTTTAGTCCTTAAAATTATGAATTTTACACAGTCAAGTTTACAAGTTAAAGAAGGTTTCTCTAGACTAAGTTAATGAGTTTGATCATTGCCAAAGTGTTGGATAGATTTTTAAAATTAGAATAGGCCTATTTAAAGTATCATAAACCTTGGAGGAGATAAAAACATCATTAAAAACCCAAGTTTGTAACCCTTTGTCTTGTACCCTATTTTTCATTGTGAACAATCAAGGATAAAGACTAGTAAAGAGAATATTTTGTTTCAAATTAAGTATTATAATTGTTTGAAGGTTGTGGTGAGTTTATTGAGGTAATAAATGTTCAAGAATCCCTGAATAATGAAAGACTTCATCTAAACCTAAACTTTTTTGCAAACAGTCTTGTACATTACCATGTTATGCACAGTTCAACAAGAATTTGAGATTTCTAAGTATATCTATGAATGAGTTGAATGTTATTCTAGTTAAAATATGTGACTTAGGTTGGAATAGACATATCCAAGAGTTTTTATATCTTGAAACATTAATTTTCCCTTAAAAACCTCATTATGTTACTATTATCTCCAAATATTGCACCCTAGAAGAGAGTGTTCAGTCCTCTCTCAGATTTGGGCAATGGTAAAACATTTTCAAGCCTATGGGTATGCCTATGGAGGAAATGAACCTCTAGATTGAAAGGGATATCTCCATATATATGTCTCTACAAGATAATCTCTACTAAACTAGCTTGTTTAAAGGGAAAAGAGTTATAAATTTATAGAAAAGAAAATCCTATTATAAGAGTGGTGAGATGTTAGATTCTAGTGCATAATATAGCAAAATCACAAACCATTCCCAAACTATAAAGATTATAAAAAAAATATTTCAACACAGAGGTGAGATGTGTAAAAAATGACACAAGGTAAATGAGCTAAAATTCAAACTTTACACATTTAAGATAGTAATACATATGTAGAAATTCAATACACTTGGATACACACTATGTGACTAGTTAGACTAAGAAATCTTGTTCATGTATGATTGATAAAGTGGGAAGAAAGATGGAAAATCATCACATGGTACCACTATACATTTCTTGTGCACTCAGGCCAAAAACCCAAAAAAATCTTAAAGGAAATAGATTTATGCTAAATGCTTAAAGGTAGAACTTGAATCATTCTAGCAAGGCTTCACCATACACTATGTGGTCTCCTTTTTCACTAGCCAAAGGATTGTATATATATCCATAAGGAAGAGAGAGAGGAAAGATTTTGGTGCCAAGGAGAGGAATCAATTTTGTTGAAAGTCTCTATCTTCAGCTGCAATTGACTTTGCTAATGATGCTCATTAGGGCATTTTGATTGATCCATGTCAACCTCTTGAATGCCCTTGGCTTACCCTCTTGAAGATGTTTCTCCAATGGCTACTCAACCAAATTGATATATTTGGAGATGGCATTAAAATGGTTGCTATAAAAAGAGCCACCTGTTAGAAAAAAAAATTGATGCCCAACCACTTTTCCTTGGCTTGTCGATATGTACAATGGCATGGAAAAGAATCACTTTCATTCTATTTTGCCTTAGAGAGGCATTGTTGGGAATATTTATGATCATTTATTGATCTTTCCATTTGCCATCTAGATTGACCTAAATCATTGATTTTCACCATCGATATGCCTATCATAGATCAGGTATTAGATCAAGCTTTATAAGTTAAGTAGTCTTAAAAACCCAATTTACATTGTCAAGACCTTTTTGGGATTTCTTGGCTACTTGACTTATAAAGTTTATAAGTAAAGTCTTTGGATAATATTTATTTACACTGTGTAGACCCATTCAAGTTTTTTGACCTCCTCAACTTTGGACTTTTTGAGCTTGAATACTTCAGAAGTTTTGAGCTCCAAGTCTTCAGGGTTTTCAAACTTGATTACTTCCAATGGCTAGTTCCTTGCTTTGAATTTGACGTCCACCTACACATCACTAGACACTTTTTCAAGAAGAATTATTTTGATCTTTTTACAAGCTCTTTCATTCAAGATTTTCTCCCAAAGGAATTCTTTCAAATAATTTATTTGAAGGAATTCCTTTGGACTTTATCTCAGTGTTTTCTTCTTGCTTATTCCTTTAGGATTCCTGCTTATGGCTTGCGAAGTGACCCTTCAAAACCTTTTGAAGGGAACTTTGGAAGAAAAGTGACCCTTAGAGAAAGTTATGAAGGGCACTTTGGAAGAAAAGTGACCGTTCAGAAAAGTTTTGAAGGGCGCTTTGGAAGAAAAGTGACCCTTCAGAACTTTTTGAAGGGCACTTGGAAAGGAAAATGACCCTTCGAAAAAGTCATGAAGGGCACTTTGAAACAAAATTGACCCTTCAAAAAAAATTTGAAGGTAACTTTGGAATAAAAGTGATCCTTCAAAAAAATTTTGAAGGGCACTTTAGATGAAAAAGTGACCCTTCAAAACTTTTCGAAGGGTACTTTGGATGAAAGAAAAGACCCTTCAAAAAATTTTGAAGGGAAATCTGAAGAGAGAGAGAGAGAGAGAGAGAGAGAGAGAGAGAGAGAGAGAGAGAGAGAGAGAGAGAGAGAGAGAGAGAGAGAGAGAGAGAGAGAGAGAGAGAGAGAGAGAGAGAGAGAGAGAACCTTTAGAAAAGTTTTGAGGGGAAAATTTTGAAGGGAAAAGATAAAGGAAGAGAAATACCTTTCCAAAAGAGACAACACTTAGGCAAAAGGGGGGGGGAAACACTTGAACAAGGCTGAAACAAAGCTTCCAAAGAAGAGAAAACAACTAGTTTCTTCATGAGTCATTCACAATTGAATTGAAAATAGATAAGAGATACTAAACTTAGCCAAAGGAAATTGCAAAACTAGGTATGAAAATTGGCTAATAGTTACCTCTTGGCCTACGCAAGAACTTAGTTTGGGGTATTTGACCATTTTATGGTTTAGGCATCTAAACTTTATTTCAAAGATTTAAATTTGAATAATATCTTAGAATTAGTGTAATAAAGGTGAGTAAACTATTTAATTTGTTTTTTTGCATATGTGGGAGATTTAGGAACCAAAACTTAAATTTGAAGATCAAAGGTCAAGTTAAGTTAATACATTTCCATTTGGAATTGTGCCACAAAATTTTGTAGAAGGATGAATGTAATTAATGGGTATATAAAAATATAATTTGTTTACCCAAAAAAATTACATATTTGTCAAACCACCCAAAAATGTGCTCTAATAGGGGTATAAGTAGGAGACCTAATTGCAAGAGAAAAGTGTAAAATAGTGTGTTTACGTTTATATTCTATTCATGAAACTTTGTGTAATGTTGTAAGAAGGTAATATGTATTTGAAATTGTTCCTAGTCTAACTTGAAACCTTGTAAAAGTCTCAACCCATCTAGATTTGTCCTTTAGAAGGGCTACAAGAGATAGTCATATTTGATCAAGTTTGTAATATGATGTGTTTAACTCTCTCCCTCTACATCAAATTGGTATCAAAGTAGGTTGTCTACCTAAAAGGAATATTGAAGGAGGTGACACTCTTTGAGGTAAGAGTGAAATTAGTTGTTTGATATTTAATTTGATTGATAAGTCAAAATTCCACCTAGGAGGAATCCAAAAGGAGGTGGAAGAATAGGTATTCAAATGGCAGATGCAATTTTGGAGGAGCTAAGGAATCTAAGGCTAAACTTTGATGCAAGGTTGATAGTAGTAGAGGCAAATCAAAGATGAGGAGTCGTAACAAGGGATGTTAGTGATAGAGACAAATAACTATAAGCACCAAAAGAAGAAAAAGAACATGAAGATGAAGATGACGAAATTAATAGATTTCTAAAGGTTATGATGAAACAAGGGTCAAATCCAAAGATTAAACTTCCTAATTACACAAGCAATCTAGATGATGAAGAATTGATTGATTGGATCATAAATCTAGATAATTATTTTGATTATGAGAATGTACTTGATGATAATAAGGTGAAATTTGCTTATACCAAATTTAAAGGACATGCATCCCTTTGGTGGGACTATGTGGAGGATGAAATAAGAAAGAAAGGTAAGGTTGATATTAAATATTAGGATAGGATGGTAGATAATTTGAAGGCAAAATTCTTGCCTAGTGATTATCACATTAACTTGTTCAATAAGTTACAAAATTTGGAGTAAAAGGATAAGGGTGTCAAGGAGTATATCAAAGAGTTCTATAGGTTGACCATCTAATCAAGTCATGTAGAAGAAGATGTGGATAATATTACAAAGTATCTAAATGGATTAAGGTATAATTTTTAGGATGAACTCAATTTGGTAAGTCCAAGAACACTTGAAGAATGTTATCAATATGTTTTGAGAGCAGAAGACAAAACTAAAACTCAAGGGAAAGAAGTAAAAATCTTATAGGTAAAGTATGCAAAAAGAAGTCAACTACCAATTTATTAAGAAGGATAAAGTAGTTATAAAGACAAGATCATGCATTTAATCCAAGAGGTGGATACATAGGAAGGAGACCATACTCTAAAGGAAGATATACACCAAGAGGAAGAGTCTTAGATGGATTCACAAGTAAGTGTTTTAAATGTAATAAATTTATTAGTCATAGATTTTGGGAGTGTCGAGATGACTCTCAAGCTATTGGTTCTCAAACTAAAAATAGAAACCAAGTGGTACAAGTAGAGGAGGAGAGTGTGGGATCTCAATGTCACATAGAAGAGCCAACAATTGGTGAGTCTTTGCTAATGAGGAGAGTGTTGATCAATCCACCTAAGGAGAAGGAGTATATATAAAGAAATACCTTATTCAAAAAACATGCAAAAGTCAAGGTAAGTGTTGTAAAATGGTGATTGACTCATGTAGTACAGATAATCTAGTGTTTATTAAAATGGTAGACAAGCTTGGCTTGAAAAGGTTACCACATCCAACTCCATATAAAGTCTCATGGTTGCAAAAGGGATAACAAGTTCTGTTAAATTAATAATGTTTGATCAATTTTCAGATTGGAAGATATCAAGATAAAGTCCTATGTGACATCATGCTAATAGATGTGTGTCATGTGCTCTTAGGGAGACCTTAGAAGTATGATATGAGATCCATTCATGATAGAGAGAGAAATACCTATGCTTTTGGAAAAGAAGGACATAATCACACACTTATACCATTAAATTAAGATGATACAGCAAAAAAAGGAAGTTCTAAGGTGTTGTTGATAGGTAATAAAGAGTTCATGTATCCAAACAAAGAAGATTAAGTAAGTAGTATGTCATTTACTTAGGAAAAATAGAGGTTGTAACCTATGAATAATTTGATTTATCTTCAAAAATTAATATTTTATCGAATGAATATATGGAGGAATTTTTTATGGAGTATGTAGAAATTTATCTTCTATAAGAAGTATGGATTATCTTGAAGGGTTCATTGAGAAAGTTAGTGTGTTAAATAACATTTCCATAGATGGAAATATATGCACCCAACTATCAAATGAATATAAGATAGAACAAGAGGATGAGGTTTTCTTGAAAGATAACAATGAAGATTTAAAGGTTGGAGTATAAAATAATGAAGAGAATGAATGCTACAACATGTCCATAATGAGGGATGAACAATATAAGGAAGATCTTGGCATAAATAATTAAGGATAAAAGGATGTTTTGAAGTTAAGGAAGAATGAAGAGATAGTAAACCAAGTGAAAGATAAGAATAGGAAATCAAATTCCATTATGACAATAGAAACTATGAACATACCAAAAATGGAGTAGTACAAAGGAGTGAAGAAAATAATATGATACATAAGTGTTTTAATATAATGCATTTGTTGTATGTGCAGGTACAGTTGAAGAAGGTAAAATGAGTGAAGAGGAGATTGATCTCAAAGAATAAAGATGTACATTTGTAGAGGATATACCATTGTTTCAATCCTTGTCACTCCTGATAAGACCATGGGATATAGGAGGCATACATATAATATAAGGACTATTGAAAACAAGGGGAAAATATTTGGAATCATCTGCAACAAAAGATGATTCATGAGTATGAGCCCATAAAAGATTTCAAGGTTGGTAGTTTGATGTAGGAGCATCACCTTTATTCTCAATTTTGGTTTATTATTTAAAATTTTTGAGTCATTATAGGTCTTATAATGTCTATAGGAAACTTTGGATTCATTTTTATATCCTAATAATTCATGAAATTTGAATATGGTCCCTTTTGGTGGTTTCTCGCCAAAACTACCAATTCAAAATTTTAAATTTCTAAGCATAATTTTGTGGTATAATTCATGTTATTGATAGAATATAAAGTTGGATATTGGTTTTTTAAGGTTTATAAATGGTCTTATTATGATTATTTATGTTTTTACACCTTTTTGGTCTTATATTTTATGTTGAGACTTTTTTAACGTTTATAAATGCATCATATTCCTGCTTAAGCCTAAGTTGGAGGCAATCAAGAAACAAATAGAGTGTTTTTAGGGATTAAAATTTCATGTATATATTTGAAGGGATAGTTATAAAATTGATTGAAGGAGGTGTATATCCAATAAATTGAGAAAGATGATCAATTTTGGAAAAGGAAGGCTGTGCATCTCAGTTTTTTGAGTACGATTGTTTGAAACCAAGAATGATCATGAATGAAAGAAGCATTGAAGAATTTTGTGAATGATTTTGAGAACATTTGTAAGTGTGATTACTTGTATCAATTGTTTCCTTTATTTATTTTTATTTGTTTCATTGATTTAAAGGTATGAGAGAGGAGATTTTTAGTCCTTAAAATTTTGAGTTTTACATAGTCAAGTTTACAAGTTAAAGAAGGTTTCTCTAGACTAAGTTAAGGAATTTGATCATTTACAAAGTGTTGGATAGTTGTTAAGAAGTGTAATAATCCTATTTAAAATATCATAACCCCTTGAGGAGACAAAAACATCATTCATACCCCAAGTTGTTAACCCTCTATCATGTACCTTATTTTTCATTTTGAACAGTCAAGGATAAAGAATAGTAAAGAGACTCTTTTGTATCAAATTCAAGTATTTTCATTGTTTGAAGGTTATGGTGAGTTTATTTAGGTAAAATTATTTTTTTTCATTATTTATTAATCTCTGAAGAAATAAATAATCCATCCAAACCTAAACTTTTTTGCAAACAATATTGTACACTACCATGTTATGTAGAGTCCAACAAAAAATTGAGATTTCTAAGTTTATCTATGAATGATTTGATTGTTATTATAGTGAAAATATGTGACTTAGATTGTCACAAACCTATAAAATATTTTTTATATCTTGAAACATTCACTTTCCCTTAAAAACCTCATTTTTTTACCTCTCAGCTTGTGTAAGAACCTAGTTTGGGGTATTTGACCATTTTATGGTTTAGGCATCTAGAATTTGTTTAAAATATTCAAATTTGAACTGTATCTTGGTGTTAGTGTCCTAAATTTGAATCAAATTTTTACGTTGAGTTTTGGTATGTGTGTTGATTTAGGAACCAAAACTTAGTTTTGAAGATCAAGAGACCTAGTTTGGAGAAGTTAAGTCAATATGCTTCCATTGGTAATTATGCCACAAAACTTTTTAGAAGGGTAAATGCCATTAAAGGTTATCTCAAAATATAATTTGTTTGCCTAGAAACTTTTTACATTTTTTTTCAAACAACTCAAAAAGGTGTTTTAAGAGGGCTACAAGGAAGAGACCTAATTATGAGATATAAGTTTGAAATAGCATGTTTCCCTTTAGATTTTATTCATGAAAATTTGTGTGATGTTGTAAGAAGGTGATGGGTATTTGAAACCGGTCCTATTTTGACTTGAAACCTATAAAATTTTCAAACCATTTGGATTTGTCCTTTGGAAGGGCTACAAGAGATAGTCCTATTTGATCAAGTTTGTAATTTGATGTGTTTAACTATCTCCCTCTACATCAACGAGGCTTCCTTAGAAACTATGAATATGTCACAAATATATTTATGTAGATTCACAGATGGTTTATATCCAATTTTTTGAGATTTGATGTGTCCTCATACATGGATGGGTTTCATTATGCCTTACTCATGAAAGTCAAGGCCTTTCCCATTGCATTTCATGCTTTTGAGGATCTACTTACTATAATATTTTTTTTCTTTGAAAATAATTTATGGGGTTGTATGTGTGTAACTATGCATTATTATTGTTGTCGATTTCCTCTTCTATGAGGATGTTAGATTTGACAAATGAAATTTTATCAAACTGATAGGATGTTGATGCTGATGTTGGTTCTAATTCTAATGTTGATGTTGATTTTCTATGTAGGATGGGATTATCCACATGGAAGGTGATTTTTTATTTATTGTATATAAGTACCATTCTTATTAGGGAATGTCGTGTTGGGTGTTGGATGGTTCAATATGTGATGGGAGATGGGGTGATATGTCAAGGATGATGTTTTCAAAGATGGATTCATCAAGGATTGGTAGTCATTGAAGATGAGTGGTTGGGCAAAGATAGGTTAGTTAAAGACAGGTTGACCAAGGATAGGTAATTGGTCAAGTAATGGCTTATTGAGGATTGAATCATCAAATATGGGTGGGTCAAAAATGGTTTGGGATTGGTAAAAAATGGGTGATTCTACAAAAATGTATTCATCAAAGATGGATTGGTCCAGGATGGAGTGATTGTATTGACCATTACTTGGAATTAGAGAAGTTTGATTGTGATTTGTAAGGGGATCTTAGAATATCCCTAATAAATGATTCTCAAACTTGGATGTACCTTGTTATCATATAAATAAATATCATTGAAGGGGTGATGGTAGGATGTGGTTGGTTTGATGTGGCTTAGGAGTTGAATGATTATGATGATTAAACTGTAAATTGTTAGATTCTAGATTGGTAGATGAAGGATCAATAAGTGATGCAGGGTAGGATAATTATTGGCTAAGTTATTGGAGTTGGTTGATCACATTTTGATGTTGGGATGGTGATGATAGAACCATATTGGGAGTGTGGGATGCCATGGGGTCAAACTTGAATTTATATTTAGATTTGGATTGATTAGAATTTATCAGTTAAGATCAATTTATATTTAGATTTGATTACGTTTTGATTAGGATTTGGTTGGAATTGATTTTTATTATGATTTGAATTGATGTTGTTTGATTTTTGCTTCTGGATGATTTGATTTTGACTTTGAATTGACTTAGTTTTGGGACTAATTTTTTGACATTGAATGTTGGACCTAAATGTTTGAATTGGTTTGGACATTTGAATTGATTTAACTTTTGAATTTGATTTTGGCTTTGACTTAGTCCAAGTTGGACATTTGAGCTTCAAATATTTGATTTCAATTGTTTTCTTGATTTGACTTGGTCAAATTTGACCTTGGATGTTCAGATTTGAATGTTAGATTTGGTCAAAGTTGCCCTTATTTAGATTTGAATTTTGATATTGGAATTAGGATATTTGACTTTGGTTGAATTTGACCTTATTAGACCTTAAATTTAAATTTTGGTTTACTTTCATCAAAGGTATATGTTTGACTTTTGATTTATGTTTAACCCAAGTTGACTTGATGTTCTAATTTGAATTTTGAATTTAGTTTTGACTTTGGAAATGATTTGAATTTGAATGTTGGACATGGATTTTTTGACTTAGTTTGAATTTGAAAAGTTTTACTTGTACTTTTGAATTTGACTTTATTTGACTTAGGAAAGTCAATTATGTTTGAATTTTTTGTGGATTTGATGTTTGACCTTTGAAATTGAATTTGTTTGATTTAATTTGATTTTATGTTTGACTTAAGAAAGTTGACATGATTTGATTTGATGTTTGAAATTTGAAATTTGAGTTGATTTGATGTTTGACTTTAGATTTGACTTGATTTGGTGTGATTTGATTTGATGTTTGACTTAGGAAAGTTGACTTTGGTTGAAATGTTTAAGGTTTAAAATTAATATGGGTCTTGATAATAATTAAATAAAAGAACACAACTGACAAACCTTATGCATAGTATAAAATGTCTAAAACTCAACTAACAGCTCATCGATGTACTATCATAAAGTGGTGACTAGGTTGGTCTCCCAACCCTCACTCTAGATCTTTATGTAGTGGTTAATCTTCAAGGATGTTATTTTCCCTCTACTGATAAGTGTTTGTGACTAAATGATCTTAAGCTAAGAATAAACCAGAATTTATAGGTGCATCTCCTATATACCTCATAGTACAAAGGGGCCCAAATCCATGGAAGAGGTTGATTAACGAGTTACACGAGAGGGTTTAGTTCCTTCATTCCCACTCTATCCATAATATTTTTGTCAAGTTTCATTGGAAAATCATTTTTTTAATGGGTATTATCTCAGGCCTATGTATTAGAGCATTGAATCCCCTCACTTCACGGTGTGCTTAAAATTCACAACCACTTGATTAGTAACAAAAAATCCTCCCTCAATATTTATACCCTACCAAAACATAGGGTTGGTCCTAACACCAAGGATTAAATCCTAATAAATGAACTCTAATGACTTTCACTTTGGGATCAAGGTCATAGTCATACATTCATAATAAAATAAACTTGCATTATTTATGATTCACAAGATCACCCACAGGTACAAGGGAAGAGCATACATAACATCTATCTAGGACAAAAAATAAATCTAAGTCATTTATGATTCCTAGGAATTGCTTCATGGTTCAAGGTAAGACCATACACAGTTATTCAATTACAAAAATACACTCACACAAACAAACTAAAGCAAACAAATGATAAGTTCTTTTTATATTCAAATTGAAAAGTGTGTTTAATTTTTAAGCCCAAAAATAAGTGTGAGAGTTTTGTTTTGTTGATTAAAGACTTTGACAAGAGAAAAACCTACAAATTATAGATTATTAGTTTATTTAGTTTGTATTTGATAAGCGTAGATCCTGCACAAACTAGTTAGATCATAAATTGCTAATGTTTTCACTAAAATCAAGGTGATTTTACCGAAACATAGAATGATTTTGCCACTCTGGAAAAAAAAACATAATTTTAAAATAGAGAGAAAAAATCACTAAAATAAAAATTATTTCACTGATATTAAAACAATTTCACTACTATGTAACTAAAATATTAAAAAATAGAGATGATTTCAATGAAATCAAAATGATTCCACTGAAATAAGGATAATTTACACAAACATGGGGATGTTTACTACCTTTGGTATTAGTGTGATACACATCACATAGACAGGGGTTGAGTACTGCAATATCACTTCCATGATTTCACGTGGCCTACACCATGAACTTATCAACAATGCACTAAAGTTAATTTGTAACCAAAGGCTCAACCTTCCCTACAACCTAAATCATCCAAAAGATCAAAAGTTATTATGCACATTACAGTACCAATTATTTATATATTACCCTTCATTATAGGTTCCATGTAATCATCATTATTATGGCATACCTACCTTCTCCATAGATATTATGCAATAATAAGTCTTATCATGACTCTCTACTAAGATAGACAAGACTATGATTTAAGTCATATTTAAAATACAATGAGATCTATCTAATATTATTGATCATGTATGTCATGAAATATATCAAGATTTATGAGCACATTGTTGTGTTACATCACATCATTATTTGCATATTCATATGAGTTGGATTTGACATTTACATTTAACTACAACATTTGTGATGCACTATTTATCTCTTACTCTCATGATTATTATATTTATTATACTTTATGAATTTATGATATTTTGTGTTACAAAATTTACTTTATAATTAAATCATTTGATAATTTCCAAAGTTAAAATTTCTATTTTTGATTCATCTATATTTGGAAACCATTTGTTTTACCCTTATTTTGGGATGATTTTTCCTTACATTCATTTTTGTGTTAGCTCATTAGTTGAATAGTATAGTTATTTATGTGACATGGCTATTATACCTCACCCAACACTATCTTATTTCCCTTGTGATTAATGAAAAATCATATTCATCATTTTACCATTTCTTACATAAATGGATCTCTTTAAATAGCCTCATTAATCCCTTATCATTCTCTCATTTAAAAAGATCACATAGGTTAGTCTTGAGATTACACACTTAATTTTGGGCAAGTCTTAGAATCTTTAAAGATGACATTTCTTTAAGTAATTTTATCTTGTAACCAAAGTGCAAGCTTTCTTTTTTTTGTTACTTATATCACTCAAGATGTGTTTTACAAATCCATATCAAGAAGGAACAAAAAAACCATAAAATTTAAAAGTCAAATCATAAAAGAAATAAAAGGCAACGATCAAAAGGAAATAAAACATTCAAAATAAAAAATCACACTAAAAGTCATGATTATTCTTTGGCACATCTCCTATTCTAGTTGAAGCTTAAACTTCACATTTGGCCTCATGATAGAACTAAGGTCTATTGGAGTGTGGTAGGCCAGTAGATTAGGATAGGAGGTCTCATTACACTATTCTCTACCACCTAATTTCTCATGTAAGTACCTAATCTTCGTAGTAAACTAATGACTCTATAAGGGGTCCTAAGGAACAGGGAACACATTGTGGGAAGGTAGGCCCATTTTAATTTTTCCTTCATATATAAAATTCATGGGATGATCTATATACCTCACTTGATATCCCAAGATTTTGCATCTATTAGTTAGAGTATCTTATGTCCTTATTGTTCAATCAAAATTATTAGCACTTGCACATTAGCCTAATGTGTTTCATTTCTACTAAGGATTGTTACAATGCCTATGCGGTACTTTCCATTTTATCTTTCATCACCTTACCCCCGATATTCCCCTTGATGAATATCATTCATTAATTGATCATACCCTTGATCACAATTCCTATTTTCACACCTCATTGGTTTTTCTCTTGTGAGTTACAATATAAGACCTCAGATAGGACTAGACCTTCCTCACAAAATACCCATATATCCCATAAACACAATGTGCCACATTTTGGCATGTCCATAAATGGCCAAACTCTTCTACATTATAGATTAACACAAGTATTAAATTTGTTTCTCATTGTTACATATTTCTTAGTTTTCACTCTTACCATTTATTGAAATTTCTCTTTTAATTATCTTTATTTTGCATCTATTTTTTTAATATTTTATTACACATTGGCAAAACATTGATTTTACATATTTTTGAAATTTTTATATCAGTGTTCTCTTTTAGCAAATTGGTTTCATATTTTCATTATTTACAATTCTTTTTTATTATAATTTTTTTACCATGCGTTTATTCACATTTTCTATAAAATAATAACACATGCATCATACATTTTTCCCATAGCATAAATAAATCAACAAACATGGCAAACAAAAATACATCCAAAACATCCATGAGTCATAAAAAATATCTATGTGTGTGTGTGTGGGGGGGGGGATTTAAATTTTGATACAACATGATAAATCATAGTATAAACTAAAACTCTAAGGCTAAGGTCCATCATGAGGATGTGTTATACTACCCACAGAGGCCCATGACTACCCTATCTGAATAATCCATTATAGCAATTGTGTTTATGATCAAGTCTATCTACTACCCCTATAAATTGGCCACCTCAGCCTGAACTGCTATCAGCTATCTCATTGTAGTGAAGTAGGTAGCTTTATCCTCATTTAGAGACTACCATCATTGCAAATCCCCCTAACCAAGTCCTATTTGTATTAATACTTGAGCCACACCAGATAATATCTATAGCTCTTGAGCTACCTCACCAACCAATTCAAATTAACTAACATGTATAGGATCTAAATGCACAATAATATCAACCATTTGTGTTGTATCATGTTGTAGTAATACACCATCTACTATATCATGACAGGTTATCTCTACCATATTATCTCATCGGGTCTCCTCCAATATAGCACTTGAAAAATGCAAAACCAAAAGTACATTAGATATCACACACACACACACACACACACACACACACACACACACACACACACACACACACACACACACACACACACACACACACACACACACACACACACACACACACACACACACACACACACACACACACACACACACACACACACACACACACACACACACACACACACACACACACACACACACACCCACACGCACATGCACACGCACACGCACACATGTGCACACGCGCATGCGCACACACACACACACACCCCTCAAAAATCATACATCTATACAAGAATGTATCTCTATCTACATAATATCAAAAACATCATAATTAACCACATATTATGTACAAATAGTCACTCCATTTACTTGAACACCAAGAACCACCTTAAAAGCATGGATTTTTGGTGGTGAAAAACATCTATACTATCTTGGTCAGATCACATGAGCATGTTGTGCTCACCTACAAATCTACTTCATAATATCCCAATTCATCATAGGCTACATTGTTGGATCTCCCTGTGGTTGTGCCTCTAGCTATGCCAATGGTTGAAATGGAGGTCACCTTTATCTCCATGGCCATGGTGGTGGTTATGATATCAGATACTATGGTACAATAACTAATAATATATCATATTAATTCCATCAACATCATCATCTAAAAACCCTCACTCACCAAGGTTGTATAATGGGAACCTTTGTTAATGTCCCTGTACCTCCCACACCACATCATTCCCTCATGTGGAAAGTCCAAAATGCATGAACCACTATAGGAGTCTCTAGATGTGGCAAACCAAACTATGCTAGTACATGGTGTATTGGATGTGGTTCCACCCACCAAGGATAATTCATGTAATCCTTAATTGACCTTGTGTCTAAAAAGTACTTGGTTATGATAGTTAAGTATCTAACATGATGTGATATGGGTGCCAAATAATCTCATCCTATGTCACAATCTACAATATTAGGACATGTAGTACAACACACACCACATGGTCCTATACCCACCTCCAAACATGCTAGAGGGTATCATCCACAATATGAGGTATTATTATTAGCTTACACATATAAAACCTCTCGTAAATCCAACTATAAAAGAGTACAACAAGCCCTATAGTCTACTATCCCCTAGAAAAATGCTATAAAAATCATGCATTAACTACATCCAAGTCACATAACATAAGTCATATAGTGTGCCCTCCTCCAACATCGAGTTGCACAAATCTATCATATATAATGAGACCTTCCCATCCAACTTGTGACATATCAATCGAGCTATCATAAGTCCAGTAATATCCTTATATAAATATATAACAATCAAAACATCCACATCAAAAATATATACTACCAACCTAGGTTGGATGTATCTCTATAAGCCTATAGCCCACAATGTTAAGGCTCACCTATCATCATCTAAATTTATCATATTTCACACCACTTGTGTGCATATAATAGATAATACTAATAATGCATGCACATCTCTAGGGTAAAACTACCTCAATGGTATCCCCATCCAACACCCATCAAAATGTATTGTATAGTCTCTCCCATGTTCCTAGGAACATGGCGACTAATTCGGTGCTCAATGGGATACATCGCATCTCCATAAGCACACCAAACCCAAGTGTTGTAATATGATTCTAGTCCATTAAATATAACTTATCTAATATATTTTCTAACCAAAGTGCATTTGTAGTCTCTAGAGTCTCGGTTGCCTCTATAAAATTTCAGTCAATAAATCACCTATTAAATATATATCCCAAAATTAGCATAAATCATACTTAAAAAATAAAAAATAAAAATAAAATAAATAAATAATAAAATTACCTACTTTATCAACCTTACACAACACTACATCAGCCTCTTTGTTATCTTCCTAACTATATCAACCATGAACAAAACTTCATCGGTCGTTAACTAGACTATATTAGCTCTATCAAAACTTAGACTATATAAACCTTTATATACTATATTGGACCTTTCTACACACTATATTAGAAAATTTATACATTGTCATTCAAATTTATACACTATCAACCATGAAATACGTACTTGACCACCCTACATATAACTATATCAACCATCATAAACACTAACAACCACTTAAGAAAAACCTCCATTTCATACTACATCAGCCTAGTCAATACCATATTATTTCTATGATGATTTTCTCTAAATTGTCATAAATACCTTTGAACTATTTTATGAGATTTTATCTCATATTTGTTTCCCATTTCCATTCCTCCTATATTACTACACTTTCTAGGGTAAATTTTGCTATATGGATTTACCCTAGTATCTACTTTTCCTAATCTAGTACATTTTAGTTCCAAAAGGTTACAAATTAGTAATAAATACACTCTATACCTGGACTACGCCATCTACTATTACAATCTATCCTCAAAATCATCCACCTTTTTGAGCTCAAAGCATCATCTCTCTCTACTAAATTAGGATATGTAGAGCTCTGATGTCCAATAATAGAAAATATGTAAATGAATAGTAATTGATCCATTTTATAGTCAAATTTTAAAAAATTTAAACCTTAAATTATTTACTGATAAATTCTATATTTTACTCATAAATTTTTTTTTGTAAGTCCTTTTCATAAACCAAAATAAGATCTATAATCTCACAACATAGAGAAGTATTTAGTTCTAACCCCTTGTTTGTAAAAATTTTGAATTTTATCTTATTCGTAGGTTCATTTCTTATTCTGCACATTAGATGCCTTTCTTCATCTATTTCACATGCATCTTCTCTTCCACAATAACAAAGTAAGTGAAGGTACATATTTACAAAATTATTACTATTTATTTATTTTTCACTTTTTACTACATTTTTTTAGCTCAGTTAGTGTGTTTCTATTTTTCTTCTCGAAGAACCATCACATGTTACACTTTGGTGACATAAGGTGAGCTTTGAATGGGACATATGTATACACACAATATTTTTAAAATTTATCATTTAGTGATGCTTTCTCTCTTATAACAACCTATCAAGTTTCAATCTCTTTGAGTACACACCTTAAAGGGTGCAGTAAGAAAGGAGTGGGAAAACCATTATTGCTTTGTAAGATTATTGTTGAAATCTATCATGCCTATATCCACTACAAAATTCCACTTACTTGATTCCCTAAGAAACATTCCTCCTAATAGCCCATAACTAAACTAAGACCTATCTTTTCCAACTTTATTGACTTAGGTAAATGTAGTATTTTTTGCCTCCCACCAAAATTTAAATTAGGTCAACCTAGGTTAATGTAGCCTAAAATTTTGGTGCACGCTTTGTAACTAGGTTAACCTAGGCTAACCTAGTTTGAGGGTAAATAATAAATTATTAAAATAAATTAAGTCATGTCAATATTATCGGCTTAAATTTTGAAAGATTTTAAGATCATCGATCATTATAAATACAAGTCCCATTTCAATCCAATATAGAGGAACATTCATTTTTGCTCTATTATTGCTCCTAATTCTGGTTAAGTTTACATTTGGAGAACTCAATACTTAAATCTTGCCTTGGAGGGAAATAACTTGTCTTGTGGAGTCTTAGATCAAGTATAAGTAGTATTTTAGCCTAGATTTGATTTCAACCATTATGATCCTTATAACCATAACCACCTCTTGCAAAGCACCACTGGTCAAGAGAGAGATTGAGGATCAATGGGTTTTGTTAAAAGTAAGTATTTTTTAATCTTAGCTTATTTCATTTTGTAGATAGATATTTCATAATTGATAGTTTGAATGTATAACTCCTTGTTTGGATATCCTCTACACTCAAACTAAACTTAGTGTAGCTATAAGGTTATTCAAACTTTCCATTTTACACCTTGGGTAACCTAGGCCTTTGTTTTCCTAGCATGATTTCTTACCCATTTTAGTTTTGTTTTAACCATCCCCCTTATATGTGCTACAAGCTTTGGTAACATTATATTAGATTAATTAATCTCAACTGTTATCCAAATCCTCCTCTCACCCACCTCCAATAGCCTATCCACTCTCCTCAAGCCATGATCTAGTCACCATCATCTAACGACCTCCTCTTGATTTTCTCACCATTCCTCCTAGGTTTATACGTAGTCCAAAACTACCACTACCAACCTATTGAGCTCCCATGGCTTCCTCATGTTTTTTTTAAAAAAAGCTCCTTTGTTGGTCAAAATGCCACCACTTATTAAAGGTTTATTAGCTTTTAAAAATAAAAATTCAACCTTTTAGTAGTGGGATAATATTAATGTTTTGTGTAAGTTTTTTAATGGGGGACTTTTGGTGGAAGGTATTTTTTTGGGGGAATGACATAATTGGTAGGAGAATATTAATGAGTGGGCGTGGCATTGTGTTGCACATGGTAGGAGATTAAATCCATGGAGTGGGGGGCATATGATTTTTACTGAGTAATTATTACTTATTGAGGAAAACTTTTGATTGTTTTTTAATAAAATAACATATTGTAAACAAGGAATTAAGTGGTTTTTTATTTATCAAAGATGAAGGGTGAGGCCTAAGCTGGCAGGAGGCCAATTCCCCCTTCCAATCTAAACCATTGCATTATACACTATGTATTGATTCTAACGAGTGGTTACATGGCATGATTGGTGTCTAAACCTATCATGCATTTAAACATTTTATGCAAATTTAATTAAACAAGACATTAATGACAAAAAATGTATTTTGCTATAACTTTTGATTGGTAACTCAGAATTGACTGCCACTTTTTTCAAGAGTGCATGTTTTTCATCCCTTTCCATTGGTATACATTTTTTTGTAAAATGCACTAAAGTTATAAAGTGCCATATGTAAGGGTTTAACTGTGCTATGGGCCCTACTACTTTTTGTATTATACTTTGTGCACCTATTGCTCGCACGTGGATGCATTTTTGGCTGTCTAATATCCCCATTCTAAGAATGCATTATCCTTCATCACTCTAGCACTAATTACTCACTTGGATGCATTTTCAACTGTGACTAACATCTTATTCATGAGTGTACTTTAAGGATTCATTATAATTTATCTTGTGTTGTCTTGAACTTCTTTGGTATCTTCTCTCGATCATGATGACTCCTTTTGAGAGACTTCATAAGAGGAAGGTTGATTCTACATTAGTGGTCCTTCTAGGGAAGACCAATTATGCTTCATGGCATGTGTACATGAAATATTCATTCATAGATTAGGACTTATTCCATTCTTATATGGATAGATTTTTGTTCCTATTGACCCAATTCAATACAATGACTAGGCTAACTCTTATGATTATGTCGATCTTCACTTGTTTTTGCATGTTTCATGAGATATACACCATCATGTAGAACACACAGAGTTTCCCTCCATTGTTTGGAACACTCTTAAGGTTCTTTTTGGGGATCTTACTATGATTTATATCACACCTCCTCCTCCACTTCTTATTATCTCTTTTGAAACTATTGTATCCTTTCTTCCTACTTCTATTTCTTATGATGACACATCTATTTCAGATAGTGTTCTTCCTTCTATCGAGCCCACACTATAGGATGAGATTATAACAGACCTTACTTATCTCATTATAGATTCTACATTTATTCCTGTGTAGATTGTTACTCTTTTGGAGCCTTTACAGACTTACATTTTAGAGGATGTTACTGATTTCATTGAGAGTATACACATTAAGAGTATCAATGACTCATATGTTCCTAGGACATTCATTTTATAGATCTAAGTGCTTCATTTACAGACTAGTCTTTAGTTTCAATTGTTGTTTAGCCTTGCTCTTCTCTTCCCATGGACATTCCTTTAGTGAATGTTTCATGTCTATATTTTTATCTGGCTATTCTCTCCACTTCATTATATCTTTATTATTTTCCATATTCAATTATTATTCCTATGATACTTAATCATTCTTTGGCACATTTGAGCACTATCAAGGAGACATTTGAGCATTTTTTAGAGATATACATCTTGATTCCTACATGCATTCCACTTGAGTGGGAATTCATCATTTTGACATCTTGACGTTTCTTTCTTTTAAAAGGAAGAGACATAATTTATTGTAAAGAGAGCTACTATAGCATTTATCATGTGACATTCTGCACTTACCTTCTCTCACTTCTTTATGGAGGCACACATCCTTCATATTTTGTAGGATACTAAAATCATCGTTATGTACTTTGGTACCTCATCAGGCCTCATTTATAAGACCCAATTATCCAACCCATCTAAGGTATGTTTAAGGGGGGTTTTGGTGTAGACTTTTATCCTACAGGTTTTGTCTAAATGGTTCATTATGCTTACTTAGGGTCTTTGAGGCTATTTGGATCATTTGGGAATATTAGTCCCACATTCACTAGAATGTGAGGTTTCACTCTCTCTCCCACCTATATATGTACCTCTCTCCCTTTGTATTCATAATCCAGAGTTAATGGGGAATATCATTTTATGCTCTTTGATTTTTGTTAATCTCTCACCTACTCTGTAACTCTCATGTGTGTACTGGATATTATTGAGAGGTCTTGGATAAATCCGACAAACTCTTCATGCACTCATGAGACATTTAGTTAATAGTTTCATTCTCAAAGGTATAGAGTGAGATGATGTAATATGGCCACATGCCCCTTTGTTTGATATTATTTTTTACTATAATGTATGTTGATGTAACAAAGAGAGTAGATCTCCAAGTAGAGCGAGATTCATTAGTGATGGATAACAGATGCCTATGTTGGTGGTATATTTAGAGTTGAGTAGGAACATATTTTCAAAGTATGTTTGATTACAGGGTGAGTATACTATACTCAAGGAGATATTAGACACTTATGAGGCTAGAGGTATATCTCGATCTAGGTCACATGATGCAGTAGATGCATTTACCTCTCATGCACCCTTGGTGGATGATATTGATATATATGCCAATCATGCCTTAGATATTAGTGGCCAAGGGTTGTTTATAAACTTATATTTTTATGTTTGATATGTATCAAAATTTACTATGAGTTAAATAACTTTGACATGTTATATTAATGAGTTATTGAATTTTGTTATCTTTTGAATTATTTAGCTTTGATTAAATTTCCAACTAGATGGACCTAGAAATTAAACATATGGATTTAGTATTTTAGTATTTACAGTTGCATTATCTGAGATATCATGCATATGTAATTCATTATATTTTACTTGTATTTGTGTTGCTTTGGGAACCCATACTTGGATGGGTTCCTTAATAGTTATAGCATTAGAATCCTCTTGCATGGAGATACTTATTTTGTTAAGATCAATATGATTATTTTTATCTTTGACATGATTTGGATATTAAAAGGAATGTATTTGAATGTTTGAAGTTTTGAATGATTTTTTGATTACATTATGACTTTTTTGAAATGAAATAAATCATTTATTGACAAGTTTATTTATCTTTTCTTTAAGTGCATAATAATCATTATCATGGTGTCCATTAATGTCATGATAATTATAGAATGGTTGACTTTTTATTTTACCCAAATGATGTGGAGGATGATAATAATCAAGGCATTAATTAATTAACTTTTTATCTTATAATTTAGCTTAAATATCATGTGGATTTTCATTGGAATAAAATATGATAGGTTGTGTTTTGCTTAAGGTTATATAAGTATTGTGATTAGTTACCATATGAAAATATTATTTCTTTTATCCAAAAGTGTAACCTACTTAGATTTAGATTCAACATTATGTACTGAAGTATTGAAGTGTGGTTTTTGAATAATGTGTTTATTGTGAATGTGAGTTAATTATTGGGCCTTATTGAAACATGGGCATTAACTTGAGGTGATTGTACTTCATTAGGTTTATCTTTTTGAATTAACTCAATGTCTTCTTGCATATGATTTGAAATAATAACAAGACCTGTTTCCTATTCTAATGTTAAGGCCTCATAGTAAAGAGATAAAAATGATTCACAAGTATTATAGAGTAGATTTTATTTTAACAAATAAATGATACCATCGAGCAAAGATATATTGCACCTATAAATCTATGGGTTGTGAAATTAATTGACACATGCAAGTTTTAAATCCTAATATATAATTACAAACTTTCTCATTTTTACCTTGATGCAAAGATAGTAATTTTTCATGTGTAACCCTACGTCCCTTATTTTGAATATATTGGATTAAAAAACCTTCTTCAAGTTCAAGATAATTGGATAAGGATCCACTAGGAAAGGAATGGAACCAAGCGAGTGCACATCCTTCTAGACTCAGAGGAAATAATTGTAACAATATTTGAATAGCATTATATCCATTCATTATTTCATGAAAAGCTTTAAGATGTAAGTAAGGGTCACCACTTCCATCACATGTGGAAAATGCAGGGATTTGTAAGTTAGGTGGTAAAGTTGAATATATGACATTACACATAATAATATTATCAAGAATGGAATTAGAGTCAACCCAAGCATGATATGCTCTACTTTCTAAGTATAAATGGTGTAATTTCTCTTGTAAAGAACCTATGGCATGCATTAATTAAATTACCTCTTGGAAAGGTATGTTAAAATTTTTAAGAGGTTCATATAAGGGCTGAATTATTTTTTTAATCTTATAAAATGGTACACTATTGTGAATGGAAGAAGTATGCTTAGGAATAAATTATTCCTTATAAATGGTTGGTTTTGGAGATTCATTAGTTTTTAATATAGTGTTAGTGTGTAACAGTATAACATGTGTAGCTAAAACAGGAGATGGAAAATTATGAGTATTAGAATCTTCTTCTTCAAATATTTTATTTTGAAAGGGAGAAAGAGAAATATCATTACAAGATGTATGAATTTTATCATCACTAGGAAATGAGAGTGAAGAAGTCTCTATATTAGGATTAGGAGGAACATACTCATCATCACTATAGAAATAATCATAATCATAATCATACCAATCATGAACATAGTCACTATATTTGTGATGTTGATCATTCCTACAAGGATAGGAAGGAAGAATGCTATTGATTTTCATTATAAGTGACAAAAGGGTAATAATATAACTATGAAATTTAGATGCACTAGCTATGGGATATAAAGAAGGAAATATGTTCTCATAACTAATAGGGTTTGTTTGAGCCTCATGGAAACATGAGAGAGGAGGTTATTCATTAATAACATCATCCTTAGGATTTTGTGGTAACCTAAGATAGGATAGATAATTAGGACTAGGGTAGGGGCTCTTTGTTAGATAAAGTAGATTCTAAGGAAGGGGTGGGGAAAGAGTGTAAGTGGAATCCAAGTGCACATACATAGTGGATAGTAAAGGGAAAGCTATAGAGGAAGTTATAGGTGTGACTAATGAAGAATCAAAAGAGAGATCCAAAAGAGTGTCTAAAGGATGCATAAAAGATGAATTTAAAGGTGTATCTAAAGAGGAATCTAAAGGAGAATTGGAAGAGGATTCAGTAGGTGTGAGCAAGAGGAAATCTAGAGAGTAATTCAAAAGAGAATCCAAAGAGGGATATAGTGATGTGATTAAAAGTAAACCCAAAGAGAAAGTTAAAAAAGCACCCAAAGGGGAATGTAGAGGTATGATCAAAGGTAAATCTAAATAATAACCTAAAAAGGTTTATACAAGATGCTCTAAGGACTATAAAGATGAAACAAAAAGTGCATCATGATTCTCTTGGATAAAGTCATAGCTAGATGTTTCAGATTCAAATGGTTTATATGTATTCATGATATCAAGATAAAATCATCCACATAATCATGTTTCATAAGTTTTTACATGTTTCTATTTATCTATTCAACTTGATCATAATAAAAGGGGACATCATGAGTGGAAAACATTTTGCCAAGAGGATGAATACTATCAACATATCTATTTTGACTATACATGGTAAAGGTAATGAATTTAAAGATAATAAGTGTAACAAGAGTAATGCTATAAAGTAATGAGTGATCTATTATGTACAAACAAACTAATGATTAAGCATACAATGCAAACACAAATTGAATTATAATGGACGAGCTAGGAAAGGGTCCTACATGATTTGTAGGCTCTCAGATATACTTGCTCATTCATTGATTAGTGTCATCCAAATGTTTCATACCATTAAGTATATCGGTATAACCATGTTTGTATCTCACTAACCTCAATTTCAAGGGTAATTTGAGACTCATTTCCCTAGGTGATAAGCTCCTCTTAGGTGCATTATAATTAGACTAATAAAAAAGGTTCATATTGGTGTAAAGAAGGGATCTTCAGTATTTCTAATATTTTTTGAGGTATGGGGAAACTAAAGTCTATGTTTAGCTTTTTACTATGGCTATGAGTATTAGATTAAAACTTCTCATGTCACGGTGTCTATAAATAGAACACTGCATAACCCTTCATGGTAGTAGCTAAGTAATTTCAAAAATTTTGAAACACAATTTATTAAACAAGTAAAAACAATGAAAAATAAATATAAAATAAAGTGAAATATTTTTGTGCTGAAATAAAAAAATTGATTTTAGAAATTCAAATTTTTAACTGAACTCTAGACCACAAGAAAATCGACAAACAATAAGTAATATACTATTGCACAATAAAGACTAGTAATTGTAAGAGTTATATATGATAATTTATAAAAATGAGAGTGGTTCTTTCAAAAAATTAGAGATATAATAGAACCCAAAAATTAATTTAAAAATAGATCTTCTTTTCATTACTTAATCTAGCACTTACTAATAATAACAAATTGCAAATTTTGACTAATTTATGTGATATTTTTCCAATCAAAAAGAGGTTCGTAATTTAGTATATATGAACAAAAAAAATGTCTAATAATTTTACAAATTAGGTTGTTTTGAACTAGTTATGAATCAAACAAATTATAATGATTACATGCTAATCATAAAGAAACTCTAGAGTATGTACAATGAAAAATCTATATTTTTAGTAAAACTGATAAATATTTTTAATGTTTGAGATAAGTTTTTATATAAAATCATTGAATTTATAAAACCTAGAAATTAATTTTAAAATAAATTTGTCTTTTTTTACTTATGCAAGTATTTAATAAAAATAGTAAATTATAATTTTTGAGTTATTTATACAATATGTTTATGATAAAAAAACATGTTTTTGCTTATTTGTGTATGAAAAATAAAAACCTTTAATGGTTTTTCAAATAAATTTAAAATGTCTCAAATGTTATAGAAAAACCTCAAGTGATGAACTAGGGTTTGATAATGTTTGGCAATATGTAGGTTCACTAAAATATTTATACTATTTTTAATTAGAATTAATAAATTTGAATAGAAATAAACTAAAAAAACTAGTGTATAACAAGGTACAATAAAATATAATAAAGTAAAAAATTTCAAGTAAGCTATAAATGATGAGTTGTAAAAAAAATGTATATAGCTTGCAATTTGACCATTCGTTGAATATACAAGATATCATGAGATCAAGTGATGAGTAATAAACTATATGAATATATCATTACCAAAAATAGAGAGTCAATATATATAGGGTCAAGTCTTTATAAGGGGACATGTGCATAGTACATTGTTGTCTAGATACCATGACTTTGTCCTATCAGACTATGCACCAGATTTTAAAATTTGGGTATGTTCACCTATGGATTTAAGGATTTGAATGCATGGAGAGAGTGAAAATATAATTTTATTTAATATAAAATTGAATCTATGCATCAACAAATTTATCTGAGAATTATTATTTATTAAACCAATTGTGTTGTAAGTGTGATTGTTGACAAAAAATTATACTGAATAACTTCAAAACTAAAAATATATGCTTGTTGGTCTTCCATTGTGAATACCTACATCAAAAAATTAGAGATGAAAATGTGAAACATAATTTATAAAATAATTTTTTTTCCACTCTTCTTTATGCATAATTATTTATTAATAAATAAAGTTAAAATTGGCCAAGTACAAAAAACTTGTAAGACAAGTTATGTCTATAAAAAATATAAAGTGAAATATAAATTAAGACATTTAATTAATCACTAAGTAAATATAAATAAAAATATAAAATTATACTTAATTACAACATTTAAATACACTTTAAATTTAGTTAAATAACACTAAAATTATGCCCCACCTCATGGGAACTCATTTGAGTACTTAGACAGGGAACTAGACTTAACTGATAGTTCGAGTTATTTTTTAATAAATTTATAGAAGGTATATAATATTGACCAAACAAATAAGTTAGGACATAAATTAATTAAATAACCTTCCTAAACTCATAAAATACCAAATAAACTAAATTTTTAATCAAGTGCTCAAATTAACATCATACTCAACATTTCCCCCTTTAAATACAAATAAGTAAAATGTCTATCATTTCTTTAAGTATTTAATGAATTTAATTGAGTAATAATTTGGTTATAATATAAAATGATTAATATTTACTTCTCATATAATCAATTAAAATTTGCCTATCATTAACTAATTCTGACAAAATAATGTCTAAGTTCAATGTGCTTGGTTCTAGCATGGAAAATTAGATTCTTGGTCATTTATATTGTCCCATTGTTATCAAAAATATATGTGTTGTCTCCAGTTGATCCTCTCTAAAACAAAATAATAGTATCATCAACCATAATTCTTATGTTAAAGTTTATGTAAGGGTTATATATTCAACTTTAGTATAAAATAATGCAATTTTAGCTAGTTTCTTTGAAGACCATGAAACCAACCCATTTCTCAGTGTGAAGCAATAACTTGAAGTTGACTTCCCATTATCAAGATATCTTATCCAAATTGAATTTTATTATTCAATGATACATAAATACATTTATATTATAATTACCTCTTATATATCTTCAAATTATTTTTGATGCTTACAAATGTATGAGTGACAGTTTGTCCATAAATTTAAAAACTAGTGAAACCCCATAACTAATTTTACCTCTTATCACAGTGAGATACATCAAACCTCCCACCTTGATTATTAAATTATTTTCATCAGCTAAATTAATTTCATTCTCTCTCACAAACTTTTATCTATTTGTAATTAGAGTGTTTGTGGGATTCCAATCTTAAATATTATACTTCTTCAACATGTCTTGGACATACTTGGATTGAAAAATGAATACTTCCTATTTATTTTAATATAAATCCATTAAAATAATGTACTTAATAAGTCCAATATCATTCATCTCAAATTATAAATTCATGTCTTCCTTGAATCCATTCAACATCTCCATATAGTTACCTGTGAAGATCAAGTCATCTACATAGAGAAAAACATATAAAATATTATAACTAGATGTTTATATGTAAGAAGTTGGTTCATTTTAACTTGTTACAAAACCTTTATCCAATAAAAAAATATCTATTCTTGAGTACCAATATCTTGGAGCTTGTTTTGGCCCATAAAGAGCTTTCTTTGACTTATATACCACAGATTCTTTACCATTTACTTAAAACCTTGTGGCTGCCCCACATAGAATTATTCTTCAATCACTCAATATATGAATGCAATTTTGACATAAATTTTATGGATTTTATATAAATTATAAGTAACTAAAACAATAATTATTCATATAGTATCTTGACATGCCACAGGTGCATAGGCTTTGTCATAGTCAACCCCATATGTTTGTGCAAATCCTTTTGCAACTAGTCTAATTTTTAGTTTGGTAATTGTTCCATCACTTATGACATTCTTATTATAAATACAATACATACCAATGACATATTTAATTATTATATTTTGAACTAAATTCTACATATCATTCCAATCAATTTATTTCATCTCTAATTTCATAGCATCAACTTATTCTTTCTTTTGACTAGTTTCTACATAACTTCTAGGTTCACTAGCCATAGTTAACAATACAAAAATAATATTTTCATCATTAACAATCATCAAACAAATTTTATTCCTGATGTTGAAGCCTTTTAATACTCTTCCATAATTAATATTTAAAATTTATATTCTATATGTATATTCAACAACTACTTACTCTTACTTGGAGTTAATGAAGATGCATGAGTAGTCTCTTGCAAAGAGCTAGTATTGTTTCTTATTGAACTAGAAACATATGTAAGACTTTTTAAGCCCTCAAAATCCACATCAAGAGATTTTTCACCTTCACTTATTACCTATATATCTTTACTTTTGTAAATTTTTATATTACCCTTTCTTTCAACTTGGATGTACTTTCCATCTCCCAATTATACTTGGCTTTTGAAAGTCATCTAAATTGTTGAAACTATCTTTATGACTTGTCATGTGATTTGAATAATTTGAGTCAATAAACCAAAAATTATTTTCTTCCTATATTCACACATTACATGTGATATAATAATATGATCCCTCTTGAAAATCATTTTTCTCAGTTTGAAAAACTTTCTTTTCACTTTCTTGATTAACTTGATTCTTAGTTGTTAGTATCCTACAATCTTTTAGCACATATTAATTTTTTAAGTAATCATAATAATATTATTTATTACTCTTACCTACAAAACGAACTTAAAATTTTCTATTTGAATTTAATTTTTATAACTCCCTTGATTTTGATTTTGAGTTTTGTCTTTAAAACTTTTGTCTTGGTTTCAAGTGCCTATTCTTGATCTTCTTTGTATATTATCATCTTATCCTCATGGGACAAGAGAGAACCCACTAACTCATCAACACTTATAGTGTTCATAATTGTTCATGTCCTTATACTCTTCAATAGTGATTAAAATATGTAGATAATTTATTACTATAACAAAATCTTGGATAGTTTCTTCATAAATCCTTATTACATGCACTTAATAATTTTATCTGATGAAAAAAATCTCAACTCCTTCAGAATATGACACTCTAAAATTCTTAATTCATTTTAAAAGTTTAAATTTTTGCTTATCTTAATTTAACATATCATTGATAGGAATTATCCAAGGTATTCAATGCTTCATGGGAACTCTTACATATTGTAATTCTTGGATAAATTATTGGGTCTATAGCACTATAAAGATAGAAGAAAAATTTTGCACCCACCTTTTCTTCATCACTTTTTGTTATTTTATGATCTTGAATAAAATTATTCTAATAATGAAGAGGAGTGTACCCATGGATAACAATCTCCCAAACTCCTTTCCATATATTAATTCTCATCAATTGATCTCTTCAATACTCAAAGTTATCACCTTTGAAAACAAAAAATTTCATGGAAGTAGAGTTCAGTGAAACCATTGCTTCCCTTGATAATGTCCTAAAACCCTTATAAAACTTTTCTAAATGAGTATATGATATACAATAAAGGTTTTTAATGTATGGAGTGAAAATAAATTTTAATTTAATCTAAAATTTAAGTTACGCATCAACCAATTTGTTCTAGAATTAGTAGTCATTAAAATAGTTGTGTTGTAAGTGCGCTTATTGACAAAAACTATAGTATATAACTTTAAAATTAAAAAAACATATGTTTGATGTTCTTCCTTTTTGAATACCTATAGAAAAAAATCATGGATAACAATATGAAACATGAATTTTCAAAAATAATTAATGTGCCATACTTATTTGTGTGTAATTATTTATTAATAAATAAAGTTAAATTAACCAATTACAAAGAAACTTGCATGATAAGTTGTCAATAAAAAGCATAAAGTGAAATATAAATTAATAAATTTAATTAACCAATAATTAAATTATAAACATAATTATAAAATTATACTCTAATACAATTAAAAGTAAGACTAAAATAAACAAGGTTGATCCTCATTCAAGACAAGGTCAACATGCAAGAAGTTTTGCTCAACAAGTCATCAAATCATGCAACCTACTCAACTATGGCATCCCAAATTCCATATAAAATATTAATTTAATTAAATAAAATTTAATTTTAGTTAACTAATATTAAAAAATGTGTCTCACATCTTGGGAACTCATTTGAGTACTCACACAATGAACTAGACTTAACTCACAGTTCCAACTATTTTTTATAAAATTCTCAAAAAGTGTACAATATTGACCAAATAACTAATTTAATAAATTAATTAATTAAATAAACTTTATAAATTCATAAAACATGTAATAAAATAATATAATATCAATAATTAAGTGCTCAAATTGGCTTCATACTCAACATGTCTTTATGCATCCTATTTATGTGTAGATCTTGATTTGGTATGGAGATGACTTGTAAAAGCATAATTATAATTATTACACAAGAAAAAAATGGGAATTAAATAAAAAATGGAGGAATATGGTTAATTTAATAGTGTATTTGGCCTCATAAATCCCTATGTAACTAATCACTAGTGACATAGCCTAAATGGCCTCAAACTTATATAGTTCTCCAACCTAAATGTGTGTGTATAATTATGGATGTCAAAATAGATGCTAAATTTTATATGAAAACCATTGACACAAGTGTGTAAATGATGTACTTATCCTTAGTATATGCAAATAAATCAATTATTTATCATGTATAAAACTTTGTATAGCTTCTGATCATTGAGAGCAAGTGAAATTTCATTTACACGATACCCATTTATATATAATTATGTATTTAAATTTAGGGAATCATTGGCACATGAAGGAACAAGATCAAACGGACCAATGGTTATAAAAATGATTGTACTGACATAAATACTCGAAAACCTTCTAAAATTAACACTGTGATAAATCCACGTTACAAGAAAAGATTCACATTGCGTCCTTGTACATGTAATGAAGAATTGTAAATAAATAGGGGATCCCCTAGATAAAATATGAGAAGATAAAATAATGAAATAAAGATAATTTAATAATATGAAAATAGAGGGAATAAAAATGTTTGAGACATAACACAACAATGATCCATTTATTCATCAACAATAATACAAATAAGCATAGTTATGTAAAAATATGTATTTTGAATAGGCATGTGCCAATTTGGGTGTCTACAAGGCCTATTTAAGAAATTCTTACAATTTTACCCTTTTTAATAAAATACATAAATATATTATGTAATTATAGGTGTAAAACTAGAGTATATTATAATCCTGAAGATGTAAAGTAATTAACAATTTTAATTTTGACAAACGTTAAATATGAAAAAAATTATTATTTTTAGAAAGTATTATGAAGAAAACAACTTAGCCCAAACTAGTTATATTGACTCTTTTAGATGCTTTCCATTAAAATTAGTAAAATATAAGCATTCACATGTTCAAGCTCAATAAAAATATCAAAAACTACTTTTGAACAGGTCTACTGTAAGTGGATGATAGCGGTCAACTCTTATCCATTGGCCACAAACTCGTCCTAGTTGATTATGATTAAAGATTAATAGGAAAAGATAGAAAGAATTAAAATTTTTATGGTGTTATATCATAGACAATGTGTGTGTGTGTGTGTGTGTGTGTGTGTGTGTGTGTGTGTGTGTGTGTGTGTGTGTGTGTGTGTGTGAATAAGACTATCCTAAGTGGACAACAATATATCCTACTCAAGTCTATTGACCATAGACTTATCCCTGTTGATCATGATGAAAAACTAATCATTGTACCTTTTGTGTATGTGTCTATTATATAATTTGAGATGTCACAATTTAGATTATGATGTGTATAATTTTATATTTTTCTTCTCTTTTATTTTAAACCATAAAGTCACATTGATAGCTTGAAAACATACAAAAATAGGGGATTATAATGTGTTGAGTTGACCTCAATCAACCCATTGATGATTGACCCCACCTACGTATCCAATACTCTAAGGAAGGAAATCAAGCCCACCTAGTTCTCCTCCCTAGAATTAATGTGAAATTGTGTTCCTTGAATATATTTATGAAACTAAAAAATTAGATTTTGTACTTGACAATGATAGCTCTTGATTTATTTTGAGGTGATCTTGACTTGGCTTATGCCTACTCCTTATTATGATCTTAAATTTTGGAAGTATAGGATATATTTTATCAATGTGAATAAGTGCTAAATATATAGTGAAAATTTAGAAATAATGAATGACCTTATATGTGTATTTATAGGTGAAATTTTTTATGATTTCATTTAACTAAATTTTTGAAACATGTAAGAAGACCCAAAATAATGATTTGAATTTTAAAAACTAGTTGTTATTTGGCATGGGGTGCAATTGGCCTAAGTGGATAGAAACATAATTATGCTTATGTTTACCTAGCATGAAATTGTCTAGAAATATTAAGGACACTTAGCCTAAGTTGGAGATAGTTTGAGGATGATTTTAAGTAATTTGAGCATTTTACTTTGAAAGTTCTATGTAGTAGTGATGGTAATCAAAGGGTCAACCCTACGTATATATAAAAGGCTTAGAGTAATTGTGAATAATATTCATGTAATTGGCCAAAATTCATGTTCTTTAGGATGTGTCAAGAGTTAGCATTATCAAGTATCATTGACTGAATTTATGTGTCTACACCTACCAATGATACCACAGTCACACAAGTTAGTGGCTAATACATTATACATACTTTCTAAAGTTTTTATAAGAATATAAATACATTAACACCTTAAGCCTTATTTATCATGACTCAATTTATATTATTTATTAATTATAGGTTTACTAGAAACCTCTTATATCTTTAGATACCCAAATCTGGTCATAAGTACTTGAAAATGATAATTCTTGATACATCCTAAACCACATGAATTTTACCCAAACACAATTCTCATTGTCCATTACTTTATGCCTTTTATCTATATGCAATCTTGACCCTCTGTTTAGCATCACTTTTACATAAAAAATTTCAAGTTATACTTAAATCTCATTGTATCATCCTCAACTTGCTTCTATTTTAAGGATAATGGTCCTTGATTCTCTAGGAAAACTCCATACTAGGTAGACATGTCCACTATTGTAGACCTATCCTCATAGCTTAACCACATCCTACACCAATTAAAAGATAATTTCTAAATTTTAAAATATATATTGGGGTCTTCATGCATGCTTCACAAGGTTGACTAAATAAATTTTTCAATAGGTTTCACTACATAATAACATAAAAATATCATTTTAAAGGGGCTTTGCTATTAAATTAAAACTATTCATTAAGTACTTACACAATATTGCACATTTATAAAACCTTCCCTATTATTCTCAAATTCAAACTCATTCACAATGATTAGCCATAAACATAGTCTAAAACATTTCAAATTAAGTCATGAATTATCATTGTCAAGGATCAAAGGCATATTTATATTTATATACATATAGTTAAGGAACACAATTGCATAATCACTATATATTTGAGAACTATGTGTGGATTGATCTCCCTCTTTAGATTGTTTGGATATGTAGGAAACATTCAATCATCAAAGGGGTGATTAGGGTCAACTCAACACATCACACTCTCCCTCTATTTTTGTAGGTTTTTAGCTCTCAAAAGACCCTTAGAGTTTATAAAGCAAACAAGAGAAAAATAATGATATCTACATGACATAATATAAATATAAGCATCTCAACCCAATCAATAAACATAGATGTAAAAGGTAGAGTAGTCTAATGTTTTCATAGTCAACGCAGATAGGCTCGTAATCAACAGATGCAACCAACCTATGTTATTATCTAGTGAACATGATTTTATCTAGAAATACATTCAAATTATATTTTTGATCTTACAATGCCATAATTATGCTTCTATCTATTTTCTAATGTTAATTATTAGTCACAATCAACTCAGACAAGTCTATAGTCAACAAAGATGACTAGCTTGTGCCTTTATCCAAGGAGTGTGGACCAATCTATAAGCATATTCAAATTTTGTTCTTGATTATGAGTAGTCAAGGTTGAGTAATTTTATGATTTCCATTGTCATATATCTAAAAAAGTCAACCAGGAACTGAATCTATGCTAAATCATTTACATCCTAGTGTTTTCAAGAAATAGTATATTTCTATATTTTGCATTTTACAAATCATAATTGTTAATACTTTTATATCTTTAGCGTTATGATTTCCTTCAATTTTTACACCTATTGGACCAAATTTTAAATTTTTAAGTAAAGAATAAAGTAAAACATATTTTGAATCAATACATTTTTTTCAAACATTGTTTTCTTTTTAAATTTATGTTCTAGGGTTCCAGTTGAATTCATGGTTTCTATATAATGAAGAGTAATATGATTGTCCTTTATGGGATTTGATTGAGCATTGATCTAGGAGTTATCTTTGACCTCAAGGATTTATATTGAATTCTTGATTTCCTTTAAAACATTTTATTATCTTTCAATTTATTTATTTTTCATTCCATTGTTTTCTAGAAACTCTATTTTGGTCATTTTAAAATTCATAGGATCTATCATTCTGGAAAAAACAATCTTCAATTTTATCTAAGCCATGGTGTGAATGTTATTGCTCTAATAATAAATTCATTATATAGTAACACACACACACACACATGCCTCATGGTATATTAGAAATGCCTAAGTTTTGTTTTTTAATCATAGGAATCCTTTGACCATTTGTTCTTGTAATTCATTGGTAACTATTTAACCCCTATAAGTTACTCTCAATGTACCCTAGAGATAGGATAATTAGCTACATGATGATAGAATCCTTTGTACTTAGTGCCCTTTAGGAATTTTTCATTGTTTTACAATTGTGATCAATATATCTAAGAACCTATAAAGCAAACACACCTTGACTGGTTACACCCATAAATCCTTTTGTAAATTTAAAGTTTCAAAATAAAATCATGGCAATAATGAATGGATTGTGATTTCATATGTGTAAATTCATTATAAAATTATTTTTTACTTTCCAAGGTGTTATTTGGATTCATCATATATTGGAATTAATGAAATTCAAATACAAAAAAGACTAAAATGATTAATGTACAATCTCAAGCCTTACACAAATCACATTGTTGTAATAATGCTACTTAAATGTAAGCATCATTAAGTTAAGATTTTATAAAATATTATATAAATTGATAACAAGAAAAAAAATTATTAGTAGGGAGGTATGAATTAGAAGTCACATAAAAAAATTTAAGATAAAAAGGTGAAAAGTGTAATATTTCAGGTTTTTGATAAAATATGGTCTATGTAGGATAGTGAAGCACATAGAAGTTGAACGGTTGCATCGATAATGAAAATAAAAGGTCACAAATATGAAGATTCATAGTCTCTTTGAAACACTACATATTCTTATTTTTTAAATAAAATGTTGAACTATAATGTAATAGATATCAATACATGGCATTTATTCTTTCATTATTATGTTATCAAGTGTACATTGTGCATGTATAAACCTTAATTGAATTTATTGAATCTTCATTGTGACTAAATGTATCCTTTTTTACTAAGTATCATTTAAATATATGAATGGTAAAATGTTAATAAAATTCACATATGATAATGGTGAACATGAAGAAATCTTAGTGTATGAATATGTACTATGTTTAGCCATAACCTGTCTAAAAATTGTTATAAGTATTCAAAGTCACATCACAACATGGTAGAATACAACAACTATCATGTAATGATGAGTGATTCAATATACCACTACTAACAATGGTTCCATTATTAGGACTTGAATATGTTGAAATGGTAACCTAGTCAAAGGGGCCTCAAAAATTGGCTAAATAAAAGGACACATAGTTTCACAGAGGAAGAATCCATAAGAATAGAAATATCTGTAGAGGAGATCATTTATGAACATATCCATAAATAAATTAATGAAAAAATTTGGTGTGATTTGCATGTTTTACTATCACCATGACTATCTAGACTTGAATACTAATACATTAAACCATGAGAAATAAATCATTTTATGTGGAATGAAGAAAATATGGAAATATTTTACAACCTAGGTATTGAATGGACTCGTGAAATTGACCATTGGGTAAATACTATAATTGATGCATAAGCCACATAATTTTATGCTCATGGGTATATTGCATTTAAAGCAACTTATGACTTGTTTGTTAAGGGGATCCCAGGCAAGTTTTTGAAGTGACTTCATGTGTTATTGAATACATTGGTTGTGTAAAAATCCATGGTGTTGATTCTAGTTGATGTCGATTAATTGCTGAGGGCACTATAGGGATGTAGAAAATATGGAGTTAAATGAAGAATAATTGAACCAAGTAATATAAACCTAAACCCTAAGAATGGATGATGTAGAGAAGTAAAATGAGAAAGTGATTAGGGGGTTTCAAATAGAGTTGTAACAATATAAAAAATGGAACAAGAAAAATATTATAGAATATGAATGACCATAAGTAAATGTAAGTAGGATTAGACAGGAAACTACAACAAAAATAGGAGGTATTAGACCTCTAAAAGGATAATTTCAAGTTGAAGGTTAGATAATGTCAAAATAGAAGGAAGGGAACATAGGAATCATAGAGAGTGTAGAAAATGACTGGTAATTAGAAATTGATCGAGAAAGAGAAAAAATACTTCATGAAGATGTTGAAACATGGAAATTAGAATAACTTAATGATATATTTAATGAGTATATATAAAGCCAACAATTATATGGGGAAAAGGAAAAGTAGACTCTTTAATAGATAATAATGAAACACATATTCAGGTCAAGTTTAGGAATGGGTATGACTGATAATCCAAACATGGTTCATTAAATCCAAAGTAATGCATCCCCTAGTTCTATTTTATTAATTAGTTATAGTAGTCTATAAGAAGTCAAAGAAGAAGCCATAATTAATAGGTGGTTTGAATAATTAAGTAGGAATAATAAATAAATAAATAAATAAGATGTGAAGTTAACCCAACTATAGAATCTAAGATTATTAATACTCATATCACATTCACAACAAGTTTTTAGACACAAGTCAAATCATCTTTAAGAAAACCAAAAATATTTAGTGAAATTATAGGAAATATGGCATTTCCTACATGGGTGTTTACTTTGGTGACATATGATGGATCCACTTACACATAAAAATATATAATGACCTGCAAAATGAAGTGAAAGGTTAAGGGTATGACAACTAATATGATAAAAAGTGTGAACTCATAGGAGCCTTGACCACTTAAGCTCTAACGTTCATATTTAAAAGTAATCGTACAACCATGATTCTTATTGCGGTCAAGGATAAATTGATAGGAGAATTCAAAATGCATAAATGTATGAATTAGACAATTCAATATTTGAAGAAGATCATAAAAAAATGGGAGAATTTTTATGGGATTGTGATTATTGGTTCTTGGATGTGATGATAGGGCAAATTTTCAATTTTAGGATTTAGATAAAGCTACTTAGTTTTTAGAATGCATGAAAAGTAAGATTCAATTTTTCGTAGTGAAAACTAAGTTTATCACAAAATTTTATGTGAGATCCACTGCAAATAGATTCGATCAAATAGAAGACTATAGAGAATACCCTCCTAATGTCACACAAATTAATACTAAGTTAGATGTAGTATTATGCAATATGAAAGAAATATAAGAATGAAAGAAACCATGATTGTCAATATGGTGCATTAAATTTAGACAAGAGGGGAACCACAAGAATGAATTTACAAATCTTAAAAAAGAGTTTGAATAAGTATATCACACTATAGGACATGTGACTGTGAAGTGTCACCTATTACAGTAGTATGCACAATAATCATGTAATAAATTTTGCACTTTACTTAAATCTCACAATATATGAGGATAAGAATTAAAGGGATATTCAAGAGCTAAACTAGGATATAACAAGAAATGTTTTCATAGTGGTGGTGCAATAATATCCGGTTCTAAACCACAATGTGCCAACTTCAAATGTTGAGCTCACAACATAAACTAGATGGGGTCCTATAGTTGCATAGCCTATAACCAGATGGACTCATCAGTGACCATCATATCAAATAGGATGAACACCTTATTACCCATAGTATAAAAAAGGATGAACCCCTATTTCACAAAAATAATAACCTAATGGGTACTTCCTTTGCCTCAGAAAAAACACAAAGGATATTATACTCAACAAGGATGAGGATCATCTCAAAGACAAAGAGGATATCAAGAAAGTTATCAAGGTGGAAACCAAAATCATAGGGAAGGAAATAGATTTAAAAAAATAACTTATTACTTACTACCTATGTGGATAAATGAATCACATCATACATAATTACCTCTAAAATTGGTAGAGGGAAACATTTTGTGCATATTATAGGATTGTTTGATAACATAATATTGAGGATTTCTTTGTTATTGAAAAAATAAATGGAGAAGATAGCATGCATTGTAAACATGATACATTTTAACTCTAACAATTAGGAATTTATCCAAACTATGACTATAAATCAACATAGAGAGCAAGGGCTTCCACCTCATGTAATGCCTAAATAAAACATGATCAAAATAATGCAAGAGGATAAGTATCTAGACGCTACAAGAAAGAAGGTTCTAATGAATAAAACAACCCAAATATTATAATAAATCCAAAACCAAAATTCCAATGAAATGGATATTACAATAATAAATACTCAAATGTATGGATAGATCATACAAATCCTGTGACATGATGAAATAGTCACAACTTTGATAAATTTGCTAAAACTAGTAAGTACTATGCAAAATGAAGACATTTCCAAAAATATTACAAATCTATAGCATAGTTTGTTAGATTTTGAAAAAAGAGATTAGTATAGATCAGAGTGAGTGGTATGTTAATGTAGATGCTAAAAAATTGCACCATAGCTTGAAACCCTAAAATAGGCTAAGTCTAAAATGTGGTGAAAACCTCTAAAAATATATATTTTACATCTTACTCCTAGAGGTCCAAAACCACTCTCAAATAACCTGAAAGTATATACATAAAATATAACTTAAAGTATAAGAAACTAAATGTCAACTTATACTTAAATGTTTATTTTATGTATATACCCCCTATTTACCCATGGTAATTAATCCTATTAATTATTATTTACCATCCCTAACCACCCAAAATATTTTAAACAACCAAAATTCATAAAAATAAATAAAAAAACATATCCAACCTCCCAAAAAACCTTCCAACAACTTACCCTCATCAATTACCCATGCAAACAACTTAGTTTTATAGTCACTTACTTTGGCATGCAATTTGAAATAACCCAAGCCAAATATTGACCAAATTGGGCTAATCAATGTTGATCCTCCACAATCGATGTTGATCCTCCATCAATTCTCATAGATCAACATCGATCCATATATACACAATGAGCCTTCATGGCTCGAGACTATAATTTTTGCTTTGAAATGCTATTGAATTAGATGGTAATTTTGGACCCTAAAATGCTAACAAAACTCCTCCAAGAGACTCATAGGTGATTGTTAGACCCCTTGCTAGTGAATTACTACCAAAATATAGATTAAAAAATGCACAATATCAACCTCATGCCAAGATTGTTTTTAAGGTAAGTATTACATTCAATTCATCTTATGATTTAGTTGTTATCATATTTTTATTTTAATTTTAGCATTCAAATGTTCATAGTTTCCCTTCAAAATTTATTACACACCTTACAATCTTTCTTGTCATTATTTATTTTCTTGTTTATAATTCTACACAGATGTTGTAGAATTGACATCGATTCATTCTAATTAGCATCGATCCCTACAGCTTATTTTCTATCATAGACCTGAATCCTTCTAAATGCAAACTTCTATCTTAAAACCCCATCCAATTTAACATTCTATTTTGTTAATGCACATTCTAGTAATAAACTAGCATAAATTATCAAAATGTTTATCTATTTTATCCATTAGCAAATTGTCTATTACATCTATCTATCTTATCCCTCTATATATGGTTATACTGTTTATCTTGTTTATCTTTTCTATTTATCTTAAATACAATAAATGATTTGAATTAATCTAATCTTTGTGAAATTATATTTTACATCATTTATATATTGTAATATTTATATTTTTATCTTTATTATCCTTCTTAATTGAAAATAGTGGGCTGACATCCATTCAAGCAACATTATGCTTCTCAAGATTGGTTTGTAATCAGGTAGCCCACTCATCTTCCTACCAATCCATTTTTGTCCAAGAGTTTACTTGTGATTTCAGGTCATTCCTCCCCATCCAAAGAGGAGTTTCCACAAGCTTGATCAATAGTGTGCAACCAACCTTCATCTTTAGGGAGTCTAAAAAACCTTGCATTTACTTTGTTTTTAGTAGCTAATTAGACCATATTGAAAAAGTGAAAAAAATACTAAAATAGTCAAGACCAATAAACCATGGGATGTGGATGTTAGAATGGATATTGATTTCATAGGATATGATGTTCTCAATGATATCTTTAATTTTGGTAATACTATAAACATGATTCCTCAATTGACTTGAAAATCTATTGGAAGGCTATATATAAGTTACAATCCCATTACTCTCAGCTTGGTAGACTATGGTTGGGTCAAACCCATTAGGAGACTTGAATACATGGAGATAAAGGTGGCTAACTTAAGTCCAAATGAATATTTTGAAGTGACTAACATGAAGACATATGAGATGCACTATCCTACACTAATTGGAAAAAATGGGCTTATAGTGGTCATATGACCATCAAAATGATTGACAACCAATTGGAGACCCACTAAGGGGATGTTATCATTATCATACTATTGAATAAAGCTGAGTACAAGTCATATACAAAAAAAAGAATCATTATCACTATATACATAAAGGGATGATAGCTAGTTCAAATTCAATATAGATCTAAAATCCAAAGCCTTAAGAAGTAGATATTTTACCTACTTTTCACAACATGGACAACAGATACCAGAGCTATTGAAAATAAAACAATCTCTGGCTTGATCAATCCAAACATTTAGGACATGCCCATAGTTTCAAATGGAAGAATTTAAGTCTCATTTTGTGCATTTCCTTAAAAATAAGAGTTTTATTAATTCTAGTGTTTAAATCCTATCGATAGAAACTCTATTGAACCAACTAAGGAATGCAATTTGATATGTGAATTAGTTTTATAAATAAGTGGGGATTCAAATGCCTGTATGATAAATTAGGTGTATGGAGATCATAAAATAAGACTCATGAGAATGGTATTTTCCATGAAAATATAGTTATCATAATATTTTACTATAGAAGTTCTAGCACAATTTCTTCATATGATAGAAATCATGTTCAAAATATAGACATGCTAGTCAATGCAGTGAATTGCACATTAAAAGGAGTTGTTGCAAATTTGTGGATTGTTTATTGATATAGTAAACTTCATTAAGAAAATCATGCAAAATGATGGGAGACAAATTTCAAGTTAAAATTTATATATAATATAAGTGGCCATTCTTTCAAGAGGGACACTATCTGGAGATACATGTTCATAAGTACATCAAAGTATGGACATCACAACAAGTGAAACCAAGGTATTAGGTGCATGTTTTTTAACATTCCTTAATTCCTTTTCCAAGAGCTTGGCACCTATATTAGTAACATAGAAAAGAGACTCAAACGTAACCATATATCCAACAAGTCTCTAATAAAAAAAATTAATTGAAGTTAAAAATCCTATGGTACATAGGGCTCTATAGAAATTAAATATTTTATTGTGTCATGGGTGAGAAGAAGATATAATTTATGCTTAAATGTAGGTTATGACAAACACAAGTCTTCACACAACATAAATGAGTGTCGTGTTAAGAAAGATAAATAAGAATTTTGAATGAAATATTGTAATATAATATGGAATAGTGAAAAGGACCCTAGTCATAGTCAAAGTGAAGAAGGCCTACATTTGAAAGGATTATTTGAACTAGAAAAGGACATAAAAATACTTGGAAAAAATAACATATAAAAGAGAAAAGAGGATCATCTTCAAAACCAAAATATCATAGAACAAGTAGGACAAAGGAAAGTAATGGGCTCCATTCAAGTAGAAACAAGAAAAATATACCAAGATCCAATGAGGAAGAAAACTAAGAATATTGGTACATAATCAGTACCAAAATTAACAAATATTGGTGACTATAGGACACAATGTATATATCAGAGCCACTTCTATTTTTCCAAGATTATAAAGATGTGTTTCCCATCAAATTCTCAAAATTTAAGGGTGTATATCCTTCACTAGGTGAGATGTATAGTAATCAAAAAGAGTGTGCACACCCAATTAAAAAGTGACCTTATATGTTGAATCTCAATATGAAAATGAAGGTCAGAGAAGAAATATATTAGATAGAATAATATATTATTATATATCTAGTTGAGAAATTAGACTGGGTTAGTCCCATGATGGTGAAACATAAAAAGACATGGGAGATATGGGTTTATGGGGATTACCGAGCATTAAATGATGTTTGTGTTAATGATCCATTTCCTATTAATTTCATATGTGAATTACTTGAATATGTTGCATGTCATGAAGTCTACTCATTTATATATGGTTTAAGTAGATACCATTAGATCCCTATTGTAGTTGAGGATCAAAAAAAAAAAATCACAGAAAAATGGGGAACATTTACTTATAAGGTAATGTCATTTGGCCTAAAAATACACCTGTAGAGTTTTCTCAAGCAGTCATTATTGCATTTAGAGACTTCATTCATAACTTTCTAGAAGTATGTCTATATGATTGGGTAGTCTTATCTCTATTCAAATTGCATTATGTCATAGTTGTGATTGGTGATGTAAATATGTCAAACTCTATAAATAATGTTAAATCTAAAGATTTTCCTATTCTACACACAATTTGGTGTATTGCTAGGACATGTAGCTTTTAGTGATGAAATCCTAGTAGACTAAGCAAAAATTAAAGTTATTATGGGACTAAAACTATCTATTAACTTAATAGAGGTGTGTTCATTCCTATTTATCATTGGGTATTATTGTAAGTTCATTAGTAGGTATGCAACCATTTTTATACCATTAGAGAAGTTATTACACAAAGACAACAATTTTGATTGGACTTTTTAATGACAAACAACCTTCACATATTTGAATCAAAAGTATGTTCCAATACCTATTTTGGCCTTCCCTGATTGGAATAAACCATTTCATGTTCATATTGATGCTTTAGGGACAATAGTTGGAGCCATGTTAGCACAACTAGGAGATAGAGACCTAGATAATCCAATTCACTTTGTAAGTCTCAAGTTAATGACCACTAAGCAAAATTATACTACCAATGAGCAAGAAGCTATGGATATGGTTTTTGCATTGTAGAAGTTCACACACTATTTTTTGGCTACCCTAGTTGAGTTCTTCATATATCATCAAGCTTTGTGATACTTGGTTGATAAACCAATGTTAAGAGGAAGGATTTATAGGTGTCTAATTATTTTATAATAATTTTGATTCAAAATCAATGTGAAACCTAATAGGGAAAACATATGAACCAACCACTTGAGTCATATTCATACAGAGCCCAAAGATGAATCTCCAAACACATATGTTTTTAGAATATATACAATTATAAAATAGATGTAAGATATTTCAAACTTTTTAGATCATGGTATATTCCCTACACATTATGGATAATCAACCAAGAAACAACTAGTTACATGAGGATTTACATTTGACATCATTAATTGATTTTTCTACAAGATAGGAAAGGATGAACTTCTACGTAGAGTGGCCTTAGAGTATGAAATACCATAATTTTTGGAAGAAGCACATAAAGTATTGGTTGGAATACATTTCACAAGTGAGCTGACTATATGAAATATACTACAAAGTGGAATGTAGTGGCCAACCTAATTTTAGGATGTGCACAATGTTTTAAAACACTATCATGTTTGTTAAAGGGTAAGAAAACCAAATTAGTTGAATGATATAACCTTAAACCATATTTTAGTTTCCTAACCATTTGAAAAATGGGTCATTGATTTAATGGTGCATATTAATCCCCCATATATGTGATCTAATGCCAGATACATTATTACTACGATATACTACTTGACCAAATGGGTTAAAACTATTACGACTCTAAGTTGTATTGAAAAATTTATGTATGAAAACATCATAACAAGGTTTATATGTCTTAGAAGTTGGTAAGTGAAAGGGGTGCACACTTCTTGTATAACACTATCAAAACCTTAACAAAGTAGTTAATGATTACACATCATAAAAGCATAGCATACCACCCATAGGAAAATATTCAAGAAGAAACATATAATAAGGTTTTGGAGAAGGTGCTAACTAATATTCGTAACAACTAGAGAGATGATTGGGAAGATCACATGCTAGTGATCTTATGGGCATATATAAAAAATTATAAATGTGTGACTAGGTACACACCATTTCAATTGGTGTATGGAATGGAAGTTGTAATGCCCATGGAGTACATACTTCAAAACTTGTCAGTCAAAATGATAGTTCAATTAAGAAATAAGGAGTCATGTCATGTCCCCTTACTCAAAATACACCTGATATCTTTTATAACAACCCACAAAACTAAAAGTACTCCTTCATACCAACAACTTGCATAAAACACTAAACATTTACTAAATCTACACTTCTTGAAGCTCTCTTACAATTCTTGTGTGGAATTTGTTAGGTTGTGGAGCTAAAAGCTTCAACTATGCAGACGAAGAGGAGGTTGTTGAAGTTCCAGAAGTACCAGCATTGGCAGTATGACTGACATCAGTCAAGATGAATGCAGAAGGCAACCAGCATCGGTAGGGAGTCAGCCGACGTCGGTCAGCACCAATTAGACAGGGACCGACGTCGGTCACCTGTGTGTTCCAGAACTGTTCGTTGCACGAACAGTTAGTTAGTTGAACGGAGTGTTTGCATGTAAAGGCTATTTTGAGTCTTGAGCTACGTGGATAATTATAGTAAACTAAGAGTCTAAGTTATTGTTTAAGTTTGAGATCTATTTATAGACCCATTAGCATGTATTGTAATTATGAGCTAGAAAGGAAGGCAAGGAAGATCCTTCCATTGTAAGATCATTGAGTTGCAAGTTGTTGCAAGATCATAGGAGATCTACATGTGTAAGTATGGTCTATTGAATTCCAGGTTGTAGGTTCATGGGAGATCTACTTAAAGTACTTTAGAGTGCTTGGTGTACTGGCAGGGTTATTACTGACTGGTTGGAGAGGTGAACACCAATTCTGTGTGTGAGTTGTGTGTTGGGACCATTTTTGGTAGGAGAGTGTTTTGAAGAAGAATTACTATACACTTGAGGTGTGGCAAGCCTCTGTAAGGTGGGAGAGTGTGGCGTCTCTTTATTGTATTCTTTTCTGTACAAGTATTAATACAAGATTGTATATTGTCTCTCATATTCTGTGCTATTTGTGAATTTTAGTTACTTGTACTTTTGGATAATTCTACATGTTTAATTGCTTGTATTTGGTAATCATATTGTGCTCTTTCTAAGGAGCAAGATCCTAACAAGTGGGATCAGAACAAGGTGTGTTGTTCTTGGATTCCCCAATAGAATTGTCTCTCTAGATCATAGGGGTTTCATCCTACAATCCTTGGGATCAATGGGTTTCCATCCAAAGATCTCCCCACCTGAAGGTTTTCATCCTCATGCAAAATTGAACTGTAAAGTCCAATAATTTATTAAAAATGGTAAAAGATCCTACCAGAATGAAAGTATCTCATATTAATACCCAAGAGGCCCAATATAAGCATTCCTTATTTTGGGGTAAGGTGACATGAGATATAAAAATCAACTATTCCCCATATTTATTCCCTTGCCCAATATTCACTTAGATCCTACTTTTTTCCCCCTACTTTTTCTTCTATTTATGAACTTACCCAAATGTGACCCACTCAACTTGATGATAATAATGCAACATAACTTAGTAAATTTCCTTAAAACATCATCATTATTCTCTCCTATAAATCCATGCCCCATTTGGTAATTTTCCTTAGAAACTCCTCATCCACTTCACCTATAACTATCGGTTAAATATAGTCAATGATAACCTATCATAAAATCTACCATATTTGTCACTCTAAAATGAAAACATATCATAACTTGTCATAGAATATTTCTAAATTGAAATTTAGAGTTACTAATGCATCTTGAGAAACCCAACTTCTCAAATTATAGATCCCAATATTATTTTAAATATTTAATATTTAATTAGCCCAATAAATATTCCTGAAAATAAAATCATTTTGAGACCAAATATAAATATTAAATAAATATATTCCCTTATTCTTTATCATATCCCACAAAAAGTATTGGAGTGGACTATAAGACCACCAATTTGAAATTAATTAAAAGGGGACATGACAAGTCCTCCCTCCTCAAAATTGCTTGTCCTCAAACAATTCAAACTTGGATGATTTAAAATCTTTGGACCTTCCCAAGTGGCATCCTCAATTGGTAAGCTCTCTCAATAGACCAAATATTCATTGATATCTCTCTTTCTTGATCTCTTAACCCTGATATCTATCATCTCTTCATGAATTAGGATCAATTTCTCCTCATCCAAAAATGGAAAATCTATGGATGGTACACTATGTAACCCCAAAGATCAAAAATCATAAATACAAAACTTTTGAATATATGTGATGTGATACATGATTATATTTTCCCATATTTTACTTAGGTCAAGCAATGAAAATCCAATTATACTAACTCTTATATTCTAAATTTTACCAACATCCCAAATCAATCTCAAAAACTCTTCACCACACATTTGTTGCACCACTCTGATATAATCTAGAAATTGAGTGTGTCAACTCTCTATTTTAATTTTATATAGCATAAAATAATAGCTACCCTACTGAACCAAGCTAAGATACCTAAAATATTTGGATTCATCATCTGAGAAATAGAACACCTCATTACAAAGTGTCCCAATGTAGACACCACCTTTAAACTCATTATTAATGATGATCCTGGGTATCAAAAAAAATAATCTACTTAATAATTAAGCATGATACTTAGAACAAATTGTTATGGATCCCAATTCCTTCATATGAATCCCTTCACATAAAAGCTTCCATGATTTAGTAGCCTTAAGAGAATTTTTCTTACATTTGCTCCAAACTGAAAACAAGAACTCATTAGCTAGTTTCATTAAAATCAACAACTCAAAACTAGCACCACTACTGCAAAAATATTTTACTTTTATATGCATGAATAATGGAAGTAATAGAATAATAAAAATTGATTTTACTACAACTATAAAATCATCACAACCAGTCACCATTTGAAATGTGCTCTTTCCCTCATCCATAGATGTCTACCATAACACCTATAAGTACTTAAATGTAACTTGTTGGAGGTTGGATTGTATCAAAATAGTTGCATTAATGATGAAAATCAAACTTTTAAACCTCTGTACAACCTTCTTATTTTCTTTTCCAAATTCTAACACCATTATTTGATGCGTTGTTATATGAAAACTGAATATTGAAATGGTAGCCAATGCTTATAATTTGCCATTTATGATATTTATGATGACTTTCTTACAAAGAAATAGATACTCAACACAACTCCTCAACTTACCATAGTATTGATTATTCTAATTACTTGGTAAACTCAAACATTTAAGTTCATATGCTAAATAAGTCTAATACAACATAGAGTAAGTTATATCATATAGATATTCTATAACAAAATCCAAAACACTACGTACCTTGCTCACATACCAGAAGTTATAAAGAGGAGGTGTCTTCAAGATATTTGAAATGATGAAATCTTCTTGTGTCATCATACCCCATGGCAAAGCTTGACCTAAAACCTCAATTATATCTTCTTTATTGGGGAGTATTCTAGTAATATTACCAACAAGAATCATACCATGCATGTTCACATGACCGCATATCATCATGGTTTGATCTTAGGTCTTCATTAAGTATCTCGCATGAACCAAGGAACCAATCATTTATAATATTTGGTGGTATATTAATCATCTCATGAGGCATCACCTTATGTCTAGAAAACTCACTTGGATCCCATATCCTATTTTTGACACTAATTGTGCTACTAAATTCAGTAAATGTTTTAGCACTCATAGCAAAAAGTGTATTATTAAAGGATAATTTTGCATCCATTTTAAAGAGTAAATTATCAAAGAACTGGAATTAATTTTCATTTTCCTATTTATCCCAAACCTCTTTTTGTCCCATATTTAAACAAGAAGTTTTAGGAAGTTGTTTCCAATCAAGGTCTTCTTGAAGCTTGTCAAGCTCATCAATCACCTATTTGATTTCTTTATCCCTATCTTCATTATTTTGTTCCATAAATTTTGTAATAGTAACAAGCTAATATTTTGCTTATAATAATGTCATTTAAGTGTTTTTCAAAGAATTATTAGTTGTATTAAACTCATCATCCTTTATCTTGGTTTCATATACAATTTTGGTAACCATGTCTCTATCTTTGATCATGTGCAAGTATGTTGATTTGATTCCTTTTATCATGCTCATAATTATTTATAAATCTAAATAGGTGGCAATTTTTTCACGGTGGCCTCTGTCCCTTTTGAATTAGTCCTTCAATAAATCTTTTGGTGTTGTCCATCCTTGACAGAATTTTTACTCATTCTTGGTTGTTATACTCATACAAAGATAATGAATTGTTATTAGTACACATACCAAAATCAAAATTTTATTCATACCTTCCAATGATATCATCATAGGGGCCATTAGTCTCATGTGATTCTCCTTTAATTTCTGAATAAGCTTTACTGGATTGATATAAGTATTTATAAAAAAAATTGTTATGAAATTTATGGCAAACTCAATTCCAACATTCTTAGTTGTAAATCCTTAAATATAATCATTATGAGACTCTGCCATGCATGTTTCTTGAAATAAGACATTTTCTTCTTCAAAAGAAAGTTTTGAATGTTCTTCCTTTTTAAATTATGGTTCTTCTCTTTCCACTTGTATGGTGGACTCCTTCATGGGTTGATCACTAAATTCTTTTGGATCTAAATTTTATTCTTGATAATTTCTTACAAATCTACTTTTCCTTTATGCTCCACTATCATATATGGTTTCATTTTTCCTTCACATATATTAACAACATTTCTAACTAACATATGTGTAGCTGGATAAATGTTATGTTCTTTCCTTAAACCATCAAATATAATATATATGAGTGGATGGGATATATCATAACTCTCCCTCAGTGTCTCATTTATAATGGTTTGCATATAAATTATAACATTTTTTGCATGAATCATACTAATAGAAGCAAATAAATGTTGAAACATCTCAAGAATAAGATCTTCACAATTAAGGCATCAAAACACAAAAACCAACTCTTGCAACATTTTCTAGAATCTTTACCCTCTTAGAAAAAGAAGTATTTCCCATATCATCCAAACCCCAGAAACTTTTCATAATCAACTAAAATACCTCCTTCATTATGTCATCCTTGTAAGGAACTTTAGGAGTTGTAATTCTTGTGATTTCACTAAGGCAAATGATGAATGCAAATACCACATACTCATCGAGATGTCTCATAAACTTGGGCTAGACTAAAGTAACCATTAATGGATTTATATCCCATTGTAAAATTCCACAATCTGATTGGCCAACCTTAAATAAACAGTCTTCTATTTCCTTTAAATTATTAATCAGAACATCTTTTAATTTATGTTGAAACCCCAAATATTTTCTTAATGCATCAAGCATATTTCCCACTTCATTTTCTATCTTTAAAGGCCTAGGATGGACAAACTTAGATGAGTCTTTGAAATGTATTGATAAGGGACTCTTGTTTTGATTTACTCTAGGTACACTCTTAAACATAGACTCAAAGAAACTTCCCATGATTTAGATTAATAATTCAATACCCTGTAGGCTGGTAAGATCTCTGCTTTGATACTACTATCATGTCACCTTAATCAAAATACACCTAATATCTTCTATAACAACCCATAAAATTAAAATTACTCTTTCATATCAACAACTTGCATAAAACATTGAACATTTGTTGAATCTACACTCCTTAAAGCTCTGTTATAATTCATGCATGTAATTATCTCTCTAGATAATAGGGGTTTCATGCTAAAATCCTTGGAATCAATGGGTTTTCATCCAAAGATCTCCCCACCTGAAGATTTTCATCCTCAGATGCAAAATTAAACTATAAAGTCCAATAATTTGTTGAAGATGGCAAAAGATCCTACTAAAATGAAAATATATCATATTAATACCCAAAATGCCCAAGAGGGGCACCAAAATCAAAATTCCTTATTTTTTGAAAAGGTGACATGAGTTATAAAAAGTAACTATTGCCCATATTTATCTGCTTTCCCAATATTCACTTAGATCCTGCTTTTTCTCACTTTTAATTCTATTTATGAACTTGCCCAAATGTGAGCCACTTAACTTGATGATAATGATGCAACATAACTTAGTAGGATTCCTTAAAACCTCATCCTTATTCTCTCTTCTAAATCCACGTCCCATTTGGTAATTTTTCTTAGAAACTCCTTATCCACTTCAACTATAACTTCCAATTAAATATAGTCAATGACAACCTATCATAAAATTTGCCGTATATGTCACTCCAAAATAAAAACCTATCATAACTTGTCATATAATATTTATAAATTAAAATTAAAATTTACTAATGCCTCTTGAGAAATGCAAATCCTCAAATGGTGGATCCTAATATTATTTTAAATATTTAATATTTAATTGGCCCAATAAATTTGCCTGAAAATAAAATCATTTTGAGACCAAATATAAATATTAAATAATTTACTTCCCTTATTCCTTATCATAGCCCACAGAAAGTATTGGAATGGACCATAAGGCTCACCAATTTGAAATTAATTAAAATGGGACATGACAATTCATTTCAAGAACAATTTATATAACTAACTCACACGGAGTAAATAAGACAATTGGAAAATTAGAATCAATAAATTCATAATAAAAGTTAGAAAGTATGACACAATTACAATATATGGTCTAAAGAATTTCAACTAAAAAAAATGGTTATTTTATATAATAGTAGATTCAAAACACATCCAGGGAAGTTTCATATTAGATGAAAAGGTCCTTACATCATTCATCAAGTGTCATAAAAAGGAACTACAATACTCAAGGATATTCAAGGAATTATTCTCCTACGCATAGGATTAAACCCTAACTACCAATGATCTTGGATCAAAATGTACTCAGTAGAATAAGTGTTTCATGGTAAAAAGTAGAGTAGGATTTTTACTTTATGGGTTGTTTAGTTTTATAGGTTTGTAGTAGTAGGTGAGTGTATTACAATTTCTATTAAAAAAATACCATGATCTAGTATGATTGAATCAAAGCAAGATAAGGTTGAAGGCAATGATTTCTTATGGTTTTGAAAATGTTTAAGTATAAGAATGAGGTTGAAACTAAAAAATAAAAAATGAAAAGTGGTGGTTAACCATAAATAATATAAGGTAGTTGATGTAAGAATAAAAAAACATATCGTGGCATTCCCCAATAAGATAGACCATTTAGAAGATAGTTAATGTCCAAAAGAGGAAAGCATTAATAAAAGAAATGGCATCATTTTACCTCATAGAAGTAAAATAAAGGATCATTACATCTAACCACCAAAATGAAAAGGGTCAAATCAAATTGCTACTTGATTTTAAGGGAAGCATGTGGAGGCATGAAAGGTAGATCAATGGATGAATGAAAAAAAGGTGAAGATTTGAAGATGGATTTACATATAATGTAGGATAATGATGTAAATCATACTTGAAAAATTAGGAAAACAATAAATATATAATGATCTATCCAGAATTATGTAAAAATAAATATTGTTTAAAAGCAATTAGAGGACAACAAAAGATCAAATGGTCATGCATTATTTTAGTGTTTTTGTCAAAGTCATAGAATGAAGACATGGGAATCAAATTCAACTTATGACAAGACAAATGGAGTGATGCCAAACCATTTGAACTCATTGACACAAAATACAAAGAATGGTTTTCATAATAACAAGCATGTACTTCATAGTAAGGAGTGTTTGTACTTCTTGATAGACTACAAGGATATGAAGTCAAATGGTTGATAATATTACCTATTTTGGAACACATGAATAATTTATAATGAACCTCCTCAATGAGGAGACATCCATTTATCCAATGAAGTAATAATTCACATTGATGTCAACACTATTGCATAGGTTACTTGACTTTTAGTATGGGGGAAACTACTATAACCCTAAAAGATAAATAACTCTCCCATTCATTCATAAATCTTGGACATATATGTGAAAAACCTAGAGGAGTGTGCATAGATAAAGTCACAGATGTATCAATTTGAGACCTCAAAAAATGCATAATGCATAGGTATTGGCAAACAACAAAAGGTGTGAGGTGGGAAAAAATGGCATAACTAATATTATGCATAGAATAATAAGACTAGGAGAGGAATTCAACTAGTATGAGTTCTTAGTAGTATAACTCATAAAAAAAATTGAAAATCTTTGCATAGGAGAACCTCAATATTTTTAGTATCAATTTTTAGTACTCCTTAACTTCACATAGTGGACATTCTCAAAAAGATAAATTTTACTAGATGTTGACTATTAGTTAGCTAATGCCTTCCAAATTTTGACTTGGATACAAAATACACCTTATCTAGGTGGAAATTTTCACACAATGGTGGATAAAAATCCAAAGCATGATCAGAATGCACCCTCACATACTTGAGGAAGTTCTCAAGTATATTGGGTCAATTGTCATCACCACCAAGATGTATAATGTCAAGTTTGGACTTATGAGTTACAAAATTCAATTGTCATTTCTCTTCCATTTATTATCAACATCCACATGGGCCAGGTAGTATTGAGGAGGTAGAATTACCTATTCAACTAGGAGTGTATAATTGTTGTGATCCAAGCCACCTAGATTAGAATAACCAATGTCTCACTCACAAGTGAATTTGCAACGAGAGGTAAGAACACAAACATAGGCTAACCTAAATGAACAATCATTAGCTTCATCATCACAAACATTCCCCTATAAGAAGAAGTAATTGGCTCATCAAACTTCACCATCTACCAAATAGACTCACAAATAATCCCATGGCTCAATGACACAAAAAAGTCAAAAATTGTAGCAAAATATGAGTTTCAGCTATTTATGGTCATATATCAAGAGTTATATAAGGTGATGATATAAGATATCAAGGATAATATTTATGATGAGGAAGAAGAGGATTTATTATTTTGAAATGTGGCTTTTACTTTTCATATGTAAAACAACATCCCATCTATCCTATTAGTACATACTCCCATACATTGAGAGTCCATTATGGTGGATATATTCAGGCAAGAAGATGAGGTCAAGCATATAGTGCAAGTTATATTATAATAAGGAGCATCTGGGTCTATAGTATCAACATAAGAAGTCATCATTACTCAAGGACTAAGTGTAGTAAAATAAATAGTATAGAATACACTGGGAAAGCAAAAAACATCAAGGAAATATTTATTGGTGGAAATCAATACAAAATAAGATATCACTCTTAAGTCACTAGTGAGGAAACATCAAACATCTGGAATCACTCAACCACACCCAACCATTTTAGATCATTTGGAAACACTTACAAGTGTAGAAGGAGCATTAGGGGAATTACAACCAGAGGATGCAAGATTTATGAATCACATAGTGAAGTGCTAAAATAAAATTTTGGTACCTCCTTATGCATGCCCAAAGTCTACCATGCCAAAGCACCAAGTCACACCATCATATTATCCATCACTCTCACATTGTATTCACCCACATATATGAAAGCAATTCATTCTGGTTTTGACACTTTTTGAGTCCCTAGATTGGGGTGCACAACAAGCAAAAACACCACTAGATTAGCCTTCCATATAGGAGAATCTATATCAAACTAGTTTGAATGGTCAAACATAATAAAAATATGGGTAAGATATTGCCAAAGCTAGAATAGAGGAATAGAAAGAAGCTGAAGAGAAGGTCCTAAAAGACAAAGATGCCCTTCTCTATCAATAAAACTTGGAAGAATAAAAAAGTATGAATGAGAAGGAGAAAAAAAAGAAGACCAAGGATAAAGAAGAAGCTAAGGATGTTAAGAAAAAGATAAATAATACCTACACAAGCACATTGAGCTAAGCAAGAAGGCCACATAGGAGTAAGCCAAGAAAACTACAATTGAAGAAGCTTGGAAAGCTTGATATCAACATGATAAAAATATCCAAGGTGAGGCTATGAACACCACTCAAGTAGTTATAGGCCAAACCCAAAAAATTATAGACCAAATAATTCTATCACATCAACAACAAGGAACTAGATCAATGCAAGTTAAAATAGCCAAAGTAAAAGTGCAACCATATGGAGCATCTATGAGTTCAAGGTCCACACTAGAAGAACCTCGAGAAGAGGTATCAAAATAAAAATATGAGTTTATAATTTCATGGTGGATAGACATCTACAAAATAGCATTGGGACAAACCAAATTTAATATTTTAGTTGTTTAAATAAGGAACCAACCAATAACATATATGGCTCTTGCGACCTAATTGGCCCTACCTACTTCATGATAGGAAGTTGCTCTTGATGATTGTTAACCATTGATTACAAAGTATATTTAAGGTTTTATTGCATTTTAAACATCCTTAATGTATAAGGAAACTAAGGTCAAGCAACAAAACATTCAATTATGCAAAGATAATGTCGAGCTTCAAGAGCGACTTGCCAAAGTACACAAGTTAATCGATGACACCTGTCCAACACTAGTTCAAAAGGTTTTGATGGATCAAGTCATGTCAAAGGAGAAATATTAAATTGCCCTTCTCATGAGGTTAACTTAGGGTTGGGATGAAACATAAGGTCCTATAGGACATCAAATCCCAACTCCAACAACTGTGTTAGAGTAGTGTTTACACTAGATAGTTGTTTTTCTAGTTATTTATGGCACTAGTCTAACTTTTATGTTTGCACCTAAAATAGTTAAGATTACTTAGGGAGTGATATATAATAACTCTAAGTTGTTATTTATTTTTAAAAAATTGGTTCACATATATGTTTTAATTAGTATTTAGTTAGTTGTTTAGGATTTGACTTATCCCCTATATTAGGCTTTTCAAGATAATATTTAGCTATGGATAACTTTGTTTAAGCCTATATATTTGTGCATTCCTAAGGAATTCATATGAGGATGAGAGAATGTTAAGAATAAAATATTATTTTGGATTGTATTGCATTGTTTGAAGTAATAATATTTTCAATTTGTGTTTAATCATTATTGAGTGTTTATTATTTGCAGGCAAGAGCTTTTGTTGTGGTTTTATTTTCCTATATGATCTCGAGGATCACTTGTGCCTCCTTCTAGTTCCGATATGGTATTAGATATTTAGAGATTCTCCAGTTGAAAATTTCATTTATTTTTCCAACATTCAATAGGAAAAAATTTATAGGTGTGTTTTGAGACCGTCTAACCCTCACCATTGTGTTTATAGGGCTCAAAACCTACATTTTGATATAAAACATGCCTATGTTCTTAAAAAGTGCAATTTGCTTCAAAGCTATTTTGTAGGTTTCTAGTACATAGAAAAGGTCATTCAATTCCATAAAGTGAATAATATTACATTGATTTATATGCATAGTGAATGGTGTATGGATGAACATGTTTTTTGAGAATTTTTTAAAATAAAAATTTGTATATTATTACATTGGTTTCTATGCCACTACATTGGGTTTAGTGTGCACAATAATTTTTTGCATTAGTTTCCATGTTTGTTGATGCCACATTGTAACGTGATGATGTCATTAAACTACCAAGTCTAAATTTTACATCTAACCACCCATGTGACCAGTCCAGAAACTATTAGTGGTTGGTGCTCACCATTGCATTTGGTTTTTCAAACTAGTTGCTTTCAGAGGCCATAATTTACAAATTGTGAGGCCTAGAGACCTCTAATTTTTTGGGTTGGAATATGGGTTTTGATACAGACATGGTAAATATAATCTCTCATTATTTTTACCTTTAATTTTTTTTATAAAATTACATTTTTACCTATCTCTTACCGTGGAAAGGCACCTTTGTAAACTCATAACTTGAGATCTGTAAGGAATTTTGAGCTGCCATTTTTTTTTGAGAATGTACTTTTTAAAATTAGAATTCTCTAAAACTATTAAATTTGACATAGACTATAAGGATTTACATAATTTTCTATTTTACCCTCTCCTTTGCTTTAGAGTTAAACATTATAACTCATGATTACATAATTATAAGCAATGTGAGAATATAATTTTGCCTCTAGGTCAGATATCAAATATTTAATTCCAGGGGGTGAAAAAATTGCATCCTTTTTAGATTTTTTGGGGCGTTTATTTTTTTTCTAAAAGATTTAAATTGGTAAAAGAAGATAGTTATTTTTAGGGGATATGCATACATACATATATATATATATATATATATATATATATATATATATGACAAAATGTCCAAGTTATTTTCCTCTCCTTCTTCTTCTTCCTCTTTTAAAGTGGAGGACATTTATTTGAAATCCTAAACATGAACAATTATCATGTCTAAAAGCTAAAAATGTAATGATTTCTCTAATCCATAGATTTATGGAGAGTCTTGAACACTGCCCTGGATGAACAATGTAATGTCAACATAACTACCTGCTATGTGACTTGAACCTAGTGGAGGCTCTGATACCACTTATTATGATCCACACTTATAATAATTGAAGTATGCAGAATATAATGTAGATCAACACAACACAATAGATATTGGTTGTCTAAAATGCCCACATATTCAATATATGTAGAAATAGAATAATACCCTTAAGGTAGGGCAACACCATACAGTACTCGTTTAGGAAGGAATAGCTCCACAATGTCTCTTCAAAGGGACAACCTTCAATATCCTCTTACAACAGAAGACTCAATGCTTAATTTATTCATTTACAATGACATTCACTTGCTTTATATAGACCTATATATAACTAACAATGGATGGGTAACCTCTTAATCCCAATGTAGGTTGGCCATTACCCAATACACTAGTTTCACAAGTTACTCACTTATCCTAATATATTGGACCCATATAACTAACTAAGGGGGATGTGTGCCACATTTCATCATCTTCATCAACCCATATACATTAATATATCCTATCCCTAGGTACATACCATAATGTACCAAAAATAGGGAAAAAATAGATTCCTTACTAGGGTAACCTCCTCCTCGGCCTAGATAAGGGCCTCCACCTCTTAATATCAGGTCACACTCAAATGGTTCAAATAATTTTCAAAACAAATTAACCAAACTATTTAAGTCATGTATTACAAATGCCACTTACCTAAGGTTGACATTGCATGTCAATATTGCCAACTAATACCAAATTCTACCAAACATGATATCTTAAAAACTATGACTTTGATTTTTGATCCATTTCTTGTGCATGGGACTTGATCACAATATCCCTTAACCTATATCAGTTACACCTCTATCCTGATCAATTCAACTCTACAAAATGACAAAACCTATATTTATTTAACAAGCTCGATATAGACCAAAGGTCTATTATGCTCCCAATTTCAAAATAGCTTTGTTATAGTCACCAAATTAATCAAACTTAAAACAATATTAACAATGCTAAATATCACTAATAATTTTATTGATATCACTTTTGGTTTGACACCCTTACAATAGTTTTGGCTCTCTCATCAAAAGGGGGCATACTATACAAATTCATACAGGTATACAGATAAGATTAGATATTCAGATACACCATTTGACTCAAATTTATAGGGTTGCATGATATTATTAGAGATTGGTTTAGACACATAGATTGGTTCATATATACATTGACACAGACACACAAATTGGTTAAGACACAGATTGGCTCAGATATATGATTGGCTTAGATATACATATAGGCTCAAATATACAAATTGGTTTAGATACATATTGGCACTGACACACAAATTGGTTCAGACACATATATTGACTTAGATATATAAATAGGCTTATATATTTAGATGCACATTTTGAATCAGATTTCTAGTGTTCCATGATTTTATTGTATATTAGTTTAGATATACTATTATATTAATTAGATATTAGGTTTGGGGGCATGATACAGGGAACATGTCCTCAATCCCCCATGATTCCACCATATAGTATAGATTGAATGGAAAGTTATGCCATTCTCTATGTTTAGATTACCCGATTACACTTAGATTATCACTAAATTGTCACTAAGATTTCACTAATTTAGGTCAAATGGTCTTACATAATGGTTGATTCATAGTTTTTCACCAAACCTAGATTATTCAGGTTGGACAATAGTTCCAAACTCTAATTACATATCAAATTCTTAGATTCAATCCAGCTACTAGGGTGGGGACAAGTAGACCTTGTTTATCCATAATTATAGATTACATTCTCAAATTTAGTCCAGATACCAAGGTGGGGGAAAGCAAGTCTTATTATTCCAAAATTACATATTACATTCTTATATTCAGTTCACTACTTAGATTCAATATAGAAAGCACCCACATTGTGGATTTCCTCCTCACATACATCATTCCAATTCTTATTCACTTCTCTAGCCAAGAAGTGGGCCAAGTCTAGAGCACATCCACATAGGTAAGTACATGTGTGTGCTCCTATTTTTATTTTACTCTATTATTTCATTTCATTATATTACTAGAATAAAAGGAAGACAAATGTATATACCCTAATATGGTCAAGTGACCACAAGTACTATGTATTTTGTTGCTCTTGCATAAGAAGGTCTTAGTGATGGATGTGACTCTTATTTGCATGGTCATGTTAGGTCTTTTGGTATTTCTTATGTCTTATTTTCCCTATTTTTTGTACCCCCAATGGTCCTATGTCATCTCCTTCTAGTCATGGGGGGGCTAACCTATTATGTCAAGTTTGTACTCAATTTTGTGATTTCAAGACATTAGTGCCATAAATGGACACTAGCAACACTATACTAGTGTCCAACTTTGGTACTTGTGTCTAATAGTCATTTTCTTACTATGTTTTGGGTCATAACCCTTCCTTGAGCCTTCTTTTATGATTTGATCTTTCTTTTGCATCTTGTCAGCCAATGAACAAGGGTCTTACATTCAAATCAAAGTTCATTCTATATATAGAACCTCACAAGGCATTTTAAATTTATCACTTACTATTTTGGCAATAATTACATAAAATCAATCAATGGTACAGTTCAGCATACTTTATACTACTTAACTATCACACCTAGATTTCAATGCTTAATCAAAGAAGGGCCTAAGAGAAATTCATTATAGCATACTATGTATGTTGATTATGAATGTTCCCTAAGGGATAACTACATGTGATTTGAGACCCCTATCATTGGGGTTAATGTAGGTAGTGGCTAGGACAATAGGGATTCTACTTTATACATTCATAATATCCCACAACCTAGTTTTTTCCTTCTTTTTACATTTAATCTTGTTGTTGTTTCATGTGTGTATGTGTTCATTAGGTTTTGGAGAAAAATCAACCTAAATGAATTATAGACAGTGAATCAAATTTTGCCCACACATGAATAGGCTTGGCAGACTCAAACACAAGTGCTCCCAAAAGCTCAAAATAGTTCTTATACAGAGTACACTAGTGCCATGAGTGGACACTAGCACCGCAACACTACTATCCAAGGTAGGGCATTTTTATCCAATAGGATTTTTTACTCCTAAATCTTATTTATGATCCTTAGACCTATCTTTTTACCAATTTGTGATCTCCAAATTCTTCATCTCAGGTAGTTTCTAGCTATCTACTTGTTTATCTCATTCATTGCTATTTTTAGAAACATCAAACTAAATAAGTTATTTTACAAGTTAGTGGTTGTGTTTATTGCATATTTTATATCCTAATTTATTATACTTAGCCTATTAACAACCTAGGATTTACACACTAAATCCTAAAAAATTAATTCACATAACCATAAATTGAATTTTTTTGATATAAACATTTAATGGAATAGTTGATTAAAACTTAGTTTTTGTGATAATACATCAAGAAGGAAGAAGATAATACCAATCCAATCATGGCACAATTTTAGATACAACTTCTAGGAATGTACTCAATCTCCAAGGAACAATAAGCATTCATTAGTATTCAATTTCTTCCATTGACCATTCGTTAAGTATCCTAATGATAAGCAACCACCTCAATTTAGATTAATATTAATGATTAGGGTATTGGTCTTGGCATTAGCTTTTCCCATTCCCCATTTCTTATGTATATCTTCAAGATAACAATAGATAACCTTCCATATATGCCCTTTCTTATTAAATGTTGATGATCAAGAAATAAACTATAAATAGATGCATTCAGTCCTCTTGATGAACTTATTTGGTGCCTCTATTCAGTGAGGAAAACTCATGATGCACACATTTTCTTTGATCTCATTTTTTCCTTGATCCAAGTCTAATGTCATTTATTATACATCTTACTTTCTTTTCACATGTTATTATTAATAATTATTCATGTTCTATTTAAAAATTGCTCAAGATATATTCTATGTAGGTTCTTTTTAACTGACTATGGGTTCACAATGCTTAGGTCTATGCACTGTTGTCACTCACTCTCCTTTACACAATGTCTTTGCTTTTAATTGAAAATCCACCATCACTTTCATGTCACTTGGTATTTTCCCTAGCTATCAAATTTTGGCTCTCTATTTACTCATCTAAACATCCACATTTTTATCAATGATGAGAATGCTTATGTGTCTATTTTACTATCAACTATCACAATTTCATCTTTGTGTTGCTTCTCTTTCATTAAAATTCATCAGTGTGATTATTGGGTCCCACATTTACCACTTGGTATATTATTGGCATTCTTGATCATTTACCTTGTTGTTTACTTTGTTATCACCATGTGGCTTATTCTTAGGTTCTTGGGTTCTTCATGCTTTGATGGGTCAATATTTCTAATGCTCTGAGCTTCTAAGTTAATGAAATCAATCCTCCAAGCTTTTGGGCTTCTAGGATGGTGTCAAGTGTCATAATATTAAGGCCTCAGAGCCATGAAGACTTATATAGTTGATTTACTCCTATGTTAACTCATTAATGCCCTCGAGGTTTTGAGGTTTTAGGGTTCCAAGGTTTTTAGGTTCTAAGAGTATGGCACGTGGTGAAATCTTAAGGCCTTGAGAGTTTAAAAGACTTAATCACTTTTTTAAAATATTTGAACGTGGAACTCTCTGGGATAGTAAGATTTCAACACGTAGATGAAGATTGATGACTTTGATAGATCTTTACAAATAAAACAAAGTAAAAGTTGAATTGAGAAATAATCATTATGTTAGTCAAAAACCAAAATCCATTTAAGTATGAATAAATAAATGTGAAGAAATCATGAAATAACTTAATCCAAACTGAGTGAAAATGTAAACTAGACTTGATCAAACATGAGATTTGCCAAAAGAAAAATCTATGAAGGAAATTAAATCTAGATTTCAATGTAAACTTGACCAAACAAGTACTAATTTGACTAAAATAAATCAGTTTAACAACTAAAAGAACATTTCAAACTATGAAACAAGACAAATGTTTCCAAGCTAAACCAATAGATGATAAAATGATCACACAAGATTATATATTTCACTTGACATTTGAAATTACATGAAGAATATATCTCGATGATGCACAAATAAACTAGAATGTGATTAAAAAAATTGGGATCATGAGTTGGATACAATAAATGAATTCAAAATCCTACAATTTACTGATTGCAAGAACATGAAAATGAAGTATTACTGATTGCAAGAACATGAAAATAAAATATCTATACAAAAACAAGAGGGTCCCCATGTGAAAATTTGAGTATAAGGCATGTTAGACCAAACAAACAATGACTTTTATGGGGATAATATTGGTCATATTCATAACCTAGACTGCAAAACATGAAACTTAAACAAGAAGAACCAAATCACAAACAAATCCTTTAGACAAACCTAAAAAATGAAATCACTAAAGTGTGCCTCAATATGTGACATACTAAGTTCCAAATCTACCTAAGACCATCAATGTGTGTTGAAAGTTATTGATTCTTTTGCATCTCTTGCATTCATAAATAAATTTAAACTTCCCAAAAAAAAATTATAATTTATGAGAAGGACAATTTTGGATGTTTAACTTGGGGAGGAAATGGCATGGGTATTGCTCTACTACCAACCAAGTGTTTATAACCTTGATAAAGATACCTTTGGTCCCATTCATAGAATTGCTCCATTACCAACCAAACCAAAAATCCTGCAATAGAGATTGCTTGAATCACCCTTTCAAAGAAAGAATTAGATTTTGCATTTTATTCAATTTCTTTATGATTTATTTCTTTTGAAAATATTTCATTGTTCATTCCATTGATTGTTTAGGACCAATCCATTGGTGTAATGATAGACTCAAAAAATTCATAACTATTGAGACAAAGTTATAAATCAATTCAATGTTTGAATTTTGATTTTAATGTTAAATTAAGTGCAGTTTGACAGCTTTAACAAGAACATGAAATGTTTCTAAAATTCACATAGTTTGTTTTGAATCACAAGCTTCCAAAATTCTGAAAACATATAAATAAATTTTAGTTGCCTATATAATTATTCAAGGATGATTCACATTCTAATTTCCAAAACTAAAAACTTCTCATACTTTATTGTCAATCATTTTTAGTTCCTTGCCTATGGGAGAAAAGGACACTACATGGATTTGGCATACTATTATCTACAATTCTTTCAAAGTCAAATTGTCTTAACTCAAGAATGTTAAAACCTACCCTTTCAAGACTTGACTTCTCATAATAACCATATGAATGACTTTAGTAAATTTTTGAATGGCATACTACACACCACAAAAGGGTCAAAACACAAAAAAACACAATTTAAATAGGTTGGAGACAAAAAATAATAACACACAAAAAAACTAAAACAAAACAACAAAAGCAAACTAAACTAAATAAAATAGCAAAGTAGGAAACACTAGCTGTGAAAATAGGGAACTATATACATCATATATGCATAGAGGAAATGATGTATCTTCATTTATAGATTATATTAGATGGAGAAAACATGAAATAATGCTTCAAATATTGTCCATTAACTAATAGTGGTAGGTATTTACCTTGGAAATCCTCAATATGAATGCATTTTGTCTTAAAATTTTAGATATTTAGTAAGGTCCAATACACAAAAGACAAAATTTAGAATTCAGACCTCTTTTCTCATGTGTTAAATCTATCTTGTAACTAGACCAAATCTAAAATACAAAAGGCTTTCACTTGCACTTTCTTGTCAAACCATCTCTTCACAATAGCTTGAGATTTGCTAAAATTTTACAAAGCTTCATCTCATCTATCTTCTAATTAGATCATGTCCAAAAATCTAGATTGATTTCTTGGATCTACTTCCATGTATTCTTGTATGAACTAATAAGTTGTTTTCTTGAGTTGCATTGGGAAAATTGGCTCCACTCCATAGACAAGCAAGAAAGGGGAACTATTCAAGCTTTTTTTATAACTCATTCTCCCAACCCATAAAGCATATTTGAGTAGCACATGCCAATGGCATGGATTTTAATCTATTATTTTCTTTATATAATTTATCAAATTCTTGTTGGTAGACTCTACAAAACTATTTCCCTAATGATAATAGTTTGAGGAAAATTTTAGTGTAATTCCATTCTGGTAAGCCAACTCAGTCAATTCAATTGATTGAAAGGGTGGTTTGTTATCACAAATAAGTGAAAGAGTTCTAAATAGAGTTATAATGTATTTTTATAAGATTGCAACAACTTATTCATCTATATTATTCCTTGTTACTTTAGATTCAGTTCATCTCATACAATAGCTATGGTGGTGAGAATGAACTTATGACTGACCATTGAATTTGGATTTATGACTCTAATGAAGCCTAGACCCCACTGGGCAAAGGGGTGTTCCTCCATCACTGGTTACAACAACATATGAGTGTGAATTTATCGCATAGCAAAGATCTGGGATAAATGATAAGTCCTCACATGTGCATAAGCATATTTATATAATGTTGGCCAATAATAGCCAAATCTGAGAATTATGTGTAGTGACATTATCAGAAGGATGACCACTTATTAATTTATCATGAAATGAGTTCATCACCTGTTCTGCTTCTTTCTTAGATAAAAATCTTAAATAAATCCCTTTATGATTTTTGCATTACAAAACTCCTCTCTATAACATATAGAGTGAATATTTAAGTCTTTGTTATCTTATTTACAGTTTGTCAAAATGGATTGGTGGCTTGCCATATAGCATTAAACAGACAATTGAATCATACCATGGGCCAAATTGAACTTCAAATGTTAGGTGTGGAGCCTAATTATCTTCTAAGATCATAGGTTAAAATTTTGATGTTATTTTAGTTATCTTTTGGATCTCATTCTTTGTATCCCTGATGGCACAGGGGGTTGCCTTGTAAAATTATAATTTTAGAGTCAATTTGGGCCATTGATTAAAGGTTTCTAGATCTGATGGTAGAGGTTATGTTTGGGTTTTTTTTCCTTAAAATGTATTTATACATGGCTGAGATGAAAAATGAAATCGATTACACACAAAAAGGAGGCAAAAAAAAGGTAGAGAGGTATAACAAGGTTTGTTACAAGATTTGTTTCTCGCCTGTATTTCTGAAAATAATATACTGGACAAGTTTGGTGGTTGTAGCCCATTTTGGGTGAACCACGTTAAATCTAGTGTCTCCTATTTTATGCATGTTTATGTTTATTTTATGTATGTTTTTAAATTGATTTCATAGTTTCTCTTGTATGTGATTTAGGGATAAATTTGGGTTTTAATTTATCCTAACAAGTGGTATCAGAGCAAAGGTTTTTTACATAATTTTAAATCACATGAAAAAAAGGGTTTGACCTCAAGTGGGAGCTATAGAAGATGAAAATAAATTGAATGTGAAGAAGTTCAATGGATAAAACTTTGGATTGTGGAAGATGCAGATGGAGGGTTACCTTTACTAGGACCTATATTTGCCATTGGGAGGGCAAGCCAACAAGCCATTGATAATGTCTTATCACGCTTGGGAACTATTAGATTGAAAATACCTTAGAACCATATGGGTGTGCCTTGCATCTTCTATAGCATTCAACATATCATAATAAAATATAATAAAAGGTCTTATGAGTGCATTAGGTAAGTTATATGAAAAACCCTCTATCTTAAATAAAATATTTTTGATGAAAAAAATATTTAATATGAAAATATTTGAAAATGGTTCAGTACCAGATCATTTAAATGAGTTTAACATGATTACTAGTCAATTATATTCCATAAATATTGACTTTGATGATGAATTTAGGGATCTTCTTATTCTTTATTCTCTGCCTAAAATCTAGAATAGCTTAATAATGGTAGTAAGCAACTCTATGTCTAATAATGCTAAACTAAAGTTTGAAGCTGTGGTGGGTGTTATCCTAAGTGGGGAAATATAAATAAAAATCACAGGTGAAACATCCATATCTAAAAATGTATTAATAGTAGAGAACAAAAAAAAGCAAAATAATAGAGGAAGAGGAAACCATGGAAAATCAAAAGGGGGTGCAAGATCTAAATCAAGAAGTAAGATGGAATGTTGGATCTATGGTAAGCCAGGACACACAAAGAAAGAGTGTTGGTTTTGAAAGGACCAATAGGAAGGTAATAGAGAAGCAAATGTATCAAGTGATGTACTACAAGATGATCTTATACTTTATTTGGATGATATTGTTGAATCTTGGGTTTTAGATTCAAGTGTTTCTTTTCATGCTACCCCTCATAGACATTATTTTATAAATTACATTCAAGGTAATTATGGGAATTTTTACCTTGGTAATGATGAAACCTATAGTATTGTTGGAAAAGGAAGTGTTCAGGTTAAAATATAGAATGGAAACACTTAGGTGCTAAAGGATGCCAGACATGTTTTGAGCTTAAGGAGAAATCTAAACTTTGTAAGGCAACTGGGTAGTGAGGGTTATCTGGTCACATTTATAGACAAATCATGGAAGGTTATAAAGGGTTATTTAGTGGTTTAAAAAGGTAAGAAAGTAGGCACTTTCTATTTGTCTACAAATAATGTTAATTCATCTTGTGTTATAACTACTACAGCTAAAGATTCAGCTTTGTGGCATTATAGACTTGGCCACATGAGTGAAAAGGGAATGAAGACCCTACATGAAAAAGGTAAACTACCATGTCTGAAAGAATTAGATTTGAAATTTTATGAACACTGTGTATATGGGAAATAAAAACATGTGAAGTTTCTTAAGGTTAGACCAGCCAAGAAGGAGTAGAAGTTAGAGCTTGTGCATACGGATGTATGGAGACCAACTCAGATATCTTCACATAGTGGTTCAAATTATTACGTTAATTTTATTGATGATGAAACTAGGAAGGTTTGGGTATATTATATAAAAAGGAAGTCTGATATTTTTGATACATTCAAAAAATAGAAATCTTTAGTTGAAATGAAATAGGTTTAAAACTAAAATGTCTCAGAACAAATAATGGAGGTGAGTATTGTAGTAATGCTTTTAACAATTACTATTCATAAAGTGGAATTCATAGATAGAAAATAGTTCTAGGAACACCATAATATAATGGTGTGTTAGAAAGAATGAATAGGACTATTATGGAGTGTGCCAAATGTAAGAGATTGCATGCAGGTTTTCCTTTACAGTTTTGGGCAAATGTTGTAACTACAACAATTTATCTGATAGATAGAGGACCTTCAAGTGCTTTGGATGGTGGAATACTAGAGGAAGCATAGATTATAAAGAAAGTAGATTATTCTTTTCTAAGAGTTTTTGGTTGTGAGGCATTTTTTATATTGACAAAGATCATAGGAATAAGTTAGAAGCTAAGTCTCATAAATGCACATTTATTGGTTATGGAATTGATGACTATGGATTTTGGTTGTGGAATTTGGAAGATAAGAAAATAATCAGGAGTAGATATGTGTTCCATGAAAAAGTCATGTATAGGGACCATTTGTAGGAAAAGAAGCAAGAAGAATCCAAAAGGGAATATACATTATTAGAAGACATTACAGAAAAACATGTCCCAGAGGTCCCTGGTCAAATTGTCCAATAGAAACAGGTACTTCAAACCCCTGTTAGAATATCTGAAAGACTAAGTAGACCACTTAATTATTTTTCTCCTTTATATTATTTATTACTTAATGATGGTGGTGAGTTAGAAATCTATGAAGTAGTGTAGATTGATGCCAAAGATAACTAGAAGCAAGCTATGGATGAGGAGTATGATGCTCTAATGGAAAACTAGACATGAGATTTGGTGGAGCTTCTCAAACGGAAGAAGGCATTGCAGAATAAGTGGGTATACAAGATAAAGGAGGAGAATGAAGGTAAAAATAAATTCAAGGCCATAATGGTAGTTAGAGTTTTTACATAAAATAAAGGTATAGACTTTGACAAAATATTTTCTCCAGTAGTTAAAATGACTTCTATAAGAACTATTTTAAGTTTGATAGTAGTAGAATATTTGCACCTTGAACAATTAGATGTGAAGACTACATTCCTTCATGGTGACTTGGAGGAAGAAATATATATGGATCAGCCAAAGGGATATGAAGTCAAAGGTAAATATAAAATGGTGTGTAGGTTAAAGAAGAGTTTGTATGGCTTAAAGCAAGCTCCAAGATAGTGGTATTTGAAGTTTGATAGTTTTATGACAAATAGGGTTATTGTAGATGTCATTCAGACTATTGTGTATATTTAAAAAGATTTGAAAATGAAAGCTATATTATTTTAATTTTTATATGTAGATGATATGCTTGGAGCTGGTTCCAACATGCACAATATTAATGTACTCAAGAAATAGTAGAGATTTGATTTTTTATGAAGGATCTAGGTGCAACTAAATAGATCCTTGGTATGAGGATAACTAGAGATAGAAAGAATAAGAAGCTAGAATTATCATAGGAAGAGTACATTAGAAAAGTGTTGGAAAAATTTAATACACAGGATGCAAAATCAGTTGGGACACCTTTGGATACACACTTTAAATTAACAAAAGAACAATGTCTTAAAACACAAGAAGAAAATAACAAGATGTCCAAAATCCCATACTCATCAGTAGTTGGTAGTTTAATATATGTAATGGTGTGTACAAGGCCAAACATTGCACATTCAATGGGAGTGGTGAGTAGGTTCATGAGTGATCTAGGAAAGGAACATTGGAAAGCAATAAAATGGATCCTTCGTTACTTAAGAGAGACCATAAATACAATGTTAAGTTATGGTGGATCAGATGTGACATTATAGGGATATGTTGACTCAAATATGGTAGGTGACTTGAATGGTAAAAGAAGCACTATAGGGTATGTGTTTATAGTAGGTAGTATAATAATTAGTTGGGTATCATGGTTATATAAGGTTGTGGCACTTTCAATCTTAGAATTTGAGTATGTTGTTGCTACATAAGTAAGCAAGGAAATAATTTGGTTACAAAGGTTGATGGAAGAATTAGGACATAGTCGATAAATATGTACTTTATATAGTGATAGTCAAAGTGCAATCCATCTAGCTAAAAACTCAGCTTTTTACTTCAAAACAAAACATATTTAGTTACGATATCATTTCATTTGTTTAGTGATAGAGGAAGAGAAACTAAAACTAGAGAAGATACATACTAGTAAAAATCATGTAGATATGATGACCAAGGTAGTTACAAGAGAAAAGTTGAAGATTTGTTTAGCTTCAATTAGTCTTCATGGATGAAATTAAATTATTTAACTTGTCCAAGTCTAGATAGTACAGTGGATGCAATAGCAGTGGAGTTGTTGCAATCAGTCTCCAAGTGGGTGATTGTTAGGTGTGGAGCCTGATTATCTTCCAAGATCATAGGTTAAAATTTTGATGTTATTTCAACCAAGTTTTGGATCCCATTCTTTGTATCCCCAATGGTGTGGGGGGGTTGCAAGGGGGTTTGCCTTGTGAAATTGTAATTTCATAGTCAATATGGGCCATTGATTAAAGGTTTCCAGATTTGATAGTAAAGGTTATGTTTACATTTTTTTCACCCTAAAATATATTGATACATGGTTGAGATGAAAAATGAAATTGATTACACACAAAGAGGAGGCAAAAAAAAGGTAGAGAGGTGTAATAGGGTTTCTATAGGATTTGTTTCTCCCTTGTATTGTTGTAAATAATATACTGGACAAGTTTGGTGGATGTAACCCATCTTGGGTGAATCACATTAAATCTGGTGTATCTTATTTTGTGTGTGTTTGTGTTTATTTTTTATATGTTTGTTTAATTCATTTCATGGTTTCCCTTGTAAGTGATTTGGGGATAAATTTGGGTTTTAATTTACCCTTAAATCAAATTCATCAAATTATATAATGGATATGCTAGGATCAACTTCTAAAACTAACTTAGACAAACCTTAACCACATACCAATTTCATAGGTTTTACTTTAATTTCATATTATTAAAGCTTAGTAATCCATCATCCTCTTCTTTCACCAGTTCATCTTGTCATAAAAATTTTGTTGACTGTGGGGTCTATAACTATGGCATGTATTTTTTGCCTCAATATACAATGGCAAAACTTCTTCATTTCTTTCACCAATGTGTAGGCTTGTTTGTCTAGCATAGGGTAATTTTGTTCAACTTATTTCAATAGGTGCTCATAAAGGCCATGGGGTGAACTCCATCTTCAAATTTTTGTGTCCACATAGTTGTAATTGTATGATCAGAGGTAAAAGAGTAAAGAAAAAAATATTGAGCATAATCTAGGCTAACCAACATAGGAGCTTGCATAATTGCATTTTTTATTTCTTGAATTTCCTTCTTCACAAAGGTATCCCATTCTACATTAGCTCCTTGTTTTAACATGACATTCAATGATTTAGTTATTCCAATGAAACCATAAATAAATTTTTGTATAAAATTGATCTTACCAAAAAATGATTTTAGATATTTCCTATTATTTGGTAGTTAGAATTTGGAAATAACATTAACTCACTCTAGGTCAATTGACATACCTTATTTGGTGATAATGTGTCCTAGAAGCTTACCTTGTGTTACACAAAAGACACATCTTTTGGGTTGAGTGATATGCCAAACTTTTTACAGTGTTCGAAGAGTTTTTCTAGATGACTCAAGTGATATGATCTACATTTAGAAAATACAATCAGGTTATCCATGTATATTACTATGCTCTTAGTAATTAAGCATCTAAAATTGTTGTCCATAGCTCATTGAAATGTGGCACTACTATTAAGTAAACCAAATGGCATTTTATTATAGCCATAGATGCCACAATGTAGTTTTGGATTTATATGTCTTGTCCACTAAGATCTGGTTATAACTCAAGAATCCATTTAGAAAGAACATCATTTTTGAACCAGTGAATTTTTAAATGACTTCATCAATTGAAGGAAATGGATAGTTGTCTTTATTTGATGCATGATTAATATTTATGAAATATATGCAAAGAAGGATTTATCCATTTTCTTCCTCACAACTACTAGAATTTATACCCAAGTTAAATGTTGTGTAGGGAAGATAATGCCATTTGATAACATCTTCTTGTCTTATTTTAGAATGAGTAGTTACAAAACTAAATTTACCAACCTTTGACACTGCTCAAAGTGTTTATGATCAAGATTCAAGGGAATGTTATGTGCCTTAATATGAGGGTCAAACATATTTAGGACATTATAACTCCATGCAACTGTTGACCATTTTTTATCACCATGGATGAGCATCATCTAGCTTTCAGTTCAAAGTTTTAGGTGTAGAGTTGTAGGTTTCCTAAGATCTATTTAGTGGAGGTTTGTCAATGATGTCTCCAAGGTGACCAAGGACGTTGATGAGGTGTCATGTGTGCTAGAATGACAATGACAAAGTGTGATTTAATGAGCTTTAATATTCCTCTATGGATTTTTAGTGTCTAACTTAGTGAGGTAAGTGATGGATGATATTGATGGTATGGACATGTTGTAGAGACCTATGGGGTGTTATGAGTGCTTGGATTGCTTATCAAAGTGAACAAAATTCATCAAAGTAGTCATATGAGTGTCTAGGTTTAAGTAGTCATCTTGATAGATAAGGTTGAGATAGTAGTTTGATGACATCACATTTCATATGTGTGAATTTTTTAAGAGAGTTTTGATACATGGATGGATTCCCCTATTAAAGCTGATCATGTGGTTCAAATTTTAAGTCACTCAGTTGAGCATAACAAAAGTTATTAAGGTTCAAAGTTGGATTCTCAGGTAGAGTTTACTAAGTTCCCATACTTAGCCAAATTTTCAATATTGAAGATCTATGATGAGCAGTTAATCATATCATAGATATAATGAAGAGCATTTAAACTAATTAGATAAGGATCTAATGAAGTGTGTGATCTTATTAGTAGTGATCCAATGGTGTGCATGAAGTCAATTTGTCAAAGGTTCTTGAGATTACACATATTAGTGACATGTGTCTTAATAATTTTGACTTAATAGAAGATAAATTGCATGAAAGTGTTCATAAAGTTGGAGATCAATGGTGTGGTTTGAGTCAAATAGTTAATCTGTAGAAGACATGTAAAGCTATCAAGTGGCACGATCATCGAAGTAAGGATCTAAGATTTATGGTGAGTGACTATAGGTTAAAGTCGGAAGAATTCTAAGGAAATCAATGGTGTGTATTTTTTTAAAATTTTTAGGGAGCATGAGATGATGACATAGTGTTTTATATTTAGTATTTACATAGTGACCATTGGAATTTAAATATTCAAATTTGTGAATGAAAACCAGTGATGGGTTTTTTATCTATATCTTGAGCATATGGTAGAATTTGTTGACCATGTAAAAGGCAAAGTTGAAGAGGACTTAAATTCACATACAAAAAATTGATTATAATATTTGAATGTTCATATAGTCAAATTTATTAAGATCTAAAGTTGACTATGTGTTTGACCATGTTCTGCAAATGACCTGAGAAGGATAATTGAAGAGTTCTTATTATTATTTCAATGTTTCAAGATGAAATAACCATTGGATATTATTTTAGACTCCATGAGTACAATATGTGTGTATTTTTGAGGTTTGAAATATTCATATCCAATGTGAACAATTGCTTAGAATTTGAATTTATTTGTTGAATGCACTAGCAGTTTGAGTGACCATGTTACAAGAATTAGTTGAAGGTGTTCTAAGCAAAATTGAAGAATAAAATGAGTAATGGAGATGTTCTATAAGGGTCTAAGGATTATGATAAAGTAGTTTATGTCATTATATGCCCTTGATCAGATATAGAGAGTCAAAATAGTATGACTATATTTTTGACTATGTTTGACCAGTCTGAGTGGTCACTTTGAGAGAGTTGATTTGAGTGCAATAGTATGACTATATTTTTGACTATGTTTGACCAGTCTGAGTGGTCACTTTGAGAGAGTTGATTTGAGTGATTAGAGCCTATGTTGAAGTTTATAAATAACATGGAGGTGTTTTAGAGGTCCTGAAGGGTTCGCCCATGTGATATAATGATATCGATATGTGAAATACTTGATTCTTTTCTTTAGAAGTTTAAGACTATGTTTTTTGTATATGAAAACCTGAAGAGAAAGGAGACCTAATTGATAGGTTTGAGTGTTGAGTTAGTGTTCCAAGTGGCATGGACCCATGAGGGAGTGATAAAGGGTCTATTATAGATATTTTTTATTTTTTCAAAGCATTGGTAAGGGATTAAGGTGGTCTAAGTATTCTCACATGTAACATTTGAGTATGAAGGCCTAATTATTTTAGGTCTCACCAAGACCTAATGGTGGTTTGGGGATAATAAGGTATTGGCTAACCTAAGGAGTGTGTGGTTCTTACATGTAATGTGTGTGTGGACCTATGTTAATCATGTTTCAAATATGTAAATCATCTTGGCTGACCAATATGGGTTAAAGAAAGAGAGTGGTATAAGTACAAGGTCTGATTGGACTAATACTATTAGTTTGTGGATGTGTGGATTCAAGTGAAGGAAAGAACCTTTGAAAGAGAAGGTATAGGTCAGTTAAGACCATCAGAGTGTGAAAAATATTAGACATATTTATTTTATCAAGTTGATGTAGGAGGACACATATGTTGTTAGACCTAATGAGCCTAGAAGAGGTAGTTTGAGAAAGTTAGCCCTAGATGCAGCTTGAAAAAGATTAGAGGTGAAGATTGAAGATAAAGGTGATCATCATTAGTTAAAGAGTACAAACAAATATTCAAGGTGATATTTTCAAGTATTTAAGTGGGTACTTAGTTTCCTAGGGGGTTGGTTCCTCCTTACAAGTTAAATCTTGCTAAAGGTTTAGTTGTTATGGGTGTTCAACTAAACAGGGGTTTTAGCTCCTTGTGAGATTCATGTCTCACTAAACTAAGGGATAGATGTTCCTTGATTAGGTTGGTGTTGGTCTAAATATCAGATCTTGTTTTATAGGACTGTAGTTCATCTTGTAGGGTTCAGTGGGTATTATCCCCCAAGAGGGTTTCCCACATATATGATATGTTAATGTGATGTATGTTCTTATGTATGTTGTAAATATTGTCATTGATGTCAAAGGTCTAGCATTAGTGATAAAGGCCCTATTTTATTTAATGATGTTTTTAATATTCATATCTTGGCTAATGTGTGTTAATATTTATTTAATATTAATGAATATATTTTTGGTTACATATAAGTCAAAAGAGGGCCCATAGAGAAGTCAAAGAGATATGGGGTAAAGAAAAAAGAGGAATGGGACACATTTTCTCATGAAGATTCATCTTAAGGAATTCCAAGAGTCACCATGTGAAGACAAAAGAGGGTATGGCACATTTTTCTATGAAGAGACACTTTGAGAAATACAAAAAGTCAGCAAGATAAAGATAAAAGAGGAAATGACGTATTTACTTATGAAGGGTCACCATATGACTTTTTAAATGAAAGGATACGAAGGGTCAAGCAAGTTTGGAGCCATTTTCCATGAGGATTGAAGGGTCACAAAGGGTGAATGGCAAAGGTCATTTAAAAAGCTATAAATAAAGGCTTGAGAAGCCATTTGTAACATGCAAGAAAAGAAAAGTAGGAGATATTGTAGAGTTCTATAATTTATTGAGTAAGAAACATTGAGATATAGGTTTTTTTTATACATAAGAAGGGTTGGTGCTCTTATGGGTTGGTGCTCATAAATCTTTGCAAGGGGTTGGTGCTCCTATGGGTTGGTGCTCACAAATAGTTGTGTTGGTGCTCCTGCAAGTTGGTGTTTGTGAACTTTGTAATTTGAGTTGGTACTCATTTATATACTTGAGATTGTTTTCCATAGTTTTTCCCACTTTAGGTTTCCACATAAAAATCTGGTGTCTCTCTCTTTCTCTTGTATGGTGCATATTGTTGTTTCAATTTTATTACATATCTTGAATGTGTGGTTAAGTGGTTAAATAAAAGGAATTTGATTAAGTAAATATATATATAATATATTGATTCACCCCTCTCTCAATATATTTCATACTTAATAATTGGTATCAGAGCAGGTTCCTTTAGAAAAAGTTTTACAGCTTGAAGGTAGATTGGGAAAGCATGGTGGCTGGATCACATGAAGATTTTTATATAAATAAGGCACCTTTGTTTGATGGGACAAATTATGTTTTTTAGAGCATTAGGATGAAGACTTATTTGATATCCCTTGGATTTGACATATGGCAAGTAGTGGTGGAGGAATATAAAGAGCCACAGACACTTGTAACTACTTCAGTAGAAAAGAAGGCAAGTGAAAATAATACTAAATATTTAATTGTTATTTTACGTGATTTATGTGAATCAAAATTTATTAAAATTATGCAATGTAAATATGCTCATGAAACTTGGTCAAAACTTGAGAATAATTACAAAGGTGATGGAAAGGTTCAGCAAGCTAAGCTTCAGACTTTCAAAAGATAGTTTGAGAGTTTGAAGATGGAAGAGGAAGAAAATATAGAAAGTTATCTCTTATGGGTTGATCAAATAGTTAATCATAATTAAGGTCTTAGAAAAAAAAAAATAGAAGAATTAATTGTGGTTCAAAAAATTTTGAGATATCTACCATTGAGATATGATTCAAAAGTTTTGGCAATTAAAGAGATGAAGAATTTAGCCAAGCTAAAGATAGATGAGCTACATGGTATTCTTATGGCATATGAGATGCGGACTGAACAAGAGAAACCCTCAAAGATAGAAGCTACTTTCAAGACATCAAATAAAGAGAAGGCTAAGATTTAAGAATCAAGTGACAGTTCTAGCGATGATGAAGATGACAATGAAGCTCTAGTCATTCGCAAGCCAAAAAAGGGCACAGGTAAATATCAAGGAAAATTACCTTTTAAATATTTTAATTGTGGAAAGATTAGACATTTTACAACTAAGTGCCCAAATAAGGGTAATAGTGACAATGAATAAGAAAAGTCTACATACAAGAATAATTTCAAAGGAAAATTCAAGAAGGGATTCAAGAAGAAGAGTTTGTATTCTAAAAATCTTAGCTCAATTGAAGATAGTGGAGTCAGTGATTCTAGAGAAGAAGAGATTCTATTCATGGCCATACATGAAGATGCCTCTACAAGAAAAAGTATAGATGATCAAGAAGAATAATAGGATTAAGCTAAAGTGAATCTAGAAGAACTTATTTGTGCCTTAGGAGAGTTAAAAGCTCTTGAGAAGAAGAATCAAAGATTAAATCTATAAATAGATAAAAATGAAAAGGAGTCAAAGGAAACAATTGAAGATCTACAAGCACAGTTTGAAGAAGCCAAAAATAATGAAGAAGATCTAACAGCATGGTTTCCAAAAGTATGTAAAGAATGTGAAAGGTATGTTATTGAAATTACTTCTTTCAAACCAGATCTTGAGAAAATAAATAAAGTAATCAATGATAGAGCAACCAATGATTCAAATTTTAAGAAAAGCACTAATATGTTGAATAAGATATTAGAAATTCAAAGATCAATGTTAGATAAGACAGGTATCAGATTTGAAAAAGAGAAAGGGGAGGCCATTACTTTCACAGACAAGAAAAAATGAAAAAGCTATGTTGAAGCTCTTACAAAAGAGGAAATAAAAAGGGAAGAAATTAAGAATACATAGGACATCTCAAATAAAGAAGGTTGGAAGGAACAAAGATACAAAAGGCAATCAAGTTAGAGATACACAAATAGTTTCTATTTTTATGGTTACTATTTTTATTGTAATGGATATGGTCAAAATAAAATAGAATGTCAAAAAAGGGCTAACAATTTCAGAAATAAGGAGAAGAAAAGTCATGCAGAGTCAAGTAGAAGCCACATCTCTTTTACTCCTCTATTAGGATTTAATGAAGAGGTTACAATATGTTACAAGTACAACAAATTTGGACACATAGCCTAGTACTGTAGAAGTATGTTTGAGCCAGTCAAGAAAGATTAGAGTTTTAAGGCTTTATTCATCAAGAAGAAAGTTTAGACAAATTCATGGCAAAAGAAACAACCTGAAAAATTTATATTGGTATAGACAGATTTGCATGAAAGAAATGAAGAAAATCCATAATTCATTGATAGTGGATATTCGAGGTACATGACAGAAGATAAAATCAAGTTCATAACCTTGAAGAAGATCAATGGTGGCATAGTGAAATTTGGAGATAATACTACTACCAAAATTACCAAAAAAGGTACAGTAAGTTTGGATAATGGTAGTACTAAAACTAAAAATATTTTGTATATAGAAGGTCTTAAGCATAATATTTTGAGTGTAAGTTAAATGTGTAATCAGGTTCACACACTAAAGTTTTATGAGGAAGGTTGTGAAATTAGAAATAAAAATTAAAATGTGTTGGTTGTAGATGCTCAGAGAACAGGAAATAATTTGTATATGTTATCAGACATCAAAGGTCAAAGATATTGTTTGAGTCAGATTGAATAAAGTTGGCTATGGCATAGGAGAATGAAACACAAAAAATTTGACAATCTTGTCAACATCAGCAAGAATTAAGTAGTCATAAATCTTCCAAAAATTACAAAGCCATCTAACATGCTTTGTGAACCTTGTCAGCATGGGAAGCAGGTGAGAAGGTGGTTCAAAAAAAATGAGTACTTGACCACTCAGATGTTAGAACATGTTCACACTAATCTATGTGGATCTATGAGAACTCAAAGTATTCAAGGTAAGAAATATTTCATGTTGCTTATTGATGATTTTTCACGTATGACTTGAATAACATTTTTAAAGAAAAAATCAGAAGCTTTCAGACATTTTAAATCATTCAAATCATTAGTTGAAAATGAAACCAATTTGAAAATTAAGTGTCTAAGATCAGATCAAGGAAGAGAATTCATGTTAGATTAATTTATTGATTTTTGTGAAGACCATGGAATAAAGAGACATTATTCAGCAGCCAGAACTCTATAACAAAATGGAGTAGTTAAACAGAGAAATAGAAGAATTCAAGAGATGGCGAGGATAATGCTAAATGAATCTAAGATACCAAATAAATATTGGAGAGAGGAAGTTGTTATAGTAGTGCATATTTATAATAGAGCATTATTAAGAGTCAATAGTGACAAGAATCCTTATGAGCTATGAAAAGACAAACCAACAACAGTTGATTATTTTAGAGTTTTCAGTAGCAAATGCTTCATAAAGAGAATCGATGAAAAACTTGGTAAGTTTTAATCCAAAGAAAATGAAGGTATATTTTTTGGTTATTCTTACAAAAGTAAAGCTTATAAATGTTATAACAAAAGAACCAAGAAATTTTTTGAAAGTGCAAGTGTCAGGATAGAAGAAGATGGAACATAAAGAATCATTGATCCAATAGACATTCCTAAAATCATTGAAGAGGAAGATTTTGAAGATTCAAATGAAGATGAGAAGAAGGAGAAAAAAGACATCAAATCTCCATCCAAATATGTTCAAAGAAATCATAATGAAAGTAACAACATTATAGACATAAATGAAGTAATTCACACAAGAAGAATGATGGTAAGTGAATCTGACCAAGTTAATTTTTCTTTGTTATCTAAAATTTAACCTAAAACTTTTTCAAAAGCTAGACATGCTAAGCATTGGATTAAGGCAATGGATGAAGACTTAAATCAGATAGAAAAGAATGATACTTTGGAATTAGTGCCTAAACCAAAAGATCATAATGTGATAGGAACTAAATAGGTTTATAGAAATAAGTTGAATAAAAATAGATAATTGACTAGGAATAAAGTAAGATTAGTATGTAAAGGATATGCTCAGATTGAAGGAATAGATTTTAAAGAAACTTTTGCACCAGTGGCAAGGCTAGAGGCTATTAGAATGTTTTTTGCATATACAGTGCTTAAAATTTTCAAAGTGTTTTAGATGGATGTCAAATATACATTCCTAAATGGAAATCTAGAATAAAAGGTCTACATTGAGTAGCCTGAAGAATTTATTCTCTCAAATATTAGTAGCCATGTATGCAGATTGAAGAAAGCACTGTATGGATTGAAACAAGCTTCGAGAGCTTGTTATGCAAGACTTGATAAGTACCTACAAGATCAAGGTTTCAAGAGAGAATTTGTTGACAGTAATCTCTACATCAAAATAGAAGGTGAGCATTAATTGATTGTTGTGGTATATGTTCATGACATCATTTTTGAAAGAAACATTGAAAAGATGACCAAAAAAAAAATTGATAATATGCAAAAAGAATTTGAGATGTCTATGCTTGGAAAATTATCATATTTCATAAGATTACAAATATTTCAATCACATAAATGAATTTTCATAACTCAAAGTAAATATACCAAGGAAATGTTGAAGCAATTTGCCTTTGAGGATTGTGAACCAGTTGACATACCAATGTTTATAGGAAATAAGGTGAGCAACGATGAAGATTCACCTGTTGTAGATCAATCTTTGTATAGATCTATGATTGGTTGTCTTTTCTATTTGACAGCATCAAGGCCAGACATCATGCATGTAGTAGGTATGGTTTCAAGATATCAGTCAGCTCTAAAAGATAGACATGTTTAGTTTGTGAAAAGAATATTCAGATATATCAAGGGGACATTGGATTATGGATTGTGGTATCTCGTAGGCAGAGATTTCACTTTGGTTGTTTATACAAATTGAAATTGGGTAGGTTGCTTGGATGACAGAAAGAGTACGAGTGGATAAAACTTCTTCTTTGGTGATAGTTTAGTATCATGGCTAAGAAAAAATTAGAATTTAGTATCACTTTCTACAGCTGAAGCAGAATATATTACAGCAGTATTGTGTTGTACTCAAGTGCTTTGGATGAAGAAAACTTTGGAAGATATCAAGGTAAAATATGATGAACCTATTTATATTTTTTGTGAAAACATAAGTATTATTAATATTTCAAAGAATTCAGTGATGCATTCAAGAACAAAACATATTCCCATTACATATCACTTCTTGAGAGAGCAGGTTGCAGATCAATAGGTTAAGATGGAATATATTAGTACTATAGAGCAGATTATAGATATTTTCATAAAGGCACTACCAAAAGACACATTTGAGTATCTAAAAAAGAATTTGGGAGTAATTTATTTTACTTCATGCCATTGAGGGTCAGCATCAGTTGAGGGGGTGCTAAGTGCTAGCTTTAGGTTATGCCCTTTGCCATTAATGTCAAAGGGGAAGAAGAATAGGTATAGGTATAGGTGCAAAAATAGGTGTAGAACAAGTAAAGATAATTGGTACTAATTGCTATAGTAAGGAGAGTTATTGTATGTTTTTTAGATGACAATATGTGCAAGTTTTAAGATGTGGCAGTTTCAATTTGAGGTTGCCATCAATGACAAAGAGGGAGATTGTTGAAAATATTGTCATTGATGTAAAAGGTCTAGCATTGGTGATAAAGGCCCCATTATATTTAATGATGTTTTTAATATTCATATCTTGGCTAATGTGTGTTAATATTTATTTAATATTAACGAATATATTTTTGATTGCATATAATTCAAAAGAGGGCCCATGGAGAAGTCAAAGAGCCACGGAGCAAAGACAAAAGAGGAATGGGATGCATCTTCTCATGAAGAGTCATCTTGAGGAATTCCAAGAGTCACCATGTGAAGACAAAAGAGGGTATGGAACATTTTTCCATGAAGAGACACTTTGAAGAATATGAAAAGTCACCAAGATAAAGATAAAAGAGGAAAGGATGCATTTGCTTATGAAGGGTCATCATATGACTTTTCAAATGCAAGGATATGAAGGGTCATGCAAGTTTGGTGCCATTTTCCATAAGGATTGAAGGGTCACAAATGGTGAATGCTAAAGGTCATTTGGAAAGCTATAAATAAAGGCTTGAGAAGCCATTTGTAACATGCAAGAGAGTGCATGGTTTATATTTTTTTTAAAGAGAGAAAAGTAGGAGATATTGTAGAGTTCTATCATTTGTTGAATAAGCAACATTGAGAGATAGTTGTGTTTTATACACAAGATGGGTTGGTGCTCCTATGGGTTGGTGCTCACAAATATTTGAGAGGGGTTGGTGTTGTTATGGGTTGGTGATCAATAGTTGTTGTGTTGGTGCTCGACAAATGTAGTGGTGCTCCTACAAGTTGGTGCTTGTGAACTTTATAATTTGAGTTGGTGCTCATTCATATACTTGATATTGTTCTCTGTGGTTTTTCCCACTTTGGGTTTCCATTTAAAAATATGGTCTCTCTCTCTCTCTCTCTCTCTCTCTCTCTCTCTCTCTCTCTCTCTCTCTCTCTCTCTCTCTCTCTCTCTCTCTCTCTCTCTCTCTCTCTCTCTCTCTCTCTCTCTCTCTCATGTGGTGCATATTATTGTTTCAATTTTATTACATATCTTGAATGTGTGGTTAAGTGGTTAAATAAAAGGAATTTGATTAAGTAAAAAGATATATAATATACTGATTCACCCCCCCTTAGTATATTTCATGCTTAACAATGTATGCTTTAGATATATGTGATTTTATGTTTATGTTGCTTGATTAAGTTAATGTATGTTTAATGATAAAGAGTTGGTAATTGAATTAGATTATCTTGTATCACTGATTCACCCCCCTCCCCTCTCAATGATTGTACCTCTAACAATTGGTATCAGAGCTAGATCGTCATTGTAAGTCTAACCACTTGAAGTTGATCCAAGGTACAATATGGGTGAAAAGATCATCAAGTTTGATGAATAAGTTTGCAATAATAGTAGAGAATAAGAAGATTTATATGATAGCAAGGAAAAATAAATTGAGTTATAAGCTGAGCTCATGAGTGCACTTGGTAAACTGAAGGAGCAAAAGAAGAGGAATCGTAAAATGAGGAATATGATCAAAGGTCTTGAATCACAAGTCAGGTCTCTTGAAGGGAGTTTGTCAGGGAAGTGCATGAGAGAGGAAAAGGAGAATTAAGAACTGATCAAGTTTATGGATGAACAAGCATGTATATTGAAATATGGCATGGCCAAAAGTGCTAAGGAGGATAAAGAGACCATCAAAGATCTCAAAATTCAATTAGAGGTTACAAGTTCAACCATGAGAGCTAAAGAAGATGAATGTGCTCAATTAAAGACTAATCTTGTTTCTCTAAAGGATGAGCATGAAAAATTCATCATCAAGATAGGTGATCTTGAATAAGAACAAAATAAATGAGAATAAGACAAAGAGGATGGTAGCATGAAAGATAATAAGTCAGATCAGGTCAAGAAAAAAATAAAGAAACCAATCAGACAGCTAAATACTTCAAGGTATGCAAAATATTTTATGGGCCATTGTTTTGTTTGTCATCTTATTGGTCATAAGGCAAAGAACTATGTAAGAAGAAGAAGAAAATCAAAGGGATATCACTACCATATTCAAAAAAAAGGTATGGAAGACATTGTTTGTTATAGTTGCCAAAGAGTTGGTCACATTGCCAGGTTCTGCAAGCAAAGACCATCAAGTCAAGATAAGTTCAATCAAGTTCCTAGAGTGCAAGAAAGAAAACAAGATGGATAGATCAATGCAATGAGATATTCATCCTAGATTCATTGTTATGCATGTAATTCAGTTTGGCCACAATGTTAGAGAATGCAAGAGGAGAATAAATCAGTCAAAGAAAAATCACAATCATCATCAAGTAAAAGGTCTGAATGATCTTGTTTGTTTTAGATGTCATAGAGTTGGTCACATTTCTAGGTATTAAAATAACAGGTTAAATGAGTTATCAAAGTAAAATAAGGTGTATGGAGCCCCTAGTGTGCTCAGAAGATGTCATAAATGGCTGTGAAAACCTAAGCCTGTTAGCAGAGATCAAACTGAGACCAAAGATGGTATGTTTTCCATGATAGACATGAAGTAAAGTTAAGTGTTTATTTTGTTTGCATTTGTTGACAAGTCTTAAGAAAAGAATGAATTCATGGACCATTCAATTTCAATTTGGTGATGAGGCAGGACTGAAATTCAAATAAGAGTATGGAGATATGGGAGTCTCTTGAGTTTTGGGACTTTATGGTGGATGATTGTCATATATTGTTTGTGTTTCATGATAAATAAATTCATGAAGGTCTCTTGGGTCCAATAATTTCAGAGATTGGTATGAAGTTGGCAACTTATGCAAGGGTGAAGGTGTCTTCAAACAAGTCTTGTTCAGGACAAGAAAGGTCATGAGAAGATATGCTTGGTTAAGGGAGATCAATGAGTTTTATGTAATTCCTCCAAAGTGTTGTAATGGAATGATTCATAAGATATATTTAGGGACAATGTTCCTAAAGTCAAAGTTATAGTCAAATCTTTGAAGGATGGTCTAGTTGGTCAAAGTGGTGAAGAATGAAGCTATGTGTGCAAGATATATAGGTAGTAAATGAAGATATCCACGTGTCTTATCAAGGATGGTGAGTTGTCAAAATATTATATTGCATATAAAGGTATGTTGATCCTATTCTCATGTGTTCAATGTGTGTTAAGGGTTTTTGGTCATGAAGATAAGTACTTGTCAATTTATTACTTAAATTGATTGACCAAATGTTGAAAGATTGAAGACACGGTTGATATGGAGTATGAGGAGAATGTGTTGTCACATTTTTGATATCATAAATGAGGTCTCAGAGTTCTATAGATATCAAGTTAAGTATGTTATGGAGGTCATAGTGTTCTGAAGATAAGTTGTTTCCATAAGGATATTAATTGAGTGTGGGCAATGTTAAAGAGTTGTTGGCAGGCCTAGTTCATTGATAAGTCTTGTTAAAGATTCTTTTCAAATAGAGTATGGAGTTAGGGGGGATAACTCAGATAGTTTGAAAGGCTTGAAGAGCTGTGCATGATGTGAGGGGGAGCATATGTTAGATGTTCCAATCATAATGGAAATATAAATAAGTTTGCTACAAATGTGAACTCAAGTATGTTGATTTGATGAATTGATCAAACCAAAGTAGGTGTTTTATCAATATATTAAATACTCATTCATAAACAAAGGGAGAGCTTTGTAAATGGTTAGGTCCTAGGATCAAAGGACTATGTAGTAGAATTTGAGAGAGAAGGTATGGAGGCATTTGTGATGTTTCTTCATGGTTAAATATGGTCTAAAGGTGATCAAAGGGTGCCTAAGCTCAAGTGACTTATGGGGAGTTCCTCTTAATGTTTTCAAGGTAAGTTCAGATAATTTTTGATGTTCATGTATGTTTTATCTTTATAGAAGCTATGTATGATCAAAGATGAGTGTAGTCATGGAACATGTTTGAGAAGCTCAAGGTAATAAGAGGTATGCACAATGTTAGGGGGAGTCTATATCATCTCTCAAAGGTGTTCCTTTTCCTATTATTGTAAAGTCTTTTTAGGTCCATAGAATTAGGAGTTGAGCCCACTTTGTCATTGTGTCAAAGGGGGAAAAAGTTATTGAAGTGAGAGATAGGTTCTGAGTATAAGCTTTGTATTGGTGTTTGACATCAATGACAAAGGGGGAAGTTGTTGGAGGTTTATCAATGATGTCTCCAAGGTGACCAAGGATGTTGATGAGGCGTCATGTGTGCAAGAATGACAATAACAAGGTGTGATTCAATGAGCTTCAATGTTCCTACATGTTTCTTCAGTGTTTGACCTAATAGTCAATTGATAGATGATATTGATGGTATGGACATGTTACAAAGATGCTATGGGATGTTATGAGTTCTTGGAGTGTTTATGAAAGTGAATGGAATTCATCAGAGTAGTCATATGAGTGTCTAGGTTCAAGTAGTCATCTTGATAGATAAGGTTGAGTAAGTAGTTTGATGATGTCATATTTTACACATGTGAAATTTTTATGAGTAGTTTGGTACATGGATGGATTCCCCTATGAAATTTGATCATGTGGTTTAAATTTTAGGTCATGAAGTTGAGCGTAGAAAAAGTTATTAAGGTGAAAAGTTAGATTCTCATGCAAAGTTCACTAAGCTACCATACTTAGCCAAATTTGCATTATCAAATATATATGGTGAGTGTTTAATTGGATCATAGATATAACAAAAAGCATTTAATTTGACTAGATAAGGATCTAATGGAGCACATGATATTATAAGTAGTAATCCAATGACACATGTGAAGTTAATTTGTCAAAGGTTCTGAGATTACTTACACTAGTGACACGTGTCTCAATCTCATTGATTTAATATAATATCAATGGAATGTAAGTTCTCATATAGTTAGAGATCAATGGTGCAATTTGAGTCAAATAGTTAATGCACAAAAAGCATGCAAAGTTGCTAAGTGGCATGATCACAGAATCAAAGATCTAAGATCAATGGTGAGTGATTTTAGGTTAAAATTAGGAGACTTCTGAGGAAATAAATGCTGCATGTTTTTTTCAAAGTTTCCAAGGAGAATGAGATGATGACAAAGTGCCCAATGTTTAGTATTTACACAGTGACCATTGAAATTTAAATATTCAAAATTGTGAAAGAAAACTAGTGATGGTTTTTTACCTATATCTTGAGCATATGGTAGAATTTATTGATGGTGTTAAATTAAAATTTGAAGAGGATTTAAATGTGCACATATAAAATTTAATTATAATATTTTAATGTTAGTACAGTCAAAGTTATTGAGCTCTAAAGTTGACTATGTGTTTGACCATATTCTGCAAATGACCCGAAAAGGATAATTGAAGAGTTCTTGTTGGTATTTCAATGTTTCGAGATGAAATAAATATTTGAGAGTGTTTTAGACTCCATTATTACCATATATATTTATTTTTTATGTTTGACCAATCCATATTCAATGTGAACAATTACTTAGAATTTGACTATGTTTGTTAAATGTAATGAAAGATTGAGTGACCACATTGCAGGAATGAGTTAAAGGTGTTCTGAGTAGAATTGAAGAAATAAATGAGTATGGAGATGTTATATAAGTCTATAAGTCTTATGAGAAAGTATTTTATTTCATGATATGCTCCTGATCAGATATGGAGATTCAAAATAGAATGATTATATTTTTGACTATGTGTGACCAGTCTGAGTGGTCACTTTGAAACAGTTGATTTGAGTGCTTAGAGCCTATGTTAAAGTGTATAAATCACATGGAGGTGTTGCATAAGTCTTTAATGGATCACCCATGTTATCTAATCATATGGATATGTGAAATTATTAAGCATTTTCTTCAAAAGTTTGAGATTGTACTTTCTATACATGAAGACCTGAAGAACAAGGAAACTTAATTGATAGGTTCAAGTGTTGAGTTGGTGTTCCAAGTGGAATGGACCAATGAGAGAGTGAGAAAGGGTATATTTGAGATATTTTTGATGTGTTCAAATCATTTTTAAAGGATTAAGTTGGTCCAGGTAGTCTCATATGTAATGTGTGAGTATGAAGGCCTAATTGTTTTAGGTCTCACCAAGACCTAATTATGGTTTGGGGCTAATAAGGTATTAGCCGACCTAAGGAGTGTGTGGTTATTAAATGTAACATGTGTATGGAAATATTTTAAGTCTGGTTAAAATATTTAAATCATCTTAGCCAATCAATATGGGTTAAAGGAAGAGAGTGGTATAAGTTCAAGGTCTAATTAGACTAATTGTGTTAGTTTTTGGATGTGTGGATTCAAGCGAAGGAGAGAACCTTTCAAAAATAAGGTACAAGTCACTTAGGACGATAAAAATATGAAATATATTAGACATGTTATATAATCAAGTTAATGTAGGAGGACACATAGGTTATTAGACCTAATGAGCCTAGAAGAGGCAGTTTGAGCAAGCTAGCCCTAGACGCAGCTTGAGAGAGATTAGAGGTGAAGAGTACAAACAAAGGTGATCATCCTCAATTGAAGAGTAAAAATAGGTGTTCAAGAGGATATATTTAGGTATCTAATTATGTGCTTGGTTTTTTAGGGTATTGGTTCATCCTTACAAGGTAAAGCTTGTTAAAGGTCTAATTGTTGTGGGTGCTCAACTAGATAGGGATTGTAGCTCTTTATGGGATTAGTGTCTCACTAAAATAAGGGATGGGTGTTACTTGATGAGTTGGTGTTGAGCTAAATGTTGGATCTTTTTTTATAGGAATGTAGTCCATCTTGTAGGTTTCATTGGGTTTTATCTCCTAGGAGGGTTTCCCATATATATGATGTGTTCATGTGATGTATGTTCTTATGTATGCTTTGGATGTATGTGATTTCATGTTTATGTTACTTGATCAATTTGATGTATGTTGAATGTTTAAGAATTGGGAATTGAATTGGATTATCTTGCATCATTGATTCACCCCCCAGTGATTGTGCCTCTAACACTATTTAGGTTTGAAAAAATGACTAAAGCAAGAAACATTTGGCTCTTCAACACAACCATTTTTTGGCCTTTGATAAAGTGGAACACAACGTCTTTACTAAAATAGACTATAAAAGCATTGAATTTTTACACTTAGTGCATCTTTTATAGTTTCCCAACCTTCTTATAATATTCCTAGCCTTCTTATTGAACACAAAGCACTCATAAATCCTAAAAAAACTCAAACAATGAAACACTTAATCAATTTCAAAAAAAAATCTGGTGATAGTTTTGAGGGGCACTATGTTAAAATTGATGGGTCCCAGGCGATGCCTTCATGGGTTATAGGTTTTTTAGTGTGTTAGGGCTCTATTCTAATCCTCTCAGTGTCATGTGACAATCATACATAGGTCCCAATAATTCCAACCCATCATTAAAATCCTTTTGAGACTTAGTTGATTCTTCAACCTTTCTTGAGGCCACATGTTAGCATTCTATATCCTCAAGCCTATTCAAAAATTCTTTCAAGACTTAACCATTTTAGTAATGTGTGAAGTAAGTGAGTACATGAGATGAGTCCATGTGGTGAATCTTGATGACTTGGGGCCTTGGAACCATCCATGTAATTGAGTGAATCTATCAAATTAGTGGGTTAGCAAGATTATGCCAAATGGAAAAATCTTGTTTTATCATCAAAGGATGATCTATTAGCAACTTCATATTAGTATTCAACACTTAGTCTTTTTTTATCCTCTCCTAAAATCCATGTGTCACTCATCAAGCAACCTCAATATGGTGCAAAAGCCTTTTGAAGACTTGGTCAATTTTTCAAAAAGTTTCCCAAGCAAATTCTACATCAATAATATCCTCAGTAATCAAATTATTGGGATGATGCCACATGGTGAAATCCCAAAGACCTGACCCCCCAAAACCATCAGTATGAATGTAAAGTAAGCAGGAATGTGGGTAAGCAAGATGACTCCAAATGTCCCAATCCAAATGACCTAACATCTCAAATATGTACGTACAGTTTCAAATCCCCTTGGCAAGTGGGTTAGTGAGATGGTTCCATGTGTCATAATCTCATAATGGCTAGTACAAGCAGAGAAGGTCATTAGTGTAGCAGAAGAGTGTAAAGAGGCCATATAACTAGGGAATGGAAAATTGGGGCCCATAAAAGTAAAGTTGACTATACAATAAAGGCTAAGGATAAAGGAGTGAGAAGAGGACATGTGAATGGATCCTACCATGAAAAGGTTTGTTGGCATCCAAGCAGCTAATAAGGCATGTGCCCAAATTTAATGACCCATCTCACCATTAAAACCATCAAAAGTTGAAGATCGACTGTGTAATTAAATTGATTCACAAAATCAATGATAGAATGGTCCAATGTGTAGGAATCATAACTTAGCCCTACTCCAATTGAAAAAGTGATGAGGAGGAAATAGAATATGTTCCTCATCATCATGGAAATAAGTGCATCTAAAAAAATGTAGAAGATAAGCTGCAAGCTTGAGGGACATGGTTGACAGTTACACAGGCATGGCCCTGATGATCCCAAGGAGAATCCCACCTCCCTAAAGCCACCTCTCCTAGTCATAATTCAAATTTGTAAATACCCTGTTATTAGGAAAGACAAGTCAAGAGCGTGATCTCTCCAATTTTGCCTATATAAGTAGGTAATTTTTAATAGAGAAAGAGGAATCTTTATATCACAAAAATGCTACAAAAACTAATATGCCTTTGATCCTCAATTGGGGTATGGTGAATCCTTACTCTGAAAAACCCTTGTACTTAGCCTCTGAACTGAATACATGCTTATTTCCAGCCTTTTCAATGCTATAACTAGTGTATATCCATGGTATTTTTATGAATATTTGTGAGTGTCTGCAACTTCCTTTCATTTATCTTATTTTCTTACCTCTTTACAGGTTGGTCATCTTAGCAGGTCATATGAAGCGTGTGACATGGTCTTACAATGACTGACTATGGAAAACATTCACATATGTCTTCTATGAGACCTCTTGTTCATCTCTCTCAGTTAATGGCTTGACAATAACCTTCATATCAAAACATTAATGATTGGAGACCCATGTTGAGTTGTGAAATCAGTTTTAGTTTTTGTTTATGTTTTTAGTGCAGTATAGGCAAGTGGAGGATAGTAAGTTTGGGGCATCACCTCTATGTTTTCTTTCTTGTTTTCAATTATATCTCTCTCCATTTTCCCTATTAAAGTGGTAGTTTTGCAGTAGTATAAGTGATCCATCAAATAAAGATGGCCTTCTCCAGAGGTCCACCCAAGTTATAGGTGACCCATAGCCTTGCAGTGTTCCAATCATATTGATTAAATGAGGAGGCCTAAAATGCCTCCTTAAAGGGTGCAATTCAGGTTGATAATTATTTATGGCATGCCTAATGGAACCAAATTATCATTTATTAAGGGATTTTTGGTGTTGTCCTTTAATACATCAGCCTTTAAAGGCATGACCTCAAGCATCAATGATGACTCTGAGTTTCAATTAACTAGTTTTAATAGCCTAACTACCTATTTCAAGATATCATGATAACTCTCTTACTTTGTTTGCCTCGTGAGTTTGATGGATGGGTATAGAGAGGAGATATGTTTCAACCCTCGTTATCAATAGTATAATGACCCATACCAGCCCTATGGTAAGCCATATCAATCCTACAATGACCCTATGTTTCCTCCATATGGATATAGTTATCAGTATGAGTAGCCTTACTATCAATAATGCTACCCTTCCTTCGCGCCCACCCCTACCCATGTTTCTTATAATCCTAGTCAAAATTATGTTACCACTAGTCAATATAGTCATATTCCTATTTAATCCATATAAATAATCAAATGAACTTAGTAGACTGTGATAGACTTCTGAGTGAGCTTGACAGAGAAGAAGAGCTTGGTCTAGTTATCCCTATCCATCTTAATCAGAGTATGAGGGATTCATTACAGTTATTTAAGAGTGATTAGGCACTTATTGAGAGAGATTCATGAAAGACTAACCAATGATATGTTGGATATAGGTGGCTAGATTCAATGTATATCGGATAAGTTATCAGTTCAGGAGAGGTAACAAGCTCTGTACAATTAACCTTATGTCCCCCCTTGTTCCTCACATCAACCTTATTTTGCTCCCAATCTATTCTAGGCTATAATATACCTTCAAAAATAACCTATACCTATACAATATCTATTCATCCCTCCCTAATAACCTAAAACATTTCCATCATAGTGGTCAATCTAAGAAAGCTTCCAAAATAAGGGAGAAGTTCTTGTTGAGGAGGTTAGGGATCAAAGCACATCAGAATGTGAGCAGATGATTGCTACTTGGAGGGATAAGAATGAAGAAGTCTTAGCAAAAAACTCTTTTCCCCTTCCCTAAGGTCTCCCAAAGAAGTCCTTCAAGTTTCGTAGTTGGAAAGACATCTTCTCAATCTTTAAATGAACTAATGATCACTCTCACCCTCCCACCATCTCCCCATTAGAGGAAGAGCTTGTTCTATGGAGAGTAGATGAAGAGTTTACAACTAAAGAAGAAGATTTCTCAAGTGAGTATAATGAAGACATCACCGTTGGTATCCCTCTTCACAAAGGGAAGGTAAAGCATCCTTTTTGAGATGTTCTTTATGATGAGTCCAAAGAAGTTACATCAGTTATAATAGTGAGTGAGGTTATAATAGACCTTGATGACATGTGGCAGTCCTATTTAGATGTTTGCAAAGAATTTGAAAATATGAATAAGCCTATAACCATTGAGGGGTAGGATGGATATGTTCTCAAAGAGTGTAATACTCTTAGAAAATCAATACTTCCTACAAGTCACCAGTAAGAGGTTCTAGTCTATGTTACAACAAACTCTAAAAGAGTTGACAATCTTACACCCAAGAGTATTGAGTCTCATAAGCATGAGGAAAAATCTCCTAAAGACCCATTTGAATAGGTTAAAGGATATTTTGAGGTTCAATATGATAGTCAAGAAGGCACAAACTTTAATTCTTAGTCTATTCTTGTTGTAAGTATCTCCATACTAATTCTCATGGAATCAAAAGACCTAATAGAGCTACAAACAAATGAAGGAAATTTTGAAGACTTGTTTGAAGTCTTAAAATTAGGTTTCACTCTTCTAAAATGGGACTATGCTCTGATCAAGATTGAGGAAGGTAGCTTTTTTTTATCAAACCAATAGAAAAAGAGGAGGCAGTCCCTCAAACCTACCTTTATAGCAATCAATTCCACTTAATGATAATTTTTTTGAAGTATTCAAGGTGGGTTATTAAATTTTCAACCAATTTGTAGACACTTGTTTTCCCTTGGAATAAAATGCATACCTCTATTAGCCTCAACCTCTCAAGGAGCAAGATGTTTTTCCCACTTGAAGCCAATTTTAAAAATATGTCATAAGAAGCATATCAATCCATTCAATTTGATTAATCAGCTTATGAAGGGGTAGAAGTTTGTTGTAAGGTAAATAATGGTGAGGTGTATACCATCACTAGAGGATTCCCTATCAAGTACTTGGAAAGGTTTGAGGTTGAGAAAGAAAAGCCATCACATGTTGTGCTTAATCCAAAACACAAAATTGATCATTAAGAAGGCCAGAACCAACCTACTCATCTACTCCAAGATGATTAGTTTTACAGACAACATACATAAACTAGTGAGTTTATTTCTATCTACATCATCCTTGGACAATTGCTCCATCATTTTATTGAGAACCCAAACTTTCTCCACCTCTGGTTGGTTACCTTCAAACATGAAGAACACATGGATTTGGTGAGATATGGTAGCTATTTTGCAAAACTAGTTCATGGATTTGTTTAAATAGCCTTCTGGTTGGTTAACTTAGGGTATGTTAGTTATTTTTTTATTTCCTCTAAGTGTTATTTCACATTAGCTTAAGTGTTCTCCTTTCTTAAGTGTTTTTCCACTTGTTTGTTTATGTTCTTTATTTTATTGTCCATTTGGAGGTAGATCTCAGTTTAGTTTAGTATTTAGCTTTCAAGCCAAGCAGTTGTAGTAAGGTTATTTTTTTAGAATAGAGTTCTAAATGCTTGTATGACTCCATGCCCAATGGATACATAAGGCTACTGGTCTAGAGTGCTTAGTAGGAAAGTACCCCTTGGAGGTCGCTAAGAATGTTGACCATTTTTGGTTACCATAAAAGAGCATTGTCAAGCTTTTAGTTCAGAGTTTTGGGTATAGAGTTGCAAGTTTCCCAAGCTCTTTTTGATTTCAAAAAAATGATGAAGGCAAGAAACATTTGTCTCTTCGACACTTAACCATTTTTTGGCCTTTGATAAAGTGGATCACATAGCCTTTACTAAAATGGACTACAGAAGCTTTGAAGTTTTACACTTAGTGTATCTTTTACAGCTTCTCAACCTTCTTACAATCTTATTGGCCTTCCTTTTAGCCTTTCGAACAAATGTAGAGCACTCCCAAAGCTTGAAAAAACCAAACAATGAATCACTTAGTCCATTTCAAGCTTTTTTCCTAGTGATAGTTTTGAGGGGTACTATGTTAAAATTGCTAGGCCCCAGGTGATGTCTTGATGGGTTCTTGGGTTATCAATGTGTCAGGGTTTTGACCTAAGCCTTTTGATGCCATGTGATAATCATACACAAGTATTGGTAGCTCCAACCCATCATTGAAATCATTTCAATGCTTAGTCAATTATGTAACCTTATATAGGGCCATTTGTCAACATTTTACAGCCTCAAGCCTGTTCAAAAAGTCTTTTAGGACTTAATCATTTCATCAATGTGTAAATCAAATGGGTATGTGGGATGAAGCCACATGGTAAAATCTTAGTGATCTGGGGCCCCAACACCATCTGTGTAATTGAGTGAATCTATTAGAGTAGCAGGTTAGTGAGATTATGCTAAATGGTAAAATCCCATTTCATTATTGAAGGATGGTCTACCAATAGCTTCTTTTCGATCATCAACACTTAGTCTTTTTTTTCATCCTCTCCTGAAATCCATGTGTCGCTCTTCGAGCAACTTCAATCTAGTGTAAAATCCTTTCAAAGACTTAGTCAAATTTTCAAAAAAATTCATAGGTGAATTATGCATCAAAAAACTCTCAATTAAGCAAGTTAGTAAGATGACACCATGTGGTGAAATCTCAAAGAACTGCACCCCCCATAGCCATCTATATGAATGCAAAGCAAGCAAAAAAGTAAGTGGGATGTTTCCATGTGTCATGATATCGATGACATAACATCTTAGAGATTTTCATATAATTTTAAAGGCCTCAAATAAGCAAGTTAGTGAGATGGTTCCACATGGCATAATCCTGCAACTTTATAGCCCTATTGTGGCTAGTATAAATAGAGTAGGGTATTAGTGCAGAAAAAGAGCAAAAAGAGGCCATGTAGCTAGGGATTGGAAAATTAGGGCTTGTAGAAGCAAAGACAATTTCACAACAAAGGATAAGAATAAAAGAGGGAGAATAGGACATGTGGATGGAGCCTACCATGAAAAGGTTTGCTGGCATCTGAGTAGCCAACAAGACGTGCTTGAATTTGATGGTCCACCTAGTTGCTAAAATCATCAAAAGTTGAGGATCAACTACATAACGAAATTTATTAACAAAATCAACGATAGATTGGCCTAACATGTAGGAATAATGACTCAACCTGACTCCAACTAGAAAAGTGATGAGGAGGCAATGGAATATGCACCCCATCATCATGGAAACAACTGTATCTAGAAGCACATAGAAGACAAGATGCAGGGTTGAGGGATATGGCATTAAATTACATAGGTGTCGCCATGAAGATCCTAAAGAGATTCTCAACTCCATAAATTCACCTCTCCTAGTCATGATTCAAATTTATAACCACCCCATTAGTGAGAAATATTAGTTAAGAGCCCAGGCTCTCTAATTTTGCATATATAAGTAGGCAATTTGTAATAGAGAAGGAAGATACTTTATAGCACAAAAATGTTATAGAGTTTGATCTACATTTGATCCTTAATTAGGGTATGGTGAATCCTTGATTTGATAAACACTTTTACTTTGCCTTTGAACTAAATACATGTTGATTTATAGCCTTCTCAGTGCTAAAACTAGTGTATAACCATGGTAGTGTGATGAATGTTTATGATAGTGTCTACAACTTCCTTTCATTTATCCTATTTTCTTACCTCTTTGTAGGTTGTTGGTCATCTTATTAGGTCATATGAAGTGTGTAACATGGTCTTACAATGGCTAATTATGGAAAACATTCACCTGTGTCTCTTATGAGACCTCTTGTTCATCTATCTCAGCTAATGGCTTGATTATAACCTTCATATCAAAACACTGATGCTTGGAGATCTGTGTTGAGTTACGAAATAGGTTTCAATTTTTTTCATGTTTTTATTGCAATATAGGTAAGTGGAGGATACTAAGTTTGGTGTATCACCTTTATATTTTCTTTCTTGTTTTTAGTTATCTTTCTCTCTCCCTTTTCCCTATCAAAGTAGTAGTTTAGTGTTAGTCTAGGTGATCCATTAGAGGAAGTTGACCTTCTATGGAGGTCTACTCTAGATTTAGGTAAACCACAACCTTGGAGTGTTATAATCATAGTAATTGATTGAGGAGGCCCAAAACACATCCTCAAAGGGTGTGATTTAGATCGATAACAACTAAGATATCTCAATAGCATGGAAACATCTTCTTCAACAATTGCATCTCTTAATTATTGCATTTAGGTTCAATCACCATGTTTTCAATCTTGTCTAGAGTTACCATGTTGATAATACTTGACTTTTGACTCAGCCTAGGCTTCTTTTCTGATTTAGATGCTATGTTGTCCAAGTTAAATAATCTCTCTAATGATAACATTCCTTTTGAAATATGATTCTATTTCAGCACTCCATTAGACTTATATCATTGTTATTCAAAATTAGTTATCTCTTCCTCATCAATTAGTTGTGCATCAAAATAATTAGAGATAGATAAGATGTAAATAATTTTCTTATCATCATCAAAAACTTGGGACTTTTTAATATTATCAGGCATGAAGGGACATGGAACTAATTCCACTAAAAATTTACAATTCAATCTTGTCTAATAGTGTGAGGTTAACAACTGAGATGGCTAATGAATCATCCATTGCATTCTCTGCTCTAGGGATGACTAAAATGTTAAAAGTATTAAAATATTCAATTAAATCCCATGTATAATGTTTTTATTTCTTTAAATAAGAAATCTTGCACTAAAATTTATTACCTACCTGGTTGATGACCAATTCAAAATCACTAAAGACACTTTATTGATGGACATCAAACCTAATTGCAAATCGTAGACCCAAGATCAAGGATTCACACTCTATCATGTTGTTAGTACAAGGAAATAGTATTATATAAGCTTCAACATATATCTTACTAGTGGGATCAATGAGAACAACACCAACCCCAATTCCTTAGAGCGTGCTCCATCTAGATACAAGGACCACATACATTAATTTTGATCATGATCAGACCTTTTATTCTTTATTGGCTTGGTTGATAAGGTATAGACACCTCACTCTAGATAAGTGAAGTTCAATTCTTCATTGATTGTATTATACTCCATTATCATCAATTTCATGTGTGTCTCTCTATCAAATTTTATTTGATTTTCCACTCCTTTCCATGGTAGCCACATGTTGGAAAAATTTGTTGCCCTATAACCATTAAGTGATCTTGGCCATTCTCTGCTTAGTATCATTCCATATGCTTCAGGTATCTCAACTATATGTATGTCTATGAATTACTATAAACTTCCACATAAAACACTATTTTGTCTAATTTCATAGGAAACAATACAAACTTTTTACAAACAATTGTAGGCATAGCATTAGCCGATCCACCAAAATCCACAAGATAATTATGGATGTCCTTACCAAAAATTCTAATTGTAAACAAGAAGGGAGGAACTTCCGATCTAGTCTTATTTATTACCACATTAGTATTGATAGGGTTCTTTGTTTGGGTTGACTACTCTTGTTTGTAAGCTATGTAAGAAATAAATCCCTTTGTTTAGTGATTTATGCTAACTCATGGAGAGTGATGTTTGATTTTATCTTCTTCATGTCATCCACAATGTTGTAACCTATTTTTCTAGTGGATGGTTGATTGTCATTTGATTTTGGTAAAAGTGGATCATTTCTAGCTTTAGGATCAGGTGGTTTAGCAGCATTATACAATGGATTTGAGGTAGTCAGAGGTTGATGTGCCCAATTCCAAAGAGTATGGTTTACTCTTTAGTATTATTGGAAGGCTTGGATATGATTGGTATTATCTTCAGGATTATTGTATTCTATGTTAGGGAAGTATAAATTTTCTAAGACCATGGTATGATTAGGAGACTTTGATGAACTAGAAACATTAGAACTATTGGAATTATTCTAATCATTTGGGATGACTTCATATTCATCAATTTATTTCTGTAAAATGTCAAAGGCTAGACAAAATTCAACATAGTCAAGTTCTCCATGTTGGGATATGTTGTGGACATGCCAACTTGGCAAGGAAATATCCATGATGTTAATCTTATGAATTTTTTTTTATGAAGATGACTTGTTTACCAGCTTATTAAAGGGTCTGTAATTGCATTGATAAGTCAAATTTAGAGTTGAATTTCCACTAATTAAGTTCCCTGCCTTTTTTTGCAAGTTCAGAAAATCATTGCTCAATTTTTAGACCATTCTGTGGATTCATCTAACTCAATTTTGGTTGAATCTTGAGGAGAATTTTATGTGTTATTAGTTGCAATTAGAATGAAGGATTTGTTGTTTTGGTTGAATCTTGAGGAGAATTTTGTGTTATTAGCTACATCTAGAACTAAGGATCTATTGTAAAACTGAGGCATTGCTTTAGTACCAACTGAATTGAGAAATGCTAAATTTTAATTAGGGGTAGCATGAGCTAATATAAACTAATTCATGATTAGGAGATGTTGTTACAATGGAACATTTTGGTTTGTAGGTGGGTTTCAATTTAGCATAGGCATGTTTGGGATAATAGTGGGAATGTGATCCATCATGTGTCCTTGTGTATTAAGTTTCCTATCCACTTTTATTGCTTCAGTATATGCAAGATGAAAGTCAGTAATAGTTTGGTCTCTCCTTAAGAAATTAGATTCCATATATCTAAAGAATTTTTGAACATTTCTAGGGATAATTGAGCATTTGGCCTATACAAGTCCGGTACCATACTATACATTTTTTGAAAGGTTCATTAAAATTACATATAATCTCATTTGATTCCCTTTTCATGCATGCAAATTTTTGGTATAAGATGCTTGGATCAACTACTTGACCAAACTATGCCAGAAATGTGGCATTCAATTGATTCCATCTAGTGATTAAATTTTTTGGAAGTTAAGGAACCTATCATAATCTTGATCAAGCAAAGTGAAGGGAAATAACTTACAAGCTATATATTCATTTCAACATTAATCAACATGATGGATGTTTTTTAGGATGTAATGTGTTTTTTTGTAGTCTTTATAGTATTTGGAATGAACTTTGGGAGACAACACTTAGAATTTCTAGGTAAATCATGCACATCACCCAAAACATTTATGGTTAATCCAACTAGCCAAGCTACATCCATTTGGAATAATATATTAGTTATATATTATGGGGATGATGTGGTTGGGTAAACTAATATTTTGGGTTTACCTCAATCAGATCTAGAACATCTATAACTTGGAGAGGAGGAATAATTAATTTTATATGTCCCAACCTAACTTCAGATCATGTGATCTTGGAAGAAGCCTCTAGAGTGATAAAATACTAATCTCCATTAGTATGGGTTTTAGGCACACCACAAAAAGAAGCAAATAGATGAACTACAAGATAGGAAAAATGGTGCCAAGATATGTTACTATGTTTGAAGCACACAATCAAAATTGAAAATCAAAAGAATCAGGAGCACTAAACTCAATGAATTTGAAATTTTAACACCCTTATAAAAATGCCTTCTTAGCTAAACAATCTCAAACAAATTCTAAATTTTAGAGGTTCAAGCCCTCCTTCTAACACCAATTTCTGTTAGGCTGAAATTGTGACTCACTCAAACACAGTTAGGAACTAACTAATCTAAGTGAATAAAATAGGTCTACATCTCATGGGACAAAGAGTCCCCCTGTTTTTAGGACCTGTTGGTGATCTAAGGGCCAATAAATTTTGAACAATATAACATGTGTATGTTATGTTTGTTTCCACCAAATGTTCTAAATGGTTTCCTCATATATTCAAAATCTCATTTTTGATATCCTCTATAAATTGATTATTTACAATGGAATGGGTATATCCCTTCTCATAATAAAATTTAAATGAGAGAGAGAGAGAGAGAGAGAGAGAGAGAGAGAGAGAGAGAGAGAGAGAGAGAGAGAGAGAGAGAGAGAGAGAGAGAGAGAGAGAGTATAGAAGAAAAGAAATAAATTCTTTGATCAGGATAGGCCTTTTAATACTTATAAATTAAATCAGTGTTGGCTGCAATAAAATCACTAGGTATTAAGTATAGCTAATACACAAACTAGAATACTACAATGAGCAAGACTCAAGGAAAATTATGAGAACATGAAATCTATAATTCTATTCAAAATAAAGCTAATACATAAGCATGTAGCTATTTTCACACTATGACTAATGTAAACCTCAATATAACTAGAATGAGCTCTTAGATCCAATTAAACTAGTCACTTCATAATATAATTATGTGTTCACTTACACACCAATAACATGAGAAAACTTATTTGCATGGATTACTTCTCAAATCAAGATCTTTGGAAAACCATCTAGACCAAACAAGTAGGAAGGTCAGGTGAAATCTTGGCTCAATCTCCACAAAATTTTGGTACTCAAATGTATAGACCATAGCATATTATCAAAGCTCAAAAATCATGAGGGAATAATAGGTTTAATCCTAGCATGATTCTGACAGCATTTTGGGATCAAATTTATCGACCCTTTATAATAGTACACAATACTACTTATATAGACAATGTTAGTCCATCATGGTTATGATTCATAACCATAAATTAAATGCTTTTGATATAAACATATAATAAAACAACTTATTATAACTCAATTTTGTGTTAACACATTAAGAAGGAAGAAGATAAGACCAATCTAGTCATGGCATGATTTTAGATACAACTTCTAGGATGGAAGTGGATTCAATATCCAATGCACTCAAAGCTCTAATGAATAATAAGCACTTTCTATTAATAAATTTCTTCCATTGATTGCTCATCGAGTAACCCAATGATAAGCAACCACCTCAATCTAGATTAATCCCAATGATTAAGGTATTAGTCCTGGCATTAATTTTGCACATTCCCCATTTATTATGTTTATCTTCAAGATAACAATAGATCATCTTCCATATATGCCATTTCCTATTAAGTGTTGATTATCTGGAAACATTAGAGTAATGGATTATTTCAATCTATAAATAAATGCATTCAATCCTCTTGATGAACTTATTTGGTGCTTCTACTCAATAAGGAAAACTCATGTTGTGTACATTTTATTTGATCTTGTTTTCTCCTTAATCCAGGTCTAATTCAATTTATTCTACATTTCGCTTTCTTTATGTAGGCTACTATTACTGCTTCTCCATGTTCTATTTGAAATTAGCTCAAGAGATCTTCAATTCAAGTTCTTTTCAACTAACTCTAGGTTCACAATTCTTGGGTCTATGCATTGTACTCACCCACTTTCCTTTGCCCATTATCTTTGCTTTCTATCAGAAAACATATACCACTTGATATTTGCCCTGGCCATCAAATTTTGGCTCTATGTTTTTTATATGGACATCCACATGTTTATCATTGAGGGGAATGCTTATGTGTATGTTTTGCTATCATATTATCACTTTTCTACTTTCTGATGCTTCTCCTTTGTTAAACATCATATTTATTACAAGGTCCCACCTTTTCCACTTAGACCCTTATTGGCATTCCTAGGAATTACCTTGTTGTTTTCTTCACTATTGTCACGTGGCTTCTTTTCAGGTCCTCGAGCTCTTCATTCTCTTATGAGTCAATATTATTAATATTTTGAGCTTCCAAGTTAATGTTGTCAATCCTTAGATCTTCTAGGTTTATAAGATGATGCCAAGTGTCAAAATATTAGGTCCTTGGGACATGGAGATTTATATAGTTGATTCACTCTTGGGTTAATGTCTTAATGCCCCAGAGGTTTCAAAGTTCTAAGATTCTGAGATCATGGCATATGGCATGATCTCAAGGCTTTGGGGGTTTAAAATACTTAGTTACTTTTCAAAAATATTTGACCATGGAGCTCTTTAGGGTAGTGAGATATCAACATGTGGATGAATATCTATGGCTTGAGGAGATCTCTGCGAATAAAACAATGCAAAAGTATACTCGGGAAACAATCAATATGTTAGTCAAAAACCCAAATCCATATAAGTATGAATACAGAAATGTGAATAACAAATGACATAACTTAATTTAAACTGAGTGAAAATATAAACTAGACTTTATCAAACATAAGATTTATGAAAATTAAAACCCACGAAAGAAAATAAAGCCAAATTACAATGTAAATTTGATTGAACAAGCACCAGTTTGAGTGAAATAAATTGGTTTAACAACTAATAAAATTTCAAAATATGAAATAAAAGACAAATGTTTCCAAGCTAAGTGAATAGATGATAAAATTATCATGCAAGAATCTAAATTTCACTTGACATTTGAAATTACATAAAGAATATATCTCAATGATGCACAAATAAACCAAAATGTGATAAATAGGTCGGGCTCATGACTTGAAGACCATAAATGAAATCAAATCCTTGAAATTTTATTAGCATTCATAAATGAAGTCTTACGACTATGAAATAAAATGAAAATAAAACATTTTTTTTAAATCAAGAGGGTCCCCATGTGAAAATCTGAGCAAGGGGTGTGTTGGACCCAACAGGTGCCACCTAAACAATGTATTCCTCTTGAGAATATCAAAACATATGAAATGCGTGAGTCAAGTAATGTGACTCTATTATCCCTAGATGAAAATATGAAACTAAACATTAAGGTGCACATGGATTCACATCAAGAATAAGAACCATTACCAAAGGAACCAATAATACCAAAACCACAATAAAATCCAACATTTAAGTTTCCTTTATTGGTCAATATTGAGCAACAAGATGTCCATGTTTCAGATTACTATGATAATGATGATGACTCCACCTATGATATGACATGTGAGAAATTGTAAAAACTAAATTTTTATCCACCTGAGCATCTTTCACATAACCTATTTGAATGTATAGGGCCTAGTACATATAAGCTAAATCCATCTTTAAAGGATAAAGAATCAAGTCTAGAAAAGTGAAAAACAAAAATAGTAGATGCAAATGTAAATGCTTATTATTCTATACATACCTCATGGCTTCACACATTGATTCAACCTTATAGGTTTCAACTACAAATACATCATGTAAATAATGTGGAGGCATCTCATGAGAATCCACAACAAAATTTGCAAATCATAGTAAGCCAAGATACTCTGGATATAATACTTTAGATGTTACTTGTACATAAGATGATATATTTACCTTCTTTTAGACAAAACACATGGCATATTTCATCCTAAATAAGCATTACCATATTATCACTATCATCATATTATTGGTCATCCTATAAATCAATGTGAGGCATTAAAAACCCAAATTTAGAAATACAAGAATGAAAGAAGCATCCAAATTGTTTATGAGAAAATAAAAAGACTTAATACATAAAAATCCTTAGAAGAGAACCATTTTTAGACATGATCAAGGCATGAATCCTTCACTATTACTAAAAATATATATGGGATTCAATACCAACATCTCAAGGTGGATAAAAACACTTGGAACATAGCTTGCAATATTGCCACACTACATCATATAAGACATAATATATATGAGTTACACTATTCTTCAGCTTTCCCAATATCTCTTGGGTACATTATACTAGCCATTGAGTGTGGACCAAAGTTAGTAGACCATTTTATATGGGTAATGCATCAACAACCACATTTGAATTTACAATTTAGACAATAATGGCTAAGCGATATGAAAGCAACTATTAGTATTACAAATCAATACCTTATTTTCCAGCATGAAAACAAAGAAATTTGTATCCCACATGATGGATATGGTAGTATCCAAATACCAACCACTGTTGGTAGAGAGTTACTATTAACTAAAAAAGAATTATTGATAAGGAAATATAATCAATTTTGGAAAATAAGGCACCATGCAATACCTTGGCTCTTGAATTTGAGGACTTGTTGCACTAAGTGGTTCCACACATGAAACCATCCAAAAATACAAAAACAAAAATCCAAAAATATCTTCAAATTTTACATGTTTTATTAGTTCCTTAGCATTTATGTTCTTGGTTCCATGTTGGTAAATGGCATATCAGGACTTTCTATATACACATGTTTCACACATCATTTGAGAGTGATACATACATACATAGATACATTAACTATTCCTACATGGATGTTGGGCCTTCCTTCTACTCATATCATATAGACATTGGGAATATTAAATTATCTGATCTTGATATATGTTGTCCCCCAAAAATATCACTCATTTTTGGGACAACATTTGAATTATTTTGGTCTTACAGACCAAAATTATCTCTCCCCTTTCCAAATTTTGTCTTGGGCATTCAAACTCCTCATTTCTCAAGCTTTTCAAAAATCTACGGACTGTAAACAAGCTTATTTCTACAAGTTCAACAGGTTTCATGACTTCTACAGGTGTGTTCAATCAAAAGGAATCAATTTCTAACAATTGGTCATTTTTAAAATTGGTTCATCACCTTGGTTCAAACAGAAATTTCCATCAGCAAGCATCAGCATCAGGTTCAACGTTTGGTTCTTCTTTTGGTTCAACGTCAAATGGTTCAAAGGCAGGTTCAATCAAGCGGTTCAGTGCTTTGATTCATTCTTTGGTTCAATCAAGCGGTTCATCAGTTAGTTCAAAGCTTTGTTTGAACCATTGAACCAAAATTTGGTTCAATGACCAAGTTCAATGTTTGGTTCAACGACCAAGTTCAACATTTGGTTCAACGACCAAGTTCAACGTTTGGTTCAATGCTTAGTTCATCTGTTCAATTCACTCAAATTGAACCATTGGCTTGAACCATTTTTAGTTCAATCGATTGGTTCAATGTCTTGTTTCAATGGAATGGTTCATAGCCTAAGTTCAAAGGATCCCGAAGGCCATTCAAAGACTACTTGAAGGGTAGATACCCTTGCGAGAGGCTCTTCTCGACTCAAAATGGGTCATTCCTTAAGGCCCAAAAAGGCAAGTATAATTCAGAAAAGAGGCAAACAGAAAAGCCGAAAGAAGACAAAGGAATGACGCGCTTGGAAACATCAAATTCAACACAGTGAATTAGCTGTTGATCCTTTAAAACACACAGACCAAAATACATTCACAGATCTCAAAGCCAAGACCAGCATAACACAGAGAGGAACAGAATAGTAAATCAAATCCAGGGCCCAATTCAATTAACCAGACAAGGAGGAATGATGAAGATAAGATCAGATCGCTAGGGAAGTTGCAATTTTTAATAAGCGTGACTTATTTCCTTGCATTGATAAAATCAAATTGGTAAAGCACCCCTAAGTTTCAACACATCTCCTTAACAGATTCCAATGCAAATTGATGTATTGATTGTTCCCAAATCCTTCTTAAGAGGCTATATAAGGGACTTTCTTTGATTGTAATAAGGATCTCTTTTTTGACAATTAAAACGAAACTCTGCCCAAATTGTAAGGCATTGCTGAGACTTTGAGCTCAAATTGCTGACCATATTTTATTACTAGAATAAGAAAGCAATTAGTTTTTTAGACTTTGCACTGTAATATCTTTGTTATTGAGGAAATTGTTCTTATGTCTTTTCCTTCAATATATCTTCTGTTCCTTTAATTCAACAAGCAGAATTAGTGACAGCAGTTAAAAAAGGTGTCCTAAAGAGTCGACTGTGGAGAGACTTTGTGCCCCCATAATCACCTATAGTTTGTTTTCTTTTCATTTCTATTTAAAGGACCTTGAGGCGACTTTGTGCCCTCATTGTCCTTTGTATCTTACTCTTGAGCAATCTAGGTGAAGACTTTGAGTTGCATCTCAATTTGTTGGTTATCACATCCTTTGCTACATTTTGTTGTTACTGCCAGGAGTATTCTTGTGGTTTGCTAAATAGTATTTCTTAAAGAAGATGAGTACTGTCTGTCATTTCCCCTGAGTTTTTCCTTTGATCCGAGTGCATCATCTCTGAAAGAAGAGAGATGGATGGTTTGTCCCACCCATGAGTATTATTTTCTATATATATATATATATATAGCATACCTACAGGGAACCTCCCCTTGATGAGAGAAAAGATCAGTGTCTTTCTGATGTGGTAAAACTACACATTTGGATGACTAATCTTCCTAATTTGGCTGATCAAACCTATTTTGTTTATCAGTACACTGATTGACAAAATATTCAACTAACAATTTTTGGTGACTCTGTTGGGGTTATACACAATATTGTGCAATTTGGAACCTCAAGTTTTAGATTGAAACATCACCTATTTAACCCATTATCATTATAACCTTATCCATTATAGACTCTGGTGACTTTGTTTCATGTTTTACCTATCCATTTATAGCCTTACCATTTTCATCCATCTCCATTATATTATCTAGTCTGTAAAACCAGAGCTGCTGGGAAAGAAAGCACTGTTTGAAGCCTCAAGCTTTAAGCTGAAGCAGGGCCAGTTTCTTTTCCATTTTTGTCTTATAATCTACGAGCTCCACTTAGATGTGTTATCCCTATTGTTCATAATTAAATCATGGCAGTTCGAGGCCCTTGGGGTAACTCTTTTGGCCCACTCAACTTGACTCCACCTCTACATGAGCTACCACTCAATTCAAGGAAGAATTTCCCTAAATTCTTTGGTGATGGAAGAGTCCACCCTGATGAACACATTGCAGCCTTCACCATAGCATGTGGTGTGATATGGGTGGAATTTGAAGATGTGACAGTCAGGCTTTTTGTGGAGACATTACAAGGTGCTACTGTAGACTGGTTTTACCATCTACAAATTGGATCAGTGACTGGCTGGGACACTATCAAAGCCAAGTTTGAAGCAAGGTTCAAACTTGCAGAAGATGCACATGCCTTGCTGGCCTAGCTCACACAGATGAAGAAGGATCCCCATGAACCTATGAGGGACTTCATTGCCAGGTTCAATAAGCTGAGGCATAGGATTCCCATGATCGCCCAACCGACACCTCAAAATCTCATGTGTTTCTTCATCAATTCATAGCTGCCTAAAGTGAGTTTTCTGTTGAGATGGGCTAGACACATAGACCTTGAGGCTGCTCAAGACTTGGCTACTGATCTAGAAGATGACCTTATCTTGGTAGGAAAGATAAGGAGATATCTTAACAGAATTAGAGCTACATCATCTTCTGAATATTCATCTATAAGCACCACTGATCAAATGGTGCAAAAGCTGGCAAATGAATTGCTAGCCTTGAAAAGGCAAATGGCACCAAGTATGTCTTCTGCTCCTCTATATAAAGATATACCAAGGAGGACATTCCCTAATCAGCCATATCAAGGAAATGCTGCCAGAAGTTAAGGGCAACAAAATTGTCTTCCTCCCCCACAAAAGAATCTTGCCCTTGAAGCACCTCCAACAAACTCAGTAGTTGGATATCTGGAAACAAAGCATGTCTCCTATTTCCAACTTGAGTTAGAGCAAGAAAATGGCTCTGATCTCTTTAGGGAAGATCTAGAAGAATCAGCTGGTGACTCCCACATTGGTTTCTTGAATTACCATGATGAATCCAAAAGTGAAGGTGAAGTAATCAAAGGATCATACGCAGTATTCACCTAGTCCCAAAATCAGTCAGCCCAGCAGGCCGACAAAGAGAAGATAGAGGAGTAACCCCAACCAGTAATTTTAGTTGTTGAGCAGAGAACCCCTCTTCTTTTTCAATCAAAAGACCTAGTGATTACCAAAGAAGTAAGTACATCGAACATCTCTGCACCTTTTACTTCAACTTCACAAACCAGTCCTCCCCCTCCTAAAAATCAAAATGATGAATTCCCATCTTCTCTTCCAAGCCCATTCCAGTCATTTGACATGATTAATCATGTCAAGAAATCCAAAATTTAGATGACTGAGTTTGAATCCCTGCAAGCCAATCCTGAGCAATTGGACATTGATGGAGAACCAGGTGTAGACCTGTCTGAGGTAAAAATTGTGGTCACCCAAACGGCCCCTGTAACTCAAATTCTGTTTGAGCCTTCAGGCAGGGGTAATTACTTCTTGACCATAGAGGATGTTCATGTTTCTACAGATGAAAGTCATATAGCTAACAATCCAAGAATTGATCCAAACAAGATTTTAGGAGAATTGGTGGGATGAAGTATAAACAAGGAAGGATCTTCCATCTCTAAAGAAGAGAAATCTAATAGGAGATCAGCTTCTGATGATGACAGCAATTCTTGCACCAGTGATGAAGTTGGGACTGTATTGATATCTCCTCAAGGAGATATTCTTCCTTCATGTAATTTTCAAGTCAGCATTTTTTCCACAGCTGGATACAGATCTCTGTTGCTCAAATTAAACACTGCTCAAGATGAAGAAGTCAAACTCCTTCACATCAAAGGAGATGCTAAGCTGATAATTTGTCAGGAGTTTAATGTGGACAATCCAATCATATGCTAGATTGAACCAAAAGAACAACCAATTATGGTAATGGACCATGTTGCTGCAAATCAAAATTAGGCAAAGGAACCCTTCGCAGGGAGAACAAGGAGTTATGGTTTTCAATTTGAAGACCACCTCCTGCCACAGAGCAAAAAGAAGGAAAGACCCAGAGGAAGACACAAAAAATTGGTTTCCTGGTGGAGAGCTCCATTCGCCCTTCACCATTTCTAGGGACAAAATGTCTTTTTGCTGGTTTACCAAGATGGCACCTTATTTTCACTGTCTCTCAAGAAGCAGCTATTGTCAACCTGGAGCTGCGCCCTGATTCGAAGACGTGCGTGAAATGGCCAGTCCTCTATCTGGCTAAAACAATGGGATCTTCTCATGAGGGTGGGTGCCTCAATAGCGAGTAGAACCTCCAGACAAGGCTGGTTCCTATATGATGTATCAATGAAGATTCCTACTCCATGCTGCTGACTGCCATGGAAAAGGGAGAAAGAAAACTTAAAGGGGAAATCCTACCTAAAAGAGGGTGATACACCAGAACTATGATCCTACTCAGCTCGAAACCTTGAACACTGAGTGAACAACAGAGAAGGAAGACCTTAGACTTCAAATTAATCACTTCTGCATAAGTATTTAATGCAGAGGTTCGGTCCAATAACTAAAACCTAAGGGAAATGGTGGAGAGAGGTCTAATAAAAGACATTGTGCAGCCGCCTAACATCCACTTACAATTTCAGCAAAAGACAATAAAGAACACTTCAACATGCCCTACACAAGGACAATATAGCAACTAGGTACGAAACAGAACTTGGGAAGGGAGAAAACTCTACCACTTATGCAAATTGCTAAAAAATATACACTATGCCAAGCTTGAAATCTGAAAGTACACTCCCGCTTATTGATCAAAAAGGTTACACAACTCTTAATGGCAGAGTTTGGTCTAACCAAGAGAGATTGGATTCTTTAAAACAAGGCTAAAAGCCATTATATAGGAATTTACAATAGGCTAAAGATAGTCGTATAAACTTGAAGAGAAAAATTCACTTTGGTTAACTCAATAAAATATATTTTTCCTGTCTTTGCATGAATTCTCTTTGTTTGATGAAGCGCACTCGTCCTTGCATGGAAATCTTATAATTTTGGATGTGGCATTTGATTCGATTAGTTAACTCCAAATCTGGAACAGTCAACCCCAAATATGAATTAGTCAACTCCTGTTGAAGCTAAATTTGACCTTCGGATGCATGCATTGTAGGAAGACAAACAGGTCTTTAATGATTCATTAACTGAAGCTTCGACCGTTTGTTCAAAAATAGCTCTAGCATTTGCATGTAAATCTCCTAATTTTGGTCATGTTTATTTCCAGAGGATTCCATGTTCAACTCTTCGTCAGACTATCTATTTTCTATTCCTTTGCACAGTCAAATTCATTTATTTTTTGGATTTTTCTGCTATTTTGCTTCCAACGGTTACTTCCCACTGTCAAAATTTGATGGCCTGCGGGACATCACCGGAAGCTTTATGCTTCCTTGGAAATATCTCCACAAGTTTTTTATCCATTGGCTGTTAATTGCATTAGTCAGCTGAGTCATATTTTTGCGGCCTTTTGTTGGCGACCCTGCTAGGTTGGACTGTGGGGTTTTTGTTTTAAATGCCTCCGTGGCTGAGCTTCTAAATTCCTTCAGACTTTTTGTCCAAAGGAATTCCTTCAGACAAAAAGTCTGAAGGTTTCTTTGTCTTTGCCTACGCTCTTGGCTTCTTTGCACAATTTTATTGACTTTTCCATTTCTGAATTCCTGCTATGCGGATTTCATTCAGAATTTCAATGCTTTGTCTTTGATCTTTAATGTGGCTGTGGGAGGCCAAGTATTCTCCAGCCAGTCTAGGTGGCATCTGTGTGGCATCCAGCCAGTCTGTGTGTCCTCCACATGGCCTCCTATTTAGCTTTGCCTTTTGAAAAAACCCTGGGGTCATCATACGTAGACTTTATGTCTTGCATACCTCCGAATTTCTTCAGACTTTTTGTCTGAAGGAATTCCTTCAGACAAAAAGTCCACAAAAATTCATCCTTCACTTAGCTTCTATGAAATGCGCCTTTGGTAGACAATGTGTCTTTTGCCAGCCTACAGTCTAGTCAGCTTTGAGATTCCAAACGTGCCCTTTGCCAACCTGCAGTCCAGTCCACGTGTCATTCAGTAGCGATCAACGTGTCATCCACTTGTCAATCAGCAACAGTCCTTGACCAGTCCACGTGGCCTCTAGCTAGCCGGTCCACGGGAGCTTGTTAACTTCTTTCATTGAACCGCTCCCTTTGAAACCAGCGTTGAACCAATACATTGAACCAAATTTTGGTTCAACGGTTCAAATAACACCTCAAACCGACTAACAAACCATTTGATTGAACTGAAGAAGTGAACAGAAGAAGTGAACAGACCCTGCACTCTCTGAACTAGTTTTGAAACCATTAAACCTTGAAGCGATTGAACTTCAAACTTTGACAAATGCACTTAACTCTTGCTGATGATGTTGAACCTTTGAACTCATCGAACCAAACCTGAAAATGACTGAGTGCTAGAAACTTGTTCTTTCGAGAGCTTTGCCAAAGGAAAACAGTGCATTCTCCCTTCCTTGGCTAAAGATGATAACTTTCCAAGTGGCAAAAAATCTGACTCATGGAAGATTTGTCAACATTTTGGTGACTCAGCTGGGAAGCATGCCTGCTATGCTTGAGGATCTAGGCCATGTTAAACGCTATATGAATCCCAGATGGTGAATCTGATCTCTAATTGAAAATAATTTGCTCTGATCATTGTTGTAATAACCTCCTCCTTCAAAATAAGAAGGAAAACACACGAAAGTTGAAAACTAACTAAAATCAAATGTGCAAACAAGCACTTATTGAACAAAATTGAAGCAAACTACTATGCTTTTATAGCACTTAGAGGAAGGTAGAAACAACTAAAATAACCTAGTTAACCATGATAAGGTACGATCTACCTAGATCAAATGGAAAATTCTTGAACTCGCTCCTTTCGAGAGATGATACAATTTGCAGGGCAAGATATATATTAGTCATAACCTTTGATGAGGCAGTTGCCTTGTTGACCAACTGTATTAGTACCTTCTTGAAAGAGTCATCAACAACAAACCAGTCACCAGTAAAGATAAACTCACCAGGTATTTCTTGATTGTTCTCAGAGTGCTTGTCATCTATTACCATGTCAAGTGATACCCCATTTATGCATGGTTTTTGAGTGACCACATCCTTCTTATTGACTGCTACTGTTCATCCAGCTCTTCAAGGAACTTTGAATATGCAACTTGATCTGTATTGGGATCTTAAATAGGTGGTTCTTTATCAAGCTACTTATAAACGTGATCTTCAATAGCCAACATATCTGTATAAAGCTCTTCAATCTCTGGTAGAGGCTCAAGGTACAGCTGCCAATCATATTTTTGTTCCTCATTTTGGTCTATTTGAATTGAATCCACTATCACGCTATCTGAATCTTTCTCAATAGGAGATACCTGTAACTCATGTATGACTTCCATTTGTACCAACACCTTTTGAAGTTCATCCACATCAAGATCAGTCTTCCCACTCTCAGTTATAACTAGATGCTCAATCACAACCTCAAGAGAAGTATCAATAGGAATTTCCTCAAATACTTCTGAGGCATCCTCCACACGTTTTGCAAGAACCTGACCTGTAGCTACAACCTCTTTCTCAATACTCTGAAGAACAGGGTCTTCTTGAGGAAGGGTGATGGCTGGAGGGTGATGAAATTCACTTGTTTGAGAGGGAAAATGAAGCATGGGAGATTGATCATGATCAGATTTTGGAGTCTTGAGGGAAAAGGAATCATCTAGGGAGTTTGGGAAAGAGAAATTCTTAAAAACCTCTGTATTCTGTTCCTTCCATTTGGCCATTACCTCATCAAAGTTTGGACCCTGTTTGTCCTCCTGGACAACCTAAGTTTGAGAGATGATTGGTGAGGAAATGATGGGACTATAGGAAGGTCTAGTCTCATAAATAGCCACTTGAATAGACTTTTGATTAGGCTCTTGACTCCAACTAGGAAGCCCCCTAGGCACATGTTAGGCATGGTGAAGAGCTTCACAAGAATAAGAAGCACCATAGCCTTTTGTAGACAATTCTTTTAACTTGATTCTTTGCCATTCCCAAGCCTCCATTTTTTCTAATGCAAGAATACATAGTCCATTTATCTCTTCTAGATCATTAGACGCGTTTCCAAATAGACCATTTATTTCCTCATACTGAGAGTTAGAACAAACCTTTCTTGCACATGCCAGTATTCTAAGCTCTATTTCATTCATTTTTTCTTGAAGGTGATACTACTCATATGTGACATCATAACCATATGGGGAAGATGAAATCTGATCCTAAGACTGATATGGATTACCAGGCAGGTAAGAGTCATGTTCTTGATAATAAGGATCATGAGAAACTTGATAAGGCTCAACATAGCTTTGATAATAACCTTGATTAAGCTCATAGATATCATGACCAGGCTGGTATGATCCATCATTAGGCTGATAAGGAAACACAACATAGGAATTCTCTCCATACATAGCCATCAAAATTCATCCGTAATAATAAAAATAGACTTACATGGAAGCTGTCTTGAACTGTTAGAAATAACTGCTTGAGCTTGGAGTCACCGAATACCTCTTGAAGAACACTGTTGTAACTACAATTAACTGTGATTTCATAAAAACCAAGAAAAAATGAGTCCCACTGGGCGTGCCAAAAATTGTTGTCAACCTGGAGCTGCGCCCTTATTCAAAGACGTGCGTGAAACGGCCAGTCCTCTATCCGGCTGAAACAATGGGATCTTCTCACGAGGGTGGGTGCCTCAATAGTGAGCAGAACCTCCAGAGAAGGTTGGTTCATGTATGATGTATCAATGAAGATTCCTACTCTACGCTACTGACTACCATGGAAAAGGGAGAAAGAAAACTTAAAGGGGAAATCCTACCTAAAAGAGGGTGATACACCAGAACTATGGTCCTACTCAGCTTGAAACCTTGAACACTAAGTGAACAACAGAGAAGGAAGACCTTAGACTTCAAATTAATCAATTTGCATAAGTATTTCATGCAGAGGTTCGGTCCAATAACTAAAACTTGAGGGAAATGGTGGAGAGAGGTCTAATAAAAGACATTGTGCAGCCGCCTAACATCCACTTACAATTTCAGCAAAAGACAATAAAGAACACTTCAACATGCCCTGCACAAGGACAATATATCAACTAGGTACGAAACAAAACTTGGGAAGGGAGAAAACTCTACCACTTATGCAAATTGCTGAAAAATATACACTATGCCAAGCTTGAAATCTGAAAGTACACTCCTGCTTATTGATCAAAAAGGTTACACAACTCTTAATGGAAGAGTCTGGTCTAACCAAGAGAGATTGGATTCTTTAAAACAAGGCTAAAAGCCATTATATAGGAATTTACAATAGGCCAAAGATAGCTGTATAAACTTGAAGAGAAAAATTCACTTTGGTTAACTCAATAAAATATATTTTTCCTGTCTTTGCATGAATTCTCTTTGTTTGATGAAGCGCACTCATCCTTGCATGGAAATCTTCTAATTTTGGATGTGGCATTTGATTTGATTAGTTAACTCCAAATCTGGAATAATCAACCCCAAATATGAACTAGTCAACTCCTGTTGAAGCTAAATTTGACCTTCGGATGCATGCGTTGTAGGACGACAAACAGGTCTTTAATGATTCGTTAACTGAAGCTTCGACCATTTGTTCAAAAATAGCTCTAGCATTTGCATGTAAATCTCCTAATTTTGGTCATGCTTATTTCCAGAGGATTCCTGTTCAACTCTTCATCAGACTATCTATTTTCTATTCCTTTGCACAGTCGGCTTCATTTATTTTTTGGATTTTTTTGCTATTTTGCTTCCAATGGTTACTTCCCACTGTCAAAATTTGATGGCCTGCGGGACGTCACCGAAAGCTTTATGCTTCCTTGGAAATATCTCCACAGGTTTGTTATCTGTTGGTTGTTAATTGCATTGGTTGGCCGAGTCATATTTTTGTGGCCTTTTGTTGGCGACCCTGCTGGGTTGGACTATGGGGTTTTTGTTTTAAATGCCTCCGTGGCTGAGCTTCTGAATTCCTTCAGACTTTTTGTCCAAAGGAATTCCTTCAGACTTTTTGTCCAAAGGAATTCCTTCAAACAAAAAGTCTGAAGGTTTCTTTGTCTTTGCTTGTGCTCTTGGCTTCTTTGCGCAATTTTATTGACTTTTCCATTTCTCAATTCCTGCTGTGCGAATTTCGTTTAGAATTTTAACGCTTTGTCTTTGATCTTTAATGTGGCTGTGGGAGGCCAAGTATTCTCCAGCCTATCTAGGTGGCATCCACATGGCATCCAACCAGTCTGTGTGTCCTCCACGTGGCCTCTTGTTTACCTTTGCCTTTTGAAAAAACCCTGGGGTCATCATACGTAGACTTTATGTCTTGCATACCTCCGAATTTCTTCAAACTTTTTATCTGAAGGAATTCCTTCAGACAAAAAGTCCACAGAAATTCATCCTTTGCTTAGCTTCTATGAAATGTGCCTTTGGCAGCCAACGTGTCTTTTGCCAGCCTGTAGTCCAGTCAGCTGGGTGTCAGTCCAGTCAGCTTCGAGATTCCAAATGCGCCCTTTGCCAGTCTACAGTCCAGTCCACGTGTCAGTCAATAGCGATCAACGTGTCATCCACTTGTTAATCAGCAATAGTCCTTGACCAATCCATGTGGCCTCTAGCTAGCCGGTCCATGGGAGCTCGTTAACTTATTTCATTGAACCGCTCCCTTTGAACCCAGCGTTGAACCAAGATGTTGAACCAAATTTTGGTTCAACGGTTCAAATAACACCTCAAATTGACTAACGAACCGTTTGATTGAACTAAAGAAGTGAACAGACCCTGCACTCTCTGAACTAGTTTTGAAACTGTTGAACCTTGAAGTGGTTGAACTTCAAACTTTGACAAATGCGCTTAACTCTTGCTGATGATGTTGAACCTTTGAACCCATCAAACCAAACCTGAAAATGACTGAGTGCTGGAAACTTGTTCTTTCGAGAGCTTTGCCAAAGGAAAATAGTGCATTCTCCCTTCCTTGGCTAAAGATGATAACTTTCCAAGTGGCAAAAAATTTGACTCATGGAAGATTTGTCAACAATAGCATCTGAAATACTTCAATTCTTGAAGTATTAGATCATTGCATATGTATATTTGTACAGTTTTCAATTCTATTTTGTTTTGTTTGTTTCTATTTTTTATGCCTTTCATTTCTAGGTAGCATGACTCCGTAACGCAATGGCATACTTGAAGACACTAGAGATTTTGGATTCTACTCCTTTCAATTCATTTTGCAATTGACAGAAGTTCCCCAACTAGAGCCAGCTGTTGTCCCCCAAAAATATCACTCATTTTTGGGACAACATTTAAATTATTTTGGTCTTACAGACCAAAATTATCTCTTCCCTTTCCAAATTTTGTCTTGGGCATTCAAACTCCTCATTTTTCAAGCTTTTTAGAAATCTATGGACTGTAAATAGGCTTATTTCTACAAGTTCAACGGGTTCCACGACTTCTACAGGTGTGTTCAATCAAAAGGAATCAATTTCTAACAATTGGTCATTTTTAGAATTGGTTCATCGCCTTGGTTCAAACAAAAATTTCCATCGACAAGCATCAGCAACAGGTTCAACGTTTGGTTCATCTTTTGGTTCAATGTCAAATGGTTCAAAGGCAGGTTCAATCAAGCGGTTCAGCACTTTGGTTCATTCTTTGGTTCAATAAAGCAGTTCATCAGTCAGTTCAAAGCTTTGTTTGAACTGTTAAACCAAAATTTGGTTCAATGACCAAGTTCAACGTTTGGTACAATGACCAAGTTCAACATTCGGTTCAATGCTTAGTTCATCAATTCGGTTCACTCAAATTGAACCATCAGCTTGAACCATTTTTGGTTCAATCAATTGGTTCAATGTCTTGTTTTAATGGAATGGTTCATAGCCTAAGTTCAAAGGAGCCTGAAGGCCATTCAAAGACTGCCCGAAGGGTAGATACCCTTGCGGGAGGCTCTTTCCAACTCAAAACGAGTCATTCCTTAAGGCCCGAAAAGGCAAGTATAATTTAAAAAAGAGCCAAACAGAAAAGCCAAAAGAAGACAAAGGAATGACACGTGCGAAAATGTCAAATTCAACACAGTGAATTAGCCATTGATCCTTTAAAACATACAGACTAGAATACATTCACAGATCTCAAAGCCAAGACTAGCAGAACGTGGAGAGGAACAAAATAGTAAATTAAATCTAAGGCCTGATTCAATTAATCAGACAAGGAGGAATGATGAAGATAAGATAAGATCGCCAGGGAAGTTGCAATTTTCAATAAGCATGACTTATTTCCTTGCATTGATAAAATCAAATGGGTAAAACACCCCTAAGTTTTGGTGCGTCTCCTTAACAGATTCCAATGCAAATTGATGTATTGATTGTTCCCAAATCCTTCTTAAGAGGCTATATAAGGGACTTTCTTTGATTGTAATAAGGATCTCTTTTTTGACAATTAGAACGAAACGCTGCCCAAATTGTAAGGCATTGCTGAGACTTTGAGCTCAGATTGTTGACCATATTTTGTTATTGGAATAAGAAAGCAATTGGTTTTTCAGACTTTGCGCTGTAATATCATTGTTATTGAGGAAATCATTTTTATGTCTTTTTCTTCAATATATCTTCTATTCCTTTAATTCAACAAGTAGAATTAGTGACAACAGTTAAAAAAGGTGTCCTAAAGAGTCGACTGTGGAGAGACTTTGTGCCCCCATAATTGCCTTTAGTTTGTTTTCTTTTCATTTCTATTTAAAGGACCTTGAGGTGACTTTGTGCCCTCATTGTCCTTCGTATCTTACTCTTGAGCAATCCAGGTGAAGACTTTGAGTTGCATCTCGATTTGCTAGTTATCACATCCTTTGCTACATTTTGTGGTTACTACCAAGAGTACTCCTGTGGTTTGCTGAATAGTATTTCTGAAAGAAGAGGAGTACTATCTATCATTTCCCCTGAGTTTTTCCTTTGATCTGAGTGCATCATCTCTGAAAGAAGAGAGATGGATGGTTTGTCCCACCCATGAGTATTATTTTTTGTTTATATATATATATATATATATATATATATATATATATATATATATATATATATATATATATATATATATATATATATATATATATATATATATATCATACCTACAGGGAACCTCCCCTTGATGAGAGGAGAGATCAGTGTCTTTTTGATGTGGTAAAACTACACATTTGGATGACTAATCTTCCTACTTTGGCTGATTAGAGCTATTTTATTTATCAATACGCTGATCGACAAAATATTCAACCAACAATATACACATAGGTTATATAGTTTTATGATCACTTTCCATTATCATGATCAAACTTATGTACATACACATGCCTTTATTTATGTTTATATCTTTCACAGTGTGCATGATATGCTATGTACTTGACATTTTTTGCCAATACATATATCCAGGGGCTAGTATGTTATGTTTATGTTGTTACTTTATGCACTTACTTGACTTTCGTGTCTTTATTGTTGAGCATTTGAATATGCTCCACTATTTTTGGCCCCCGTGCTTTTATTTTCTTATTTTGACATTTTTATATGTCATTGCTTGTTGTATGGACATTTGAAAATGTTATTCCTTAGTTTGTGGACATTTGACTATATCATGTCCCTTTGAGTTTGTAACATTTGAACATGCCCCTTATTTGAGGTCTCATTACACCATTATCTTTTAATTTACTTTTGAGTGCTCTTATGTGTGTGCTTAATTACTTATTGATCTTGTATTATTACTATCTAGACATTGCCATTATCTATATCATGCATCTTAGAGCTTGATGTGATCATATTTTGCATGCTTCAATGATATATCTACATAGACATGTTTCTCCTATATTTGACATGGTTCATACATAGATTATACAATTAACTTATCCTTTTGAGGTAAGGTAAGTACCATTTTCTACTTCCCTTCACCTCAAAATGGGGGAATATTAGTGGGGGCAAGTCATAGAGACACGACTTTCACATTTTTCATAGTTCATAGATTCAGATATATAGCGGGGGTATGTTATGAAAACATATTCTCCACATTTATCATAGTTCATATATTCAGAGATACAGTGGGGGTATGTTAAGGAAACATTTTTTCACACTTATACCAACTCTCAGTTATAGATTTCAAAGGCAATATATTTTTGAAACATGTTCTCCATAATTACATAATTGTAAATTGGCCAAATTGCACAATTATATTATTTAGATATACATTTGTGGTAGAATTATATACATTGGTACCATTTTATACCTAGGTTTCAGCATGAAACATATATAATGTGCATATGTTATGAAAAGAGTACCTAAATTGTAAAATCAAAATCAGTTTTAGATTTCAAAATGCTTTTATGAACTTTAGCTCATAGGTTAAACTGTTATAGATTGTTATTGATTAAATATATTGTAGTAGTTGGTTCACTTTTGGTATGGTCAAGGTGATTAAACCACTCAATCTTTCTAAATTTATAGGCTGGACTTGATTACATCATCCAACCTCATTAGATTTATAGTGTGGGTTGACCTGGATCCACTCATGCTCATCAAGTTATAAGTATCATTGAGTTACATGATTGAACTAATCTCAACTGTTGGGTGGTAACTCACCTTTTCTCCAAATTTGGGGTTAAGTTTGTCCTTTAACCTCTCTCTCTACACACCCACACACACTTGCAAGTTTTACATTTGTCTTAATCTTAGTTTCAAAGCTTCATAATGAATCATCTTTTCAAAACAAGTTTTCCAAGGCAAGGGAATTGTATCAATACATAGGTCGGTAACCAACAAAGCACTCGCGTTGGGATAATGAAAAGGCAAGGTGTGTTATATACACCTAAGTATGCATTTATTTTCATTTAAACTAGTAACTTCATACTAGATTAAAAGGGAGAAATGTAGACACTAAATATGAATTATATAGCACCTCAAACTTGTACAATTAGAAAATACATATCATGGATGTACCTTCAACTTTTAAACCTTCCAATTATCAAAAGGCTTGCATTTAATATCTCTTTATGCTTAAGACTTATCTCTTAGTTTGGTCATATGTTATTATGATGGTTAGGTCTTCTAATATTGCTCAAAATTTTATAAACCTACTTATCTTCTGTCTTTACAAGTTTTGGACCTATATTTGTTTTCCAGCTTCATAGACACTTGCATCATAGTTAGATGCTTATGTAGACATAAGTTTCTTATATCAATACAAGTATCTAATATCCTAAAGTCATCAAATTTACAATTACAATGTGTCCTTATGGTCAGCCTAAGTGCTTTAATGTAATATATTTTCAAAAGGGGTTAATATATATACAAGATAAACCCTCATTCATTCCTCACCTAGTAATTGCATACCTCTCACAAGGAAACTTACCTAAAGCATTCAAGTGAGAAAATATTCCCTATTATTTCCCATTTTAATATCAATCATAAGGATAACACATATACAGGTCTGAAGTATTAAAGGAGTAGCCCATGAGTCCTATTTTCCAAGTTAGAAGCTAGGTCATTTGTATATTTGCTTTCCACATAATACACTCTTGTGCACAAACAAACCAATGCATTAGGGAAGAATGACATCATTCTAAATCCCTCTTTGAATTAATGGCTATATAAGCATCACCCTCTAATAGAGGGGCTTTTTGAGTTAGCTCGACACCGTGAGCCCACTAACCTAGTTTTTCTAAGGTCACGATGAAGTTGAAGAGCTAGGGTTTTGATGATTTGATAAGAGTGAAATCCAATGATCCAGATCTAAATTATATAGAGTGAAGGTGACATAAAACCCATAATATTTTAGGTAGTTGTATTGAAACACAATAGGTATTTTATCCTAGACACATATGTCCAAGTCAACAAGAAGCATTGACATAACCATCTAACATCAACACAAAAGTGTATAGGCCACAAAGGTCAAATTTTTAGAATTTGATGACTAATCCAAAATCTAGATCTGGTCTACTTCTAGCTTGTTCCACATATGCATAGTAAACTAGCTAAGTACTCTTGCTTCCCATTTATTTTTATATCAATTACTAGTTATACTTACTATTTTTAAGCATATCTCAGTATTTAATTTCAAAATATTTTATTATGATTTTACAATTAATTAGCCTATTATATATTTTTTTATCACCCTTGTGCTTATTCATTTCTATATTCTTAACCTTATACTATATTGACCCATATCAATTTAGGGTTAAACATTGAGAAGTGACATATCTATTGTTGAAAACACAATTGGCATTGCACATGACTTATGCATCTTATTAAATGATTTTTGTGTGCCACTATTTGATGTATGTGTCTCAGTTTATTTTCAATTTTTTGTTTACCTCCTATATAGACATCACATTAGTTGTGTTACTGACAATGTCTATGTCTTGCTAAATGACATCTACATGCCTTTGTTTAACATCTAAATTTTTGAGTTATTTTTTTTTTGTGAATTATCTACATTTCACCTACATTTCTCGTAACGTCTATATCCTGATAAACAATGTTTGTTTATCTATATTTAGTATATGTGTGTTTTAAATGCTAACAATATTTCTGTGTAGGATTACGCCCATCAAATATTCCTAAATCAAATTACTAATGTCATTTTTTGTAGGTTACAATAGCCAAAGACATATTATCAACCAAACATATAGATTTCACATTTAAGACTAATCAATTAATATTATTTTTGTATCTTTATATTAGCTTCATTAATGTGTGTGTGATCATTGTACCGTGTCTACTCTTCCCTCATGTCTCAAATCAAACTTGGGAATCAAAAGTGGACTAGATAAAATTATGTTATCTAAAGGACATGTTATGTATGTTCTTCCCTCATGCCAAAAGATGATCTTTGGAATCATAAATAGCGCATGCCTACTTTATTTTATCTTTTTATGGTGTTGTGAACGGGATTTCATTACCCAACATAGATATTCAAAAATAGTTTTGTATAATTAAAAAAATTAATCTATATTTTATTATTTGTCTTATCATTTTAAGGTAAGTAATAAAAAAACAATACTTTATATTTAAAATATTATATACTTACTCAAAATTAAGGAAAATCATTTTTTTTCAATAAAATGTAGATCATATTCAAATTTGAAGGCACTTTATAAAACATCACATCCTTCTATAATATTTTCATGTGCAATTAAGGTTTAAAATTTTAAGTAAACATATATAATCATGAAGGTCAAAAATTCAATATTAAGACAACTTTTGTACATCATTCAAAACTCTGATTGTAAGTTTTACAAAAAAAAATCTCCAAATATCCCAAGTTTTATAATGCTATAACTAGTGCATATATATATAATTTAATCAAATTGGGATTAAGAGAGTTTTAATATCAATTACACAAACTGATTTGGAACTTACTAAATATTGAAATGTGTTAAAAAGGAAAAGTTCCAAAGAAGAAAAAACTTAGCTTGAAATAGAACATGCAGAACTATGACTACAACTATGAGATTGACTATGAGACTAAGGTTGTTGTGTATCAAGAATAGGGACTTGCATTTATTGAAGATAAGGTCACATTATCTGGATGAAGTTGTCTTGCATTGGTGTCTATAGGGTAAACCAATGTATTGTATATTTTTAACTCTATGTAAATTTAGATTGGTGTGCCTTCACGTGTAGGTCCTATGTGCATGATCAGATATATTCAATTCATTATAGAAGCTAATATGTGCCTTCTTCTTCATTTGTAACCTTAGTTTAATAGGTTGTGAGGAAAAATAGAATAAATGGGAAAAAAGGGTTAGTTGTTGAATCTATGTTTGACTTCAACACCCCTTGTGTTGATTGTTACCTACATACCACTACTCTGAAGAGGGATCAAACTCCATGTAGTTATCCCATACTATAGTGGTGTGGATGAAAAATTAGATTTATGTTATATATTGGTGAAATCTTGGTGTGATTATGAATTTCAACAATGACTTGTGACCTTGGAGGTGTATTCAGACTTAGATCAAGGCTACTAGGGTTGTGTGGACTAAAATGGGAAGAATAAATGTTTTCTTCTCAATGTGTAGTTAGATATCCTAGTGTATTTTCCTTTATGTGTGCCTTTAGTGAAAAATGGATAGATAATATGCCTTTACAGTGATCATTTTGGAATTCGTTTGGATGGGACTTGTGAAATGTGTGGGATGGCTTGTTGGGTGAATTTGAATTTGAATAAATATCCATTATTTCATAGGAGGATGTGGCCAGCATATTCAAACACTATCGATGAGTGAGATTGTATTAAAAGAGAGGCCTTATCTGAGGGGGAAAAACTAAGCTATAAATGTGGATCAACCTAGGGATGAGATTAGGTTGTTTGGAGTGATAAATAAGAACATTTAATAATCTTTGGTTGATTTGAGGCATAGGTCATCTATATAGAAGTGAAAGAATGACAGTCAAGGACTTTGGAATTAGTCATGAGCTAAATGTGTATAAGGGGTGGTCACAAGAGTATTATTTTAGCAATAAATGTTAATTTATGTGTGTATAGATACTATGGTATTCAAATTTTAAGATATGGATCCAAAAACTAGAACATTAAAAGTCACCCTCCTCAATTAAAAGTGTGTATCTAAAAATGGAAGTTTTAAATATTTTTTAAGCTCACCATACCTATAAAATTCAAAAATCTCTAATGAAATGATTAAGTATACAATTTAATCCATGTCAATAGAAAACAACAAATAGGATACAAGCAAATTTGGTAAATGGGATACCATCTATCTATAAATGAACCATTCTACACAAACCAAATTTTGAATTTTAGAGAGCATGTAATTTGAGATTTTATAAATTTTATAATTGTTGTAATTATTTTCACACCAACAGCCTTTTGTAGATCAAATTCTAGATAAGTCCATTTGGTTGCATAGGATTTGTTTTATTTATAGCAACACATAATTAAATAATTCAGGGTTTCATAGTCCATAAGATTAGAAAAAGATAAATTTTGAAAAAAATGTGTTATTTTTAATTAAATTATTTATAAAAAATATATAATAACTAATTAAAAAATAAAATTATAATAACTACTTAATTTTTTTTTGGAATAACTACTTAGTATTTTTCTTAGTAATTAATTTTTTTTAAAGAATAAGTACTTTTAAAAAAATTAGAATAACAACTTAATTATTTTAGGAATAGTTACTAAAAAAAAATTTAAGAGATTCACTAGCAGTATCCAAGGAAGAAATAAATGGACATAGCGAAAAAAATTACACAAGATAATCCATATAACAAAAATTATACTCCATATCAAAAAATCTTATAAACGATTTCCAAAACATGTTTTGTGGGATACACCGCTCATCAGTTGGAATGAAGAATTTGTTTGTGAAGAATGAGAGTACAAAAAGAGTGCCAAAAAGAGAGATTAAATATTGAATTAGAGGGATAAATTTATCACCAAAAAATATTAAATAACCAACCCAAAGAGGTGCCAAAATTATGTCAAAAAACTCCGAAAGGAGACACCCTCATTAGGAAAAAAAACCCAAGAGGAACACCTAGATTAAAATGAATCCAAAAGAAAACTTTCTCGTTGAAAAAATAAAACCAAGATGGGGATGTCCTTAATGGAAAAATAAATCCAATCACAGAAAAAACACACTCAACCTCAAATGAAAACACTAAAAATAACCAAGAAAGAATTATACTACTTAAAATAAAGGACCCAAGTTTTCTCGAGTTTCTCCAACAAACTCTTGAAAGGGGGATATGTTACAATGTGGGAACTTCTTGGCATAGCCGATGAAGTGTAGGGTTTAGGGAAGCCCCCAAGTTTAAATCTTTAGCATAAGAGCTATAATCAAGATTAAAATTAAGGGGGTGTTTAACCCTAAAATGGGTGTGAGAATATTAACTTGGTGTTAATAGGGTAAAGAATATAGAAATAACAATGCACAAGGGTGATACTAAGATCTATAACAAGTCAGTTAAATGCTAAAATAGATATAAACACACATTAAATTTCTTATGTTGAGTATAGGCTAAATATAGAAAGTGTAACTAAGTTACGCATAGAAATGACAAATAAGTAATATACTTGGTTCTTATGATAACACCATGTTGGATCTAGAAAAGGCAAAAAGTAGATTGGAAAATAGTCTTGGAATAGTCATCAAATTTTGGATCTGACACTTCTAGAGCTCTAGACACTAACATTAGCCTGAGATGGTTATATCGATGCTACTGTTTAGGTTCAACATAAGTGTCATGTATCAAATACCTTATGGAAAAGGATGCGACCACCTAGATGCTTCTGGGTTTGACTTCACCTTCACTATAGTGCATTCAAATATGGGTCATGAATTGTCCTCCTCATTAAATGTCAAAACCCTAGTTTTTCATCTTCATGTTGACCTTGGGGGGAAATGGGTTAGTAAACACATGATTTTGAGCTGACCTTAAATACCCCTTTGTTAGTTAGTGCTATCTATATAGCTAATTATCTAAAGAGGGCCTCAGACTGATGTAGTTATCCCCTATATGTTAGATATTGTGTGAATCATACAATATGTACAAAATAATTATGACATTGACCTATATTGTAACTAGGCAAATTAGGCTCTTGGGCTTCTCTTTTATTACTTCAGACCTATATATGTGTTTTTCATATGACTAGTATGGAAATAAGGAAGATTTGTTCAATTGAATGATTTTGATAAGTTGCCTTGGTCTCTCTTGGTCTTTGTTAGGCCTTGTAGGTGTGGAATGAATGAGGGTTGATCTTGTACTTATATCAATCCCTTTGAAGAATTAAATCACATTAAAGTACTTAGGATGACCATTACGATACATTTTATTTGTAAAATAGATGACTTTAGGGCACTCAACACTTGTGTCAGGTCAAGACACTAACATCGATCCTAGTGTTTATCTTAAATGTTAATATCTTTAAAATAGGAAAGTAGGTACATGTCCATAGCTTGTAGGTATGGAATATAAGTATGTTTTAAGCATTTTGGGCAAGACATAAGGCTGATTAGAGTAAGAGATATAAGCCAAGGGGCATAAGATCGAGCAGATGCGAGACTTGTTGAAGTGGGAAAAATGTCTAGAACTAAGAAGAACAACCAAGATCTAAGTTTTCCAAGTGTACAAGACTAAGGTGCTATATAATTCATAAATATCATCTACATCCCCCCCCCTTAATCTAATAATTAAATTATTAGTTTAAAGGAAAGGAATATATACTTGGGTGTGTAGAACACAGCTTATCTTTGTGTGTCCCAGCTTGAGTGCTTTGTTGGTGACTAACTTGTAACCAAGAACATGTTATAGTAAATAATTAGTGCATATAATTAAAATTGAAAGTACTTGAAATATATTAAAATTAAAAGAGCAAGGTTTACAAGTACACATGTGGGTCGACATAACCACCTTACCTATTGGCAAGCTAATTTGAAAAATATGTATCACTATAAGGATCTAAAACTGAGATTAGGATAAATATATATAAATTTTAAAAGTTCATATATCTAAGGAGATAGATAGTTAGAGAGAGAGAGAGATTAGAAGGCACATAACTCCCAACTTTGGAGCAAAAGTGAGTTGTCACCTAGTAGTTGAAATTATCTCAACTATGAAACCTAATGATACTTATAACCTAGTGAGGTTGGATGATAAAATCAAGTCCAACCTAAAAACTTGGCAAGATTGAGTGATTTAATTACCTCGATCATACCAAAAAATGAATCAAATACTATAGTAGACTAGCTCAATAAAGTCTATAAAAGTTTGACAGGGGTATTAGTATGTAAAAGAGTTTTAGAATCTAAAATTGATTTAGATTTTGCTATATTAGGCACAAATTGCATAGCATATGCATCTTATATATGTCTCATGTTGAAATTATGTATTACAATGGTACCAATATATATAATTTTACCACAACTGTGAATCTAAATCATATAATTGTATGAATTGGCTGATTCAAAAAACTATGTTAGTGTGTAAAACATGTTTCCAAAGCATGCCCCCACTATAAATGGAGAAATCTAAAAATTGATATAAGTACCAATATGAAAAAATTTGAAATTTAATATAATTACTAATGTCGAGAAATTTTAAAATTGATATAAGTACTAATGTGGAGGACATGTTTCCAAAACTTGACCCCATTGTAATTTAGAGGTGTTGAATACTAATAGGTGTGGAGAACATGCTTCTAAAGAATGCCTCTACTAAATATAAAAACTATGAATGTGTAGAAGCAATGATTATATGACATGGCCCCACTAAATCTAAAAATTGTGCCAAGTGTGGAGAACATGCCTCTATGACATGCCCCCACTAATATGCCCCCCTTTGAGGTGAGGGAAAGATAAGACCTAGTAGTTATCTCACCTCAAAAGGATAAGACAATTGTAAATGTCACATCCTTATTTCTCTCTAAGCTTAATAATCTCTTGATTCATGGATTATTATGGTTATTATTTGATTAACTAATGTTTGATTAAGCTTTTTACATACGTTAATTATGAGACAATTATATGTTGATTAATTTACATGATTGATTAGTTATGGGGCTAGTTGTAATTTTATATTATGTAAATTATAATCATGTTTTTTAGTTTATACAATAGTATTTTGTGGATTAATGTGTGTGTGTGTGTGTGTGTGTGTGTGTGTGTGTGTGTGTGTGTGTGTGTGTGTGTGTGTGTGTGTGTGTGTGTGTGTGTGTGTGTAGATGTTTCAGATTAACTACCTTCATTATTATGAGGTGGATGCAAGACATATCCATCCCTCAGAATGTGACGGAGGGAGGGTATCATTGGAGATGGTAGTGTAGATGGATGCATTGGGGGATTACAAAGAAAAAATTAGAAACCTATGTACACACCACAAATAGATTAATACATTTTGTTCATTACTTGATTTAGATAGTTGTAGTAGGTCTTTCATGTTATTTGCATTTAAATAATTGTTAATATGTTGTATATTATGATCTTATTGCTATTTGATGATCATGTTGATTTGGTGGTGTGATTTCTCTAATTTGATTGTGTTATTTCATTAATAGTTGTTAATGTTATTGCTTGGTTGATTAAGTGATTCTATACATGTCTTATTGTGACTTACCATTGTCTTGGATATAACTGAGTGTTTTATAAACAGTGTTTTGTTTGGTATTCATAGTTATAGGTATTAGATGGATTCTAATACTTTTCTTGATCAATTTGTTAAGTGATTTATTAATGCTTATAAGATTTTAATATTCATATTGTTAAACAATGGGTATATTGTTTAAATGACTAGGTGAAGTCATTTTATTAAAGTAATGTGTTTATGACTAATATTGAATATCTTGCATTGTATAAGAATATATATTGAAAGTTTAATTGTTGAAATGATAATTTGTAAATATCATTGTTTTAATTTAACATTATTATATGCTTAAAAGTTTGTGCTATGATTGCATTACCATTGAATTATATAATGTTTGATAGACTTTCTAGTTGGTTGAAAGTCTAGTTATTGACTTTATGCTATATTGACATTGTCATTTGAAGTTGTAATGTTTAATGACTTTTGTTAAGTTGATATAGAAGGGAGTCAAACTCTTTGATATTAACTACAATTCTAAGAGGATTTAGTGAAGTCAAAGAACATGCATAATTTAGAGGGCTATTATAATTATTATATCATTATTTAATCATGGAGATTTCAAGATGATAGGATTTTTAAACTGGTCTTGACTTGAACTAACAAGCGTTAAGCAAAATCATTGTTCTGTTAGAAGAATTCTACATGAGACAAATATGGTGGATTGTTAGTTCTATTAGCTCTTTGTCTACATGCATCGATTGGGTTTTAATTTTGGCCAGGAAGTTTGGGAATTTTTAGGAAGATGGAGGAGAATAAGAAGGGAAGAATGGAGGCCTAGATGGAACGACTGACACATAGCAAAATAAAGAGCAGGTTCGAGCTATTTTTGAAGGGCAAGAGTGAATTTTAGAGAACGTAAACTAGGTTGGTGTTGTATTTAATTTCCTAGATAATTATATGGATGAATTACCTAAATGATTTCATAAGGGTTTAGTGTTTCATTTTTATGAAATTATAAAAAAAATGGGCTAAATGTAGGGCCCTTTGGATGGCTTGACCATCCACAAAACCCTACAAACAAACCAAAAAACCATAATTAGAAATAGCTGGAAAATTATGTTCCTTGCAATATTAATGAAATACCTAGAAATTTTTGAGTAAATATTAGTTTTAAATTTAAAAATCCTAAGAAAAATTTGTAGGGTATATTTAAGGTTTTATTGGAATGTTTTCACCTAAAACCTAAGAATCTTTGCTAGTATTTTTTGTTGAACCAGATTGACGCTTTAAAAATAAATAATGAATTTGGGTCCTGAAACTGATGAGGGCATGATAGTATACTTTAGGGGTCTTTAACTCAATTTTACTAAGAATAACTTTTAAGCCATTTTAGACTATGTAAGGGCTTCAGATTTACAAAATACTTTATGAGGTTAAGATATATGCCTATCTAGGGCACGGTTGTGTATATATATCTAAACCTAAAAAAATTAGGTATCGATGTTTTTATTGGGTTTTATTCCATTATGAACTATATAGAAAAATATATATACATACTCCCTTATATGTATATATGTATACACATGACTTAATTGACCTGGTGATATATATATATATATATATATATATATATATATATATATAAGGATTTATAAAAATGGGAAAAATACTTAAACCTTATTGTGTAAAGCCTGTAGCATGCATTATAAACTTGTATTGAACTTGGTCTTATTTCTTGCTAAAGCTATAAAGTTATAAGGCCTAAAATTTGTTAATAATACTTTAGTATATCTTAATGAATATATGGATTGGATATGAGTATATATTTGTATGGCTATGTATTCAAATTAAAGACAAATGTTTATTAAAGGCGCTTATAAGCCTTAGGCAAACTTTGTATTTAACTAGATATATAATAGAAATAGTAACAAAGTATACAAATAATATGATGTGAGCTGTATAAATACAAAGGTTGAGTTAAATAGTTGTCAATGTATCTTATTTTGTCAATATAATGAGATATGTATGCTTATACTCTGATTAGTTTTTATTGTGAATAAGAGATTTAAGAAATCAAATAGATTTATAGGTTGATGGAATAATTTCTTACAAATATAGGATCAATAAATCACAGTTGACTGAGTTTGAATGGATAAATATTTATATTTTGTCATACAAATCATTTAAGTTTTTAGTATATGATTTGAAACACTAAAGTTTGGAGTTATTTGGCATTGAGAAGAATTGAAATAAAATAACATAATCTATGAATGTATACTTTTAGTATACATGATACTCTAAGATCATAGACCATATATAATCTACTTAGAGTATACCGTATGCATTTCTAGATGATTGATTGAATAGGATATTATTTATAAAAATGTGTGATTTAAACATATACATAAATATATGGTATGTGCATGTGATTTACCAACCATATAGTAAATCTAAAAAATGGTATACCATATATAGATGCATATAACATGTTTAATACACATGATTGTTACATGCATAACAATGATAAATTAGTGTTTTTTCTATGTGTATATTATATGGTGTTTAAGTTTCATACTTGTCATTTTAATGTTGTGTAGTTAAATGAGATTATTAATGTATTGTTAGTATGTTATTATTAAGCTATGATTTAATGTTATTAGATGGATGAAATAACATTTATAGTTACATATTGATTTTTTGTAACTAGATGCCTTGACATGTTTCTTACTCAGATGGTATGTTACTTGTGTGGGTTGTTTATGAAATTATTTATTATTCTGTAATAAATTGGATGCTTTGTGATTCCTTGCATTACATTTGATAGACTAAATGTATGTATGTGATATTTTCATACTTAGCATATTTAATATCTACTAATAATAAATATTTTGTTTGAATCTATTTGGTTTTTAAATTATTATATAATTAACCAAATCTCACATTTATGACCCTAAATAAGCAGTGCGACAGATTCCACTAGCTTAATTAGCGCTATTAATGCAAGATGAGGTGTAATCCAATCGGGTGGTGTGTATGAAATTGACTGATCCTAGAGATCAATAATTATATGAAAATTTTACCTAAAGTAATGTTTATAGTTAAACATTTTCATGTGTTTGAGATAGTTTACATGTTTGTAGGATATCATGTTAGAACATATTTCTTTATGGTATACATCATGTATTAGTTATCTTACAACACACGGGTTCTAGTTTGTCACTTTATATTTTTGCACCATCATTATCTACCCATTCATGAATAGATGGTCATTCCCTTGTTGGAAGATAGTGTAGGGGGTCGATGGTCCATGATTGGTGTGGAAAAGCACTTAGTTGAAGCTCTCCCTCCCTGCAATAGTAGTACACTAAAGACTACAATTGAGATTACTGATGGATACTTTGAGTTCATTGAGACTCATGCTCTGTGGAGCTTTATATCATTGTCTTATTAATATTGAGACAATATTATTGTTGAAATTTTACTATTTATTTATTTGTATATTTACAGTAGTAGATATAATGTTGTATTAGTCATGGCTGAAATTGTAATATTACTTATATGAAATAAATGCAGTCTTTATTATTTATTTAGCATTATTCATGTTTTGATATATCATCATCACAATTGCTAAATGAATTAGCTATAGACCTTATGTGGTTAACTAAAAATAATACATTTAGTTAAAGATCACTTAGTTAGGTTTCATTATGATGAAATATGTTAGATGAATATGTGTAATTAATTTAAAAATATATATATATCCTATTCTAATAAAACCCAATAGAATTATTATATTTTGGTATCAAAGTTGAGGCTCAAACTCTAGGACTTAATTTGTCTGTTAATGCAAACTATATCTTGTTAAGAAGGAAGAATAATGGTGTGCACTAGATCAAGAGGTGATGGTAATTCAAATACCAATCTCCCTATTGATCTAAATTAGTTCATCATTGAGCAATTTATGATGTTGGATCAGATCCTCGCAACCATGCAAGAGACTAGGGACTGAATCACAGCCCTAAAGTAGGAAATGCATGGGCATGAAGAGGAGAATGCTTAGGAGGAAATTGAAGAGCATCCTTCTGAGTAGGAACATCTTCAACAATCACCATTTCAAACACATACCTAGGAGGGAGAATTACATGTAAGTCTTAGTCCCTCTTTGGAGTATATGGCGATGTAGGTAGCACTTAGTAATAGTTGGAGTTACTAAGGTTATCTTGATTCACATGCTAACCCTTTTTAACAAAGTCATAGGAAGTATAGGGAAAAATATCAAAAATTTCACTTATTGGTCAAGATTAGTGCACATTATAAAGGATAAAATAGATATACAGGTGATAGTGTAGCTTCGATATACATTTGGGTTTATTACTATACATATTCTAGACTAGACTTGTATGAATTTAAGTCATTGATTAAAACTTTTGATAATGAGTTAGAAGACATGAAAAGGTAACAATCCCAAAGTTACAGGCCTTATCAACCTGCTAACCAAATGTATCATCCAAATAGGTAGCGATACCAAGGCAACTTACAATCCCAAGTGTCTTTAGCACATGTTTGCCTATTTGTTTACTTTTTATCTTTTCCCTACATGCCTCATAACATAAGTGTGTTTATTTATTATTTGTTGTGTGTTTGGTAAGGTATATTTAGTTATCTCATCTTGTGTCAAGTGGGATTATAGTCAATATTCAAGGTGTAAATTAGGGTTGTTGTTGAGTGATGGGTGACTCTATATCCCAATGGGTTGATAAGGCTATTGATCTAATTATTTATCAAGATAACAAGGATGGTTGAACACAAATCCAGAGTCACCAGATAATCAACCTAATGCTTAGGTAGGAAAATAATGTATGTATGTGCCTTAAGTGAGGTGTGTATAATTTGATGACTGTGTATATACCATGCAACTCCTCACACCCTAAATAAAATATTTCATATTTTGATGTTATTATGCTTATGGTTATGTGGATAGTCATGATTATGTGTTTTATAATCTCACTTAAGGTAAAGCATACAAAGTAAGGGAATGAATAACACTGGATGGTAAAGTAAAGAATATAATTAAGAGACAAATGTCATAATGAAAATATCAAATAATCACATTAGGATAAGAAGAGGGCACAATGTTTCTTCTTTGACATATATATATCCCAGTATAGTAAAATTAAGTGGGGTTGTTACATTGTGGTATCAACGCTGAGGTTAAAACTCTAGGACTTTGTGTCCACTAATGAAAATGTATTCTTCTGTTAAACAAGAAGAAGAATAGTGCATGCTAGACCTAGAGGTGAGGGTACCTCAAAAACCAATCCTTTACTAGATCCAAATCAATTCATAATTAGCTTTATCAGATGTATAAATATGAATATAGAAAGTAGATTTTGAACATCCTAATGGTTTGTGTTTCTACCATCACTATGCTTATTAAATTAGAATAACTTTAAACCCATATTATTATTGAATATGTATTAAACAAGAGGAGTAAATAGTATTCAGTATCATTAAATGAGAACAATTATCATAAGAATTGTCAAACTAGATGTGAATAGAGGCATAAGGAAGTTCCACAAGATGCAAGAGCTCAAGTAGCTATAGAGTTGGCATAAGACATTAAAAAGGTAAATCTACCCAATTTTGATGAAACTATTTTGAGAGATGGAGTTGAAATGTGGTTGATAGAGATGGAGAAATATTTCAAGATTCCAAATTACTCTAAAGTCCTGAAAGCAATCTAGGGAGCATATCAACTTGTTAGTGAAGTAACAACTTGGTGGGCAAACAAGAAGCTTGAGATGAACCTCAACTCTACCACCGCCACTTAGAAATACTTTATGGCACTATTTAGGTCATGATGGATTCCATAGCCATATTTTGATCAAAAGTTTATATATTTTTAGAATCTTAAGCAAGGAGACCTATCAGTGAATGAATACTGTTAGCATTTCATTAAGATCCTAAAGTATGTAACTTAGTATCAGGTGGATGAGATGTTCAAAATCAAGAAATACATTATGGGATTAAAACCCCAAATGAGATATGAGGTGGATGTGCATGGGCCATCTACTATGGATCAATTCTTCGAGAAGGTAGTCAAGTAGGAACAAAAGTTGAAATCTCTTGCCCAAGTTAAAGATAAGTTTAAGAAGAAGTTTGAAAGTTCTAAACTGAATTTCAAAAATAATTAATGGAAGCAGAGAAGTGGAGACTCCAAGAGTCAATTTAATAACTAGAACACTAAGTTTAGCAGTGGTTTAGGGAATAGGAAACCTAGTAATAGTTTCAAAGGAGGTTTAAAGGGAAACTAATAGTCTGATAAGAACGGACCTCTTGGAGATTTCTTCATTTGTGGAGGTGACCATTATGTTTGAGAGTGTACTCAGGACAGGTCAAAGAACAAAGATTCTACTTTTTAACAGGGAACATTTCCATAGTATATTCATGTTGATAATCATTTGAATGAGTATCAAGCTTCACCTATAGAGTTGTCAGAAATTTTGTTTGATCATCTAATTTCTATTTTAATTGACACAAGGGCTACATAATATTTTATTTCTCTTAGAATGCTTAGTAAGTTATCTAAGAAATCTGGAGTTATGACAAATGCATGGTCAGTATAGTATGGGAATGAGATAAAGGTCAAGGTTAATAAATGTCTAGTTAAAGCTAAGATTAGGTTGTCTGAATTCACTATAGTAGTTGATCTATATACAACACCATTAGGGTCATATGATGTGATCCCAGGAGTCAATTGGATTATGAAGCATAAAGCTAAGGTTGATTATTATTTGAAGAAGGTTGAGATTTGAGATGATTTTGGAAATTAGACATAACTTCAGGGTGAGAAAAAGGAGTTGAAGCTTTGGCATATTTCTGATTTAACTCAAGAAATCTCAAATGAAGGGATGCCAAAGATTTATTAATAAGATAAATGAGATGAAAGAATCTAAGGAACCATCCATCAAAGATTATCCTTTTCTAAAGAAATTTTAAGATATATTTCTAGAGGAATTACCTGTATTTCCAGCCAAACACTAGTTTGATTTCTTGATTGACATCATACCTGGATTATAACTATATTCTAAGGCATTGTATAAGATGATAACCATTGAATTAGTTGAGTTGAAGGCTCAACTTCAAGAATTGTTATCAAAAGGACTAATTTAACGAAGTGTGTCACCTTGGGGTGCACCATTAGTCTTCATCAAGAAGAAGGATGGTCATCTTTGCTTATGTATTGATTATATGATGTTGAACAAGACAACAATCAAGAACAAATATCCATTGCCTTATATTGATGATCTCTTTGATTAGATGCGAGGGGAAACAGTCTTTTCTAAGATTGATTTTATAGTAGGTTATCATCAACTGAGAATCCATGATGAAGATATTTTGAAAATAACATTCATAACTCGATATGGGCACTATGAGTTCACAGTGTTACCTTTTGGATTGACAAATGCTCTTGCAACATTTATGAATCTTAAGAATAATGTGTTCAGAGATTATCTGGATCATTTTATGTTGGTATTTATAGATGACACCCTTATATATTCCAAGGATGAGGAAGAACATCTTTAGAATTTAGAACTAGTTTTGTAATGTTAGTGAAAACACAAGGTATACAATAAGTTATCCAATTGTGCATTTTTCCAAAAAAAGTGTAATATTTGGGATGTATTATTTTTATAGATGGAATTTTAATGGATCAAGTGAAGATAAGAGCCATAATGGAATGGTCGGCACTTAAGAATGTGCATGAGGTAAGGAGTTTCATAGCATTAGTGGGATATTACAAGAAATTTGTTCTAATTTTTCTAAGATAGTTAATCCAATCACCTCTATTTAATGAAAGAATTAAAATTTTATCTGGTCATACAAGTGTGAGAAATCTTTTTAGAAGCTAAAAAGGAGGCTTAATTCAACACCCATGCTAAAGATTTCATGATCTTAATGGTCAATTCTTAGTGATCACAAATGCATCTAGGGATCAACTTGGAGGAGTTCTTATGCAAGATGGTTCAGTTGTAGCATATGAGTCTAAAAAATTGAAGCCATATGAGGTGAATTATGCTCCTCATGATCTAGAACTTGCTGCAGTAGTTTATGCCTTACAAGTTTTGAGATATTTTGTTGGTAAAACCATTTGAGTTAAAGACTAACAACATGGGATTCATGTATATCTTCACCCAACTAAACCTGAATACTCATTAGAGATGGTTAAAATTCTTATATGATTATAATTTTGATATTAATTATATTAAGGGCAAGGAGAACAAATTTGTTGATGCTCTAAGTCGTAGAAAGTATATAGTAGCTATGGCTATTATCAAGAGTAATTTCCAAGATCAGATAATCAATTTCTTTCCAAGAGATGAATTCTATGATCAAATCAAGTGAGCATTGTCAAAAAATGCTCAGAAACCTAGGTATAAAGGATTTAAAATAGATAGTGATGGTCTTTTGAGGTATAATGATAAGATGTATGTGCTTGATAGAGAGAATTTGAGGAGTACGATGCTAAAAGATTTGCATGATGTCCCATATTTAGGATATTCAGGTGTAACCAACATCATGGCTAAGCTAAGACCTCTCTATTTATAGAAAGGGATCAATAAGGATGTAGTGGATTTTGTGTCTCATTGTTTGGAATGTCATCATGTGAAAGTTGAACATGTGCATCTGAAAAGATTGTTATATCTTCATGATATACCAGAATGGAAGTGGAAAGTGATTAGCATGAACTTTATCCAAGGGTTGTCATTATCACAAAATTGATATGATATGATCTTGGTTGTAGTTGGAAAACTAACCAAGGTATCTCACTTCATACTAGGCAACTTGACATATGATGCACCTATGCTTGTGAAGAGATTCATGAAAGAGGTGTATCGATTGCATGGATTTCTAAAAAAGATCATTTCGGATCAAGATTTAAGAATGACTTTTAAATTTTGGTTGATTTTGAATTCAGCTCTAGGTACGTAGTTGATTTTTAGCATTGCTTATCACCCAAAAATTGATGGATAGAGAGAGAGTTATCAGGTTTTATAAGATCTCATTCATATGTATTACATGGATCAGTAATACAAGTGGGAGGAATACCTTCTATTGGTTGAGTTTTCTTATAGTAATTCATACCAATTAGTGTTGAATATGGATTTATTTAAGGCATTATATGGAAGGAGGTGTAGAACACCAATCGGTTGGGACATATTAGAGAATAGGGTAGTCTTTAGACCTGAGATGCTTATGGAAATGGAAGAGCAAGTCAGGACAATTAGGTAGAGGTTAGTCAAGGCCAACGATAGAGAAAAATGTTATGTTGATCTACAACAAGGCAATTTTATGTAGGTGATAAAGTGTTTTTATGAGTTAAGCCTTAATAAATCTTGATTAAGTTTGAGAAGTTAGCAAAATTTTCACCTAGATATGTGGGACCCTTTGAGGTTTTGAAAGTGGTCAATCATATAGCATATAAGCTTGTATTGCTAATAGTTTTGGCTCTTTTACATAATGTCTTCCATGTGTTTTTATCTTAAAAAGTATGTTGTTGATCCTTCACATGTGTTGGATCAAAATGTTGTGTAGGTTCTATATCTTGGGGTGATCATAGTAGAACCAATTAGAATAATCAATACTCATAAACTCTATTTGCGTAATAGAGAAGTGTCACAATACAAAGTCTAGTAGGAGCAATATTCTAAAGATAGTGTCACTTGGGAGGATTATGATGAACTTTACAGGTTGTTTCCACATTTGTTTGCTTAAAATGTTGTTGCATATTATTTTATGTTCTATTGAATAATGTTTGAAAATCAAAGCTTATGTTTGAATAAGTGTCATTAAAATGATGACCAACTTTAGGGGAGAAGGATGTCACATCCTAATTTCTCTCTAAGATTAATAACCTCTTGATTCTTGAATGATTATGGTTATTATTTGATTAAGATTTATTACATATGTTGATTATGGGACAGTTATATGTTGCTTAATTTACATGATTAATTAGCTATTGGGTTGCTTGCACTTTTATATTATGTACATTATGATCATGTTTTTAATTTTATACAACAATATTGTGTGTGTGTGTGTGTGTGTGTGTTTTAGGATAACTACCTTCATTGTTGTGAGGTGGATACAAGATAGATCCATCTCTCAGAGTGTGATATAAGGAAGGCATCATCGAAGAGTGTGGTGTAGATGGAGGCATTGGGGGATGATAGAGAGAAAGACTAGAAATCTAAACACACACCACAAGTAGATTAATAGGTATTTTTCATTGCTTTTTTTTTTTTCTTTGTGTGTGTGTGTGTGTGTGTGTGTGTGTGTGTGTGTGTGTGTGTGTGTGTGTGTGTGTGTGTGTGTGTGTGTGTGTGTGTGTGTGTGTGTGTGTTTTAGGATAACTACTTTCATTGTTGTGAGGTGGATACAAGACAGATCCATCTCTCAAAGTGTGATAGAAGGAAGGCATCATCGAAGAGTGTGGTGTAGATGGAGGCATTGGGGGATGACAGAGAGAAAGACTAAAATCTACACACACACCACAAGTAGATTAATAGGTATTTTTCATTGCTTTATTTACATAGCTATAGCATCTCTTTCATGTTATCTACATTTAAATAATTGTTAATATGCTTTTTATTATGATCTTATTATTGTTTGATGATCATGTTGATTTAGTGGTATGATTTCTCTAATCTGGTTGTGTTACCGCATTAATAGTTGTTAATATTATTGCTTGGTTGATTGAGTAAATTTATACATGTCTTATTGTGACTTATCATTATCTTGGATATAGCTGAGTGTTTTATAAAAATTGTTTTGTTTAGTATTCATAGCTATAGGTATTAGACAGATTCTAATACTTTGCTTGATTGATTTGTTAAGTTATTTATTAATGCTTATAATATGTTAATATTCATATTACTAAACAATGGGTATATTGTTTAAATGACTAGATGAAGTCATTGTCTTAACACATTTTATTTATGACTAATATTGAAGACCTTGTATTATATAGGAATATATATAAAAAGTTTAATTGTTGAAATGATATTTGGTAAATATCATTGTTTTAATTTGAAATTATTATGTGGTCGAAGGTTTGGATGGCTTGACCATCCACAAAACCCTACATACAACCTAGAAAATCCTAATTAAAAATGACTAAGATATTATGTTCCTTGCCATGTTAATGAAATACCTTGAAATTTTTGAGTAAATACTAGTTTCAAATTTAGAAATCCTAAGAAAATTCTACAAGATATATTTAAGGTTTTAGTGAAATGTTTTCATCTTGAACCTAAGAATGTTTGCCAATATTTTTTCGTTGAACCAGATAGATGCTTTAAAATTAAATAATGGATTTAGATCCTGTACCCGATGCATGACAATATAATTTGGGGGTTTTTAACTCAATGTTACTAAGAATAGCTTTTAAGCCATTTTAGACTATGCAAAGGCTTTAAATTTACAAAATACTTTGTGAGGTTAAGATATATACATTTCTAGGGCACAACTGTGTATATATATCTAAACCTAGAAATTTTTAATTTTAAAGCTTTTATTGGGTTTTATTCCATTACAGATTGTATATAAAAATATATATACATACTCGGGTATATGTATATATGTATACATGAGACTTAATTGACCCAGTGATATATATATATATAAAGAATACAATTTATAAATATATAATTATATGTTTATATTATTCTTAAAACTGATTAAAGGATTTATAAAAATGGGAAAAATCCTTAAACCCTATTGCATAAAGTTTGTACCATGCATTATAAACTTGTATTAAACTTTGTCTTATTTCTTGATAAAGTTATAAAGTTATAAGGCCTAATTTTTTCTAATGATACTTTAGTATATCTTAATGAAGATACGGATTGGGTATGAGTATATATTTATACAACTGTGTATTCAAATTAAATACAAATGTTTATTTAAGGTGCTTATAAGCCTTGGGAGAACTCTGTCTTCAACTAGATATATAATTGATTTAGTAATAGAGTATATAAACAATACAATGTGAGTTGTATAAACATAGAGGTTGAGTTAAATAGTTGTCAATGTATCCTATTTTGTCAAGATAATGAGATCTATATGTTTATACTCGGATTAAATTTTATTGTGAATAAGAGCTTTAAGACATAGAATAGATTTATAGATTGATGGAATAATGTCTTACAAATATAGGATCGATAAAGCACATTTGGTTGAGTTCAAATGGATAATTGTTTATATTTTGTCATACAAATCATTAAAATTCTGAGTATATTAGTCAAAACACTAAAGTTTTGAGTTGTTTGGCATTGAGAAGAATTGAAATGAAATAACATAGTCTATGAATGTATACTTTTAGTATACGTGATACTCTAAGACCATAGACCGTATATAGTCTATTAGAGTATACCATATGCATTTCTCAACTATCGATTGAATAGGATATTGTTTATAAAATTGCATGTTTTAAATGTATACATAAATATATTGTATGTGCATGTGATATACCAACCATATAGTAAATCTAAAAATGGTATACCATATATAGATGTATATAACATGTTCAATACACGTGACGTTACTTGCATAGCAATGATATATGGGTGTTTTTGCTATGTGTAATTGGGTTATATGAACTTTTAAACATCCAATGTTTAAGTTTCATACTTTTCATTTTAATGTTGTGTACTTAAATGAACTTATTAATGTATTGTTAGTATGTTGTTATTAAGTTGTGATTTAATGTTATTAGATGGATGAAATAACATTTATAGTTACATATTGATGTTCTGTAACTAGATGTCTTGACATGTCTCTTATTCGAATGGTATGTTACATATGTGGGATGTTTTATGAAACTATTTATTATTCTATAATAAATTAGATTATTTGTGATTTATTGCATTACATTTAATGGACTAAATGTATGTATGTGATATTTTCATACTTACCATATTTAATATCTACTAATAAGGAACATTCTATTTAAATCTAGTGATTTTTATATTATTACATAATTAATTAAATCTTGTATTTATGACCTTAAATAAGTAGTGTGACAGATTCCACTAGTTTAATTAGCGTTATTAATGCAAGATGAGGTGTAATCCGATCTAGTGGTGTGTATGAAATTGATTGATTTTTAGAGATAAAAAACTATATGAAAACTTTGACCAAAGTAATGTTTATAGTTAAACATTGTCATTTCATATGTTTGATATAGTTTACATGTTTGTATGATATCATGTTAGAATGAATTTATATATGGTATACATCATATATTAGTTATGTTGTAGGACACAAGTTCTAGTTTGTCACTTTGGATTCCCACACCGTCATTATCTACCCATTCATGAAGGGAGGGTCATTCCCTTATTGGAAGATAGTGTGGGAGATCGATGGTCTATGGTTGGTGTGAAAAAGCACTCGGATGATGCTCTCCCTCCCTATAGCAGTACTACACTAGATACTACACTTGAGATTACCGATGTATACTTTGAGTTCATTGAGACTCATGATCCATGGAGCTTTATATCATCGTATTATTATTATTGAGTCATTATTATTATTGAAACTATACTATTTATTCATTTTTACATTTACAATAGTGGTTGTAATGTTGTATCAACTATGACTGAAATTGTAATATTACTTCTATGAAATAAATGCAATCTTTATTGTTTATTCAACATTGTTCATGTTTTGATATATCATTACCATGGTGATCATTAGCTAAATGGACTACTTATAGACCTTGTGGGGTTAAATAAAAATAATACATTTAGTTAAAGATCATTTAGTTAAGTTTAATTATGATGAAATATGTTAGATGAATATGTGTAATTAATTTTAAAAAAAATACTCTATTCTAGTAAAACCTAGTGGGGTTATTACAGTAAAATATGTGAATGTAACCCTATAGCATATAAAAGAAACATGTCTAGGTAGATATAACATTGAATCACATACAATCAATGTGATCACATGTAGCCAAAGATGCCTAATAAAGATCATGGCAATTTCTAGATGGTAACGATACAAGTAAATAGGCACACACATAGGAGAACTAAAAAACAAGTCAAAAGTCAATGGTCCAAGGAGACCACAAACAAGGGGAATGTTCAAATGTTGCACAATCAAAGGGACATGAATTAGTCAAATGTCAAAAAAAGTAAGGATGACATTTTCAAATGTCTATATAATAAACAATGACATATGTAAATGTCAAAGTAAGCATACATAAGCACAGGGGCTATGAGAAAAATAACATATTCAAATACTCAAACAAGGAATGCAATATCAAGGAAAGACACTCAAGGAAGTGCATAAAGGAAATCATAAGCAACCAACATAAACATGTCATAGTATCCTATGGATCAAATGTGTTAGGAAAAAAATGTCAAGTGTATAGCATATTAAATACCCTATGTAAGATATAATCAAGGATAAAAGCATGTGTAAGTACATATGTAAGCTAAAACAAGATAATAAAATGTTATCATTGAACCATATAACCTATGTGTATCAAAATCAAATAAGTGAATGCCCTAATATATGCATGACATGAGTAAAAAGAAGGCCTAACATCTGAAATGGGAATAGATCACGTATTTGTGTATGCTTATATCACACTCAAGTAGATGTGTGATACACATTTTTATGTAGGAGTAACTGAATATGCCATCCATCAATGTGGAACTAACACAGATGCCAAGGAGCCAATAAAACATATAGGTGCCAAACATATTTTTGGATTTTTAAATGTTTTTTTTTTTTGTATTTTTGGAATATTTGAAGAGACTACCTAATAATATCATCTAATGGATGGTCATAGGTATCTCCCCCACTCGGTGCCTACACCATTAATTTGGATATTTTACATTGTCTACATCATGATTGGATAGGTTGGAAAGGTACATATCATGTTCCTCCTTGCTTTTTGCATGTGTAGTAGAAGAAGTAATGTTATCATTTAGAATATGTATTAATTTTCCTTCATGAGGAAAGGAAATACCTTTTTAATTTGGATCAATTTTTGCTTCTATTTGGTATAGCCAAAGAGTTCCTAGTGTAAGTTCATATGGAGATGTGGTAGGCATAACCCAAACCCTTGTTTGAATTACTTTAAGACCACAAGTGATTGGTATTAGTATGTTGCCTAAGGAGTCTTTCCAGCTGACCTTCTTTTGAAAGTCTTAGAGACCAAAACCAAGCTATTGAAGATGCTTTATATAGAAAGTAGTTTTGTTTATGTAAGATCAATATGGTTATGCCAAAATTAAGCACCGCCAATGTAAAATGTAATGTTTAAAACTTGTTGGCATGGATGCTTTTTGATTTGTTGTGAACTTAATCCTTTAGAGGATTATCAAATATAATCATTTGATCATTAATGAGATCTTAGATCTTATGTTTCAAGGGAAAACATCTATTCATAGAATGCCCTGATATTTGATGATAGCAACAATAAGCATTCACATTATATCCTTTGGGTAGAGGTTTATTCATATAAACCTCTATATGATGAGGGAGAGATATAAGCTTACACTCTATTATCCGTAGGAGTAATGAAGCTGGAGACTTAGGTAAACATGAGAACTATCTCTTTGGTTTTTTAGATAGAATATTTGGTTTAGGTTTTTATATTAGTGTATCAATTTTGAACTCATATTTAGAGTCTATGGTTTAGTATCATCTATTTGTTGGACCATTGTATAATGTTTGAAGGTATTAAGATCTGTTGGACATGTGTAAATGAATCTTTGATGACTAAATTTTAAGCATGTGTGTAATGTAGAGGGAACTACATACATTTCATGTATCTAAGGCCATCCCAAGATAATGTTATAGTTTAAATCATTTAGCATAACATGGCACAAAGTGGGTAATGTACGGGGACCCATGATAATATTCAATGTCATTTATCCCAATATGTGTCATGAAATATTATCAAATCCCTTGATGCTCATATTATATGGTTCCAGATCTAAAGGTACAATACCAATTAAGAAAAGAAAGGATAAGTTTCAAAAGTTGAGACATAAACCATTATCCACAAGAACTCATTTTATCATTTTGTTGTAAATGCACATTTAGATGTAGAGTGGTAAACAACTACTTATAAGATGTTGAAGTGGTAAATCCTCTTTTTCAAATGATATAATATTTTTTGTCCATTTTATGCAATTTAAGATAGAGGCCACATATTATGGTTTGGCATCACAAGGGAGTAGGGTCATACAGAATGCATCCAAAAGGATATCCTTGTAATGGGTTGAATTATGCAACAAGTCCAATAGTGAGGTTTTAGCAGTACTATATTTGGATTGGGTGGTAACATGACCTAGGGATGATGATTGTTTCATGCACTCTCTTTGGTGCTTTTTAGTGATAGGTAGAAGCTCATTGCAAACATTAAAACAATAAGGAGTATGCAGGAACACAAGTTTTGAATCCCTTATGGATTAGATGGCTTCAACTAAGCAACTAATGTAGCAAACCATAACAACTATAAGGTATTGGACCATGAAATAATTTATATAAATATCCATAGCAAAAATGATTGTAAAATTATAACAATCAAGGATCAACAACATAAAAATCAAAAAATCCTAATTAACTTAGGGTTTGATGTTCAAATATCAGGTTCAGCAAATGTTTAACCCTAAAATGGATATGGGAATCCTAACTTGGTGTTAATAGGGTTAAGAGTATATAAATGACAATGCATAAGGGTGATAATCGGATATACAGTAGGCCAATTAAATGTTAAACTTATATATAAACATACACTAAATTTATTATGCTAAGTATAGGCTAAATATAGAAAGTACAACTAAGCTATGCATGGAAATGATAAATAAATAATATAATTAGTTAGTTTTTATGATAATACAGTGTTGGATTTGAACTAGATAGAAAGCAAACTAGAAAATACTTTTGGAATAGTCATCAGATTCTAGATCTGATGTTTCTAGAGCTATGGACACCAACATCAACCTATGATGGTTGCATTGATGTTATTGTTTAGGTTTGACGCAAGTGTCCTGTACAAAATACCTTCTAAAAAATGATGCAACCCATGGATTCTTCTAAGTTTGACTTCACCATCACTCTTGTGCATTTAGATATGGGTTATAGATTATTGCTCCTTATGAAATGTCAAAACCCTTATTCTTCATCTTCATAGGGTTAGTGGAAACACAATGTCAAGCTAACCCCAAAGACTCCTCTATCAATGAGAACTACCTACATAACCAATATTTTGAAGAGGGCCTCAGACTGATGTATTTCTCCCTATGTGTTGGCTTGTATGTGAATCATGTAATATGTATAAATAAAGGACAATAGTGACCTAACTTGTTACTTGGCAAATCAGGCTCTTGGGTTGCTCCTTTAGTACTTTAAACTTGTAGATATGTTATTCTTATGACTAGTATGGAAATAGGAAAGTTTTGTTCAATTGAATGCTTGATAGAGTGCTTTTGATAAGTTGCCTTAGTCTCTTTTTATCTTTGTTATGTCTTACAGGTGTGAAATGAATGAGAATTAATCTTGTATTTATATTAATCCCTTTGGAAAAGTATCTCACATTTAATCACTTAAGATAATGATTAGGATACGTTTCATTTGAAAAATAGATGACTTTAGGGCATTGGACACTTACACTGGGTCAAGAGACTAACGTTGATGCTAGTGTCTATCCTAGACATTAGTGTTCAAGGAACAAAAAAGTAGGTACAGGTTCAAAACTTGTAGAGATGGAAGATAAGTATATTTTAAGCATCTTGGGAAAGATAGAAGGCTTGGGTCATCAACATAAGATTGGTTAGACTAAGACATATAGGCCAAGGGGCACAAGATAGAGTAGACACGAGACTTACAAAAGTAATAAAATTTCAAGAACTGAGAGGAACAACCAAGGTCTGAGTTTTCCAAGTGTACAAGATTGAGGTGCTCTATAATCCATAAATATCATCTATAGGGTGCCCTCTTACTCTTTCAAATGCCTCCATGCACTCGATTGAGTATCATTGACTTATCCTTTTGAAAGACTTTGTTGAAGCAACTAAGTAAAATCTTATGGGATAACCTCTAGCATGAAGCCTAGAATAAATAAGCCTCTTGAGTCTAAAGAAACCAACTGGAGTATATTCTCAAAGAAAATATCTTCTAAGCTCACTAATGATGAATAACTTCTTCTAATGTCTATTAGATACAAAGAGTAAAAAGGAATATACTGACAGGCATTTAGAGATTTCTAAAAGCATTTAGTGTCAAGATTATCACTACTACAAAAATCATCACCCTTGAAGGGAGTAATGTCCAAGATATCAACAAAATTGTGGGAGATGCAAAGAATAATTTTGATTTCAAGATAGAAGATCCATTGATGATGTAAATATTCCAATAAAGATGCCTCACTCACAATCCAAACACCGATGGAATCATCAATAAATATCTTGAAATAATCTAGAGCTAAAGTGTCATAATGAGTATCAATTTACCATTCCAAGTGGAAAAGAAAGAGACAAGCATAGACCACTTCAAAATTACTGCTAGGCATACCTATGATTTTATTATAGCAAACTCCATCAAATTCCAAATAATGTTCACAAAGAACAAGCTCTGCAAGCCTCATGATCATGTTAATGAATTCACGATCAAGATCCTGCTGAACAAAATACTTAGTAACCATATCACAGAGGGTAAGAATCTCAATGGTGGTGGGGATGTTAGGGTAGAGAAATTCCACATCAAAAATGAAAAGTATCTACACTCAAGTGGAAATGTTTATCACCAAGGTCTCTAAGCAAGCAAATGGAATATGGAAGATGGTACTTCTACTGAAGGAAAATTGGAAACAAGAGAAAATGGAAGAGCTTAGAGGTATGCTCAAGCATATAATAGTTTCAAATAAGTCTCCTAACAATCACAGGATTATGAAGCTTAGGTAATAAATGAAAGGTGCAAGCTCTAGATAAGGAAATGGTGTTCTTCTTCAAAAATTTAACAACAAGATCTAAAAAAGAATTATATTTCTCAATGAGAAATAATAATCTACTCCAAATCAACTTTCAAGGAACATTATTAATCTTCTCATAAACCAAAGGATTAGAAAATTATCTCAACCTTCTTTTTTATACCAAGAAGCATCAAGGATAGCGAGTCCAATATTTTTATCTACAGGTTTATTGATAATAGACCAATCCTTTCTAAGATCCTTGACATTTTTTTGAAGTTTCAAGCGTAATAAATGATGGCAAAAAAATGAGCAAGACGCAATCCTACCTTTCAACAATCACCAGCATTCATCTTTCACCAAATCTCATTCTTGGAGGAGACCTAAACTTTACTACATACCACTCTGAACTATAGAGTAATTATGTTAGGATAGATCCTTTAGTGGAATATTTCTTAAACTGCATGGAACAACAAAACTTTATGGATGTTGCCATTTTTAAGTAGTTATTCTACATATTTTTAAAGTAATTATTGTAAAAAAATAATTAAGTGGTTATTTTATTTTATTTTCAAAATAGTTATTCTATATTTTTTTAAAGTACTTATTTTAAAAATAAATTAAGTTGTTATTCTAAAAAAAAATTAAGCGGTTATTCTACAAAAAATTAAATAGTTATTCTTTAACATATGTTTTTTTTAATTTTTTAGTTCTCAAGTAATTCTAAAAAAAATTAAGTACTTATTTTTTTAAAGTAGTTATTCTTTAAAAAAAAGATATTCTAAAAATAAATTTAAGTAGTTATTATTAAAAAATAATAATTAGTTATTCTAAAAAAACATTTAAGTTATTCTATTTTTTTTTTAAGTAGCTATTCTTTAATTTTTATTTTTTTAAAGTGGTTATTCTAATAAAAGACAACATAATTTTTTCAAAATTCTTCTAATAATAATTACAATCTTTTCATTTATCAATTTCATCTTCACAAGTAATTTTAATGGATAGTGTTTTATAATAATTGCTAGGTTAATATAAGAAAGTTTTGCAAGTTTTTCAAGTTAAATACACTTTACGATAGCCTCTCAATTTAGCTCTTCATACTTTAGTTTTGACTTGTTATATGTTCTTTACTCCTTGCATGTTTTTTGTTCATTTTAGGTACCTCTAGTACTTCCTTGAGAGTGTTGTAGACATGAGCTCATAATCTGATTGCTTCACTTCCTCTTATGTCATGCCTCACATGCTTCGAGTACCCATCCATAAATCTCATAAACTCTTCATATTTGTGGTATATGTGGTTTTGCATTTCATTTCATTTTGTATAGTAGTTTTACATCTATCATGCACAATTGGCCCAACCAAAACTACCTAAAGTGTGCATCTTTTATAAATTTTGCTTTGACAAATTTGTGAAGTGAAAATTAAAATTAATAAGATACGTTCTAAGTTCTAATAAAACCTTTAGCCCAAATGAAATTGGTGACCTTTTTATATGATTCACTTAAAAAATTTCCAACACAAGAAGACTGAATATGACAAGATGAATCATTTTCAAATTAAATAGCTTTATGAGATTTAGTATGAACTCCTCAACACCTTGTTACAAACATCTATTAATTTTAGCCAAAACATTTTTAGAAGACATTATGACTACATGCATCTCTTTCAGTGTTGAGGACTCATTTATCTTCTTGAGCTCAACCCAAGCATACAATAACCCATGCTTATCATAGTAACCTTTAGGTTATCAATGCTCATAGAATTATAGTCTGCATCAAAGCTAATGAACTCTAGAGCTCTTCTTCCACTTTCCATAATGGTTACTTTATAAGAAGAGATCTTAATGAGCCTTTCGACAACTTTACAATTGACAATGATGTTATCCACTACAAGTACATGGAATTGTGATTCTTAATCTCCTACTTCACTATTGGTATTATTCCTTTGCATTTATAAGTCCAAGCTTTTAGTTCTTGTAACATAGCTCAAATTACCACTTTATTATTTACAGTCACCATCATCTCTATACTATCACATTTCCTTGCATGAAATAATACCCATTGATCCATTTAACTATTATAATTTGGAACATCATTGCTCATGTAGCTCATTAAATCATGGGCATATTATAAAAATGCCTCTACATGTCATGCGCTTGTAATTAATTTGTTAATTTTGAAGGCTTTGATTCTACTAAATGTCTATGTTTCCTTAGTTAGGTATTGCATTCAAATGCAACAAGCTTAATAATTAGTGAATTCTAGGTAAATTTTATTGACTAGTAAACTTGACATGATGAAGTGTCTTTAAGATTGTATGAATATTTAATCTTTAAGATTTTTTTTGATAGGTATGAGGGTTAAGGGCCCTCTCCCAGATACAAGAAGAGAAACAAAAAAGGTAGGGAAATCTCAAGAAAATCATGGGAATTACGACCCCAAAACTAACCACAAAAATTACAAAAAACACACCCAAAAGGATGAAGTAGTAGAGATTAATGAAGTCAAAAGTGGGTAGAACTACCCATCCTAATAAATCTCAAGCAAGGAATAGAGTAATAATCATTGTAGTACAAGCACAAATTCCCAATGAGAGAAGAATACTCATAGACAATGTTAAAAAGCAAAGAAATAATTAGGGAAAATCCATAATAGTGAGAAACAAACACCATCAACCTCCAAGTTTTGTGCCAAAGTCAGATGGGAAGGCAACCGATTCCCTTTCCTCACTAAAATGGATAAACTAAAGCATAAATGAAATTAATATACATCAATTGAATCAAGATCCAACCATTTCTCTACCATGTTGTCCACTATATTCTCCTCAATTTGATCAATGCCCATGTTTTCCAAGAAGTTATCTTGATGATTTGCTTCATGAAAACAATGGTTAATAGTCCATGAACTAAAATTAGAAAGAATAGGCCAAACACTGGTTAAAATGTTGTTAAGCCACCAAAAGACACCTCACTACTTCTTAATAGAGTGCATTGTAACCTATGAATTTCCCTTAATGACTATGTTGTCGATACCATAAGATCGAGCCAACTGAATCACCATAACAATAACCTGGGCTTCAGCGTTGTTGTTGGTACCATCAAGCAAGTGGGTAGTAGAGCTAAAATGAGTGATCAAAAATAATCTCTAATATAACAACCTACTCTCGAGGCACTAGGGTTTCCCCTAGAGGTCCCATCAAAATTGAGCTTGAAGAAGCCAGTTTGGGGGGTGACCAACTAATGCCCGATCTAGCTCTATTTTTGAATTTCACAATTTTTGCTACTTTAATAGGAGGTAATTTGATCAACATCTAATTTGGCCTAACCTCCATATCCCATTTGGATAAGATATCATTCCTTTTCTAGATTCAAGCTGAAACAATTTTTGAATTTGAGATTTCAAACTTGGAGAGGAAGGTTGTTAGAGGAGTGGAAAAGCTACAAAAAAAATTATTATTCCTCTTTCCATTTGGAATAGATGAGGATAGTGGGACTTATAATCCATATAACCCTTAGAGTATCATTTCCATTACTAGTGCACCATGTGGAAAAGACTTTGGTGATACTATAATCCCTAGCCTAGCTCCAACCTCCCAACACGTTGTTGTGAATGGGCATAATAGAAGCAAATGGTCAACCAATTCTTCCTCCCTTTCACATATACAACACCAAGAAGGTCCCATCCAACCAAATTTATTTAACCTATCCTAAGTGAGAATTTTGTTCTGAATAGTCAGCTAGGTAAAAGCTTTAGCCTTTTGAAGACCCAAAAAACTCCATCATAAGAGGCGTGTAGTGGGAAAACTTTTCACTTGATCTACAATAATTTTGTATCCCAAGTTGACTTTGTACTCACTTGATCGAGCACCATCCCAATAAATGATATCATCCTTACTATTTAAAAATATCTTTCTCATTTTTAGAAAGGAAATAAGCATGATTTGCTCATTATTTGGGATATTCACCTAAGGAAGGTCCTTCCATTTGCAATGGAGATTCATACTATAATTAATTGTGTCAATGTAATCAATTACTAGAGTGCCTCATAGAGCAGATAGAATGGTTCTCGATTCATTCACATCGCCAAGTTACCTTAATGGCTTATGGCCATTCCAAGAATCATCCCAAAACTTTGCTTTTTTGCCATTGTTGATGATCCATGAAACATGATTAAAGATCAAAGGGTGGCTATACATCATAAAGTTCCAAATATGAGACCCAATAGGTGGGTTCCTGACATTGAGGATAGATAAAGGATCTTGATTATCGAGGTATTTTAATATTAGTATTTGGTTGCTTAGAAGGTGTGGATTTGAGACCACATTCCAAAAAAGTTTGGCACCCAATGCCTTATTCTAAAATTTAGACTTTCTAATGTTGCATCTACCAGGCCTCTTAGCTCAACATACATTGTCCCAACCAATAAGATGAATTTTATTTTTATCAAGCATATCCTACCAAAGGAAGGGTCTGCATAATCGATCAATGGTTTTCAACACTCCAAATGGAGGCATGAGAATAGAGAATAAATAAATCAGAATAGCATAAAGCACTGATTTAATGAGAGTTAGGCATCTGATCAAAGTTAAAAAAAATCCTTTCCATGAGGAGAGCCTATCTTTGAGGGATGAGATAAGGCTATCCCATAGAGCATCTTTACTGGTGCCTTCAAAGAGAGTGACACCAAGGTACTTGGCTAGTAGCTTGCCTATACTAAAATTCAAAATTTAATCAAGTCTAGGCTGCAACCTGCTTGCAACATTTATAAAGAAATTTTTAGATTTATGGTCGTTTACTTCTTAACCAAATGCTTTGGCATATATATTCAAGATGGATTTGACGTTGGAAGCTTCTTTGATGGTAGTTTCACCAAAAAAGAATGTGTTGTCAGCAAATTGCTTATGTGAGAGATTTGCCAATCCATCAGTGATACTAGGGCCTTTTATTATGCCCACTAACTTTGTCATATGGATAGATCTACTTAAATATTCAACCATTAGAATGAACAAAAATGGAGAAATAGGATCTCCTTGTCTAATCTTGTGAGTTACTTCAAATAAACCCACAGGTCCTCCATTCAAAAGAATTGAATACCTTGGTGTTGAGATACATCCGAAAATCTAGTTGCACTAACTTTTTTGAAAGTCAAACTTCAATAGAACCTTCAACAAAAATCTCCAATTGACCTTGTCATAGGCTTTACTTATATCCAATTTGATCAACATACCTTTTTTATTGTTGTTAGTTAAATATTGGAGGAGTTTGTAAACTACAATGATATTGTCTTGAATGTGGCATCAAGGGATGAATCCACCTTACGCTGGAGAAATTAACTAAGAAATGAAGGATTTTAGCTAGAAGGAAATGGCCTTAGAGATGATTTGTAAATAGTGTTGCAAAGGGAAATTCTTTGAAAGTCCCCAAAATTTGATTGAGTGACACCTTTAGGAATTAGAGAGATAAATGCGCAGTTGATGTCAGAGTTGACCCTACTTTCCTGTCTGGAAATTTCAACCACTATCATTACTTCATCACCAATGATTGGCCATAATTCTTAGTAAAATACTATTGGAAAACCATCAAGGCCTGGGGATTTGTATTTTTTCATGGCAAAGACAACCACTGTAATCTCCTCATTTGAGAAAGGGGATATGAGGTTATCATTTTGTCAGTTTGTGATTAGAGAAGGGATGAAGTGTAGAAGGCTCTCTTGCAAAAATTAGTCTGACGCCTCATCTCCACTCAACAAATTTTGGAAGAAATCATTTACCTCAGCTTTTATTTTTGAGAACAACTCTAGATCCTTTTCATCCTTATTCTAAATTTTATAAATTCTATTGGAATATCTCCTTACCTTTGTTAAATTGTGAAAGACTTTTGTGTTTTGATCACCATCTTTGATCCAACTTTCATGAGACTTTTGCTTCCAGATTATGAAGCTTGGGAAAATCTAGATTATGAGAAAATTAGGCCCCATTATTTATTTTTATGAAAGCCTCTAAAGGCATAGAGGCTTTAGGTATCCACTCTTTCTTCCCATAATGTTGAGACCTCTACTGAGATGAAGATTTTGCATATGGGAAATCTACTTTGATGTGGCCAATTTTGTGGCATCGATAACACCTAAATGAAACCTTTTCAATATTAATGGTTTGAATCCACACTCTACCAAATGATTTGAGAGTGATCGACTCTAGAATGTCTAAATGTAAATTTAAGATTACACAAATTTAGGCAAATGCCATAAGCGACCCCTCCTAGGTTCTTGGGTCAATGGTAACAAATTCTCTAATTAGATTTCTAATATATTTGAGGCACAACTCACCCTAGTATTCTAATGATAGGGCATATAGTTTGACCCATACCATTGATTTGGGTTGGTTGCATGTGTGAGGATCAAAATTAGGGTACCATGGTTGGACATCAAGCCCAAATCCATTCATGATCCAGGAAACCCCTAAGATTATATCCCTTTCCACATGACGAGAGCAAAGAACCAAGAATAAACCATTTGTGTTAAGTTGTGGAGCTAAAAGCTTCACCAATAAGCGAATACAAAAGTTGTTGGAGTCCAAAGTCACCGTCGACGGTCAGAGATTGACTGAAGGATGTCGACGTCGGTAGTGGATCAGCTGACGTCGATCACAGGCAGACTGGCAAGGACCGACGTCGGTCACCTGTGCGTCTAGAATGCTATTTTCGTGCGCAGAACAGAATGTTTGCATGATGAGATTAAGTGTTAGTTGTAAGTCCACGTTTCTATTTTTAAGTAGGACTAATTTGAGCCCTTGATTAGGAGGTGCATCTAATGGTAGTAATTGTATGCTCATGAATCCCTAAAGTTATATAATAGGGAAAGATCTTCATAGCTTATAGGGACAAGATTGTAGTGAAGAACTGTGTTGTACAGTAGAAGACAATTCAAGGATTGAATTGGTTGTAATTGAGAGAGAGAACTCTTGAGGGAAAGAAATTTGTACATCTGAGAGAGGTGTGGAAGAAAAAAAGTTTCTTCAATTGTAAATTCCTTCTGGAAGAGTTTAATACAAGTTTTTAGGGTGGTTTCTTGTATCTCTTGTTCTTTGTTATTTCTGATTCTAGTTACTTATCTTTATGGTTTGATTCCGCATTTAATTGCTTTCATATAGTAATCAACTTTGTTGGTTGATTCCCGACAAGTGGTATCAGAGCCTGGTTGAAGGTTCAAAAGCTTGATATTCACGACAAGTGGTATCAGAGCTCAGGTTGACTAACAGGTGGTTCAGATCTGTTTAGTGTGTATTGATTATAGGTCACTCACAGGGATTTCTGTTTGAGTGGGAGAAGCAATGGCAAAAGAAAGTAAACTGAGAATGGAGAAGTTTAATGACAAGAATTACCAATTATGGAGAATGCAAATAGAAGATTATCTGTATCAAAAAGATCTATACTTACTGTTAGGTGGAGTTTCAAAGAAGCCCACAGACATGGAAGATGAAGAATGGGAAGTTCTTGATACAAAGGCTCTTGGATCTATAAGATTGAGTCTAGCATCTATTGTGATATCTAATTTATCACAGGCAAAGTCTACGGTAGAGTTAATGACTACTTTAGCAAATTTATATGAAAAACCCTCAACTTCAAATAAGGTATATCTTATGAAGCAGTTATTTAATTTGCAAATGCAAGAAGGTGGATCAGTATCTAATCATCTAAATGATTTCCATGGAATTGTAAATCAATTAAATTCAGTCAAAATAGTTTTTGATGATGAAATTAAAGCTCTATTAATCTTATGTTCTCTACCTGAAAGCTGGCATAGCTTGGTAATGGCAGTAAGTAATATTGCATCTGCTTCAAATATTTTAAAAGTAGATGATGTTGTTAGTGTAATCTTGAATGAAGAAATTCACAGGAAAAGCATAGAGGAAACATCAGGGAACGCTTTAAGTTTTGAGAGCAGGGGAAGGCAAAAAGAGAAGAGCAAGCAAGGGAGATCTAGATCTAAGACAAAGATGAGAGGTAGATCCAAATCCAAAAATGGTAGAAAGATAACCTGCTAGAATTGTGGAAAGATAGGGCATGCAAGGAAAGATTGCTAGTCAAAACCTAAAGAAAAAAATCAGCAAGAAGGTAAAGAAGCAAAAGTTGCAGGTATTATTGCACAAGATGCTCTTATATTCTCTTTGCATAATAATATAGAATCTTGGGTTTTAGATTATGGTGCCTCTTTCCATGCAACCCCAAATAAAGAATATTTTAGTGACTATGTCCATGGAGATTTTGGAATAGTTTATTTAGGGGATGATGAGCCTTGTAAAATAGTTGGCAAAGGAAAAGTGCAGCTGAAAATGCAGAATGGCAACACATGGGTGTTGAGAGATGTCATGCATGTACCCAGCCTGAAGAGGAATCTAATTTCTACAGGAAAGTTAGGGGATGAGGGTTGCACAGTAACTCTCACAGCTGAGTCTTGGAAGGTTACCAAGGGTGCACTTGTATTAGCCAGAGGCAAGAGAGTAGGTACTCTCTATTTATGTAATTGTATTATTGATAATTTTCCTTTTGTATTATCTACTTCAGATGTAGATGCAAAGTTGTGGAACTGTAGGCTCGGCCACATGAGTGAGAAGGGAATGACAATTCTTAAGTCAAAAGGTAAGCTTTCAGATTTGAAAAGCATAGATCTAGATTTCAATGAGCACTGTTTTTTTGGGAAACAGAAGAGAGTTAGTTTTCTCAAGACTGGGTCAACAAAGAAGAAGCACAAGTTGGAGCTTGTTCACACAAACGTGTGGGGACCAACTCAGGTTGCTTCTATTGGAGGATCACATTATTATGTTTCTTTCATTGATGATGCTACAAGAAAGGTATGGGTCTATTGTATAAAGAAGAAATTTGATGTTTTTGACACTTTTAAGATTTGGAAAGCTATGGTTGAGAATGAAACAGGTAGGAGATTGAAGTGCCTGAGATCTAACAATGGTGGTGAGTTCTGCAGCTACAAGTTCAACTGGTATTGTTATATGCATGGAATACGCAGGCAAAGAACAGTTCCAAGGACATCTCAGCAAAATGGAGTTGTTGAAAGGATGAACAGAACAATAATGGAGCGTGCACGGTGTATGAGGTTGCATGTTGGTTTGCCCTTAGAGTTTTGGGCAGAAGCTGTGGAGACTACAGTTTACCTGATTAACAGAGGACCCTCTACAGCTCTGGATGATGGAATTCTAGAAGAGGTGTGGATAGGTAAAAATGTAGATCTCTCATTTCTCAAAGTTTTTGGTTGTGAAGCTTTTGTGCATATTGATAAAGAAAATAGAAAGAAGTTGGATGCTAAGTCTATGAGGTGCACATTTATTGGTTATGGCTCTGGAGATTTTGAATTCTGATTTTGGAATCTAGAAACTAACAAGATAATTAGGAGCTGTGATGTTGTTTTCAATGAGAAAGTGATGTATAGTGATCAACTCAAGAAGCTGAATCAATCTGAGCAAAGCAATGGAGAATTAGACAAGGTGACGATCCAAAATGAGCTCATGGGAAAGAATAATCACAGATAGGAAAACACAGAGACCGATGTCAGTCAAGCAGGAACCAATGTTGGCAATACAAGAACCGACGTCGGTCAAGTGGAATTGATGTCGATCAGTTATAGTCCTAAAGGTGACTGAGGTCGGTCACTGTCAGAGAATTTGGGCAGACAGCGTGTTGTGAATGAGTTTTAGATGCCCATCAGGAGGTCAGAAAGGGTAAGTAAACCTCCAATTCGATATTCCCCTTCATTATTCTATTTATTGCTCACTGATGGTGGAGAACTAGAGAGTTTTGATGAAGCAATATAGGTGGAATTCAATAATTAGTGGGAGCTAGGCATGAATGAGGAAATTGATTCCTTGAAAGAAAACCAAACGTGGGATTTGGTTGAGTTGCCAGCGGGAAAGAAGACACTAAAGAATAAATGGATCTACAGATTGAAGGAAGGTGAGAATGGACAGATGAGATATAAGGCCAGGTTGGTAGTGAAAGGATTTGCATAAAAACCAGGTATTGATTTTGGTGAGATTTTTTCTCCTGTAGTTAAAATGACTTCTATACGGACTGTATTGTCTTTAGTTACTATTGAGGATTTGCATCTTGAGCAGCTTGATGTTAAGACAGCGTTTCTTCATGGAGATTTGGATGAAGAAATATATATGGATCAGCCAGAAGGTTTTGAGGTCAAAGGTAAGGAGAAACTTGTGTGCAGATTGAAGAAAAGCTTGTATGGTCTCAAGCAAGCTCCTAGACAATGGTATTTGAGATTTGACAGGTTTATGACTGAGCATGGCTATAGTAGATGTCAATCTAACCATTGTGTATATTTTAAGAGATTGGATAACAGTAGATATATTATTCTGTTGTTATATGTAGATGATATGCTAGTTGCAGGATCACACATGCAAGATATCTCTGAGCTTAAGGTGAAATTAGCTCACACATTTGCCATGAAAGATTTGGGAGCAGCAAAGAAAATCCTTGGCATGAATATTAAGAGAGACAGAAAAAATCACAGGTTGATTTTGTCTCAAGAGGATTATGTGAACAAGGTGTTGAAACGGTTCAATATGCAAGATGTAAAACTGGTAAGCACACCTATGGCTGGACACTTCAAGTTGAGTAAAGAATAGTGTCCTGACATGATGAGGTAGAGTACATGAGGAAAGTTCCATATGCTTCCGTAGTAGGAAGCTTAATGTATGCAATGGTATGTACTAGACCGGATATTGCCCAAGCAGTGGGAGTTGTAAGTAAGTATATGGCCAATCCAGGGAAGGAACACTGGAAAGTAGTTCAGTGGATTCTCAGATATCTGAGAGGGACCGGCAGTAGGCATTTATGCTATGATGGGTCAAACACTTCTCTACATGGTTATGTAGATTTAGATATGGCAGGTGATTTGGATGGCAGGAGAAGCACCACAGGATATGTTTTCACTGTTGGTGGAATGGCGGTTAGCTAGATTTCAAAGTTGCAAAAGGTTGTTGCCTTGTCTACTACAGAGGCATAATACATTGCAATCACAGAGGCTAGCAAAGAGATGATATGGATGACACGGTTCATGGAAGAGCTAGGAAAGGAGCAAGAGAGTTGTAGATTATACAGTGATAGTCAGAGTGCAATTCATTTGGCTAAGAATTCAGCTTTTCACTCAAAAACTAAACATATACAGCTTAGGTACCACTTCATTAGATAGGTATTGGAGGATGGTGAGTTGAAGTTGGAGAAGATCCATACAGATAAGAACCCTGCTGATATGTTAACCAAGCCGATAACGAAAGAGAAGTTGAATCTTCATTCAACTTTTGTTGGTCTTCATGATTGAGTTTGAAGATGGAGGAGCTAGAAGATGTTGTTGTACAGGTATAGGTGCAGCTGTTTATCTCCAAGTGGGAGATTGTTAAGTTGTGGAGCTAAAAGCTTCACCAATGAGCGAATGCAAAAGTTGCTGGAGTCCACAGTCACCATCGACGGTCAGAGATTGATTGAAGGATGCCGACATTGGTAGTGGATTGGCCAACGTCGATCACAGGCAAACTAGCAAGGACCGACGTCGGTCACTTGTGCGTCCAGAATGCTATTTTTGTGCGCAGAACAGAATGTTTGCATGATGAGATTAAGTGTTAGTTGTAAGTCCGCATTTCTATTTTAAGTAGGACTGATTTGAGCCCTTGATTAGGAGATGCATCTAATGGTTGTAATTGTATGCTCATGAATCCCTAAAGTTATATAATAGGGATAGATCTTCATAGCTTATAGGGACAAGATTATAGTGAAGAAAAGTGTTGTACAGTAGAAGACAATTCAAGGATTGAATTGGTTGTAATTGAGAGAGAGAACTCTTGAGGGAAAGAGATCTAGAAAGAGATCTATACATCTAAGAGAGGTGTGGAAGAAAATAAGTTTCTTCAATTGTAAATTCCTTCTGGAAGAGTTTAATACAAGTTTTCAGGGTGGTTTCTTGTATCTCTTGTTCTTTGCTATTTTTGATTCTAGTTACTTATCTTTATGGTTTAATTATGCATTTAATTGCTTTCATATAGTAATCAACTTTGTTGGTTGATCCCCGACAATTTGGAGGGATTTTTGAAAAAAAAATTAGAGATCCAAAAATCCACATTATCCATTGAAGGCCATTTTATGCCTCCTTTGACTTTTGCAATGATGCCATGATCTCCTAACAACTTGATGTTTTCCTATACCACTTCATCCTCCACCACTAGATTTTTTCCAAATCCAAACTTGACCATTGAATCACTATGATAGAATGATGTTTTTGCTTCTTAATCCACCCTTGCCAACACCTCTTTTTGAAAAGCTTCATATTTAAACTTCTCTTCTAATTGCATTTCATAAAACTCACCATTGAGGGTTTCCTTCAAAACTTGTGCAAAAGATCAAAGCCCAGGGTTGTAGCTAGGTTCAATGAATCTTTCCTTTTCCCTTTCGAGTGCCCATTATGTTTCTTCCCTTATTTATCTTTGAATCTCCCTTGCCTGCTTGCCACCATTTCTGCCATAATTTCTCTATTTTCTTTGCTTGGTCAAGTGATTCTTCAATCCATCACCAATTTTATTGTTGATCTTCTGTCTGGAATCCCATGACAACTCATTCCTCTAATTTTTATTGATATTATTATTATTGGCATTATTGGTGGCTGAAACCATGGCACTAGGTCCTTTAACTATGCCATTACCATTCATTTCTTGGTGAAGGTGAAGGTGAAGTTAGTTGAGAGACCTGATAAACTCATCTATTTATTGTTTTGTCTCTGCTCCTACATGCAAATGTTGAATCTCTGTGACATCTTCCACCTGGCTCTCAATAACTCTTACAGTTATGCCTATGGAAGCTCTAGCAGTGGCATTGTGAAGAAGCTCTTTGTTACTACGAGAACAGTCTTTTCTAGTCATTTTTTTCTATACTCTTGAGGATTCTTATTTTAGTAATTATTATTATTTAAATAAATGAAGTGTCATTAACATATATGGTTATTAAGCTAACCTTATATCTCTATAAAGCATTCAAGGAATAAAGTTCATAGTCACAATTGTTAGCAAATTTATTCATTGAAATAAATCAGGACTAAATATATTCTTATGCTATTTTCAAAAAAATCCAACATTAATAAGATTGCCCTGAGCATTTTCATACAAATGGAAAGAGAATAAGTACTTCAAATCCCCTGTGGGAGTCCAGATAGTAGACCTAATGAAAATTACAACTATTACTATATGAAATAAAAACACACACATCAAAGAATTTATCATTTTCATATATTTAATTAATTTAATTTATATCCTCCTTATTCCACTTGTAATGCCTTGTATTTAAGGTTTCACCAAATTTGTCCTCATTGTATTATTCATTCAAATTTATTTTAAAAATTAATAATTACTAAAATAAGAATCCTCAACATTAAATATTCATACAATCTTAGGGGAGGGCCTAGTAATTGGGACCCCTAACTTTGGAGTCCCACATCTTCCACACATCACCACATCATCAGTAGTTGTTTTATAGGTATGATTAATTATTGACATATATATCCATATGTATATGAGAATGAGACTATTAACTGAATGCATTTACGTTCATTTTTTTTAATGTGATGTAGAAATATGTGCAGGTAAGAATGTAGTAGAAAATGTACATGTCATTAATAAACAATGAAGGGGCCATTATGGAAGATATTTGACAATGTTGAATTATTGGGTCCTCTCCCTTGCTTGCGATATCTTTGCATAAGTTTAAAGTTAAGGGTTCTAGTTTTATTGAATTCTAGTTTTCCTACTTGTAAAACAAACTCTCAAAGGCTAACAAAGTAATGAGTGTAAATAGACATAAAAAATTGTAATTAATTGTTAATAAAATTTGAAACACTATAGTGTTAAAATACTTTTAATTAGTAGTATTGGAATTGAGTGTAAATAGATTTTGAAATTCTACTTTGTTAAAAAATGAAGTTCCTTACATACATTTTCATAAATTACTTGCAATATAATACATATTCTAGATTAAGCATAATGGAATAATGTATTGACAATCACTATCACTAATATAACAATGCAGTATTTAAAAATTTATTGTTAAACAACTAAATAAAAGGTCCAAAAAAAATAATATTTCAAAATCTATTTACAATTATTTTACAATTATCATGGACTCCACGGTTCATGGAAATGTGTGTGTGTGTGTGTGCGCGCGCGCGTGTGTGTTTTGTATATCTTTTTATGATTCTAATTTACTTGTATATTTTGTTGATTGTTGTATTTCACCATGAGGAATGGCAAGACGAAAAAACAATTTTTTGGACAAAGACCATGTGCAACAATGAAGAATGGGGACGGGGGGGCGGATGGGCGGTGGTGAAATTTACTAACCTTGTTGATGAAGAAATTATTAAAGAGAAACCCACTATCAATAGCCATTAATCAGCACCTTAGATTCTCTTTGCTTAATATTTGGTATTATCTTTTCATACTAAGTATGTTCTTCTCTTGCATCCTCTTTGGATGGTCTTGAAAATAAGAAATATGTGCAATAAATTATAGTTTCTGGGGGGAACTTCCTCTTTTTTTTTATAATTAAAAGTAAGTTTTGGAGATTATAACAGTAAATCAAAGCTCATTAATGCATCCATACTATCTTAAAAAGATAAAATCACATCCAATTTCATCTCAATTGAATATCAGAGGCAAGATCTACAAGTTTTTTACAAATTTATTTTTTAATTAAAAATGGTTCTTTTTCAAATTGTGAGAAAACTATAAGTGATTGTTCATAAATTTTTTTGGATTTTGTGCACTTTATGTTATAATTTTCAAAACATTCTAGAATTTTTAATTTCATTAAGAATTGCAAAAGTTATCATAGTTTTATTGAATAATATTATTTTAAAAATATGACTTTTATTTATTTAATTGTGAGAAAATTGTAAATATTTACTCAAAATAATTTTTGGGTTTTGTGCATTTTGTTTTCAAATTTTCATAACATTTTGAAATTTGAATTTTATAAAGAATTAAAAATGTTATCATAGTTTTAATGAGTAGTACTATCCCAAAAAAAAAAATCCCTGTGAGGAGATTTTTTAAAGGGCTTTTTTTTAATGTTTTTTTATAAAACAATATCTTTGAATTATTTTTTATTAAAAATAATGTTTGGTATTCAAGAAACATAGGGATACAATATATTCATTTATTGTTTGACCATGTACCTTTTTCTGATTTTATTTGTCAAAGACTAGATGGTGAGACCCAGTTTGGCAAGTGGCCAAACTGATAGGACCGAAACTCCCTAAAGCTCTGACACAACTTGTCAGATTTAAGAGCACACATGATTACCATTGTATAAGCAATTAAACATGTGGAATAACCAGAAGAACAAATAACTATCAATGAGAAAACACACAGAATATGAGAGGCAACACATAATTGTATTCAACTCATTACAAAGGAAATTACAATAAAGAGATCACACTCTTCTTCCACCTCTATGAGGCTTTCTCCTCAAGGGCTCTAAGTAATCTTCCCACCTGAGTAATCTTCTCTCATAGGTCACAACACACAGCTAACACACGTTGTTGTTCACCTCATTGCACATCTATACAATCGAGTACATACCGGTACTCCAAGTAGATCTCTCCATGATCCTGTTGATGTATTGTTGTCACCTTGGACCCTGGCCAACCACCGATCTCTGTCTGACCCTCGCATACACACATCCCTGCATATCAAACCTGATCTTACTTAAACATACATGGGGAATCCTACTTGATTCCACCATGGGAAGAACTCTCCAAGCTTCACATTGCTCTTCTGCAAATTCTCTACTTAATAATACAGCCCATGAGTCTATTATATAGATCTCATGCATACACAAATTAGACTTGCCGCTCAAGACTTCGAACAATTCTTTAACATGCAAACTCTGCGTTCACTTAACTGACTGTTCGTCAACAGCAGTTCAGACTGCCACAGGCGACTGACGTCGGTCCCTGCCTTCTTGGAGGTGACCGACGCCGGTCGATAGCTGCCGATGCCGGTTTCCCTTCTGCGTCCCCTGACCATTGTCGGTGTGGCCTACCGACGCTGGTGACTGCATACACTAGAAACGCTCCTGTTTGCCTTAAGGTGTAGCTTTTAGCTCCACACCCTAACAATCTCTCACTTGGAGATAAAGAGCTGCACCTGTACCCAAAACCAGTACTCTGTCCAATCTGCATCCTTGCTTGTATTCCTCTTCAAGCTCCCACTTGAAGACAACCCACCACACTCCTTGTGGTGTTAAACTTGTGCCTGATTTTCTTCATTCTCATTGTACCATCATCTACCTTGCTATACTCCCACTCAAACAACAACCCCTATGAGTAACCTGTAATCAACAAACACTTAACAGATTTGGGCCATCTGTTAGTCAAACTCGCTCTAAGAACGTCTAACCTCGCTCTGATACCAATTGATAGGACCAAAACTCCCTAAAGCTCTGACACAACTTGTCAGATTTAAGAGCACACATGATTACCATTGTATAAGCAATTAAACATGCGGAATAACTAGAAGAACAAATAACTATCAATGAGAAAACACACAGAATATGAGAGGCAACACATAATTGTATTCAACTCATTACAAAGGAAATTACAATAAAGAGATCACACTCTTCTTCCACCTCTATGAGGCTTCCTCCTCAAGGGCTCCAAGTAATCTTCCCACCTGAGTAATCTTCTCTCATAGGTCACAACACACAGCTAACACACGCTGTTGTTCACCTCATTGCACATCTGTACAATCGAGTACATACCGGTACTCCAAGTAGATCTCTCCATGATCTTGCTGATGTATTGCTGTCACCTTGGACCCTAGCCAACCGCCGATCTCTGTCTGACCCTCGCATACACACATCCCTGCATATCAAACCTGATCTTACTTAAACATACATGGGGAATCCTACTTGATTCCACCATGGGAAGAACTCTCCAAGCTTCACATTGCTCTTCTGCAAATTTTCCACTTAACAATACAGCCCATGAGTCTATTATATAGATCTCATGCATACACAAATTAGACTTGCCGCTCAAGACTTCGAACAAGTCTTTAACATGCAAACTCCGCGTTCACTTAACCGACTATTCGTCAACAGCAGTTTAGACCGCCACAGGTGACTGACATCGGTCCCTGCCTTCCTGGAGGTGACCGACGCCGGCCGATAGCTGCCGATGTCAATTTCCCTTCTGCGTCCCCTGACTGTCGTCGGTGTGGCCTACCGACGCCGGCGACTGCATACGCTAGAAACCCTCCTATTTGCCTTAAGGTGTAGCTTTTAGCTCCACACCCTAACAATCTCCCACTTGGAGATAAAGAGCTACACCTGTACCCAAAACCAGTACTCTGTCCAATCTGCATCCTTGCTTGTATTCCTCTTCAAGCTCCCACTTGAAGACAACCCACCACACTCCTTGTGGTGTTAAACCTGTGCTTAATTTTATTCATTCTCATTGTACCATCTTCTGCCTTGCTATACTCCCACTCAAACAGCAACCCCTGTGAGTAACCTGTAATCAACAAACACTTAACAGATCTGGGCCATCTGTTAGTCAAACTCGCTCTGAGAACGTCTAACCTCACTCTGATACCAATTGATAGGACCGAAACTCCCCAAAGCTCTGACACAACTTGTCAGATTTAAGAGCACACATGATTACCATTGTATAAGCAATTAAACATGCGGAATAACCAGAAGAACAAATAACTATCAATGAGAAAACACACAGAATATGAGAGGCAACACATAATTGTATTCAACTCATTACAAAGGAAATTACAATAAAGAGATCACACTCTTCTTCCACCTCTATGAGGCTTCCTCCTCAAGGGCTCCAAGTAATCTTCCCACCTGAGTAATCTTCTCTCATAGGTCACAACACACAGCTAACACACGCTGTTGTTCACCTCATTGCACATCTGTACAATCGAGTACATACCGATACTCCAAGTAGATCTCTCCATGATCCTGCTGATGTATTGCTGTCACCTTGGACCCTGGCCAACCGCCGATCTCTGTCTGACCCTCGCATACACACATCCCTGCATATCAAACCTGATCTTACTTAAACATACATGGGGAATCCTACTTGATTCCACCATGGGAAGAACTCTCCAAGCTTCACATTGCTCTTCTGTAAATTCTCCACTTAACAATACTGCCCATGAGTCTATTATATAGATCTCATGCATACACAAATTAGACTTGCCGCTCAAGACTTCGAACAAGTCTTTAACATGCAAACTCCGCGTTCACTTAACTGACTGTTCGTCATCAGCAGTTCAGACCGCCACAGGCGACTGACGTCGGTCCCTGCCTTCCTAGAGGTGACAGACGCCGGCCGATAGCTGTCGATACCGGTTTCCCTTCTACGTCCCCTGACCGTCGTCGGTGTGGCCTACCGACGCCGGCGACTGCATATGCTAGAAACCCTCCTATTTGCCTTAAGGTGTAGCTTTTAGCTCCACACCCTAACACAAACCCCCTCATAAGCAAACTGTTAGGAACAACTTTTACATTAGCGTGTATTTGAGGTATTTAATGAGAGGTAAATAGTTATAAGTTAATTATTATTTGGTAGTTAATATTTGGTTAATCAGAATATTGTTATAAACAATATTACAATTAGATTATATTACTGTTATATAATTATTGTACAGGTAAAGAGGTTGAGAGTTTATAGGGATTTGGGAATCCCTTATTATAGGAAACATTATTTCTATATATGTGTATGTATTTTCGAATGAGAATTCAGAAAATAGAAATAATATATTTGTGTTAAAATAATATATTTGTGTTGAAATAATCTACTGTGTTCGGCTCTCTCTATTATTTGTTTGCATGAGTTGATTCATTGTATAAGCTTTTCAAATACCCATCATTGGTATTAGAGCAATCGATGGTCTTGTCCCTATGAGCAATGGAATCTTAAAAAATTGTAGGGGCAACTATAATTTTATTTTTGCCCTATGCATGAGATTTCCTTGCATATAAAAGGCCAATAGTTTAAGAATTTGAATGCTTATAGATCTTTTGAAAAGTTTAAGGTCCTTCCTAACTATATTTTTATTATACTATCATTGTTCGTGTAAAGCAATTATTGGAAAAGTCCGTGTGTTGATCATTGACCATACAAGTTTGTTCGATGACATTAATTTCACTCAGATCTCACCTCAATTCCAAGGCAAGCTTGGTCCTATGCAGTGAGCTCCCATTTAGTTTGATGGCCAATTACAATAATCCATGATCAACATGTTAAAGTTTTTCAAATTATTGGCAAAGTTTTTATGCAATAAAACTTTGCATTGGAACACGTCAACTTTAGTCTTATCCAACTCAATAACAAGTGTAGGTAGTGCCAGAAAGAAATTGCATCATACATTTTTTTATCTGGATCCATCTGTTATTCATAATACAATTGTTAAGCCATCTAGCACTCCATGGAATAACTATTTTTGTATATTCTACCATGTCTCTATATAGTCAAGTACCTATTCAAACTAGTTTTATGTTCCACCATTTGTGGTTTATTGTGTTGATCCAGTGCAAATTCTACAATCTTTTATGCATCATTTACTCCATGCAATGTCAGTTCATTTATAGACTATGTACGTATCATTGAATGCCTAGAATTGAACCTCGTACAAAGCCTTTGCTATGTTAACATGAAGTACAAACCGACATATCGTCAAGGTAGAAAGTGTCTTTATTCCTTATTTATAGCCTTTGATTAATTAAAGACATTTAAGTTTTTAGAATATAATTTATTAAAGATCTTTACTTATGCATAGGTCTTGTCAAGTCGATGTGTCAGATTGAGTAATTAGTGGATTTTATAGTCAAATAAAATTTAGGTGAAAGTCCATAATTCAAATAGTCATTTTAGCATAGTTTTAAAATAGTAGATTTTTATGAGTATAAAGAGCGAGCTTAATAGTTTTTAATTTAAAAGTCCTTTAGGATTAGTTTATTGTCTTTAATTGAGTCATTATTCTTTTGGTTGACAATTACAAGAGTCAAAAGTTGGTGTTATTATCAAAAATTATCCAAAAGTGTCTAAGTCAAATAGATTAAAGGTGTCATTAAATAGTCATAGGTTTCAAAAATTTATGTTTATGTCAATATTGTCAAAATGTTAAAAATGAGTCATTTTTAAAGTAATGTTTTTGTCAAAGGAGTCAAGTTAAATGTTAAGAGTCGATCGATCATTAAAATTCAAATATTTTGTTATATGGATGCATAATCGCTTGTACACAACATCCAATTTATGAAGGGGGTTCAAATTTCTATGGAATCAATTAATATAAAACCTGTTAGAACCATCAGAGCACATTTTGACTTCATCAACTAATTAAATAGTTTCACCTACTAGAGGTTAGAGGATACATAGAGGATGGAGGTCTTTCAATGACATCTCATCAGTCGCCAATGACAGGGCCGCACCAATGATTTGGTGATATTTGTGTGGTGTGTTTTTCATTTCCATTGTGTGTTTTTTAGAATAAGAACAAAAGAATATGCATGTTCAAGATTTGTAATTTGTGTGAAATTTTAAACATGATTCCCTAATGTGAAGACATTGTGAAAGGATAAAAGCACCAATGTAAGTCAGTTCATGGATCTTGAAAGGGCTTGTGGTAGATCCAAAAAACCACAGGTGGTGAACAATATTTTGACAACAGTTAGAAGAGTAGCCTCTACAGAGATCCTACAACTGCCTCATTTCTTTATGGAGATGACCCTCAATGACATGTCCATTATGGTCACATAATATAAATGTCAGATGTATTCCTTCGCATATAGTGGTCATGTGCAACAAGATTGCGTCAGTAGTATGTAGACCTAAGAGTATATGATGACATACATTTTCATTTGTTTTGTTTATGTCAAAGTTTGTGGTAAACCTGTAAAACCATGGAAGGAGTGAGGCTCTCTTTATATCAAGGTCATGAGTCACATAGTTTGGTATGTTACAATGGGTGAACATACTACATATAAGAGTGTGAATGTTTTTGCACCATGTAAAAACTATGGGGGGAATGTAAGGAATAACTTTTACATTAGTGTGAATTTGAGGTATTTAGTGAGAGGTAAATAGTTATAGGTTAATTATTATTTGGTAGTTAATATTTGGTTAATTTGAATATTGTTACAAATAATATTATGATTATATTATATTATTGTTATATAATTATTGTATGGGTAAAGAGGTTGAGAGTTTATAGGGATTTGGGAATCCCATAATGTAGGAAACATTATTTTTATATATTTTGTATGTATGTTCGAATGAGAATTCAGAGAATAGAAATAATATATTTGTGTTTAAAAAATTTACTATGTTTGACTCTCTCCATTATTCATTTGCATGAGTTGATTCATTGTATAAGATCTTCAAATACCCATCACAAACAAACTTTCTCCTTCATTGATTTTGCCCTCTTGGTTGCACTCTATTATGGACGTATTATCGGTTGAGCCTAACATCCCATTTTACATGTGCTTTATACTTGTTGAAAACTACAAGATAAGGTCCATTCTGACAAGTGGTTAGATCCCTTCACAAAAACACTTTATTGTACTCATGCTTATTTATCTGTACATTTACAAATGTATTTTTGATAGATCTAAATGTCTTGCATTATTTGAATCGACAATCTCCTTGTTTGAAACTATTTTGGTGTATATAGTGTCTTCTTTATCTTTATTTCATGCTTTTGAGATATATTGTACTTGTACTAAATTATAAAGTGCCATGAGAGGTTTGATTTTATAGTCTAGTCTACCTTCATGCATGTGTACCTTAGTTTGTGCACTATTTTACCATTTGAATTGTCAGTATCTCCCATCACTACCATGACCATTTTTTTAGATTCCTTCTTTATACATGGGTATATTATTCATGCATTTTATTTATTAAAACCCATATGATGATTGTTATGGATCATTGGCATTCTTGGTGACTTTTTGTGTAGTGACACCAATATGGCATCCCCACCTGTCTTTGTACTCACTTATCACCATTTCTAGTCCACTTGTTTAGAGAATTTCATTGCTATCTTCTCCCATTTCAACATTGAGGGAGGGTATTCAAATATTGCTTCCTCGGGTTCATCATTCTACTAAGTATTCTAGAGTGTAGTGTTAATATTTAGTGATCTTCGTATTCAATACCATTCCTACTTCGGCTTGGCGGTTACAACGACTCGACATCCATGTATTCTAGTAAGATGGATTAGCATCCATAGGGGCATTTGTCTTCACACTACATTTTTATTGAATGGGTACCTCATCAGACCTTATTGCCAAGACCCATTTCCTTCCTTTTTTTCTCTCTTTTTGGGGGAAGTTTTATTTTCCTACATGTTTTCTCCCTTTCTCCACTTTATGAGAGATTCATTCATGGATATATTATACATGAGTACCTGATCAAGCCTTATTGCCAAGACTCATATTGTGGATATGCCACTTTATTTGTGGCCCCTAGCTTCACTTGAGGGGGTGTTAGAGTAGGTTGCTTACCTTAGCTTATGTTCACCTAGGTATTTTATTATTCTCACCCACTTATATGTGGATATTTCATTTATCTTATTTTATATATTATGAGATATTACATATTTATCTTTTAGATATTATGAATATAATTTTTAGTTATTTATATCCTTTACTCTTAGTCATATGTTTGATTTCTAGCTTGATCTCTTGGTTATGATTGATCTCTAGCTCAATCTCTTAGTTAGGATTGATCACTTAAATTTATCTCTTAGTTAAGATGATCTTATTTGCCTACATATGCAAGGCTCATTCATTATATTTGATGAAGTTCTGATGATATAAAGGATTCATCATTGTATGTTTTATTTATGTATAATAGATCAAGACATTATTTGAGTAATGCATCAATGGATTTTACTATGGTAGTGGTTTGTAGGTTTGATCATGGGTGAGATTTTTATAAACTCATTCACCAACCAGCCAAATAAGGAAGTTATTAAAGACCAACCCATTGGAAATTAGCTAGAAAAACAACTGAATGTGCAAGTGAGAGAAAATGTTTATGCCGATATAAATGTTTCCTTCCATAGAGAGTGGACAAGGGATGATATGGAAAGTGTAATGTGAGATGTAGAGAATAATGGTTACTTTACAAACACTGCAGTAGAAAAGTGGGGCATGTAACCAAGCACTTTTTTTGATTCACTTAAAGGAATTACAACTACTAATAGGAGGGGAACACCCACTATTTTATCATATCTAAAGGAATGTGAGATCATGCAGTGGTAGAAACACTTAGCCAACATGGGCCATGGGTTGAACATCTCAGATTTGAAGGCACAAGTTGCCCCATATACCAAACTAGGCCTAACCCTTTCAATGATGGGGTCCCTGGTAAGTCATGGTGGATAGGCTTCAAAAAGATGTATTCTAATTTGTTAATCAAAACAAGAGAGGGACTGCATAGAGACAGGGTTGTGATGCCAAGGCCCTCCATAATTGCATTTTTTATGAGAACTTGAGAATTGTATATGTAAACAACCATTATGGGCCTAAAAAAATATGGAATTGTGATGAAACAAGATTGCAAGCTAGAAGAAATTATGGCATGCAAGTCATTTCCAAAAAAAGGGCAAAGAGTGTGCCATAAATAATGTCTAAAAGTAGAGAATGGATCATAATTCTAACATGTGTCAATGTAGTTGGCTAAAGTATCTTAGGATTATACCTCTTCAAAGCAAAAAAATAGTTACAAAAGTTCATTTTAGACTGAGTCAGGGGCATGTATGGCTATGTAACCTCGTGCATGGATGACCAAAGAATTATTTATGAACTGGTTGCATCATTTCTCCATATCTATACCAAGAAGAGTTTCATCGACAAATAAACATCTTCTCATATTTTATGGGCACGATAGTGATGTTACACTACCAACAAATTGAAGAGGCAAGAGCCTTAGGATTGACCTACTTACATTGCCAACATACACTAGCCACAAATTGTAATGATTGGATGTAAGTGTGTTTGGTCCATTTATAGCCTATTTCAAGAGTGAGAGGTCATCATAGATGAATAAACACCATGGTCTAGAAATTAAGAGACAAGAATTGGCCACTTTGGGTAGCATAGCATTGAAGAGTTCACTAACTCTTGAGAACATAAAATCTTGATTTAGAAGGATAGATATATAACCCTTGAACCCTAAGGTAGTAGCCAATGACATGACTCCAAGTGAAGCATTCCATGTTGAAGAAGATGAAGTGAGTGTTGCTAAAAATATCATGAGCTTGGCAGAGATAAATGAGGAACATATTCAAGATACTATCAATGGCTCTCAACATGAAGTGAAGCAATTATAGGAAACATATGTTGTTGAAGGTGAACAACCAACAAATATAGAATATTTTTCTCAGCTAAGAAACATGTGGCAACCAAAAAACATATGAAACTCGTGTTAGTGAAATTCAACAAGCACAAACATTTGAAGATGCATTGAATGTCCCTTATAATGAAAGGGATGCAAAATTCACTTTCAACCAAGACTGTTTAAGTCTGCCTATCCAAGTAAACCCGCCAAATTGGTTGAAGGAGGGATAAATCAACCTTGGCCTTAATTGTGAATTCATTGAAGGAGATGTGTTAATGTCAATGCCATCACCTTTGCATCCTCTCCCAATTTAGATAGTTCATTATTACGCATTAGGTGGAGGATGGGGCATCAAAGATGCAATAGTAGATTTAGGTGCAAATGAGGACACAATAGAAGATATAGTCCAAGACATAAATTGTAGCCCACCAAAAAGGAATGAACAAGTAAATTCAACATCACAATTTCTTAAAATTTGAACTGAAAGGGTTGCTAAGAAATCAGGGAACCATGCACTTAGGTTAAGTAGACAATCTCAAATACTTACATCAAATGAATATAAGCAATGTTTAAAGAACATGAGTCCTGTAAGAAGGAGATTGAAAAAATTAAAGCATGGAAGAAAGAACAAGTTTATGACAGGGAAAGCACTTAGGTAGGTTGAGAGCGAAAGAAGAGAATAACTGAGGATTCAAAATGAAATTAGAAGGTAAAATGAGCAAGAAAAGATATTGTAAAGGCAAGAAAGGGAGCAAAAGAAAGAGCATGATAGAAGGGAGGGGGAATTTGAGGTCACAAAAGAATTGGAGAGGCAAAGATGTTTAAACAACCACTTCAACTCTCTACTCAAACAATGTCATGTTTTGAAAGACACAATAAACATTCTTAGCCCAATTGCTTCATCTACATGCAACTATCCTTGTGGGAGACCTCTTCCTACTTATGTGAACATGACAACAAATCCCACTAAGGAGGAAGCCCTTATTGAACCAGTTGCAACTCCATATTCTCCCAATACAAGGAATGAAGGGCACCACTTAATATTTTCACCTTGGATGGTGTAAGTTTTGTATTCCATGTTGGTATGTCATAACACTGTAGCATAGTGACCTTTAATGTATCATATTTAAGATATGGTTTTTGTCTAAAATACAAAATTAGGTGTCCAAAATGTTTCATCAAGCATGACACAAAGATTAGTTTTTCTTGTCATATTTAAGATGTAGTTTTCCTCTGAAATATAAACTTACAGTGCCCAAGATATGTTGTTCAAACATGACACACATACTAGTGCCTTTTATAGCTGATAATACTAGCGAAATATATTTTGTAATGATTATGTTTGAGCTATACAAACTACTTGTTTTCTACCATTCAATATGTAGATACAAAAACTCTTCCCACCACTGATGAACTTGTTCTTATTTTTTAATGAAAAATAAGTTGTAACTTTTCGCACGTTTTTACTTTACAAACAAATATTATTAAATATCCATTGACAAAACATAGAAAAATTGTAAGAAAGGGAATGGGTCATAATCTTAATTAAATTAAATGAACTTCCCTTAAAATCGTGATCCACATCATATTAAAAACAATCAATATATATATTATCATCATTAATATTCTTACAAATCGATAGATATATATGTGTGTCAACAATTAATCATATCTCTAAAATGATGTATAAATAATATTTCAACATAAAAATAATAATATCACTTAGAGAGTCAAAATACCTCCTATTTCACTTATTTAAATTGCCGCTAAGAAAATCAAAATACCTTCTATTTCATTTGTTTAAATCAAAATACCTCCTATTTCACTTATTTAAATTGCAATAGAGAAAATCTAAATACCTTCCATTTCACTTATTTAAATTAAAATAACCATCTAAATGTCAAATTTGACATGATGAGATGGAACTATACAAACGCTGGCAACTGATGGTCCCTCTCCTCTTAGCATTCATATAAAATTAAAAGCCCAGCAACCTTTCCTTATGATTGCCACGTGGAATTCCCATATAAACTATGTTATATCCACTTCCTACAAAGTAGGAAAACCAACTAATCGTCCAAAACCCTCTCTAACATATAGTCACTGTATATATTCTCCCGACATATACACACAATTATCATGGAAAGAAGGCTGCAGAACTAGATTTTACAAAGCTCTGCGTGGGTCGGTTACAACGATGCACATTAAGAGTAACATGCAGAAATGCAGCGAAATTTTTGATTTTGAGAAGATGTCTACCATTGATCATTCGGCAGAGGACAGAAAAAACTTTATTCAGAATACGACCACCATTGATTTTTCTACAGATAACCATAAAAATTCTATTCAGTTCATACACAGTGTTGATTATTCTGCAGATAACAAGAAGGGTTTATGGAATGACCCTGTGGTGCATGGATTGAGCGAAGCATTGCGTGTTCAGCACTATGCATTGCTGGACGTTTATTCCGAGCTGGAAGCAGAGAGAAGTGCTTCTGCCTCTTCGATCGACGATGCCCTGCTCATGATTTCTCGTTTGCAGGACGAGAAGGCCAGATTGGCAATGGAAGCTGCCCAGTTGAAGAGGGAGGCCAATGAGCAGATCAAACATGCCCAGGCCACTCTGAGCTTTTATGAGGATGCTCTGTACAGAAAAGATGAGGAGGTCAAGGCTCTCCGGTATGAGATTGAAGCCTTCAAGCACAGGTTTTTGAGTTATGGTATCCATGTTGAAATTGGATTCAGGTCTTGTGATGCAAATGACTTTTTGGGTATGCCTGAAAATTCCCTTGCAGAGGGAAATGCTATTGCTATTGCTAACCGTGATGGGTCAGCTGGGTTTATGGCGCGTAGTAGCTGTGAGAGGTGCTGTGAGCTTAAGCCTGAAGACTCTGCCTCCAAGGAAATGGGAAGGGCAAGGACATTGGGTTTCTCTGAAGCTGTAGAAAGCAGCCATGGTGATCAAGGTAGGGGAAATTGGAAATTTTGTTGTCTTTTTAACTTGCCAATTCGATAGTTCTTTACTTTGTTTTAAAAAATTAGACCGTCCATTCGTCATACTCCAAAAACTAAATTTTAGAAATTTTCTTTAACTTCGTTTTCAATAATGTGAGCTAAATTCTAGAACTTTTCTTCAATATAGTTTTCAGTATGGTGAGCTACGGTTCTAGGACATGACTAGAAGGGTGCAAACTGTTGTAGCTATGATTTCACCAAGGAAGATAGATGGCCAATTTTTCCATCAAAAGTCCTTGCTATTGTATGATAGGATACCAGTCCAAATTTCAAATAGAACATTACAAATAGGTACCATGGCCGATACTTTTCTAGATTGCCAGTGTGACTCTACTCTGTTGGAAAATGAGTAGAGTCAACTCTTTGTCCTATCTGGGAAAACTAGCTGATCCTGCTTCTTGTTCTCCTTGGAGAACAAGCAGATTCAACTCCCTGTCCTCTCTTGGAAAATGAACAGAGACAACTCTTTATCCTCTTTTGGAAAACAAGCAGAATGGCCTCTTTCCCCTCTCTCAGAAAACAAAACAAGTAGAGACAACTCTTTGAAAAACCAGCAGACTCAACCTTCTAGAGCATGGTAAAGGAGCAGAGTCTGCTATTTGGAAAACGAGCAGAGTCCACTCGTTACCTTCTACTGGGAAATGAGCAAAGCCAACTTGTTGCCCTTTCATGGAAAACAAGTAACTGTCTGCTGAGTTTTTCCCCATTTTTTTTGCCAAGTGCCAAAGTAATTCTATGCTGTAAATCTTCATGTTGCAATGTGTTTCTTGATTCCTGGTTGGACAACTATGCTTGATAGACATCGAAATAAACATGCATCAAATAAGTAAATACATTTATGTTGATGATCTGTGTGTTCTATTACAATGATGCCTGCCTATTTGCTACACATTTTTATGTTCATTTTGTGGTCCATTGAATGGATTTGCTATGGAACAAGAAATATATATATTTTTTGAAAATATAAATATTTAAATTCTTTTTTTTTAGTTTTTCTGAGTACAAAATGCACCCTTACTCATCAACATTTCTGGGGTTGCTGCCCAGTACAAGTCATTTGATTTTGATGAATATGACAATAATCGCCATCCCTGCCACATATGACATCATTATAATCAACAATTATATGAAATGGAAAATTTCATCATCTATTATGTAGGTATAAAAGAAATTCTAATTATTAGACGTTTTCTTGAATCAAGGTGAAGAGGGTGATAGGAAACAGGTCAATGCAATTGAAAGGGAAAGACATTTTCCCGAAGATACTTTTTCCTGGCGTAATATTTTGCTCTGGGAACGGATAGAAGGATTACAAAAGAGATTGCATTTGTTATCAGAGAAGAAGACAGTGAACTGTAATTTGAAGGATGAATGGGGATCCACCCATGAAGAACTTCAAGATGCACTTGCTTCATATATAACTAACTTGAGGCAGGGTTTAAAATCCCATTGGAGGGGTTCGTTCCCTGAAGTACACGAGGCAGAGGTAGCAGCAAACATAAATCAAACTGATGGACCAGTAGATGTATTTATGGATACCACGCAAACGGGTGATCAACAACAGAAATCTAATTCATTCATCCAGACACATGAGAAGGAGGGATTTACCCAAGTATCTACTGTGGAAAATAGCACTTTGGAGCTAATGAAATCTAAGATTGAAGATCTCAGTTTAAGGATACATGCCTTGGAAGATGATGACAAGTCTGTAAAACGGGCAATGGACTCTTTGAAAAGACAGCAATATTCTATCAAATATTTCAAGCAGACCGTCCAAGGTTTTCATAAGTCAGAAGAACCACCTAAGGGCCAAGTAAATGTGAAGATTCTATCTCCACAAAGAGTTGTATCAATCGCCTCACTTATAAAGGTATGTCTATTTAGTTGCCTTGCAATTATTTAAATCAAAGATGACTGGATAGAAAACAAATATTGATTTGAAATCAATGGTTTGCTTTTCATAACCCACATTTAGCCGATGTTTATTTTTAGTGTCTGTGGTTCTTGCAGTATTTTCTTTCCCAGTTACCTGTTGGTGTGCGGTGTATATTATCTTTTGTTCTCTTCAGAAGTTATAAGCATGTGCAAAGAAGGTAACTTGTAAGTACTTTGTTCCTTTGGCTTTCCCATCTTCACTTTATTGTGCTATGAAATCTGGAAGCTTCGTTGTTGTTTCGTTCAAAAATGAGGGCTGCTTTATTTATGGCGTCTGAGGACAAATCAATCAGAAGACCTTTTAAAGTGCATATGATGCATCATTCATTAAAGGTATTTAAAAGTTACCTCCCCTGTTTTGCCTTACAAAATTGTTTTCTGCAAATGCTTAGTCCTGACCTACCAGAGAATTGATATTGTCCCGAAATCTGACAACTCAAACAGGAGGTGAATTGATGCTCATTTTTTCACATCTTATTTAAATGAACTACATGATAACCTATGATCCAGGAGAACCTGAGCCCTAGGTTCATACACTTCAGAGGTATGCTTATGTTTTTGTTTGCCCTTATATGTGTTCATTGCAAGTAAAACATTGAGCTTGAGATTTGTTTCTGTTTCAAATAGATTCACATTCTGAGAACATATGTATAGTAATGGAACATCTATATTTTGCACTGAAGAATCATTATTAACAGTTAGGATGATTTGTTAATTTTCTGTACAGTGACAGGCTTGGAAGATGGAAACTAAAGATCTTGGTTAACAAAGAATCTTTGTTGTGGTCTTTTTGACTGTCCCAAATGTGAAGAAGGCTTGTAAGAAATGTAAGAGCCCCATCAACTCAAGGATACAGTTCAACCTTTTAGTGAACTCTCTATTATCTGTCTCTAGTCCCACATTCTGGATTAGTTAGCTGTGGTTAATTTATGTACCAAAACTAGGCAACTATTTGCTAGGCCATTGGTTCATGAATTTTCACTATGAACATAGACATAGAAACTAGCTTAATAGTTAATAGTATAAAAGTAGCAAGGGAAACCTCTAACCTTTAAGAACTATATGCACTTGTTAAAAAACATCATTACATGCTTCTCAATATTTTAGATTTGGACAATGTGTTCCTATATTGTGACAAATATTCTGCTTTCCCCATCTAGTGGTTTTAGAGTTGAAATTTCTTTGCATCTACACCTTCCCTGCCTTTTTGTTAGATGGATTTTTTTTTCTTACAGGTACAATTCATGGCGAAGGGTGATAATAAGCTAAACATTAACTGAACAGGGCAATCTAGGCTGGAACAGGCATACTTCTAAAGCACGTGTACAATCTACATGATATGGTAAGTTGTGTTTGATTAACACGGACATAATGCTTCCCTCAGATTACAAGTGAATTTTAGAAATACTTTCAGTTTTATTGGCAAAGCAAGTTGTATAGTTTTCAAATAAATTATTATGCTACCTAGTATATGGTGCTGAGTTCTAGGCAAGTAATCAACATAATAATTTTAGCGAATGCAATTTACAGATAATGGACACATTTGAAGAATAATTCATCAAATGGATGGAAATTTGACAGTCAATTCTGCAAGTTTAAAATTACATTTTGTCTAGGTTATTTAGAGGTTTAAATCTGGATATGAAGACTTGATGCTTTTTTTTAATCGGATAGTGAATATTAGGTTTGATGCTAGATTCCCTCGATCCTTCTGCAGATCTTTCGAAAGTTTGCATGAGATTTAGTCATACCATGCACTAATTGTCTGTGTTTCTTTTGCTAGGGTAAAAATAGAGATTTCTTAATATATGGGCAATGCCCAGGAGCTGTACATCAATATACTGATATTCCGCAGATAGACTAGAGTTATTAAGTGATCTTGCTAGTCCAAACAATCTTAAGCTTACAGGGAGGGCTAATTTACTAAGCATCTCCAATGACACATTTATAGTCATATATCCGTAGACTATTCTGCTATAGATGAAAACAACCTACAGTCCCATAGACTGTGTTTATCAATAAAAAAAGAAAATCGGTCAACCACTTTTGTCCATCATACCCACAAACATATTCCTGTAGCCTACTGGATAATAGCAGAGTCTGCATATATCAATGGTTATCTCTGTTATGCTGTGGAAGACTACATTCTTTTGATATTGCTATCAAAATCAGAGGCATTTAGGAGTTTAGGGTATGCTCAGGCCAGCATACAAGGAACGACTGATAAGTCAAGAAAGGTAAGAGAAGAAACAAGGAGGTAGATTCCATGAGGACCAGAAACATTTTCTGCCTCTTTGTGGAACCTTCTGTCAAGATGTCTGCCTCAAGGGAGGTTTTGGCCATCCCATCCTCTTGATGCAGTCATGGTTAGGGAGTCCAATGAAGGATGGCCTTAGACCACACAGCCCACTGAATTACACAGAACCATGGGCCTTCACAAAGTCCACGCACAGCAGAAAATAATAGAATATAATTTTATTGCTTTTAATTAAGGAAATTACAAACTATAAACACACACACCACTAAGGTCTGATTACAGACTTCCAATAGTTGCAGTATTACAACAGTCCCAAAGATGGACCTACCACACACCGCCACCCCGCCCCCTCCCCCCCTACAATCTATATTTGCAGGATCCCACGAGTCGCTGGATGGCCGTAAGATTTTCTTAGCTTTATTGCTCGAACAGCCAATTTGCTCTCAAATGCTCCTGCCATAAATTTTCCCATAAAGCAAGAAACCGTTAGGAAGTTGAAACAACTTCTTCCTTCAACCGTCAGATAACTGCTTGTGATGTTGTGCTTCAAATTCCCTTCAGTTACAATCGGCAGCTGTCAAAACTGTTAAGATTCTTCTGCACGCAAGACATCCTCCACTAAGATCTGAACATGGATCAACCGCCTTGCATCAGGCATTACATATTTCACAATGCAGCAGCACGTGAGCACCCCAACGTGTCACATGAGGAACCTTCTCACGTGATTGCACAGGCAGCACATACACACCTTTTGCACAGAGCTGTACAAGACCAGATCTACTGCGTAAGACTTTATTTTGCGCACCAGTGACCATTCATCTTCGCAAAGCATGTAGAACTTGCAAACCATTGCACAAGACAATTACGCAAGACTCACCCACGCTACGGAGAGCTTGCAGGGATAAGGCCCCTTTGCGCAAGTCTTGCAAAATATGGTTATGCACAATGTGTGAAGTTTTCCAAACACTTGTGCAGGACATCCAAGTTGTGAGATGACATAAGTCTTCATTCCCTCCACCAACAAGGTTGCATGCAGACAAAGGCAACACAGGAAGGCTGCACAGAACTTCAGGCAACTTGCCGGCTTGCCGGGGCTAACTTTTCTAGGTTTGCTCCAATTTCGAAACATAATAGCTTTTTGGAAAACTCAGCTTCCGATCTAGAAGTTCACAGAGCTTTAGCTGTGCATTGAGACTCCATGAGCTCCAAAAATAGTCTGACGGCTCCCAAAAACGCCATATAAGATGTGCTGAAATTCACCATCAACTAACCAGTTCAGGTTGCGTACACCAAAGGGCTGCAAATACTGCTTAATGCTACTCTACCTGTTTTTGGTTGATGCAAGATTACATGTGGACCTGGATGCTCCTGCATTACTCTCCTCCATTGTATAGCAGAGTTTTCGTAGGAAACATAACTCTTCCATCAACTGAATATTTGGAGGATTATAGGAACCAAAATACTAGGCAAACTATAGTAATAGAAGAAAGGAGCACAAATCCTGTGCCATGAATGCGCTCAGGAGGTGGCCATCAGAGATGTTCACATTTCAGAAGAACTCACAAAACATACACGGCAACTCAAAGAAAAGCTCTCATTTGCAGGTTTAGGAGACTCTTCCCATATCCAAGAAGACGGAGAGAATGGAGTCAAGAAAACTGGACAAGCATACGGGGAAATGTAGATTATTATAGGGCCTCGAGGATGTTTTACGATACTATGGGTAAGTAATAAAGACAAAGCAGCAATTTACCAAAGAGGTCCATGGTTCATGAACAGAGCTAGTCTGTTTATGAAGTACTGAACAATTGATTCCAAGACTACAAAAGAAATGCTATCAGTATCCTGGTTTCAGTCAGGCTCTTTGCTTTACCATATGACTTCTGGGCTCTCATTGCACTAAAAGCCATGGGGAATAGTCTGGGAGAGTCTGTATCTGAAATATTATGATGGATAGAGTTATTTTGAACTATGGTAGAATGTGTAATTCTGGACTTGGAAAATCCCCACACATAAAATCAAGCTATGGACGGTGGACCATTTTCGGAAGCAGCCTGTGGATTATGAGAATATCCCCTCAAATTTAGAGGGTGTCATGAGTACAGATGTCTATGGCATGAATTCAAGAACAAGCCAACAGAGGTTATTCTGAGCAGCTGCCATGCACGAACACAAGATTAACAACGTCAACAGAAGCCAAAAAGAAAGGATTGAAAAGGTTTCAGCAGTGGTCAGTTTTCAAGATAACAACTCAAAGGAGAACTCCAACAAGAAAAGAATCTGAGACGAGCAGCAGAAAAATGAAATTCAAGATAAGGAAAACATATGCCCACTCTGAAAGAACTAAGAAATCTGTGTATTCTCTAAATCAGTTTCAAGTATTAATAACAGATAACATACAATATGAAACAGTTTTAGAAGAAGGAAAAAATTACGATCCACTTAAGGACATGGAATGTAAAGGATAACCAACTGAAAAGGTAATGCTCGGAGACCATATTCAACAAGCTTTGAACAAGCAATAGGTAATCACTGCACCATCATACTCTCACCAAGAAGCAAGTGCTCCAAGTTTTTTAAAATTATTTTAATTGTATTAATTCATTAAAAAAGCTATCCAAAATTTAACAATACATGAAGATTAGGCTGTAGGCCACATTACAACAAAAACAAGAAGACAAGATGAAAGCACTAAGAGGGTCTGGCCTACCAAAAAGACTGAAATGTATAACTAGCTAAAACAAAAACAGAACCAAAGAAGACACTCATAAACAAACCACTGAAGGGATTTAAGATTGTTGGTAAGTACTAAATCCAGCTCTCCATTGGTTGCTGAGCATTCATACACTAACAATCATCAGATCAATGGCGTTGGTTTAGTGAATCCAGATTGAATCCCTGTCATGCTGCTTGTTCCAAAAAGTGTCTGTTGATGGTTGCATGAATGGACACGTAGACTTTATGCTTCTCCTACACCAGCGAATCTTACAGCTGACAGTGTTCTTCCCTCTTTGGCAAGGTTAGCCATTGCACTTGGCGATGAGAAAATTGTCCCTGAGATGGTGCGCCCCATCTTGTATTTCATTTATCATTTGTTCCAGTGCTTTGAAGCGTCCTGTGGATTGAACTTGAATTGCTGCACACACCTCATTGGCCTGTTCAAGATGATGAATTATGTGAAATTGGCATGCATGGCACTTGCGGTATTCAGCATTGAGCCTTTAGATGTGTCTTATCAATCTCCAAGTTTTTTTAAATTAAGTTAATTATATTAATTTTTCTAAAAAGCTATCCAAAAATAGAAATACATGAAGATGAAGCTGTAGGCCACATTATGAAAAAAATAAAGAAATCAAGATGAAAGCTCGTAGAGGACCCAACCTACCAAGAAGACCGAAATGTATGACTAACTAAAATCTTACAAAAACAAACTCAAAGAAGACACTCGTAACCAAACCATTGAAGGGCTTGAAGATTGTTGTCCAGTCCTAAATCCATCCCCCCCATTGGTTGCTGAGCATTCACAACACTAACAATCATCAGATCCTTGGCATCATTTGTGTGAATTCGGATTGAATCCCTGTCACACCGGTTGTTCTTAAAAGTGTATGTCGATGGTGTTGGTGTTGATGGTTGCATTAATCTCCACAGAAGCTTTGTGTTTTTCTTCACCACCAAATCTTGCAGTTGACAGTGTTCTTCTCTCTTCGCCAAAGTAAGTTGTTGAACTTGGTGACGAGCAAAATTTATTCTTGAGATGGCGCCTCTATCTTGTATTTTATTTATCATTTATTCCAATGCTTTGAAGCATTTTTTGGATTGAACTTGAATTTCTGCACGCTTCTCATTGGCCTGTTCAAGACGATTAAGTATGTGAAAATGGTGGACATGGCACTTGTGGTATTCAGCACTGCGCCTTTGGATGTTTCCTGATGAATGCTCCAAGTTATGAGCGTAAGCAATCCCCTCTTATATAATAGATAATCATACGGAGGAGGTTTTTATAGAAGAAAAATGTGAGACCATCAAAGATAAGAATAGGAACACTACAGAAGGAGAAAGAAGCTCAGCAATTGCTAAATAGCCTGGTGATACGATACTCCATAACAAAAAAATGGGAAACAAATTTTCCAGTATAAGGTAAAATCACTACAATAAAACAGGCCTTTGAGCGAAGTCAAATAGATATGTACTTAAAGCATTTCTAGAAGAGGTAGAAAAACCAAGCATTAAGTAACACTATGAAACCTCTGCCTTAGAACATAATCGGACAAAAGTAAGAATGGATAATAATCTAAGCATCTATATTCAGCAGTACAGGTATTGCTTCAGGAAACCAAACCAATAAAGAACAAGCCATTTGCTTGACCAAGAACTTAAGGTCCCACACATCATAAATTGAGCAATCAGCTGAAGGATGATCAGGACTCATTATAAGCTGGAATGATATGAGTTTAGGCTGATTAAAGAAGATAGCAAAATTTTGGGGTAAGACTTATCAGGATTCGGAGAAGATAACAAAATTTGGGGGTAATCAACCTCTTCTTTGTCATGGAGTACATCAAAAAATTCTAAAAATATCCATTTATATTTCTCCCTCACCCTCCCGGAAGATTCAATTCTGGAATGATATTACTAACTGGCTAGAGAAAGTTTTGCTTAGAGATGCATTGAAGAATTGATTTTGCACATCAACAACTTGAATCTGAATCTACTATGATAATTCTAGTCTCGATACACAGTATACAATCCTATGTTGCGAGAAATGTACCTCCTTAGTTTTTGGCTTTGGAAATGTTTTGAAAAAGGATATGCAGTGGAAAGGTGCTGGAAAAAATTCCTCCTTGTTTCCCAGGGGCTTCCTTGGCCGGAGATGTGCATTTCTGCCAAAAAAGGATTTTAAGGGCCCATGAGGGTCCCACATGGAGCCTTAAGGTAAAAAACCAAAAAGACAAAAAAGAAAAGAAAGATAAAAAACGGAACAAAAGATGAAAAACTATAAAAACTATAAACAAAAAAGATAATCTTTAAAAGACCCTAAAGATGCCTTCGTACAAGCCCATTTTTTTCGTTTGTCATGTTTGTTTGCAAATTGCAGTATTGGAGAGAAGGCAGCAAGGAGAATTCAATCAGAGAGCACATTTGTGACCATAAACAAGGGCGTCCCTGTGATTTTGTTGCAGGGATACTGTTATCCTTACTTGTAGGAGCAGTGAGCAGCAAGGAGGCTGTTGTTTGTTCATATTTTGCAGCATTCATGGCTTCCCCAAATAAAAATAGTCCAGTCCCTCAATCAGGACCTACCAGCAATCAAGGATCCTATCCCTTCTTAGGGCATGTGACCATGATAAGAAAAATGTCCAGGCAGTGGTGTTTGGAAATGTACTTGTAATTTTTTTTATTAAATCTTTTAGAGTTTCTATATGAGAGTTGAAGCCCATTTCTTGCTTGAACATGGCGAGGGGGATAATGGGAATCCGTATACTGCAAATACAAGAAACAATGATGAAATTTATGAGGTGTAATATGACATTGATAGCCTCAATTCAAAAAGGAAACAACTTCCCAATCCTCCACCTCTTTCAAACATAGAGTCAAGGACTGTCCAGTAAGCAAGGAAGATGGGGGAAATGCAGCAAGGAGGAGAAGGCACTAAATCTCGAAACCCAAAGGCGAGAACAAGGAGGGCATCGTGCCAAAATGATTGATGTGGTAGGAAGAGGAGAAGCAAATAGTAGAATGGTTAAATTTTTTTTTGCCGGTTGGGTTTCTTTCAATGTAGTTTGCTCTCCGTATAGGAAAGAGTTGGTGAGGGCCATCAATACTTGCCCCAGCATTTAAGGGCCCAAACTATAAAAAACCATGAACCACTTTTCTCACCAAGAAGAAACAGCTGGTAGAATATCTCGTCTGTAGTTCATAGCTCTTGGAGTAGTACAGGTGTTTCCATTGTCTTAGATGGGTGGTCACACCAAACACGTAGGCCTTTGGTGAATGTTATTGCTTCATGCCCTAAAAGAGTTGTGAAGGCCAAATATTTCTCAGTTGAAGTCTGATCCATAACTAATATAGATATTCCACAAGTAATTCACCAACACAAATCTAACATGTAGAAATCTGATATTATTATTATGCTTGCTATTCCCTAAGAATCAAGCTTAAGAAAACAGGTTTATCCTAAGAATTGAAATGCATTAAGTGCTGCAATTGATGAAGTAGTTGCATAACATGAACAAGAAGCAAGTAAAGAATTGAAAGACCACAAAAAAATAAGAATCAACAAGAGGATTTACCCTAGAGAAACCCAATGTGGGGAAACTTAAAAAGAGTGGGCATGTGCCTCCTCATCTCCACCATCATCATGCAAAATTTACATTCCAGTTGTTTCATTGAAGCCTCCAAGGAAACTGTGGGACTTATGCAGCACTACTAAAATGTTCTCCTATGCTTGACTTGCTCTGAAACTTACTTAGACAATGTGCTTCACTACTCTTCTCAGCCGTAGAAAATTCCTACAACCTTCAGAATTGATGCAAATACATAACCCCAACGACTATACTTATACAAGAATACAAGCAAATGATTCAAACTGAGATATCAAACGCCAAAGGAACTGAAAAGACAGAAGAAGGAATGCTTGAACTCCTCTTGGAACGCTTGAGGCTGCCCTTTTTTCCTAGAAGGAGCAGGTTCAGCTTTAGCTGAACATGTTGATGAGTTCGCCGAACTCATCATGTATAACTAATTTTGCAGATGCCTGTTTGTCCCTGTGTGTTCGGATCAACTTTGAGCCTTCCTCACATGCTTATCTTTTTTGTCACGCTGTTTTGCATCTCTGCCATCCTGTGTGACTTTTTGAGTGTCTTAAGTTACTTCACCAGTCATACAAACCATGAGTTTACTTAATAAGTTAATTACATCAATTGAAGATGTTGATGAGTTCGGCTCTAGCTGAACCTGTCATGTATTACTGATTTTGCAGATGCCTACAGGCCCCAGGGTGTTCAGATCAACCTTGAGCCTTCATCACGTGCTTACCTTTTTCTCTGCACCATTTTGCATTTCTGCCATGACCAAACCTGCTTCCTAAGTGAGAGTGAGAGTGAGGGTGTCTGTCTTAAGCTACTTCATTAGTCATACAAACCATGAAGTCTACATAACTACATCAATTGAACTGATTTATAACTTATTTCATGATCGAATTCAGATCAAAGTCAACACCTCTCATTTTATTTCTGTACTTATAATTTATGCTGTTAAGAGTATTGGGCCTTTCAACGTGCTACAAGTTATCACACATGATGCACCTATATGTGAAGTTGGCTGACAAATAGATCCATGTGACTAAGAGTGTATGTAATAGTAAATAACAGAAGGAGGTTGATGAATTGTAGGTTGTGCGTTGATGTTTTCTCAAAATTGACAACTCAATCAGGGGCCTAAATATTAAGTGGACTATTGCAAAAAGCCCCTAGGGTTTGAGAGATTTTCTAGTGTCTTATTTGTCATCTTTCATAGCTCCTTTATTGCCATATTTGGCTTTTGAGCAATTTTTGTGGCCTTCTCCTGTCAGTCTCGCATTTATCAACTGCCTACATTATTGCCCCTTGTGTTGGAAATATTGTCATTGATGTCAAAGGTCTAGCATTATTGGTGATAAAGGCCCCATTGCATTTAATGATGTTTGTAATAGATATATCTTGGTTAATGTGTGTTAATATTTATTTAATATTAACGAATATATTTTTGGTTGCATATGAGACAAAAGAAGGGCCCATGGAGAAGTCAAAGAGTCATGGGGTAAAGACAAAAGAAGGATGGGACGCATTTTCCCATGAAGAGTCATCTTGGGAAATTCCAAGAGTCACTAAGTGAAGACAAAAGAGGAAGGGCACAATTTCTCATGAAGGGACACTTTGTGGAATACGAAAAGTCACCAAGGTAAAGACAAAAGAGGGAAGGACGTTTTTGCTCATGAAAGGTCACCACATGACTTTTCAAAGGCAAGGATATGAAGGGTCATACAAGTTTGGCGCCATTTTCCATGAGGATTGAAGGGTCACAAAGGGAGAAGGCCAAAGGTCATTTGGAAAGCTATAAATAAAGGCTTGAGAAACCATTTGTAATATGAGCGAGAGAGAGTTTGATTTGATATTGTAATATCTAGCTTAGAAGAGCATTGTGAGAGATGAATATGATTTGTATTTGTTATATCTAGCTTAGAAGAGCAAAGGTGAGAGAGGAAAGAGATGTAATGAACTATCATTTGTTGAGATAGCAACATTGAGAGATAGTTGTGTGGTATACACAAAGGGGTTGGTGTTCCTGTGGGTTGGTGCTCACGAATTGTTGTTGTGTTGGTGCTCAGCAAAAGAGTTGGTGCTCCTATGGGTTGGTGCTCACGAATAGTTGCTGTGTTGGTGCTCAGCAAAGGGGTTGGTGCTCCTGCAAGTTGGTGTTTGCGAATATTGTTTGAGTTGGTGCTCATTCATATACTTGAGATTGTTCTTCGTGGTTTTTCCCATATTGGGTTTCCACGTTATATTTGGTGTCTCTCTCTATCTTGTGTAGTGTTTATTGTTTCAATTTTGTTGCATATCTTGAATGTTTGGTTAAGTGGAATTTGATTAAGGGAAAGTTTTATAAGATATATGATATACTGATTCACCCCCCGCCTTTCCCTGCCCCTGCCCCCCCTCAGTATATCCCGTGCTTAACACCTTGGGCAGGTTTGAGCTATTTAATGGGAACACCCCCAACATATTTCTGTTACTGAAGCAACTGTTGGAGGAGACAATGGTGCCAAAAAAAGTGAGGAAGAGTGTCCTAAAAGTGTTTCACAATGTGAGAATTTTGTCCCTCTTGATATTATAAAAGGATCCAATTCTAATGATATTGCCTTTAAATGGTATGAAAATTACAACCTGATAGGATTTTTGTTGTTTTAGCTCCTCTAAAAGTATGCTAATAAGCTGGATTTAGTATTGATCCGGATTTTGGATCCAATATGTTAGCTAACTCAATCCACTATTCTCATTGTATAGGAATGTATTTTGAACTTGAAGCACTTGAAATTAGCTTTCTATCATTCTTTATTAGTTGGTTAGTTGATTAGAAGATGTTTTGCCATGGTATGACCTTAAAATATATAGGTTGTGATGCAAAGGTTAAACCAATATGAATAAGTCATCAAAGGTACTTTTTGATTACATATTTGGATTCCTCTTGAAAAGTTACGCAATTTTTTTAAAAAGGCACGTCAATCCAAGTTCATATGCAAAATTTATGGCCTCTGGAAGTTGTAGGACATTCCAGACTACGAACTCATTTTTCAGAATAACCCGTGGTAACAATATCAGAAAAAGACGCGGCACTACTGCACTTTTCATTTACAAGAAGCTCAAGGGATAGAGAGATGTTTTGTCTTCATTTTCCAAAATTAGGGCTTATCATGCGAGCTTGTTATGGTGTCAAATTGTATAAATGTAAATTGAGAGGGTCATTGTGGTGATTGGTGAAGTGAACTAAGTCTTGGTGATTCATTGGATTCAATCATCCATTGATTGTTTGAAAGAGGTGAGTCAGTATGGAATGATTCACTCAACTCAAGCAGTCATGGAAAGGATTCTTAGTAGTTCTTCTTGATTGTATATGTTCTGGAATTGGGATTGTGTAAGGAAAGTGTGAGTGAGCAAGTTGCAAAGCATGTATTAGTGTAGTGTAAAGAAGAGACAATTCATCCGATGAAGAATTCATAGGACATTACGACTAGAGGAGCCATTGAGAAGTTGGTGTCCTTGTAAGCCCCAAGAAGAGAGTAAGCTTGTAAATTGCAGAACATATTGGAGATGAGGAAGCATGGCTTCACTCTTTTGGAAGTTTCCCAAATTGGGTTTCTCTAGGATAATCTTGTCTCTTTTCAATGTTGTTCTTGTGTGTGTTTCTTGCTCCCTATTTCCACATTCAGTTTTCTTTCAAGTATGCAGCATTTCCAATTCATGTATTGTTCACATTTCTTGACTATTTTAAAGCAATTACATGTGCAAACAACAAGCTAATCAGTCAAGGAATTGTTAGGAGTTTAATAGGATTCATGTGGACGAATTGTGTGGATTATCCACCAAATTACGGACCTGGTGGTAGCAGAGCAGTTAGTGTTCCACTGTGGTGGTGGTTGTGGTTTGAGCATTGTGCATATGTATTCCCATTACCCAAAAAGCAAGTGCTAGTGAAAGTGTCTTGATTCCTTGGCAGCAAGGTGGGTTTAAATGCCGCTACTGTTGTTGCTGAAAAAAGGATGTTACAAGACATTTTGGTTGCTGTTATGTGATGGTCTTTACCTGCACTCTTTGAAGGACAAGCCATCTAAGGGACGTGAAAAGGTGAACACAAGAGTTCTCAAAACTGAGCCTTCCACTTGGCAAATACTCCTCCAAAGAAAGAAGGTTAAGAGAGTTGCAAGCAAAGTGCAGAGTGAGACATGTTCAACATGGTTTTGAGCAGAGTTTCCTTGTTAAGGACAAGGTACGGCTGTACTTGAGAAAAGAAAACTCTACTGCAAGACCAAGAAGCTTAAGGTAAAACAAGTGGAAATGAATGTTTTTAGATTAGATATGCCTACTTCCTATTCTGTTTTGAATATTGAGCTAATGTTGTGTTGAGCCTTCCATGATGGACAAAGGAGGTCTTTTGTACCTTCCAGTGAAGATGCTTGGGCATGGATTCATACCAACTGTGCCATCTAGAGCTAGTGTCATGGATTTCTACTCTTTTCGGAGATAATAGCAAACATTTGGCATGTTATCAAAATAAGTGTTCATTTTCGGTTTTGGAAAAGCATGAATAATGCCATATATAAAAATATTGTAATCGATGCTTATATCTCATGGTCTGGAAGAGCTTTTGTGATTTCTAATGCCATGGTAGAAATATGGTCCTAGAACTCAACCACTTGCAATGGTTGTTGGCCCTTTTAGGTTAACTCCCCTCGTGCCATGAGCAGGGCACCTCCTAAATCCACACTACTTCCTGTCACAGAAACCCACCACACTGGACCTCAATGATCCCAGGAGGCAGATAAGATGGAAGTGTTTGCAGTAATTGTCACCCAAAATATGATTGTCTTTCTGTGTATGCTCAATTATCAACAAAGCCAGCTTATGGATCAGAATGCATGACAGCATGCCCGACTTATCAATCAAAAATTAAAATGCTCAGCTCATTGAACTCCTTCTGTAGCAAGTCTTTAGTGGTTAAAAAGCAACATCTTAGCCCACAAAACCAATCAACAAATGGAAAATACATATGGAAATGGATTCTCCTTAAGCAGACACTAATATCACACAACAGAAGAATAAAAAGCAGCATCTCATTCAATAGTATTTATGCTGTCTGTAGACATCAAATGGGACCCTGCAGACTGTCCTCCTAACACAGGGCATTATGGTGGAAGACAAAATAATGCATCACCAGTAGCTCTCTCTGAAAAATAGCGTCTGATTCTTCCCTATCAATGGTCTTAGTTACTATACATATTTAAGGCTTGGTATCTATTTACTATGCTGCAACAGACTCTGTTTTCAAACTTTTCTCGTTTGAGCAGCATAATTTTGTTTTGTGTGCTGACAGATTATCAGTTCAGAACTTTGAAATGTTGATTATGTACACCTTTTTTTTAAAGTTTTAATACAAATATTTCTACCTATCAAAAAACAAAAATCTTATGACCAACTCTGGTCCCGGAGAAGTTGGGCACTATGTAGTTATATCTAGAGGCAAGTATATTATATGCTTTTTCATCTCTAACTAATAGCTTAGTTTGGAGGCTTCATCTGCTTTGAAAGGGATCTACAATTTTATGGATTTATGTAAAGGAAAATAATAGAAATCTAGTAGTTGGATTGAAAACTCATTTCAAATTTGTAGGATAACTTGTTGACATATTTCTAGTGGTGATCGTAGAGAATGAAATCCATAGGTGTTTATCAATCAAGACAGCTTTCAACAATCTCCTTTTTCAGTTGTCTCATACACGCTGAAGGTTTATGGGACATGACATTACATTTTTCAACGTACTTAATGATACTACTCAATTTTTTTGCTGCATACCCAGAAATATGGACCCATACCATTCCCTGTAGCCATCCCATTCTCTCTTGCATACCACAAAGACTTGGCCCATTTCTTGACCTCTCATTTCATTTCCCATTGTGCCTCCAGTTTCCATTTTGGTTCTAGCTTCCCCGTTTTTGGTAACTTAGCATTTTATTGAACCATGTATTTGCTATCTTGTGCCTTTAAGTAACTTTTATTAAATTCTCTGTCCGAAATACTAAGGATCTACATGCTAAGTTCATGTTTAATACATTTTCCCTTGATGATGATTTTGTTGCACTCTAATATCTAACTATCTACTTATTAAAAACATGTATAAAGAAAAGAAAGGAAAAAGTGTTGTGTGTGTCAATTGCACATTGATAGTAATTTTGAAACATGGAAAACTTAGAACGTACTACATGCACTAAAATATTTGCCAATTTGGAAGCAGACGCTGGAGTGCCAAGTCCCTGGGTTAGCATCCTCCTCTCCAGTACTAACAATGTTAGAGGTGCTTGTGTTTTGTGGGTCACCTTTCTATGTAATTATTCGCAACGTAAATGTTCTAAAAATTACAAGTTTGTTGTAAATAAAGTGGCATATCCCTTGTTGAGGATTTCATTCCACTATAATATGATAAATTTAATTATCTACACATTAAAACTTGTGCATAAAAAATGCAGAGACAAGGAAGGCTTATAAGGCACAACATGCTTGAAAAACAATGCCCATACATAAGCAGATGTTGGGGCGTAAGTCCTCGGTTGATATGGCAGCATCCTCCATCTTTCATGTACTAACATTGCTTAGAGGCGCATGCGTACTTTGCAAGCCCCCTTTGCCTTGTGATTATTGCTAATTCAATTTTTTTTCTAAATATTACAATCCTGTCCTAAACAAAGTGGCAAATTCCTCATTGAGGGTTTTGTTCCCACTATCATATCTAACTATGAACACTACTCCAGATTTCCACTAATATCCAACTGTGAACAGTCTCAGATTTCCACTATAAAGTACAATATCTAACTATGAACACAGCCTTAGATGATAAGTTAATTGTGGAAATTATGTATTGAAAGTCACAAATTTTTTGCCTGCTCGTCTTAAATAGCAACATTGCATGCTTCTTAGATTATTACATTCTATTTTCTCCCTGCAGTTGTTTAGTACCAAAGTTTCTTCTACACTGTTCAAGCTTAGAGGTGCTTGTGTACTTTGTGTCCCTTTTGCCTTGTGTTTATTGCTAATGCAAACATTCTTAAAAAAGTTACAAGCATGTTTTAAACAAAGTGGCTTATCCCTTGTTGAGGATTTTGTTTCCACTATAATATCTAACTATGAACACAGCCATAGATGATAACTTAATTGTAGAAATGTTGAATGAATATTGAACTTCGGAAATTGTCTGCTCCCTCATCGTAAATAGCAACATTGCATGCTTCTTAGATTATTACATTATATTTTCTCCCTGGAGTGGTTTAGAACTGAAGTTTCTTCTACTCTGTTTAAGTTCCTTTTTTAATTTCGTCTGTTTTTAAAATTCTTTCTGCTTTCTAACTAGATGTATTTCTTATGTTTCTTCTATAGGTTTTTGATTCGAGGAGGAAATCTGATTGATTGTATGCTGAAGGCCACTGATTGGAAAGGCCAGGTAAAATAGGCTGAAAAATATCATCATCATTGGTTGACGAGTAGTAAGTCATGTCTACCAGCATGTATCCGGTGCCCAGCTTAACCACAAGCTAAGGTTTGGAATTTTCTTTGGCAAAATGAATGCGATCAATTTGAGATTGTAAATGTCTTTTTATGTGTCATAATATACATCTTGGATGCTTCTAAAAACACACGCAAAATATGCACTCAGCCTCATCCCTTTGTTTCTTGTGCTGTTCTGGTTGGGCATGCAGACTGAAGTAGGTTTTGAGTTTGGTACAAATTAAACACACAAAATTAATTTGTTCGGAGTTTCATGAAACAATACAAAGAAATACAAACTATAACACGATAAAAACGGTTTGTTAATTTTATTCAATATGAGAGATTACATTTATAGGATATTGAACTCTTATTAAATGGAACCTTATCACATCCCTACAAACACTCAACAATACCTATTTAAAGGTGAATTGTAATCACAACTCATATACAATACACATAATTATCTCACATTAATATATTTCATAATATATTATTACTCACATTAATATATCTCACCCATTTAACTAATTGTACGAACACTATATTTCCAACATTCTCCCCTTTAGTATGAACATTGGAAGATGTGGCTACAAAATTAAATGAAAGTAGGGAGGGAATCCATCAACCACCTCCTAGATGGAAAGTATGAATAAGAATCGACATTTGTTCAACCTCCATATTTGTCACATATGGCTTTCATAGATGGATATACCAACCACCCAAGTATGAACAAAAACACACATTTGTTCATCCTCTACACCTACGTAAGCAAGCACATAAGTTCACAATTGAGTACAACGCTTAAGAAGATAGCAAATTTTACACCCACATACATTTATTCACACTTAGTGAGTGCTACATTTTTCATTGAAATTACAAGATACACAAAATATACTAAAATTGGAATACTTGAGGATTAAGTCCTCATTGTCTTTGTTTCCGGCCTTTGCTCTCAATTGCTGCCACTTGATCATGAATAGCCAAGATGATCACCATTGCCATTAGGAATCATCCTTGGCATTAGTCGATTTGGTGCAATTTGCCACTATTGCATTGCGCAACCCCTCTGTAGTGGTGAACTTTAGGTCGTTATTTGGACACTTGTCTTTGTTGTCTCCGACCTTGGGTATGTATATGGACAACACGACAAAAGACAATTACTCTATGGACACTATTGACACACTATTAACACACTGAACAATAATACTAAACAAAAATGACTACAAATAATAAGTAAACTACTTCAATAAATCACTAATACTAAACACAAAAAAACCTCTTAAGATAAACAAGATAAAATAAAATAAGCTATTCATCGATATTTCAATAAAAAATAATTTATCTAAAGACACTCGAATATTCAACATATATGACATCTATTGATTTTGTGACATTTTATAATGTATAGGCAACAAACTAATTAATGATAGAATTTTCATAACACTAATTAATGATAGAATTTTCATAACACTTTAATGACTTAACTTTTGACAATACTTGATAATATTTTTTAAAATAATGAACAATCTATTATTTAGACTTTATTTATGACATATATCAAAGCTATACCACAAACTTTAAAACACAATTACATTTGATTTCTCCCATAAATAAATAAATAGCATGTACATTCTACGAGGTTGCAAGTTTCAACGCTTTCTTCGATAACAAAACGTCTTTAGATTTCTCTATTTTGTAGATAAAACAACTCTTAATTTGTAGAATCTTTTCAAATGTTTTCAAGGTTTTGTTCTTCTCTAAGTTTTCCAGAGCATTTTAAAAATATGAATTTTGTTAAAAAATGAGAGATGTTTTTTTAATGACAGTGTGTCAAACTGTCACTACAAATGCCGCACTACTCATCTATCTCAAGTTGTGCTTCACTTTTCGTAATACACATTTTTCAAGCTGATTTAAAAGCCTTACACATCAGTCCCACACCTTTAATTATTGCATAAATTTACTTTATCGTTGAAAATCTCAAATCTCTACATCAACTAGATACTATTCACATAGAAGTAGCACTAATTAACACTCACAGACTGTTACAAGCTTTCATGAATTGGGGTGACAATAAAATCAAGCACTGCCCCTATTTTATTTCTCCACCTTAATATTGTACCTTGTTCTAATATTAAATTTTTACTTCAGTATAAGTTAAACACATCAAATTAATTTATTTGAAATTTCATAAAATAATATAAAAAATTACACATTATAGCACAATAAAAATGATTTGTTAATTTTTACATATATAAGCATATTGAATTCCTATTAATGTGGAGTCAAACCTTACAAATATTCAATAATATCTAATTAACGGTAAATTGTTTTTACAATTCATATACAAAATATATAATTCTTTCACATTAATATATCTCATAATATATTATTACTCGCACTAATATATCTCACCCACATAACTGATATGAGTAATAATACCATATTTCCAATAGTGAAAATGGATTCTTGGGGGATAAGTGAGCCAAGGCCCTCAAATGAATGAAAGTAAATAGTTAAAAAGTATGCAATTTTTTAATAATTGCCACAACTTAAGCATGAACCATTCATGGGATGATGTTAGTAGGGTACCCCAATGGACATTAAAAGAGTACAAAAGGGGAAATTGCAATTTCTGCCAGATGGATTTTAAGAGTGAATCGAAAAATCTTGACAAATTTTTATTTGACATTTTTGAAAGGGGCTTTATAGATCAAAACAAAGATGATTATTGCTGAATCATGGGCAAATATTTAGTGTTATGCCACCACCTGTACTGGTCCTCTTGATTTTTTCAGTCCTAGATTCGAATTTGTGACACTTTGACACGTCAATTATTTATTTACATATTTAGCCTAAGGTTTGGGCTATATACATATTTTCAACCCTTCTCCTCATTTTAATATATATTATTGGGAAGGGGACCAATTAATGGATAGGGTCTAATAATTAATTTCAATTGTAAAAACAATTTTTTATTTTATTATTTATCTTATTATTTTTAAAGTAAGCAATGCAAAAATAAGAATTTATATTTAAAATATTATATATTTATTAAAAATTAATCAATATTTTTTTCAAAAAAGTTATCTTATATTTAAATTTGAATGTACTTTCAAAACATCACATCCTTCTATCATATTTTTATGTGCAACTAAGTTTAAAATTTGAAGTAAACATGCACAATCATGAGTGCCAAAAAGCCAATGTTTTAACAATTTTTGTACATCATTCATAAATCTGATCTTAAGTTTTACAAAATACTTTCTCCATATATACCAAGGTTTATAACATATAACTAGTGCATTTATATTATATTATTAGATACGATGCTGTTCAAATTTCAATATTTGGATCCAACTTTTGTCTCTATAAATTGGAATATTAATATCCAACCTCCTCCATTAAAAGTGTGTCCCTGCAAAATAGAAGTTTAATAGAATTTGTAAACCTCACCATACCCATAAAATTCAAACTTTTACAATGAAATGACAGGTTTACAATTTAATCCATATCAATAACAAACAACCAATAGAATGCAAGCGAATTTGATAGATGAGACACCATTTGTCTATAGATAAAAAGTTCTAGACAATTTAATATTTAAATTTTAGTGAGCACGTCAGTTGGGAATTTACATATTTTGCAAGTGTTGTAATTATTTCTCAATGTAGTCTTTCAAAGATCAAGTTCTAGGTAAATCCAACTATTTGCATACGCTGTTATTAGTTTCGTATGTTGTAATTAATCAATTTCTCAATTTTGTAGTCACATTTACTGGTATGTGGATGGAAGCCTTGAAAGTTTTCATTTACATACCATTAAATTTTATTGATTTTGTATCAAACCAAATTATTTTGTGAATTCAACAACCATGTTGGAAGACGCTTATGTCATTAAGGTTATGTTGGAAGACCCTTGACGACTTTTATTTTCATTAATGTGACGTGTCAATGCTACCATGCACATCGTCCACAACCTAGGCAACATGCCTTATTCAAGTCACTCTTCCCTAAATGTCATGGAATCCAAATGCCTCTTCAACAAAATGCAATGTTTTACAGAGATTGTAGCGTCATCATGTTGGAGGGATGAAACATTACTCACAATTGAACCCACAACGTCAGCGTACTTTCATTCACATCTAACTCAACATTTATTGGTATTTGGATGGAAAATTTGATGGTTTTCATTCACATATAATATTCTAATTCCTAGGAGTAATTGTAGGAGACTTTTGTCGTTTATTGATAAATGAATAGTCATCCATAGGAATAGAAATAGTCACCTTAGAAAGTGAAATGAACAACTATTCATTGACTTTATATATTGTAATATATATTTTTATCAAATTGAACGTGAATACAATTTTGGTTTGCATTAAATATTGATTCTTGTCAGTCCATTTAATACTTAACTTGACATTGTATTTATATCAAACCAAATTGTTTTCTAAATTCATGTTGCAATGTTATTTATATTTGCGACACATTTCTATTTTTTTCCCTCCAACTTTCCATGGATTATGCAAGCACATAGTAAATGTTTCCACATACAAATACTTGTTTAGATGGAAAAGGGTTAGAAATTTGGAAAAGGGTTAGAAATTTGCACAATGAGGAGCACTGATGTCTTATTAGGTGTCTTTAAGAAGCAACAAATGGCCATGTTGGAAGATGCCTATCAGTCCTAAATTGCATTAAAGTATCGTGTTAATCATGTTTACTGTGCCATGTTAAAATATCACTCACAATAATGTGAGATGAATAGAGATGAAACCCACATGCCTTTTTTGGAGAATGCAGTGCTTAAGAAATATTTTATCTTTGGCATGTTGGAGGGATGAAACGTTACTTGCCTTGAACACCTTGCAAACATTATCTAGCTAAGTGCTTTCCAAATAACTTTTTTCAAACCGGTTATCTAATGAAATATCTTGTAAAATAGATAGCAATGCATCATACAAACTTACTTATATGATGAAATAAGACTAAACACAATGGACTTGAAGGAGCAGGCATACTATATTCAAGTAACTATTCTCCATGAGGTTAATGCATTTAAAAACTGATTTGTAATTCTAAATGAGTGTTAACCAAAATTGAGCCCACGACCTTTAAAATCCAAATTTCCTGGCTCTATTTATCTATTTTTGTGTTTGGATGGAAAGGGGTTAGAACTTGGGATGGAAGAATAGGTGCGGATTGCTAATGCTCCATGACTTCCTTTACGTATGATTAACTATTTACTAGTATATGGATGGAAGACCTGGAGGTTTTCATTCATATACTACTAAATGTTATTATTTTTATATCAAAATCAAGATTTTCATTCACATACTACTAAATGTTATTGTTTTTGTATCAAACCAAATCATTTTGTGAATTCGTGTTGTATTATTTATATCAACGACATTTTTATTTTCCTACCTCCAACTTTTGATGGATTCGGAATGCACACAATAAACATTTCCACACACAAATGCTTGTTTGAAATGTCATTTTTTGACAATGTCCTTTGCCGCATGCAACAATTCTACACATCCTAGAAGGTCAACAATGCAATTAAAGTTAAAAGGTTGAGCATTTGTAAGTGAACAATGTTGTTAGTTGCACTCTATTTTTTATATATAATACATTGCTATCTATTGATTGTTTTTAGCATCTTGTAGGCCGTTAAGAACACAAGTTAGACCTGAAACATGCTATCAATGAGAAAGATATTGGCAAAGCACTAAGCTAGATAAGAATACATCATCATCATTCTCTCTCATCCCTATGGCTCATAAAATTAATGACTTTTAATTAAATTAGCATCACTAGAGTTGATTCATGGCTCAGTTTAGAGCAATTAAATCGTACTTCCCACCATTATACTACATATGATATATCCGAATAGATGTCATTTATAGGTATGATCAATTATTGACATTGTAAATAGACTTAGAAAAAGTTGCAAGTGATTGTAGATAGATTTTGAAACATTGCATTGTTAAAATAGTTGTAATTACTACTACTATAATTTAGTGTAACTAGATTTTAATATTATGCTTTGTTAAAATAGTGAACTTAATGAAATATAATATCGTAAAATACTTGCAACAAAACACACATATTTGATTAAACATGCAACAATAATGCAATATTTCAAAATCAATTGCCATACAACTAAACAAAAGGTTTGAACAATACAATGTTTCAAAATATATTAACAATTTTTAAAAATTATTGTGGACTCCGTAAAATAATTGTGAACTCCACAGATTCTCATTCACTTGTATATTTTGTTAGTTCAACATGAGGAATGGCAAGAAAAGGATACAACTTGTTAGATAAAGGCCATGTGCAATAATGAAGAATAAAAGGGTGGAATTTATTGATGCTATTGATGAAGAAGTTATTAAAGAGCAACCCATTACCAACCAACTAGAGAAGGAAGTTATTCAAGGCCAACCCCCTACCAACTAGTGAAAGAAGCAAGTGAATGTACAAGTGAGTGGAAATGTCACTTCCACTAAAAAGGTTTCCTTCTATAGAGAGTGGACAATGGATGATATGGGAAGTGCAATGCGAGATGTAGAGAATAATGGTTACTTGAAAAATGTCGTAGTAGAAAAGTGGGGCATGAAACCAAACACTTTGTCTAATTGGCTTAAAGGAGTTACAACTAACATGAGGGGGTCACCCACTATTTTATCGGATGCAGAGGAATGTGTGATTATATAGTGGTGCAAGGACTCAGTTGACATGGGCCATGGGTTGGACATCTCACATTTGAAGGTACGAGTTGCCCACATATGCCAAACCAGGCCCAACCCTTTTAATGAAAGGGTCCCTGGCAAATCATGGTGGATAGGATTCAAAAAGAGGCATCCTGATTTGTTAATCAAAACAACAGAAGGACAGGACAAAGATAGGGTTGTGATGTTAAGGCCTATCATAGTGGCAGTTTTTTATGAGAGCTTGAGAATTGTGTATGCAGAAAATCATTATGAACCTCAAAATATATGGAATTGTGATGAGACAGGAGTGCAAACTAGAATGAATTATGGCTTGCAAGTCATTGCCAAAAAAGAGTAAGGAGTATGCCACATATAATGTATAAAAATAGAGAATCAATCATAATTTCAATAGGTGTGAATGTAGTTGGCCAAAGTATCTCGGGTTTATACCTCTTCAAAGCAAAAAACAGTCTTGAATTATGGTCTAGAGATCAAGAGACAAGAATTGGCCATGTTGGGTAACATAACATTGAAGAGGGCACTAACTCATGAGAATATTAAATATGGACTTATAAGGACATGTATATGGCCCTTGAACCTAGAGGTGGTATCCAATGACATGACTCCAAGTGAAGCATTCCATGTTGAAAATGACGAAGTTAGTGCTGCTGAAAATATCAGAAGGTTGGCATGGGTAGATGAGAAACATATTCAAATAACTATGAATGGCTCTCAACAAGAAGTGGAGCAAATGCAAGAAACATATGTTGTTGAAGGTGAATAATCAACAGATGCAAAATATGTTCTTCGCTAAGAAACACATGGTATCCAACAAACACATGAAACTTATGTTAGTCAAACTCAACAAGCACAAACATTTGAAAATGCATTGAATGTCCCTTCCAATGAAAAGGATGCAACATTCACTTTCAACCAAGATGATTTAAGTTTGCCTACCTAAGTAAGTCCACCATATATGTTGAAAGTGGGAGCAACAAATCTTGGCCTTAATTGTGAATTCATCAAAGTATATGTGTCAATGTCAATGCCATCATTGTCGCCTTCTCTCCCAACTGAGATAGTTTATTATTACATAGTAGGTATAGAATGGGGCATAGAATATGCATGATAGATTTAGGTGTCAATGAGGGCATAGTAGAAAATTCATTCCAATATCTAGATTGTACCCAACCAAAAAGAAATGAATAAGTAATTCAATATCATTATTTCTTAAATTACCAATTGAAAGGGTTGCTAATAAATCATTAAAGAATGCACTTAGGTTGAGCAAAAAATATCAAATACTTAGATGAGTATAGATAAATGTTTATAGAGTAGGATTCCCAAAAGAAGGGGATTGAAGAAATGAAGGCAAGGAAGAAAGAATAGGTTGATGAGAAGAAAGTCCTTAGGCAGGGTGAGAGGGAAAGAAGGGAACTATTGAAGATTCAAAATGAAATCAAAAGGCAAAAGGAGCAATAAAATATACATCAAAGGCAGGAAAGGGAGCAAAAGAAAGATCGTGATAGAAGGGAGAGGGAATTCAAGAAGGTCAAAAAAGAATTAGAGAGGCAAAGGCATTTAAGTAGCCAATTCAACCCTCTACCCAAACAACATGACATTTTGAAAGACATGATAGACATTTTAAGCCCAATTGCTTCATCTACTTGCAATTATTCATGTGGGAGCCCTCCTAATTTTGTGAACATGGCCACAAATCCCATTAAGAAGAAATCCCTTGCAGGACCAAATGCAACTACTCATTCTCTGAATACAAGCAATGAAGGTCACAACTCAATATTTCCACCTTGGATGGTGTAAGATTTATACTCCATGTTGGTATGTTATTAGCCCGTAGCATTATGACCTTAAATGCATCATATTTAAGATATGATTTTTGTTTGAAATAGGAAACTAGGGTGCCCAAGATTTTTGATCAAGTAGGAAATCGGAAATTAGTGTACATATGCATTAGTTTTTCTTGTCATATTTAAGATATAATTTTTGTCCGAAATATAAACTTACGGTGACCAATATATGTTGTTCAAGCATGACACACAGACCAGTGTTTGTAACATCTTATTTTCTTGTATCAGGATTTAAGGTTCTTATCGACAGTTAAGTGTTACAAATCATAGTTTATAATGTTGTTTTCTATGCAATCAATGATTGATTTACTTTATTTGATTTGGTTCATTGTTGTTATCATGTATCTATGTTGATATATGTTATACAATTATGTGGAATAATTGTTAGTATCATGCTTTTATTGCCATGTGATTTTGATATCATGACTTGGATAACTGCCATTTGTTCACTTGTCTGTGATGTAGGTACAACCCTTAGTGTGAGAGAGAACATCACCGAAGAGGAGGAGCTAGATATGAAGTATGAGCAACAAAGGTATAATCCTATGGATTGATTTCTGACCATCCTAGCTACATGCTAGACAAAGACATCTCCTTTCAATAGTTTGGCACGGGTAGTGCCCTTTTGGGTTTCAGTGATTGACTGCATGCCTAGAATGCTTTGTGTTCTTTTTAAACGAATGTTTGGAAATTCGTTTTTGGTCAACAAGTTTTGTTGTTAGGGTTCATCATGTTTTGCGACTATGGAATCCTTGCACCATAAATAATTGGGTTCAAAACCCAACAGATATTTAGCGGACCATTTAAATGACCACTAATCAATGTGTGAATGTTGACTTGATCATAAATCATAGCCATTGAAATTTAATTTCGGGTTTGCATTGTGTCACAAAGTATAGTGAGTGGATGCCATTTCACAATTATAACATGATGAAATTTTAAGGACCGCCTGATGAGACTTCCTTGTGATCACTTAGTGGTCTTCAGTTCTAGAATGCTCTATGATGTGTCAAATGAAGTGACTTCCTAATCATAGCTTTTGATATCATCAAATTAAGCGATTTTTATTAATGTAATAACAAGTTGGATGTTATAATAATGAATTTTATGCACTGACTTTAGCATTATATGATTATGTTTTGGGCATTAGTAACGCATAGCGTAACATGGAAAGGCATGATTGTGACATCAAATATGATTAAATGAAGTGTTGGAAATGTAAATTTTATTCAAATCTATTTCTACCTCCTCCTTTGCATGACCTGTCCTAGCTTTAAAGAGAAATGTTGAGTAAGCAAAACAACATTCAAAGCCCACATGGGGCTGCACAGTCATGGTAAATACAAGGAATTTGCATCTTTCAAGCCATAAATTCCTTATTGACCAGGTGGCTGCACCCAACAATTAATTAATGAAATGGATGAATCTTTTTATTAAGGTAGTATGATATTAACATTTTAAAAAGCAAAACGGCTCTCAGTTAGAACACGCCGTACATAGCTAAGGAGAAGGCATCCGGAGAGAACTGTGGGAAAAGAGAAAATGTGTTCTTGACGAAAGGATCAGATATGATTATTGGGTAAATGATTTTAAGGATCTCAGTTTGCGTTTGCAGCTTCAACTGTTAGTACCACCTTTGCAACTTAAACTTTTGAGACCATCAGGACTGGTCGCTATTATGCAAGGAAATGGATGAAAGCTTTTGGGAGACGCTGTCTATCTATATATAACTGGAATTCCCTTTAAAAGATCTTTATCGAATCCAACGAACTTCTGATGTAAGTTAATTCAATATTCCTGGAAACATACCATTTGAATACCTGCATTAGTTGGTACATCACGTTTGAATCGATTTTATAGATTAGCAAAAATGTGCATGGTAATGGGGCCTTGGAAATGAGAAAAATAAATGAGGCACTTTTGGGCTTCTTTCTTACCCTAGCACTGAATCTCCTCTGAAGGCTTTAACATGGTGTAATAGTTTTGATAATATGGTATGATATTGAAATTCTAGAAACATATATATGTTAATGTTTTGTTTTCTTAAAAATGCAAGAAGATAATAATCTAGTATAAGAACAATACCTTTCAAGTAAGGACTTACAAGAGAAAGAGTAGGTGCAGTTAGGAATGAGAATATGTATATTATTATTTATATATTTATTTATAACATTAAAGTATAAATGATGAAATAAGTATGTTTTATTTTTTTAAGAATAACTGTAACATCTTTATAGATCGCAAGAGAAAGTATTTTTCTATTAAGAATAATAGAATGAACATTAATTACTATAATTGGATTAGAATCTTAAACTCAAAATATAGAGATGAAGGAATATAAAGATGCATGTGATTAACAAAGTAGACCTAGATTTGCTTTTGGTTGTATCTTAAGTTAAAGAGAAACAAGTTTTAGAGTTTCCTTGGGATTGCCTTGTTTGCGATTCAAACTCGTACCACAACCCAAAGGATACTTGAGAATGTTATCATCTTATGCCTTTAGAATGAACATTAATTACTATAATTGGATTAGAATCCTAAACTCAAAATATAGAGATGAAGGAATATAAAGATGCATGCAATTAATACAACTAGACCTAGATCTACTTTTGGTTGAATCTTAAGTTAAAGAGAAACAAGTTTTAGAGTTTCCTTGGGATTGTCTTGTTTGCGATTCAAACTTCTTCCACAACCCAAAGGATACTTGAGATTGTCTTTACATGGGAAAGTACTTTTCTATTAAGAATAATACAATAATTACCATAATTGGATTAGAATCCTAAACTGCAAATATAGAGATGAAAGAATATAAATATGCTTGTGATTAATGCAACTAGACTTAGATATGCTTTTGGTTGAATCTAAGTTAAAGAGAAACATGTTTTAGAGCTTCCTTGGGATCGTTTAGTTTGTGATTCAAACTCGTACCACAAACCAAAGGATACTCGAGAGTGTAATCGTCTTAAGCCCTTTGAAAGTTGAATCAAAGTTTGAGAATTTTATATGATATTACTTCTTGGTCTATTTGATATGATAGTGTTCTAAGGAATAAACACTCATTTCATTTATTAAATTTTAGTAATATTGAATAGTTTTTATAAGTTTTTCCCTTCTCTGTTATGAGATCATACTTTTAGTAGGATTAGTCCATTTTGATCCTTGGAAAGGGTGAGATTTATACCATTTGATGTTGACTGTTATGCATAAAAATAATACGGGGAAGGTGTATGTTTTCTGATTTGTTGAATGTTTTCATATAAACCCAAGAATGTCTAGTTAGCTCTTTTATTGAACTTGAATAAGTTAATTAGAACCTGATAATAAAGTGTTGATTGTATAATGTATTAAATAAGACAATATGATATTGTGGTTTGGATAGGCTTGTATAAGGTATTAGCAACTAAATACTCATATCCCAAGTATGTATAAACTAGTATACATATACGAGTACAAATACCTAATGGTTCAATTAGGTATGGTAAGACTTGTTTGTGAAAATCAATCTAGCTGAGATTGTATAACCATACTATTTACTTACCCTTGATTTATAGGATGGTAAACGAAAAAGAGGTGGACCTATTCTTAGATCATGCTACTCTGCTGATGATAGTAAGAATGAGAAAATGAACACTGGATTTTAGAAAATGAGATAAATCTTTTGTTGTTGATGAATAGTTTAAATATGTTTCTCATTAGCGCAATACATCTATCAACTGATATATATATATATATATATATATGAGAAGATATAGATAAAGAGTCATTCAGGAAGTTTGAGTTATCTTGAATAAAGGTGATTCTAACTTGATACTAAGTGGTTTATATATATATATATATATATATATATATGAGAAGATATAGATAAAGAGTAATTCAGGAAGTTTGAGTTATCTTGAATAAAGGTGATTCAAACTTGATACTTAGTGGTTACTAGATTGATTGTTCATGTAAGAGTCAACTAATGTTTGAAAGATAATTACTATTTTCTGTTATTGACAACTTATGACGATAAACATATTAATCTAATTGTGGATTGTGTTTTGCTCAAACATCCAACTAATTTATGCTCTTTTATGGATGATTATATGTTAAACTTGCATAAAAGATGCCAAGCACTTGATCAACTACCAAATCATGGTTTTGAACCCTATGATAAATATGGGTACTCATTAAAACAACAACGATAATTATTTTTGGAATATTTAATCTGTATTTTAGATTTAGACATTTTTAACCATTGTTGATTGATTTGTGTGAGTTTTATCTTTGATAAAATAATACCTTACCTTTAATGAAAAACTATAGTATGACATCATGGTAATTGTGTTATGATCCTTTATAAGATAATTGTGAAAGTTGATCTATAAATGCAGTTACATAACACAAGATAAAACCTTGAGATTGAGAACCTATGCATCACTTTCATATGTCTTGAGATTGGTGGCATGGTTATGCTTGTCTTACATAAACCTCATTATTAGAATTAATCAGAGGTCCTAGTTTGGACTTGTAATTATTAGAATAGTAATATTTCCCTATACACGTAAAAATGGATATATAGAATTTGAAGTCTATGAGACTATTCTATTGCACATAACAATATGTTAACCCATTCTACTATGTGGAGCAGTATGTTAACCCATTTTACTATAGGGACCAGTATTCTAAACCATTCTACTACGTGAAACAATATGCTTAACCATTCTATTGTGTGAAACAATATGCTTAACCATTCTACTGTGTGAAACAATATGCTAAACCTTTCTACTACATGAAACAATATGCTAAACCATTTTAATACATGAAACAATATGATAAACCATTTGACTACATGAAAAAATATGCTAAACCATTTTACTACATGAAACAATATGCTAAACCTTTTACCGCATCCAACGGTGTGTTAAACCATTTTACTGCATAAAGTGGTATGCTAAACTATATTACTGCATGGACCATTGTGCTAAACTATTCTACTTTCTAAGATTCTATCTTCTATGTTGATTGTCTGTATCTAACAACTTTATGGAACGGAAGAGCCATTCTTAGTGGATAAGGGGAGTGCAAGGGATCTGAAAGGCTCTGTGGTTGGAGAAAAATCCGTCCAATGACGTTCTCCTTTCATTTTTCCTATTTTAATTTTCAACGACAACGATGGACTACAACTCAGGTAGATTTCATTATGAAGACTTTTTGTTATGATCAATTGTGATTATATTATTGAATGTTATATTCTTATATGGAATGATTGAAATTATGTTGTGAGCAATAGTAAGTTGTTTATTTTTGGGTTGTATTGTCTATTGAAATTAATCTATTAAACTTCCAAAAGATTAATGTTGTTTTATTTAATTGGATATTGTTGCATTGTACTTGCAAAGATGTATCCTTAGTCATTTGATGTGATGACTACTTTAATTACTAGAAATAAATGTAAAATTATGTTATGAAATTTTTTTTAGTTGTACACTAAATATGGTAATATATTTAATTATACATGCTTTGATTTTATCATTGAGTATGAATTCTGAATTGAAGGTATAAACACATACTTAAATCACTATGATGGAAACCAAGAGTATGGTTGATTTGATAACTATTGTGCAAATAAAATTGTCATGTTAGTTTGGTTTAGTTATCATATGTTACTAGTTTATGACAAACTTGTTTACATAACTATTTATTAAGAAATGAAATGACTAAGAAACATTTCAGAGTGAGATATTAAAAAAAAAATATGGTATGTTTTTTGGGATAAAACTGGGGGGTTCTTATAGTGCTTTTTCTAGGTGATGATGCAAGCAAAATATATTATGTAATGATTGTGTTTGAACTATATAGACTAGTTACTTGTTTTCTATCACTCAACATGGAAATATGTCATAAGCTCAATGAAAGTTAAATAAACTTCCCCTGAAAGTGAGTTCTAGATTATTCTTCTCTATTTTTTAATTCCAAATATGTCATCATTACCCACAACATTGTATTAAAAACCTCTTGGGGATTTTTTTTCAAAAGTATAAGTGTTTCTCAAAAAGTTGTAATTAATCAAGAAAAAATGGAAAAAATTAAAACCACCAAAAAAGTGAAAAAAGGAGAAAAACTATTTAAAAAAATTTAATGGCATTTTCATAGCATAGATATACATATTAGACATTTCAATTGCATAGAGGATAAATATAGATTATGAGAGGAAGATAAATGAGATCGTATGCCATCAAAATTAGTGAAGTGTTTTCTCTTTTAGTAATTTCCATACTATTCAAACTTCATTACATTTCTATTTTAAAATACATACTAATGTCGTTAATAAAGGAATAAAAAAGGGGAGGGATCCAATGGCAATAAGGTAGATTAGAGATCAAAAGGTCTAGATGATGAAGCTCCAGGGTTAGAGCCTCTCCTCATTTGATATATGACATTAGTGTCATACTCAACCTCAACCATTAAGTCGAAGTCAAAATTGTCATAAATAGGCTTAACATTATTTTTGAGCCATTTAAATTATGGATTGATATTGTCAAGGTTAATCCACTAATCTTCCTTGATGATACCTAAAATTATTAAATAGAATGCATACGGTAGTGACTTTGAAGAATAATACTTTACAAGAATATAAATCAACTTTCCATATGAATTGAGAATTAGAAATGCAACATTTCTTAACCTTGAAATTTATTCATCTTAAGGCAAAAATTGTGGTAGTCAAACAATAAATCATTTATTTGTTCTTGAGCAAGTCAATTGCATTTTTAGAAATGTATATACTTGAACACACTCCAACTACACTCGAAAGTGGATGAACTATATGGCTGGCTCAAAATACACATTGCCATCCATCTAAGGTGTTTGGTTTGTTTACTAAAAAAATCCCACCATTTTCCTTCATAAACATATTTTTTCAACATTGTAAGATGCATAATTCATTCAAAATTTAATACTTTAACCGTATGCATGTCAAAAAATTGTCTACTTGGTTTGTAGGTCTTCGTTCATGTGATGGTTGCCTTGTTAGAGAATAAACCCCTTACCTAATTATACATCGAAAACTCTCATATAAATTCTTCAAACTCATCATGCTTAAGAAACATTATCTCCATGCACTTATATAGGCCCTTTGAGACCTTTACATCGTCTCAAAATTCACCTCTAAATAACAATGTTGGATTCAATAAATATCTAGTTGCATGAATGAGAGAATGCATTTATCGATCCCATATTTTACCAACTATGTCCCATAATGGCATGTACTTGGCCTTGTTATTATACAATTTTCTCCTAATACGTTCTTTGTCCCTATCCATTTCCTCATATAGATAACCCATGGGAGATTTATCCCCATAAAGAAGTCATAAAACTTGAACTAGAGGCTCATAAAATAACACAATTTACTCTACATATTTATAAAAATTGACAAGAAAACATAGTTAACCACCATTTTGCCCTCCATATGTTTCATAAAGAAAGATTCTACCCACTTAGTTGAAACATACATTCATTTCATATTCATTTGTTGTTGGAAAAGAGTCTACAATGCAAAGAAGTGGGTTATAAACCTTATCACCCCCACTAGAAGTTCCTTGACATCTGTAAATGTGCACATCATACTAAGCACCCTTGTGGGATAGTATATGAGCTTGGTGATTATGTGGGTATTTTATAAAACCTCTTTCACCCATGGAATTTTTCATATGTATTCCAAGGTCAAATCAAGATAGTGTGCTACACATGGAATTCAAAACATTGTTTTATATTTGTCCATAAGAAGCCTCCCAATGGCCATATAGGTAATAAAATTATCTTTAATGACTTGGACCACATTTTTTGGCCCTACCTCAATCACAACCTCATCAAATAGATGAAAAAGTGTCTTGTTTGATTTTATGATATTGGATGCATTAACACTTTTAAGACAAATTATGCCAATGTCACATGACACAATGAAGTTGATGAGTGTGCGGCTCCTTCTATCTGTCCATTCATCAAACATGATAATGCATCTTGATTGTGCTTATTCCTTGTGATGTTCTACAAGAACATCGCTCACATATTGAACAGATCCTTTAAAAAATCAATTTGCAAAGCCTCATATAATGAAGTTATGAACCCAATACATGCAATTGCAATTGCACTCAACATACTTTGCAAGTATTGAGATCTGGGCACATTAAAACAAGCTAGAACAATACCAAAATTTTTAGATTGATTTCTTTGTCTTCTCGTGATAGATTTTTTTTAACTTGTACTCTCTAGCATGGTTTTTGCTCCAAGTGTAGTGTGGGGGTTAAAGAAGGCATGCATGTTTCCCCACATGTGTTTGGCCCATGAGGTACTTATCCAAGGGTAGATTGAGACCTAATTTCATTTCACTTTTCCTATTTTTTTTGATATCTCGGTGTGTTAACAAATAGATCATTGCTTGTATCCAAAGTGTTAGACCCCACTTTTGTACCTATCCTTTCCCTTTTGGCTTTTGAATTTGTATGTCTGTAATGTTGCTATAGTGTAATTGATGACATCCATATGACACACATTAGTGCAAGGTTAAATTTCATGCCCTCATTGTCTCATCAAATGCCACTTGAAGTGGTATATGCATCTATTACATACAGGCCCACAAAAGTTATATTTGATCCTAGTTGTGCCACTGCCTTGGATTTCTATGCCATAGGTCCATGAAAAATCTTTCACATGACATGATGATCAAGTATGCAGTGTGCATAATTTTTTTTTGTTTAGGCATTGAAATGTTTTGAAGGTGTCCAGTTTTCTCTTAAACTCCTAGAAGAAACCTTTATAACTCCAACTTATCACTCTCACCTTTTGATATACTTAAATCTTAAATAGCCAAACTACCAAACACATCATGCACCTTTCTATATACCCAAAAGCAAATGAAACATTAATGGTACAAAAGAGAAATGCTCGTGAGATGCCATGCCTCTTGGTATACCAAACATTTCTATAACCTCACCTTCCTATATAATCAAAGGTATGTGGAAAAGTGATAGTACATGGAAGAGAGATGTATGTGAGAGCAAGGTGATACATAGGAGTAGAGTGTAACTGAAATAAATAACATGCAAAAGGTCTTAAGTCTATTTAATGACATACTTGCTCATAGGGGGTAGTACAGAGCTCGTAGGCATGGTCACCCATCTGACATTGCAATCCCTAGTTGGATTTATAACCGAACGACAGTTCACTAAAAGAAAAAAATTATGTCTTAGAGACATTTTTTCCCCTTCAAAGTAGTGTTTTGCATTCCTGCAATTGTTAGTATTTAGTGCATACATGATTAAATATTATAGCTAGAGTTTTTCAAGGTTTAGGTTTATTTAACTGTTAAAAATATTGAATATGTTTAAATGAACAACAACATTTAAATTTTAAAAAAAGCTAACCCTAATGCTCATATGATTAGGGTTAGGGTTTTTCAAATTTTAGGTGTATTTCACAGTTAAAAATATTAAATATGTTCAAATGAACAACATTTCAAATTTAAAAAAAAACCATAACTCTAATCCTAAGATTAGGGTTTTTCGAGTTTTAGGTGGACTTCATGGCTAAAAATATAACTAAAAAAGAACATTTAAAATGTTCTTATATAAAAAAAAGCCTTACCCTAATAGGGT